>OX155896.1:23209713-24409713 GCA_944588485.1 Phosphuga atrata | reverse complement strand
ATAAAGCATCTATAACACCCCGTCTTGCTTTTGAACTCCTGTCAAAATTTGGATCATTTTTACCAATTGGTGCATAATTTCAGTTATAGTGGTCAAACTCCTTTTTACAAACGCCATCAAAAGTTCTTTTTGCTCTTTTTCGAAATCACTACTATCAATATTTTTGTTTTCTTCTTGCTCAGTTAAATCCTTGAGCTCATCATTAGAAAGACTAGCTGCTTTTTCTTGAACTATTTCTTTGACGTCTTCCACATTTACCTCATCTAAACCGGTTTGTTTCGCTAATTCCACTATTTCTTCCACTATTTCATCTTTATCGACAATGAGTATCCAAAGTCTTCGCTCTTACTTAAATCTGGCCAAATGTTCTTCCATACACCTTTCAAAGATCTTTCTGTTATCCTATTCCAAGAAAGGTTTCTATTTTCTACAGCATTCATGATATTCTCTTATTAATTGCTTCTCTTCTCCGTCTGTTTTTTCCAACATCTGCTTAAATGTTCGCCGCAAGTAATAAGCCTTAAAATTGGATATAACGCCTTAGTCCATTGATTGGATTAAGGCAGTTGTGTTAGGCGGCAAGAAAACCACTTCGACTGGAATGCATGTAATTAAGTCTGATAAATTTGTTGGGTGGCTTGGAGCATTATCAATTAATAGTAGTGCTCTTTGTTCAAGTTTTTTAATTTCGTTTAACAGACGGGCAAATGTTCAGTGAACCAATCCTGGAAAATTTTCATAGTTATCTATGATTTTTTATTGCACTCCCAAATTACAGGTAAAGTTGGTTTAGATATGCCTTTCATCGCTCTTGGGTTTTTGGAGTGGTAAACTAGTAGTGGTTTTAATTTGAAATCTCCGCTTGCGTTACCACCCAGTAGAAGTGTTAAGGGATCTTTTACAGCTTTAAATCCTGGTGCTCGTTTCTCTTCATGGGATAGAAATGTTCGTTTTGGGATTCTTTTCTAAAACAGGCCTGTTTCATCAACATTAAAAACCAATTCTGGAGGACAGTTTCCTTCTTCAATTATTGTTTTTAATGTCGCTGGGAATTCATCCGCTGCTTTCGTGTCACCACTTGCTGCTTCTCCTGTAATCTTTATGTTGCTAAGATTATTTCGATGTTTGAATCTATTAAACCATCCTCGCAACTAGCAACGAAAGTTTCACTTATGTCACTTGCCTCAGCCTGAATGTAATTCAAAATTCTTCTAGCTTTTTCCATTATGTTAGATTGGCTTAATGGCATACTACGTTCAATTTCGTCAATCCATATAGACAGTCGTTTTTCCATTTAATCCATAATGTTATTTCTAGAACGGGTAATTCTAGTTGCAGAGCTTGACGTAGTTGCAGTTGCTGATGACAGTATTTTTTCTTTATTCTTAAGAATTGTCCTTATTGTTGAAGTTGCCAAATTCAATGCAGCACTAATTTGAGATTGACGTTCACCAAAATCTAATGTCCTAATCACTTGTATTTTAGTTCCCAGTGAAATGCTTTTTCTGGTTGTTTTGTTTTCTTGTTTTTCATTATCACCCATGATAAAAAGTTAAGATCATAATATTTGTCACTGTATATATCATAGTATTATATAAATTTATACTTACAATAATGTCAACAAATGTTTCAAATGATAAAATGCGTCGGTACAGCACCGCACCAAACAAGAAACTCAACTACATTGTTTCGGATATGTTATGTACAGTGTGAGCAAAACTCGATGTCTCAGCTCTATTATAAGAAAACGACAAACGATAGAAAAAATCTGAAAAGAGGTTCTTAAATGGGATTGAGTAAGTACCATTTTAAGCCAAATTTACATATTTTTCCAAATGGAAACTGGAGTAATGACGTCATCGAATTTTGTTTTCCCAGAACCATACCTATATTTTTCCATATTTGAAGAAAGCTAATTTTTCTGAACAAATTTTGTACAGAAAAAAATTTGCTATCTTTTTCTGTTAAAAACATATAAGCAAATTTGTATAAAGTATAAAGTAATTAAAGTAAAAAGTAATATTACAAAGTCGCAATCATCACTATTTAAACAAGTAGCTATTGGAAACAAATGGCAAAGACGCATCTGTCAGTTAGAAATTTTAGTTAGTATTATTTATTTATTTATTTATTTGTTAGTATTAAGTATGCGCGAGAGGTTGCCTAAGCTCTCGGAGAGTACGGCATCTTAAGAAGATAACTAATTTTACAAATGAAAACTTAAGATTAAGTATATTTATATATATACTAACGTATATTGAGAATCTGTGGTTAAATGTGTTTTTTAATTTTTTTTTTAGTTGGGAATACCTGTAATTGAGAGGATCTAATGTATTTCTAATGGAATTAGGGATACTAGGGAGTTAATGCGGGAATTTTTGATAATACTTTATTTTTACAAATTTGCTTATAATTTTTTAACGGGAAAAGATAGCAATTTTTTTTTCTTTCAAAATTTGTTAAGAAAAATTAGCTTTTTTTAAATATGCAAAAATATTGGTATGGTTCTGGGAAAACAAAATTCGATGACGTCATTAGTTTAATCTCCAGTTTCCAAATATGGAAAAATATGTAAATTTGGCATAAAATGATCCTTACTCAATCCCATTTAAGAACCTCTTTTCAGATTTGTTCTATCGTTTTTCGTTTTCTTATAATAGAGCTGAGACATCGAGTTTTGCTCACCCTGTGCATATTTGGAAACCTAGCGCTTCGCACAATTTCTGGGAATCCCCGTGGCGCTGCGAGCAATTTCGGGGAATCCCCGGGTTGAAATAAAAGAGCGCTAAACCGAAACAGCGTTAAGCGGGGTGTTACTGTATACTAAAATTTGAATGATACACGGCATACACGGAAGATTAACATGGCCCCTGCGCAAGAATGTGGTATTAATGTTTAATGAATTTTAACATTTGTTTTGACAATTTTTTAACACATTAGAACGATGCAATGAGGTCAAATTAAACGAGGATATTTACGTTAATTATTCTAAAATTATATTGAGGGTAGATTACTCTTCTTTCTATTATTATCATTTTACTACGATTATATTAATTGGTGAGGGTGAAATTAAAGCGTGGAGTACTAAACTATATTGATGTAATCTACGTGAAAGTCACCAATTTCATGTTTTTATTGTCAGAACTAGGAAAAGAAATATTTTCTCCTTTGTAGTGCATTTTAATAGAAGCATTTTGGAGCTTTCTAAAAAGTTTTGAAATTTGATTTGGAGCTATGCTATGTTTCAATCTTGTCTCACAATTAGATAATCCTCACAATTACAAATAATTTCAAAAGTTTTTCAATAAACATTCATAGATTCATAAAAATCATACTAATTTATTTATAATAATTTATCTTTTGAGTACAATAATTGTAATTTTTGTTAAATATCTTGAGAGATAAATGTACTCTTGAACACAAGGTTGCTTTAAGTTATAATAAAATATTGTAAGAAATGATTCCCCTTGTTTAACTATCTGTTAAAACTTTATAAATTCTAACTTTCTTTTTGTATTTCTGACATTTTAACATGCAGGTTTCTCATTAAGGCAGATTCCTCTTTACTGCACTCCAGGTACCTTCTATGGAATTTGTGGGAGCACCAGTTGTTGGATTCTTAAACTCAATTGAGTGGCTGACAGTGAGGTGTCGGAAGCCCTCATCTTTCAGGCAGTCATATGCCCTCCAACAATTCAACACATTGTTGTTCTGGGTTGAATGAACTGCTTGATGATTGTCAGCAGCACGGCTTTGCTCCGCCCTGGCACCACTTGCATGAAACACTTGTCCATATTTCTCTCAATTCCTCCAAAAACCTTCCACCACTACGTGCTTCCCTCGATGGTACTTCCACTTCCCAAATATACTCTTTTTTGGTTGGTACTTTCCCTATCCATTGAAGGATAACAAGCATGACGTTGAAAGGAAAGCTTGCTTTTTTCAAACCAACTTCCCTTTCTGCTGCTCCTCGCCACATAATATTTCTCGAGTCTGGCACCTTTCCTACATCTTCATTCGTAGCCATCCACATTCTTGATTTTGGCTAGTTTCATATTGTTTCCACACTGAAAACAAATATAATGTTTAGTTACCAAGCCTAAATCCATTACCTACTCAATGGCCAATTCTTTCGTCACTGTGGCTTTTCTTATTACATCAGTGTCGTAGACTTCCATCCCGGTGTCGATCTCGTTTGTTGGTTAAAAATCTCAAAGGTCGTTTTGAAATTTTCGGTCGTTTTGTAATTTCCGATTGTTTTAAAAATCATAGCATGCGCATTGCCGGGTTATAGTCATCTCCCTCATGAATCTTTTGTAGCCACTGGTATGTTTACATTTTTACTGTCAAAAAATGTTTGACAGTGGCGCTGTAGTCTAAGGAGTTGTATTATTGGAGTAATCCCAAAGGTCAGTTGTTTTACCAGACATGAACAAAGGAAAAGTCAAGTTTGAACATTTTTATTTTTTATAAGTTTATTATTTTAAGTTACGCTTACCTGCTCAAAATTTGACTGTTTTAACACCCATTTATGAGAACTTTACAGCACTATAATTGAATAACGAGTGGATACATCTCAATAAAATTTCACATTTTTCCAAGTCAATACCAATAGTACATATGTGCCAAATTTCAAGAAAATCTGAGATAGAAAGAATGAAAATGGTATTTTTTCGTGTTGAATAGACATGGAATGACCCATAGCAATGTGATAATACTTAAATATGTGGAAGATAGTAGAAAGTACAAAATTTTGATAATGATCAAATTGATTTATAGTAGTAATAAACTTACTGTTACTGTAATAAACTGTTAAACAAAGAATTTATTTTCTTGCTTTTAAATAATTCATGACATACCTTTATTGGCATATTTACAACACTTAATTATAACAATACAACAAAACAAATAGAAAGAAAACACAATTAAAAAAAAAACAGAAAAAAAAGAACAAAAAAAAAACAGAACAGCACTAATAACCCGACCCAAAAATACCCCAAATACTCAAACTTTAAAACTACGCTTTAAAGAAACAAAAATAAAATTCTTCGCCCGCACTATTTTTTCTCCCTCCCTAAACTCTTCCCACAATCACTCCCTTACGCTCTAAAATTTCCCGCATTATGGGCCACGCGCTACCTGACTCGTCCATGCACGCTTCCCAATCTACATTTATTTTTCTTCACTACTTCCCATGTTAGCCTTTTGCACTTTTCCATCCAATGTGCCCACCTGTCGGTACCCTCTCAGCATCTGGTACACAAATTCTCCCTTCTCTCCTTCAATTCTCTCCTTAAGCCAGTACGTTCTTCCCTTTTCTTCATTGCCGCACTGAAACCTGGCTATCCTACATTGGCTACCACTGGACTCTCTGCTTAGGTACAAAGGGAGTCTGCCGTATGCGAAATCGTCAATTATAACTATGCCGTTTCAAATCACTTCAAATTAAAGGATATTACTCCAGTAACATCGGACCCCAAGGGAGTCTGCCGTATGCTTGTTCCTTGTTGTACTGCCGATTATACCTGATTTCGTTAATACGCCCTTGTCTTATCTGCAGCTCTATCTCTCTACTCCTTTCCTCCAACAATTTTTCACACCTTACGCCTTCCCCTTTCATCCTTTCTACCTCCTCTTTCGACCACCCTACTCGTTCATACATTTTTTTCCATTCATTTCCCCATTTTGTTATTCTAATCCCTCCGGCACCTTACTTTCTTAAACTTTTGAACACCTCTTTCACTATTCTTTCATTCCCTAACCTATGCACTTTCCTTTCGTATCTTGCCACTCTCACTGATGCTTGTATTATTTAAAAATATCTGGATATTGTTGACAAATATTAATTGTTGCATTTTCTTCTTCTACGGACATATGGGAGGTTCTTATTAAATTTTGTATTTGGATTTTATTTTCAAATGTACATAGATTTGGTTCTAAAATGTCACTTAGTTTATCATAGTTAATCATAAAATATTCATTGTGTTTGAATGGTCGTCAATGGTCGTGAATAATTGATGTTGCTGGGTTAATGGTATTATTTTTATTCTAGGCTTCAATTATTGCAAATCCATTTTTGGTTGTAGTCAGTGAGGAAGGAATTTCTAACTTCTGGCAATTTTGTTCGAGTGTTGCAATTTCTCCATTTTTTGGTTCAACAGGTATTTTTATCCTCATTCCTGTATTGGGTTCAAACATATAATTTAATTGTGTTTGACCAATGTGGAAATATTTTATATATAATATGGAATTAGGTAATTCAAGTTCATTAGTTACCAGGTTAATTTTTGCATGTAGTTGCCTTAGAATATCGCAGCCAATTAGACCATCAAATAAGTAGCGAAATTTAAATAATCCAAATTGCAGGTATTGGTTAGTATTAAATTCTATAAAGGGAGAGACTTTTACACAATATTTTTGATTATTTTGCAAGAGACGGTTGTAACAGTAAACGGTTGAACGAATATATTTTCTTTGTAATATTTTTCTGCTACTATTGGATTAAAAAATGAGCTTGTCGATCCTGTATCGATTAATAGTTTTATTGGTGGATTGCTTATACTTATGTAGGGCAATTTTTTATTTATGTAATTTGCATTTAGTTTGATATATAATTTGCTTTTCAATTGGGATTTCAGTCGATTCCTCTTCGGTCAAATTATTTTCCTGAATAATTTCTGGAATTAACTGATCATATCCTAAATTTTCTATGCTATATAATTCCGTACTTGTAAATGTTTCTCTGTTTCTTTCAGGTTGTTCATTTTGAAACATATTTCTGCTTCGTTGTTGTGTAAATGGTTTTGGTGCATCAGTGTTATACCTGTTTATACCTGACATTGGAGTCAGTTCAAGCGGTTGTGGTGCTACATTTCTACGTGGTGTCCAAACATTTTGGCTTCTTTGAGTATTGTTTGGTTGTTCTTGTGAATTTTCTTTTGGAATCGATGAGAAAGGATATTTTGGATATCTTCGTTGGGTTTCTTGACATTGTTAAGAATTTCGATTCATATTCCATTCAGTATTGTTTTGGTGCAAGGGTCTGTCACGAACGGGAGCCGGATTTATTCTTAACTGATGACTTCTTGTCCCATTCCTTGAAGTATTTTTTAGTTTGGATTTATTAGTTTGTAATCTTTAATAATTAAAATTTTCCTCTTCTGTTACCATTTGAATCGCATCTTCTATTATTTTTGGTTGCCTGCATCTTAATAAATGACTCATATGGACGTTGAGTCCAGCGAGATATGATTTTAACGTAGACGCGTTTTGAATTTTTTATTTCAGGTGATAAATTTGAGCAATCTAATTTGCTAATTAATAATAAGGCCCTCAAATCTATGCATCTATCGGCAAATTGGAGAGAAGTTTAATTTGATTCTTGTTGTATTGTAGCAAGATCTCTTACTAATGATTCCACATTTCTTTGGTCACTGAACAAAGATACAAGAATTCTTTTTAATTCTTGAAAGGAATTAAATGGTCTTGCTGACAGTAAAGTAGCAGCTTTACCAACTATCTTTGACTGAATTTGTAGAAGCAACAATATTATGTTCATTGTTTGGGGCAATCACAATCAGGACATTTTCACAAGCGCGTATAAAAATCTTCTTTTAAATTTAGGTTATTTAAAAGTTTGCATAAATCTACTTCACTTGAAACTAAGGAGGGATTTGGCATGAATTTTATGAAAGGGAAAATGAGTACTTACAATATCACGTCTAGTTCAATATTCGAATTCGTTGAATACTGTTTAACAATTTTGCCACTTTGTCACTTTTAAGTTCACAGGTTCCGTTTGTTCACAATGAAAACATAATTGTCGATAAAATACAAGGGTAAAAGTGTAATTCGCGATGAAGACACTTCGACAATCCTACCGATTGCGCCAGTTAAATTTCGAGTTTAACAATCGTGGAACTTTTAAAAGGGGTGAAGTGAACACACAAAAGTGATTAAATAAAACAATATATTATTAATAAGAGCGACGATACGTATTGTATGTTGTAAAACTACATTCTAACATCATTTATATGGGATCCTTTGTTCTTTTGCGATTTTGGGCGTGAGCCCGTGCTTCCGCCGTCGTTTGTTTTGGTTTTCGGTTTTTGTTTTGTTATTTAGTCTGTTGTTGTCGTCTGTTGTTGCTTGTCTTTCGTTTTTTTTTTGCTCCTTGGTTTTCTTCGGTGGGCTATGTTAGGTTCTGCTTGGCTACGGGTGGGTACTGTTTTCTTGGTTGATTCTTGGTCCTCTCTAGTTTGCCTTTTTTCTTGATTTTTCTTGGTTTGATAGTTTCCTCTTCCTCTTAGTCGGGTTTGCGCATCAGGGCGGCTTCGGTGGGGCTGCATGTGTCCGTCGGTGTGACTTTTCTCCATGGCGCGGCTTCAGTTGCTCTTTTGGGGGCTTCGGTTCTTCTCTTGGTGGGGGCTTCAGTTGTATTATTGGGGGCGGCATCGGTGGTTTTCCTTGGGGCGGCTTCGGTTGACTTCTCGGCGGCGGCTTCAGTTGTCTTTTCCAGGGCGGCTTCAGTTGTCTCTCCGGGGGCGGCTACGGTTGTCTTTTCGGTGGTCTTTTCGGCGGCGGTTACGGTGGTCTTTTCGGCGGCGGTTTCAGTGGGCTTTTCGGCGGCGGTTTCGGTGGGCTTTTCGGCTGCGGTTTCGGTGGGCTTTTCAGCGGGGGTTACGGTGGTCTTTTCGGCGGCGGTTTCAGTGGGCTTTTCGGCGACGGTTTCGGTGGGCTTTTCGGCGGCGGTTTCGGTGGTCTTTCTCCTTTTCATAATGTAGATTATCATTTCCTCGATGACGCTGTCCTCCAGGGTGTCCAGGTAGGCTGGGTCAAGGTACATTTGTGCGGCGGCTTCGTTGGAGGTTGTCGGTATAAAAGTGGTCATGTTGCGGCTGCGACGGTCGCTGAGACTATGTTGATGACTATCATTTTTAGTTATTCGGGTAGTTATACATAAAACTAATGGTGGGGAAATAGGTACCTAAGGGTGGTCGTCGGTCCATAATAAATAGTAGATAAGATAAATAAATATAAATAGCAGATATTATTCCGAGAAGCCTGCGGCATCTGAAATGTGTACTTAACTGTGGCTGGTATACGACCCTTAATAGAAACAGAATAAAATGTTGTACTAAGAAACTCGCATCTTCTTGGGTGCGTATATAACTCTAGCCAGCCTCTTTTTTCTTTTTGTAGAGTTTCTTTGCTTCGTATTGTGCTAATCTATATTCTTGAAGGTCTTCTTCTTTTTGTGTATTTATCCATGCCTTCCTTTTTTGAATTTTTGTTGAGCTTTTCTCCTGGCACCTTCGTCGAACCATTGTTTTGTCGATTTGTTTTTTTCCCGACCTATTATCTGCTCAGTCGTTTCTATTATGGTGTTCTTTATTCTGCTCCAGTCTTCTTCTATTGTTGTTGTTTTTTCGTCGACGAGTTTGTGCTCAATTGCAGAACTATATTCCCTTCCTGTCTTTTCATTATCTAGCTTCTTTAGGTTCCATTTCCTTCTTTTTTCTGCCTTTTTGTTGTTCCGGATTATAATTTCTTTCATCTTTGCTATTACCAGCACATGGTCTGTGTCCGCGTTGGCTCCTCGCGATCTAACGTCATGTATTGTTTTCTTCCATTTCTTTTAGATGAGCATGTGGTCTATTTGGTTTCCATCCCTTCTTCCTGGTATCATCCATGTTATTTTATGTTCTCTCTTGTGTTTGAATGTTGTGCTTGCTACAAATGTGTTTGTTGCTGCTGCTAGGTTGCATATTCGTGAGCCGTTATCGTTTGTTTTGTCGTGTATTGTTTCTTTTCCTGCAACGTCTCGGTTTTGTTCTTCTTTCCCGATTTTCCCATTAAAGTCGCCGATTATAATTAGAATATCGTTTCTGGGTATTTCCTCGCAAATTTCTTCGAGCTTGTCATAGAATTCCTGTTTAGTTTCTGTCTTCTGTCTTCTTGCGTTTCTTCCGTGGACGATATACGTTGACTATTGTTATGTTTGCTTGCTTGTTTTCTATTCTTATATATGCTATTCTGCGGTGCACTGCTTTGAATTGGGTTATTTTCCTTCCCGCATAGTTGTTGACAGACGCGTTTTTAAGCTATTCAGCGGCTCGGTGCAAGTTTTGGCGGGGTCCGCTCTCAGAGAAGAGAAACGTACATAGAATAACCATCACTAAGAGTTCTGTTGGACAATTTTTTGGCACACATTGTGGCGTCACGCTGCTAGTTCTGCAAACTCCAAAACCAGATGGCGTTGATTTATTGCCACGCATTGTAAAGTAACAAATTTAACAAAAGGCATTTATTTTATCGGGGTGAGAACTCATTTGTGATACAGTCTGGAACTAGCCAAACACCTTAATGTTCAGTTGCTCATTACCTTGCCTCCTTACGGAAACACTTGCGTTCAAACGTTCAAATGCTCCCATAAAGATGGTTTTTCTATAGAAGTCTCTCATCTTTGCGCTTGACTCCGTAGTGGAGTGACCAATGTCTTCATTTTAGATTACATGCAATGTCCAGAAATGATCCCATTCAAAATCATACATCTACGGTTGCCAAAAAACTTAACATAATAATCTAATTATTATTTTTGATGGAACGTATGCTCGTCATGAGAAAAGTTCAAACAATCAGTACCAGAGAAAGTCATATTCTGGGCAAAAAAAGTGCCGCTGTGTAAACCATTTACGAATTGTACAACTGATGAATACATTATCGATATGCTAGAACCGTATTATGCTACCCAAAATGATGCTAATATTATGAGAGCTATAGATAATCCAAATGGTATATGTAATTTATTGAAACCTGGGGATGAATTTGTGGTTGATGTAAGAGAAAGGTTGAAGTAAGAGTTTTGAAATATTAATGCCAGCACTAAAAGGAAAATGCAATCAACTAACAGCTGAGTCGAATGCTTCAAGAAACGTAACGAAAAAACTTAACGAAATTGCGTTGGCCAGTGGAAGCAGTCACGAGATGTTAAAACAAAAATATCTGCCGGATCAGAAAATTTACAACAAAATGCTTCCTAGAATCGGTACTTTTTTTAGAATCGACGACGCGTTTCTCCATAACAAATACAGCAAACGCCTAACTTCTGATGACGAGTGCCTGGATGATTTTGTAGAAATGATGAAATGCCAAAATGATGATGAAAATACGTTAGCTGATGAAATGACGCAAAATGGCTGGCAACTTAGAAAATTACCGTTTCAGACAAATGATTTGGAAGATTTTTCAGAAATGACGGAAAAAGATCTAAGAATATTTTTCACTGGTTCTTACCAATTTAAACAAGCGATATCCTATTTATCAGAAATTATGGATGAATCGGCTGATATCACCATTCAGTATGTAAAAGACCATTCAAACATACTAAAATCACAAGTTCAATCACGTCACATTAGCAGGAAAGCTTATAGATGCTTTATTGATTACAAGCCAAATACTATCGGATACAAAAGCTTTGCGAGACGCAGCTGGGAGTGTGCAAATGGTCTTAGAACGATTGTTGCAGCGATTGTTAATTTTTTGTCGCACGGGAGATACTTATCAAAAATTCCTAGACCTGCTGCAATATTAAATAAACTATTTGATAAAGACGATACTTCAGTTGTGATTAAAGAAGACAGTGATTAAGATTAATAAAATTCTATTCATCTATATTTTTGTTGTATATATCGTATTTGCTATTCTTATCTCTGTTGTTTATTTATTGAAAATTAACTTAATAAATTGAATAAATATGTTCTTTTATCATTAATATGTTTAACTGTGGTTATATCAATTAAATTAATTTAGTAGAATATAATAATAATCGAGCTTTGTAATAAAAAAAAGTTCTCGAAATATTTATTGAAAGTAATATATAATGAGTTATTTTTAACTGTTTTAATTTTTTATTTTGATGAATAAAATATTGTTATTTTAAATATAAAGTGTTATTTCTAATAATTACAAATAATCTAAGTATGCACAAAAACAACGAAATTAAAACTTAAAACATTAAATAAATGCATTATTTGAGCCAAAAATGGTTTTTATTTTTTTCTTAATAAAATAAAAAAGTTCTTTTTTCAAGAATCTTATGAAGCTATGTTAGCTATATATAGCTAACTTTGAAGCTATATATAGCTGTATTTTTTTTTTCGTAAGAGCTCCTATCGGCCCCCAAAACATATTAAATTTTTAGATCAATCGATTCAGCCGTTACTGAGAATTTTTTTTTTTTCGTTTTTGACACATTTCGCTTTTTCTCAAAAACCAATTGAGTAAGCGATCTGAAACATTCAGGATCTTATTATTTAATTAGCACCAACATATATTCCTAGTATCATATAAATATCTTTCCGGGGCCGAATCACCATGCTTATACCCCTAGGGCCCTTCTGCATTGGATCTCAGTCTATAACCTTCCTGTGTTTTCTTAGGATCATAAATCCTTCTTAAAATACCTTTGACTTTGAGGTACTGATTCTTTGTACCAATTTTAGCACTTCGTTCTTCTTCAAAAACGTTCTCATGACTTTATCCAAGACCAAATTGAAAAGCAGTGGTGATAGAGACTGTCCTCTTGTCTTAGCCCTTTTTTAACCTCGAAGGACTCGACTCGCTAATTTCACTTAAAAATTTGACTGGAAATCGTTATAGTAATCGTTATAGTAATTTATGTTTTTTTTATCAACTTGGTATTCCTTCAATGTATCAAAAACAGTGTCCCTATCGCCACCACACTTCGTCACCACACTCGTAACCAAATTGCTTCTTCTTGGATGGAGCATGGAGTTTAGGCACATTTTCAAAGTCTGTTTAAGTTCTTTTTCAAGGAATTTTTGACGGCGATAGATTAAAGTATATCTTGCAAAAAATTAAAAAAATAGAAAAGAATCTATATATATATAATGACACAGAACATAATAATTTGTAAACCCATATGAAACCGCCAAGTGAGCAAAAAAAGCATGAACTCACTACAAACAAAAATGCAGGACTTTATACAATTTATATTAAGCCTTGAAACAACCATTACATATTGTTTAGAGTTTTGCTTAAAAATTCACAAAAGAAAAATTAAAAAAAGCAAAACCAAAACAAAACTAATATTTCCTCACTAGCCCTTAAATACATATATCGGTGATATTTGAATTATTGAGTCAACATTATGTCTAGCGGACAAAAATCGAGACACTTTATGAGACAATTTATTTTTAATTTCAATTATTTCTTGTTTAACTTTAAAAGAAAAGTATAAAAGAAAAAAATAATGTATGAAAAGAAAATGATGAAGAAGCAAAAAATATGTACATGAAGAAAAGTTAAGAAAAGAAAGTTGAGAAACAAAATATAAAAATCGTTTTATTTCATTGTTGTTATCATTACTGTTATTAGTTCATAAATTAATGTGCGTAAATGTGTATAAGCGACCACATAAATACAAAAGCCCTTTTATGCTGCTTGACTGTATTTTAAATTTACATTTTAAATTACCTCTCAAACAAGGTGAACAACGAAAACTTTAGGGGTTTATAATCGAAATTATAAATTAAATTATAATCGAGTTGGCATCACTGGATGTTTCGTATCCCAGTTTAACCCTTATTTTTGTTCATTGACATTTATTTATCGTCGAAAACGCTTCCAAACTGCAAATGCTTGATTGAGTTAGAGATATATACACAACACTTGCAAATTCCAACATTATTGCCAATAACTTGATGCAATTACCCTATATAATATTTTATCAACAACTTCAAAGAGACTACTGAAAGGTATGCTTAATAAATATATTCATTGTTTCCTCATAATTATAACAATTTATTATCTTGGGCCAAATATTATTTAACATTAAACCTACTATACTGATTCTTCTTGTATACATATAACTAGGGCCCGGATTACTATGTAAATACATATTTTTAATTCAAATTATTTTCGGACTTTATTTTGTTTTCCACACAAATTATGATATTTGGAACGAGAAAATGTAATCTTTATTTCTCTATATGTTTTTCTATATTTAAAAGGTAAGTATATTTTACAAAAATTTTTTTAAAAAAGTTTTTATTATTTTAAAACAATAAACACTGCCTTTATTAAAATATTAAAAAAATGGAATGAATTAAAAGTTAAAGCACAAATATTCCATTCCTTTCCTCAACAAGCAATAATATTCTTAATTTATAACTCTGTTTTTGGTTAAAATGTGCTATAAACAATCATGACGTGAATAGGCAACCCACCGCACGCTTTCTGCGCATACGCATTGGTGGGTTTTCCAACGGAAATTGACATAAATCCTCCAGTGGCGCGTAAACCGTTGTAGGTGGGTGCCTATACATGTCATTTCAAGTGATATAGCACGTTTATAGCACATTTTAACCCCTGTTTTTTTTTACTGGAGAGATCATTCGATTAATAGAATGACACAATTACTGATGATATGATCATCCAAATCTCTCGATTATGGCCATACAGGGCCAGATCTAGCTATTTAGTCACTTTGGACAAAAATAATATTCGCCGGCCGTTACACTAACACCATATAAGTCATGAGCTGCTATTCCAAAGATGGGATGTTATATATGAGATACTGTTGGAATTGTATAATATTCACATATGTTAGTCTACTGGGGCTTCTGAGCAAGTTTACAAACATTCATGAGAGTATGTATGTATGTTAGTAAGTATATATGAAGATTTTTTTGTTTCCGTGGTAACTTGTACTTCGACCTTCATAGATCAATTCTACCCCACTCTCTTCCTGTAATCGCTGGTATACTTATTGCAGCTCCTCTGTATTCAAGCATGTCTGCATCTGTCATCCTACTCTTAGCCCAGGGCCCTGAGGTGTTTTCTCTGCAGTGTCCCGTCAGGACACCTGTCAGAATTCTAAGCTTGTTCCTGTTCAATTTCAGGCAAGCTTTTGTTCTTTTCTGGTTAAATGATCCCAGCATTACTTTTGATTGTCATAGCCTTTCATTGCCAGATTGTCAGTTTTCATCGTAGCCAGATT
The DNA here is from genome assembly GCA_944588485.1 of Phosphuga atrata. Taxonomy (NCBI): domain Eukaryota; kingdom Metazoa; phylum Arthropoda; class Insecta; order Coleoptera; family Silphidae; genus Phosphuga; species Phosphuga atrata. The sequence goes on along the minus strand of OX155896.1, from coordinate 24,394,691 downwards.
GTCGGTTTTCATCCATTGTTCTCTTATTTCTTCATCTAAATTTTTATGGATGATGCTGATGATCATGCTCATACTGTAAAAGGATTCTGGATCTATGAAGGGATTACTAAATCTCTTGTTTGCTAGTTGATCAATTTCTTCATTTTCATCTATACCAGTGTGTCCTGGTACCCAGTATAGCGTTACTTTATTTCCTTTGCCGTCGAAAGCTTGTTTTGCTTTTCCACACAGTCCCATATCAGTTTGACTCTGATAGTGTATGATCTAATGGCATTGATGGCTGCTTGGCTATATGACAGGGTAGCAATTCGTTTTTTCGATACTTCCTGTCCAGTTTAAATTGTGCACATATTTCGATGTACCTCTGTACCTCTGCTTGTACCTCTGCTTGGAATATACTTGAATAGATTCCCATGGATTCAAAGTATTTGGTATGAGGTCCAAACACTCTTGTACCTTCCTTTGTCTTCGAAACGTCTGTATACCACTTGATAGCACTTTACTCTATGTGGTATGCTGAGGATTCGTCGCTTCAATCGACTACACATTGCTGTGCAGTTTTTCGACAAAATGCTAGTAAAAGAAGAAGTGGTATTTGCATACCATTTCGTCTTTCGGTACTTCCAACCTGAGGATCTTGGCACCGAGGCATTTCCGGACGAGGTGCAACGGAGTCAGATCCAGCATCAGTTGCATTGCCGCTATCGGGAACGACCCCGTCATGCAGACGGGGTCATGCCCCGTCATGCAGACACAGAGACCAGCTTGGTTCTACTTCCCCACGCAAGTGACCCATAAATGATTGCAGGTCTCATTATCATGGTGTACATCCATTGCGGGATGGTGTGGTTACAGACCCACGTTTTCCCTGTCAGACGGCACACCATTAGAGCGCGTTTGGCTTTTGCTACCACTTCTTCTGCGTGCCTGTTCCATAGGAGTTTGCTTTCTAGTGTAATACCCAGATACTTTATCCCCTGTTTGTATTCTACTGCCCTCTCCTCCAACAGTATGGGTTGTAGGCAGTTTAGTCTTCTTTTTCTAGTAAATGGTATCACCGTGGTTTTACTCGGGTTGAGTTTCAGCTCCACTGTTTAACACAATCTTTTTTTTTTATGGGGTGTAGATGGCACCTTTCGGTTAACCATGCAAGTGAGCCCCCTGAAACTAACCCCAACACTACGGAACCGCTTGTCGCATTTCTTCAGGGTGTTGGATGACCTATTCTTAGACGCGTACTATCAACTTCCCCCTTTCGCACTGTGTGCGATTAGGGGTTCGATTTTTGAGTTTTATGTTTCTTTTGTTACCATTTTGTGGATATTGTTCCATCCTTCCTGCGATCCTAATAGGTGCGCCATCATATTTCGAGGATCGAATTTGTCGTTCGCGAACCTTTCCCTCTCGCTGTCCCATCTCGGACACTCAAATATAGTATGGGTAACACTATTGGGCAACCCACCGTATACGCAATCTGCGTCGGATGCTTTCCCGATGTTGTGGAAGTAATCATCGGGAACAACCGTGGCCTGTGAGGACCTGAGTGAGGTAGTATGAAACTTCCCCGTGTCGTCGAGTAGTCCAGGTGTCAATGTCCGGGATGAGGATCCTCGTCCACTTACCTTTTGTGGAGTTATTCCACTCTTCCTACCACTCCTGAGTGAGTTTGTAATCGGCCTCATGTCTAAATGTTTTGTGCTTGCCTGCCTCATATCGAGAATTTCTAGGCTTTGCAGTTCGATGGGAGGGATACCTGCAATAACCAAAACTGCATGGCGCGATACTGTACGGTAGGCACTGCAGACTAGTAGGGCCATTTTCCTCTGAAATACAGCTAATTCGGTTATTCAACCTTTGTTAAGAGCCTTTCCCATATGGGAGCTCCATAGAGTATAGCAGAGTGGGCCACAGTGCTTAGGAACCTGCGTTTACTGTATCTAGGTTCGCCGACATTGAGCATTAGATTTTCCAGTGCCGCTGTAGTTTTCATGACAATTTCCGTTGCTTTTCTAATGTGCTCTGTAAAAGACAGTCTTTTGTCGATTGTGATGCCTAGATATTTTAAAGAGTCTTGGTTTAATATCCACACCCATCACTTTGAAAGACATAGGAGCCAACTTTCGATATCCCGTTAACAGGACCGCCTCGGACTTTTCCGGCGCTTTGTGGAGGGATTTTGATGATATCCATGTAGTAATTTGTTCAATGGCCAAGTTAGCTATGAGCATAGTATCTCTTTCATTCTTTCCCACTACAGTGAGTGCCAAAGTGACTACAGTGAGTGCAAAACCGATTATGTTAACTCCCTCGGGTAGCTTCAGCCCGAGGACACCATCGTAGAGTACGTTCCACGGGGTTGGCCCCATTACGGAGCCCTGTGGAACACCACTACTGACTTCCCAACTTTTCTCTTCTTAGTAGATATGGCGGTATAATTTTTTCCGTTAATTCAACCATGATGTGCTTCCAGGCAGCCGAGTTGAAGGCATTTTTTATCGCTTAAAATTTATTCATCCAATATTCGATAAGAAGTATACAAAACTCAATATACAATAAATGGATGAAGTTCTACAATAAATAGCTGGATAAATACAAAATAAATTTATCAATCCAAAATTCGGTTACTTCGTACAAAATAAATTACTTCATCCAAAAAAAGGTTAATTCATCCAAAATAAAATGTAATCATCCAATAATTGGTTTTTTCGTACAAACTATGATTTTTCCTTACAATAATCGATTGAATCGTTCAACATATTCGCAATTCACGCAGAAAAGGTTTTTTATTTTACTTAATAAGTAAAAAATGCAAATTTACTAGTGTATTTAATAATCTTCACACTTACACATTATAATCTTACACATTATATAATATGTGTACATAGTTATACATAGGTATGCATAAAAATACTGAAAGGAAAAATTGTTTACCTCATTGATGAGTGGATTAGCTCGGAAATAAATTATGTATCAGAGTTAACACTGTAAAATTACTAAAGGCCAAATATGACAATAAATAACTGTGAATTATAATAATTGTAAAATCATCCGTTTTCCGATTCTCTCGGATTTCTATATCACATCTCACAAAATTTGAAGGAATCAAGTCGTTGTTTGTAAAATTCGTTTATTGTGAAGAAATAATTTTATTTTATGTAAAAAAAATTATTTGTAAAGAGCAATAAAAAAATTTTGGATCGATCAACCTTTTTTGTACAGTTAAAACTTTTTTTGGGTGAATTGATTTTATTTTGTACAAATCCATCAATTATTATACTAAACCATTATTATTGGTAAGAATCAATCGATTATTGGGTGTTTATATTTTATTTTGGACGGAGTAACATTTTATTGGATGAATTAATCGTTTTTTTTGTATGAATAAACCGCATTTTGTATTTTCCAGCTATTTTTTGTAAAAAAAACATCTATTTATTGTACTCAAAAAATCCAAGCCATTTTTTATGTCTAGCGTTATAAGCGCACATTTTTCCTGGTCCGTTTTGTACAAGAACTTGAGTTAAATATTCATCTGAACTTGAATTTTCAAAGAAATGTTTGGTATTTTTAAGTAATTTAATAACAAAAGCAAGTCAAAATTTTTACTTTGCATTAATTTATTTACAGGATTCATCCGATTCAAAGTTTCGTACCAAATTATTATAGAACATAAAAATTTAATCTGTTTAATTTAGTTCAACAAACCCGAAGCTTCGTCTCGTGTGAGGGTGAGGTAAGGTATTTTGTATATATCTGTGTTTTGGTAAACACTAAACAGTGTGTCACGAACTTGCTCTATTTGATGGCTTAATCCTTGTCAAACATAAACTAAACGAAAAAAGGTTGCCAGTTCAGAAATCTAAAATCGCTAAAAAATTGGTTTCTTCTTTCCTATTTAGGTATTTCTTCTTCTTTCTTATGGCTTGCTTTTCTTACATGCTTTCTTATAATTTTCTTCGGAGATAGCATTAAGGAAATTATAAAACAAGACAGCACAACTAAAATATGTTGGTCTGTCTAATATATGTTGGTCCATGTAGATTGTACATTTTGGTGGTGACTTGTACTGCGACCTTCATAGATCAATTGTACCCCACCCTCTTCCTCTAATTGTTGGTATACTTACCCATTTGGAGCGTCTCCTTTAGTCCTGATTCCTTTAGAAATTTCAGTATATGGGTGGGATTAAAGGACTGCAACTCCTCTGCATTCAAGTAGTGGGCCCTAAGATACATTTGTCTCTTGTGGAGCAGTGCTCCGCAGTATTTGAGAAGATGTATGGGGGTTTCCTCTGCTGAGCCGCATCTGCATCTGCCATCTTCCTCTAGGCCAGTGTTTCCCAAACCTTGCACCCATGTATATCCTTTTGAATTATTTTTTATCACTTTGTACCCCGGGGTAGTAGAAAATTTTTGAGATATGCTATTAAATACAGAAACTGTACTGATATTGTTAAGTAATATCATAAGTAATATAGTAATTGTAACTAAAGTAATAGTAATAGAGTAAATCCCCAGAATGGGGAATAAAAGATAAGAATTTTTGGTGAAAATGTTGTTCTTCTTCTCTTTAAAAAAATTTCTACGTGCCTTTTAATACGTAAAAATATTCTTCAAATTTTGTCGTCAGCAGTTGGTAAAATAAACTCGTGGTTATATGAAAATTATAAAAGAAAAACAGTAATTTAAAAACAGAAGAAACAGAAGTTTTGATTCGTATTGTATTAATTATCTGTCAAAGATGATTGAACTATTGCAAATTAACAGCTAATTCACGGGATTCAAACCTTATATAAACAGTAATGTTTGAAGCATTATTTTTTATGTAATTTACAAATTGCTATTTGTTTTTTTATCTTCACTTTGACACACACAAAAATGAAAAAAAATGAAAAATCTTCTCGTACCCCTACAAACCACTTGCGTACGCCTTGGGGTACGCGGTCCACACTTTGGGAAGCACTGCTTTAGGTGTATGACCTTGAGCTGTTTTCCAAGTCTGCAGTGTCCCGTCTGGACTCCTCACAGTGGTTTGAAATCTCAAAAAGCTGACCAAAATATGAAGGAACCCTCCAAATATCGTGATTTTTGGTCTCCTTGCGTTTTTGAGGTCTCTGAGGACGAAACTGAATTCAAAATTTCAAAATGGCGGACGCAATATGGCGGATAATTTTTCGAAAAAAGCATTCAATTTTGTTGAAAGTCGAGATTTACCGGCTGTAAAAGTCACCGATCACGAAACTGAATTCAAAATTTCAAAATTCAAGATGGCGGCCAATAGAAGGCGGATGATTTTCCCAAAAAAGTATTTAATTTTAGTAAAACCCAGCACTGCGGTTTTTGACGCCGCTGATTGCGAAACAAAATTCAATATTCTACAATTCAAAATGGCCAATCCAATATGTCGAGTAATTTTTCGAAAAAAGCATTCAATTTTGTCGGCTCAGGATTTATGGGTTTTTGAGATCACTGATCACGAAACTAAAGTTGAAATTTAAAAATTCTGAATGACAGTCGCTGACCACCAGTGTGTTATATATGTGTGTATTCTAGTCTAGGACAATTCGTGGACGGAAAAAAATTATTTCGTTCCTACTCGCTTGTTGGCACCTCTTTTTTAATTCCGATATCAATCTACCCATCTTTCAAAACTTTTCGGCAAAATAATTGAATGAATGTATGATTGCTTGAATTTTTTTGACACCTGCATCTCAACAATGTCAGTGACCACGTTAATTTTCCCGTTCAATACCGATTTCACAAATATGAAAATTTCCTTTCTTGTGAAGGAAATTTCTTCGGTATTATCCACAGGTCCTGTCGAAAATGGAAGAATAATATTAATAGGAGAATTATCCAATAATGACCAATTTCTTATAAACAATATTTCATACCCAAAAATTAAGAAAAACTGCAGAAGGTGCACCACACATCATCGCATAAAAATTATGTCACGTTCTGAATAAATTCAAATTTGATCTTCCTCTTTGATTCAAAATTGTCTGAGCAACAATTTGAAATTGGTTTAAGTGCCACGGTCGACCACGGTTTTGACTTGTTATATTTAACAGAACGTCATCAAGAAAAATACCACTATTTTCATTAATTATTTACTAATTCATACATCGTTAATAATATCATCGATTCTATCAATAATATCATCGATTCTATCAATAATATCATCGATTCTACAGCCGTTTGAACTTCGTGTTACCTACAACGAGCAACGAGTAACAGTTCACGATTATAATACATACTAGAATACGGCTAATGGTCATAATACATACTAGATGTACCACTGCAACTATTCCAACCATTAAAAGTCTCTAAAAAAAAATGTTTTTTTCCACTTTTGGCCAGCTTTTTGGAATTGCCGACCACTGTGCTCCCTGTCAGAATTCTAAGCTTGTTCCTGTTTAGTTTCAAGCAAGCTTTTGTTCTTTTCTGCATTACTTTGGATTGTCTTAGCCCTAGAAGTTCATTTCTTAAATTAAAGCTTTTCTTAAATTTTCGCTTTTCTTAAAGCTGATAGTTTATGTTCTATTCTTTCCCTATTATTACTCACAATAAATTCTCTATGTTTATCGTAAAAATTAATGAGTTTTTCTTGTAATAAATGTTCAGGACTAAACAAGGAATGGTGCTTAAATTTCATGCTTTGTATGAGGATTTCTAATATATATATATATATATATATATATATATATATATATATATATATATATATACATACATATATATTATATAACAAAGAATTTCTTTTTACCGACCCAAGTTTTGACTACACCCTCATTAAACTTATATATATATATATATATATTTATATATATATATATATATATATATATATATATATATATATATATATATATATATATATATGTATATATATATATATATATATATATATGTATATATATTTATATATATATATATGTATATATATTTATATATATATATATATATATATATATATATATATATATATATATATATATATATATATATATATATATATATATATATATATATATATATATATATATATATATATATATATATATATATATATATATATATATATATATATATATATATATATATATATATATTTATATATATATATATATTTATATATATATATATATATATATATATATATATTTATATATATATATATATATATATATATATATATATATATATTTATATATATATATATATATATATATATATATATATTTATTTATATATATATATATTTATATATATATATATATATATATATATATTCATATATATATATATATATATATATTTATATATATATATATATATATAAACTGCCGAGCAGAAAATTAGGGTCACTCCATAATTTGAAATTATTTTAGAAATTTTTAGTTTTTTACGTGTTTTTTCGGTTTTAACAGTTTACTAACAGATTGCTTGAATAAAAAAAAGGTTTTGTTGTTCAAAGTTGATTGAAAGCAATAAAAATGAACAATTTTAATTTACTATGCTAAGTAATGAAAATAAACAAGTTCACTTTGATATGCCTTTGTTGAAATAAAAAAGTTTACGGGCAGCATGTCTTTGGTTTCTGTAGAGTCATTTGCCTGTTGTAAATTGTTTGTGTATTGTTGTCAATGTTAGTGTTTTGCAATGAGTATAAATCCTGTTGTTGCGGCACGAATTGTGGCGGCTTTAGAAGACGGCCGCGGTCAGCGCGAAACTGCGAGAAACGTTGGTGTAAGTCTCTCGAGTGTGCAACGAGTATGGCGGTGGTACGATCAGACTGTTCTGCTCACTCGAAGACCTAGTTCAGGCCGAGGCAAGGCTAGAACAGCTAGAGATGACCGCTTTGACGCTTTCTCGTTTCTAGTGCTTTGAGAAATCGAATGGTCACGGCAGTTTCCCTTCGAAATCATCTGCAACCAGTGAGAAATGTAAACATACGTGAGTGGACAGTTCGGAAGCGACTTCATGCTGCTGGATTGTCTTCTCGAACTAAAGCTACTGGACCGGCGCTTTCCCGTGACACCAGATTGCGAGGTTGAATTTTGCACGAGAACACTTGGCTTGGACAATATCGGATTGGAGTCGTGTATTGTTTTCCGATGAATCGCGATTTTGTCTTACGGGCTCAGATAGATGTGTAAAAATGTGGCGACGGCAAGATGAGAGATATGTTCAAGGGTGTATTGCCGAGCGACTTCCATTTGGTGGATGATCAGTTATGGCATGGGGAGGCATATCTTTTGACACTCGCACTGAGTTAATCTTTATCGACAATGGCACGTTAACTGCGCATAGGTATCTGACAGAGGTTCTAGAAGACCATGTTTTAGCGTTCATGGTTATTCTTGGAGGCGACGCAACATTTATGCATGATAGCGCACGGCCCCACACTGCTAGGGTAGTTACTGAGAATCTTGACGAGTGTGAAATCACGCTATTTGTTTGGCCAGCTCGTAGTCCAGATTTAAATCCAATTGACCATATTTGGGATGAAATGGGAAAGGCATGTGTCGGCCCACATAAATTCTAGAGAGCTTCGCGACATACTGGTGCAAGATTGGAACAATCTTCCGCAGAATCTGATCCCAAATCTGATCCAGAGCATGCCTAGTCGTTTGCAAGCTGTTGTCACTGCCAGAGGAGGGAATACCCGCTACTGAAGTACTTAAACTTTCTTTTGTTTCAACAAATGCATATCAAAGTAAATTGTTTATTTTCATTACTTAGGGCCGATTTTTCAATAGTCAGATAAACAACCAGATAAGCTTTATTCTATGAATATCAATATTCTGGGTTTTTCAATAGTCAGTTATGGTTTTATCTGTCCGATAAGTGTAATGTTTTAGGTTATGTTTCACAGTTTCGTTTCGTGTTGTGTATTTTGGTAAAACGAAATAGTAGATTTGTTATGATGGATCTGTTTGAGACCATTGACGATTTAGCAATCGAGGAAGATCGTGAATTCCTTGATTATTTAAATCCACCCGAGAGAAAAAACCGAGTTTTACGGGAGAGGCCTGATAATTTCAACACATGGAGCGATAGTGAGTTTTGGAGAAGATTTCGATTGAAGAAAGATTCCATTGCCTACTTACTTCCATTGATTGAAGATAAAATTAAACACAATACAGAAAGGTAAGTAATTTTCCCCACTTTCATTGATTGAAAATAAAACACACAGAAAGGTAAGTAAATTTTGAAAACAATTGTTAGGCACATTTCATCGTTGTAAAGATATTTTACGAAAATGCATTATAGGAGCACTACAATTTATTATTGTTCCAGGAATAGTTGTGTGCCACCAATGCAACAACTTCTAGTCACCCTACGATTTTATGCAACTGGCACTTTTTATATAACAATTGGAGATTTTGGAGGACTGCATAATTCCACACTATGCAAAATTGTAAAAAGAGTGACAGAAGCTATTGCTTCAATGCGACAAAATTTTGTTTCATTTCCAAAAAGTTGTGTTGAAATCTTGTCCACACAAGAATGCTTCTATAACATAGCACGATTTCCAAGAGTTATTGCAGCAATGGATTGTACTCACATCAAAACAATTTCACCTGGTTATTTTATTAACTATTTACTCAATCAATTTATAGTAAATATTTAACTATTATTTCTGGTGGGGATACTGCAGAATATTTCAGGAACCGCAAAGGATACTTCTCCTTAAATGTTCAAGCTATGTGCAATGCAAATTTAAAATTTGTCGACATTGTTACACGATGGCCAGGTTCAACACACGACAGTTTAATATTTTCAAATTCAGCTGCCAAATATCAATGTGACAATGGTGCTTTTGGTAATGGGATTATACTTGGTGATAGCGGATATTTTTTAAATAATTATTTGTTGACACCACTCAGCAATCCCCAAACAGAAGCCGAACAATTATACAATGAATCCCATATTAGGACAAGAAATGTCATTGAAAGATGCTTCGGTGTCTGGAAAAGAAGATTCCCAGTGCAGAGTATTGGATTGAGGTGTAAGTTGCCCCTTGCCCAAGATATTATCGTGGCCACTGCTATATTACACAATATAGCATGTAGTAGAAATGAAGGTGAGCCACCTATAGATCCTGAGGTACAGATACCACCCCAGCCAGTATTTCCACCATTACATGCTGAACACAACAAGACACAAAGAAACACAAGGGATAGTGTGGTAGAATATTTTGAATCCCTCACAAACTGATTTTGTAACAAAATATTTTAAACAGTTCTTTATATATTTTTATATATTACATATAAAAATATCTTTATTTTTTTGGTTATAAATAAAAAACATATGTTATCATATAAATAAAGTATTTTTATAATTTAATTTTTTTTCTGCATTAGACATAGCTTCAATTGATGTAATTGATCTTTCCTTGTTTCTTCGTTATCAAGATGTGCCATTTCTTTTTTGTATTTCTCCTCTACAAATAAATGCTCTTTCCTCAATATTTCCATTTGCAGCTGTACCAGCTCCAGTCGTGCTGCACTCAATTCATCTAATTTTGCTGTCACACTGGCTTTAGTGGGTCTTAGTGCATGTGACAACCTGGACTTTTTGGAGTCCAAGTGCTCCACTTGTTATGCGAACCTGCAAAAAATAAATCATTGCTAAAAACGCCCAGTAATTATTTACCCTAATAAAATTAACATAGGAAAAACCATACCTTTTATTTCATTTTCATTATTATTAAAATTAAATAATTCGTTTAATGGCCCTCCTTGATTTACATTCCCACCACTGATTTCTTCATTTCCTCCCATCCCATCTTCAAATTCTATTATCTTCATAGATTCAAACATTCACTCTGCTGGTTGAACAGCTAGATAAAAAAAGAGATTAAATTCTGGTAAAAAGAATATAAAGGTAAAGCATTGAGATAGAAAGTTTAATTGCATTTACAACCTACCTGTAATATTATCACTGTCATTACAAGGTTCTAATCCAGATATATTGGAGCATATTGCCAGCACTTTCTCGTCCACATCATTAATATCAGGAGCAGTGGAAGGTCCACCACCTGTTCTATATAACTCTTGCCTGTGGAGTCATTTTTTTTTTGTTAATTTCTTTAAGCCCTCATGCTTTAGTTTTTATGTTTTGGTCGTGCGTAATGTAGATTCATTCGAAGCAGCATTAAAAGTGCTAGCAACTTTGCCCCAAGCATAATCCTTTTCTTTATTGGTTACAGCGTCAGTTTTCTTATTTTCAATAACAGATCTATATTCAGTCACTAATTCAGTTAATAAGCCTACTTCTGCAATACTGAAGTTGGTAGAACGCCCACGTTTTCTTATTTCACTCATTTTTTTAAGCAAAAGAATGAAAATCAAATAAAACAATAACACGTGGTATGAGCACAATGAACAGTAAACAAGTAAAATCGAATAAAACAAAAACACGTGGTATGAGCACTATCAGCTGTAAACAAGTAAAGGACAATAGGTTAAAGAATGCAATTTGGCGGTTAAAAATATAACTATATTAAATAGACGCTTTATTGCTATTCTTGTCTACACTTTGAATACAGTATCTGTGCATCTCGCTTGCACAGAGATATAGTGTGAAGTTGGCTAGTATACACCACTGATAGCTATTCGCTAGATATTATACGATTGAAAAATTGAAAATATTTATTCGTCGGATAAACAGACAGATAATATTATACTCCAGATAGTTATTCAACGATTTATCTGATTGAAAAATCGGCCCTTAGCATATCAAATTAATTGGTTCATTTTCTTTACTTTCAATAAACTTTGAACAACTAAAACTTTTGTTTTATTCAAGCATCTGTTAGTAAACTGTTACAACCGAAAAAACAGGTAAAAAAAACCTAGGAATTTCTAAAATAACTTCAAATACGGAGTGACCCTAATTTTATGCTCGGCAGTGTATATATATATATATATATATATATATATATATATATATATATATATATATATATATATATATATATATATATATATATCTTCTATAACTGTGACTATTTTTTTACATTTATTGTAGCTTTCTCATAAGCTGTTTCCAATTTAAGGTCCGTTGAATAATCATCAGTTCTGTACACCGAAATATATACTAACTGGAACGAGCGCTGGCCTCTTGGCTTGTGCGGGCCGAGAGAGAGCATCACAAGGTGTCTCTCGTATCGCTGTCTTCGTCTAGTACAGTCCAAAAGGAAAACTAAATGTGTGCCCCAAGTCCGACGTCCATTTTTCCTTGCAAATAGATCAGGATTTTACCATTGTCTTTTTGAAAATTGAGGCAGCGCTCGTTCCAGTTAGTATATATATATATATATATATATATATATATATATATATATATATATATATATTTATATATATATATATATCAGTGGTTCTGTATGATGTAGAACCAGGGGTGGGCTGGAGCCGGCTCGGTCCGGCTCGCACGAGCCGGTTGTTAAAATTTTTGAAACTCGGCTAGCCGCTTGTTAAATTACCCCTAAAACCAAAAAAGCCATTTTAATAGTATGTTTATGCAAACTATACACATCGTGCCGATGTGCCACACACTCGCAAACAAATCATGTGTGCAACGCACTACACACATCAAGTGCGTACTTAAAATGGGTTTGATGAAAATTATTTACAAAGAAATCTCATAGAATTCAGTTCACATGGTGCATTGACAATGTTAGGAAGAAATTCTGGTGTGGCATTATAGTGTGGATAATGATGATAAGAATGAGAACAATAACACTGATAACTATGAAAAATTTGTGCAGCTCTTCGAGATTTTAGATCCTTCTACCTGGTGACATTAGTAACATTATGTCATCATGGCTAGAAGGTGAAGAAATGGTTAGAAAATTATATTATAATTTAAAGTTTCAAGTAGATGTTAATGATTTTCGTGACTTTATAGAGACAAACATACAACTGAAAAATGTTCAGTTACCTAATTCAATTTTAAGGGCTAAAAAATAGCAAGCATAAATATTTACAATATTGGAAATTATTATTTTTTTTTGGCACAATGTTGCAAAGTATGCGGTAACTATGCGGGAAAGTGACTTTACCGCATAGCAGCTGTACTTTCTAACATTATGGTTAATAAAACAGCTAAGTGCGTGTCGGGCCACGCGCAATGTAGGGTTCCGTAGATTCAATTCTTACTCTTATCACTTAAGACTCAAATGTCTAAAAAATTTCATAACCAACTTAATCAGCTGACATTGATGTTGTCGAGTTTGACTTTCAACATTACCAATAATATATTGTTTAAATGACGCGGCTGCCGCTCGATTTGTTACATTTTATAAGTTGGTTGACTATTACTCGTAAACTAATTAAGCCTATTTATCCGTGATACTTTTCCTTTTAAATTCGTTATATATGCTACTATTGTGAATTTTTTGACTCTAACAAGACACTTGTCTCTAACAAAAATTAGCACTTTAAAGCTTAATATTTCACAAACGGATCTCTTAATCGAAATATTATTTTTACAAACCTATAATATTTTTGAAAGACCTATCCAACGTACCTCCTTTAGGGTAAAGAAAGTACCCTAAAAAAATTTTTTTTCAAGATTTTATTTTACCACTTTGTCGGCGTGACTAATCTGTATATCCATGCCAAATTACAGCTTTATATTTCTAATAGTCTCTGAGCTAAACTGCGGACGGACGGACGGACGGACGGACATATCCAAACTATAATGGTTCGTTGTTGATAACAACGGAACCCTAAAAATCTACTTTCGTTTGATGTATACACGATGTCAAAGCTAGCTTTACAATTCAGGAGGCCAACAATAAAATAAACTTGCATGCATAGAAATCGGCCCACTGTAAACTTTTGACTTAGAAAACTATTTTTTTAGAAACTATTTATGAGATGTAATAAAGGAATATGTCGTTTGAAAGACAATTTAATATGCTTTAATATGAGTCTAAATTTATTAAAATTTATTTCGGTTTCTTGTGTTCAATATAGTGAAATTAACTCATGAAACAAATTAACTTCTTTTTATTACTAAAAGAAATATGGTTATTGACAATTATCTACATTCCATAAATGTTCTATCGGATTTAGGTCAGGAACATAATCCAAAAATCGATTTCTGTAATGTAATCATTCACATATGGTTATTGACAATTATCTAAATTAACACTTATTCTTAATAACCTAACCTATGACCCCTTTTGCCCTAATAATATCTGTCATACGATTTGGCATAGATCTAATCAAGTTCGCTATTGCTTCTAAATCTTAAGCCACTATACTTCTACTACAACAGTAAGGTTGGGGCACGAAGCCTTGCTCGAATTCTTCGTTTAAGCTCATTCCATAAATCTATCGGATTTAAGTCGGAAACATAATCCAAAAATCGATTTCTGTAATGCAATATTGCACGATTCTTGCCAATGTAGTCTATGTAAGGTACCAAATGAACAGCTAAAATCTCCTCAATGTACCTAGCACCGTTCAAACCTCCTCTCCCGTGACCACGGGCGCCCCTAATGTTGCAAGCATGGTGTGTCCATGCTCCCATAGAAATTGCACCCCAGACCATGCCGGAACCACCTCCATAAACAGTCCGCTCTTCAATGCAGCATTCTGCAAATCGCTCTCTTGGTCTCCGGTACACTTTTCTTCTTCGGTCGCTACCATAAAGGCATATTCCGGTCTCATCTGAGAAGAGAACAGACCCCCATTGTTCGAACGTCCAATTTCCAGGGGTCAAGTTGCAGTATTCGTCTTCCTGTCCACTGTCTAATAGCCACTCTTCGTACTTCACGGAGCTTTTGTTGCAGTTGAACAGTATTAAGGTAGCGATTTCCTAATAATGTTGACAAAATAAAGCGGTCATCACGAGCCGTTGTAAATCTCCTTCTGTTTGTACCAGGTCGTCTATGACAGGATCCAGTCTCCACATAACGTTGGAGCACTGTTCGAAACGCGGCGCGTGTCATGTAGTCGTCGAGCAACAGATCGCTGGTTGAGTCCATTTTCGATTAAAACAAAAACTTGGGCAGCTTTTTGCGGTGTAGTACGCATTAAGGAGGTTCGAGCGTAACTAATGAGACAAAATAGTGCTTGAATTTTTCTATATTTTCAATTAACCTAATAGTTGTTAAAATTCATTATTTTTATTTATAATAACAACAAATTTTGAAATTGTTAGTTATTATTTATTTATTATAAGTTATTAAATGACTTCGTTATTTTTGACTTATAAGGTGACATTAAAAGATCTGGCAACATCAGTGTTATGAGTCGACTGGTTGTAAATGGATCAGAATTTTAATAGCCCAAGATGTTGGCCGAAAACCTCGAATTAACAAAAGACAAAAAATTATAGATAGTCTATGTAAAAAGCTGGATTATATTCTATGAAATAGTTCCACAGACGTTCAAAAGTTCAAAATGTTTTCGTTTTTCTTTTCTCTCACAATCAGCTGTTAACGCGACGTTGCCAAACCATCTGTTATGTGAATTACTGTCGATAAACAAGATTAAAAAAAAAAAAAACTAATTATTTTAATAATTACATCGGGAACATCACATTGCTGTAATGTTATCGTGTTTTAATAATATCTAAGTTTATTGTATATAGTTTTTTATTCCTTAATGTTGGGAAGTTAATATCGAAAAAAATAAATAAAGACGTGACGGAAGCTTGTTGGCCATAGAAACCTGTGTATAAGATTCGCAAAATCATAATTTTTGATTTTTTTTTCCGGATAAACTAAACGGAGGATCACTTTCAAATTTTGAGAGGACATAAATAAAGGTTTGATCTTCATGTATAAAACGTTTCAAAGGTTAAACTTGAAAAAAATATTTAACATGGGATTCGCTCGAACCTCCTTAAACTACACTTTGAAAATAAATCAGTTTATGAAAAAACGAATAATGTACAAATTTCAATTGCAAAGGCAATAAGTAATTATTTACATACATTATCTACTATATAATTTACAATACAAGAATCCTAAGAATCCAAATATCTTGTGACTTTCTATGGCGTCTACAATATGTTATTAATATGTCGAGTTCTAAAATATATCTGAGTGGGAGCGAAAAACGAAAGAGAAAGAGGCAGTCTGAATAAAAGTTACCTAAAATAAGTCAGTACTTAATGATGCAGTAAGGGAGGTTATTGATATGCAATTTTTTTTTAAACAGTTCAGAAAATGTATAATATTTTTTGGGCATAGTATCAAAAGATGGAACATCTTATCCAGTTTTATATCTGATAAAAAACGGAGTCTTCAACTTCGATAACATTACAAATATTGAACCCTACTAGATGGGAAGGGCGTTATGATGCTATTTATTGCTTTATAAGTTCGGTTTGTTGAAGTCCAAAAAGCGCTAACGAAAACAATTCTGTTAAATTGTAAATCAGATGAAAGAAATTAAACTATTTCACTAAAGAAGATCAGCAACTACAAGTTCATTATATTATTGGTTTTCCATTGCAAAATTCTACACATTATTGATGCAGCCTCTAAAGCACTTATGTTTAAAGCCACTGATCTTTCAAACGCCTTAAAACATTTCAAAATGTGTCTGGTAGAAATGTAAAGGTGTTGACATGAATTTGAAAATTTAAAAAAGGAAGCATATAGTGTAGTAGAAAAGTGGTCAATCAACCTGAATTCAACCCTGAATTTTCTAAAACTCATCAATGGAAGGTGAAACGATATTTTAACGAACTTTGTGAAGATGAGCGTCTCCAAGATCCGGAGTTTGTTCAAAGTGAACAAAATATAGGAGTATTTGACATCATTATTAATCAACAGAATTTGCAGAACAATGAATTTGTTTCCAATTTCTGTGTTTTGCAACCTGTCACTTTGCAAAATTTCAATTATACTGTTATTAAAAAAAGCTTTAGAATTTCTTGAAATATGTAAAAAAGACATATCTGAATCATTATCCAGGGAAATTATCAGTTTTCAGTCCACCTTTGGAGGCGAAATGGTCTTTGTGTTTTAGAGAACTTGCTGATTTATTGTTAATAAAGAATCATTTTATGTCATGCAGCTTTCCTGAAGTATGTACTGCATTAAGGGGCTATACCACTGTCACACTTTCAAAAAAATCGTTTTTTGTTGGTCTTATTTAACAGTTCATCCTTTCAAGTATATCCAGTGAAAATTTCAAGGCCGTATCTCTAATACTCCCTGAATGGCAGCCTTCTAAAACGCAACCGCTCGCAGCTATAAAATTCTGCACCTGCCTGGAGGCGATACATTTTTGGATTTGGAGGCAATACATTTTTGTAAAACTTGTTTTTTTTATATTTTTCACTAAGTAGATCTTTCTTTTCTGAATTCTTCTGAATTTTTCTGAATTCGTATGATTTTTTTCGGATTTTTCTTATATTTTTAAAAAATATTTTTTTGATCATTTTTCGAAATTGGAAAAAAAGTCAAAAAGACAATAAATCTGGGAAAATTTAGGCGGAATCTGAAAAATCAATTCATTTATTTGAAACAAAACAAGAATAGGTTTGCCAAAAATTTGTTAAAAAACATTAAAAAAAATCCATTTGTTAAAAACTTTTCAACATAATTATTATGTAAAAGCAATGTTTCCGACATCTTTAATATATATGAGATTTTTTCAGATTTTTGTCGTATTGGGAAGTATATGAGGTTGAGAAAATATAGGCCGAACGTCCTTAATTTTAAACGCGTTTTTCTCGAAATGGCATTTTTCAAATTTGCCCCTGTTGTAACTCAAAGAGAAATTATCCGATTGACTTCAAATTTGGTCTGAGTACTCTTGAATATATTTACTATATCGTAAACTAGGATATTTTTGATTGGATGAAAATTGACAATTTGGCATTAAAAAACGACCATTTTTTAGGCAAAAAACTGACTTTTTTCATAACTACGCCATTTTGTTGGATTTTGATATTTGTCGGTAATCCTAGTTCATGGTACACAAAATACCTTCTAGTTTAACGACAATTTTTTTTTCGGGTTCAGCTACTCAATCGGCTTCAATTATTAACTTTCCTTTTTGCGCTTCCGTAGGCTGCCTACTGCATTAGTCGTTTGGATGTTAATATTTTTCTATGAAAAAATTATGTAATGAAGGTCAAATATAGCCAAATATGTTCTTAATTTCCTGTAACATTTAATTGAGTACTTTTCTTCCAAAAAATTCGCGAAAATGGTATAGCCCCTTAATGTTATTTGTTACAATTCCTGTGACTACAGCTAGTGCCGAAAGATCATTTTCGAAACTAAAATTAATAAAAAGCTATTTAAGGAATAAAGAAAAAACATATTGATAAAATTAAATTGTTATTTTATTAGAAATATGTTATACCTATGCCTTTGAAAATTAAATTTATTGGGTATTTAACTAAAATGCACACAATATTAGTAATACTGTTGGATAACTACTTCAGTGATTTATTAAAATTAAATTACAACGTGACGATTTTTAGTGGGGATTTTTAAAAGATAAGCATTCTTGATAAATTTAAACTCATATTAAAGTATATTAAATTGTCTTTCAAACGGCATATTTCCTTATTTCATCTCATAAATAGTTTCTAAAAAAAAAATAAAGTTTACGGTGGGCCGATTTCTATGCACGCAAGTTTATTTAATTTCTAACTATGCCTAGTGGTTTCATTAGGAATAGTTGGAAGTCGAATAAGATAGATGACATTACAAGAAAAATATGTCTCAACAGATGAGATAGGGTGAAACGAATAGACTGACTAGACTAGATGAGACATGGGCAACCTCTTTTCAATTTGAGTCTCTTTCAAGTCAAACGCCGAGAGACAAAAAACCATGTTAATGTTTAATTTAAAAAAAATTTGCATTTATGCCTTTTAGTTTGTTTATTGTGTATCTTGTAAAATGTTGTCACCTTGGATTGTTGTGTATCTTATAAAAATTATTAAAATATGAATTCATACCTGGGTGGAATTCAAAATAATTGATAATTGATTCATTACCAATAATTTCATCATAAACATTTTCTGGCTTGCTATTTAGAATTAAGTTTTCATTATTTTCTTCTGCAACACAGCTAGAATTTTCACAAAAAAAATCTTTCCATTTTCGAAATCGCATTGTTGTCTTTTATTTCCAATTTCCTCATTCTCTATTTTAAGGAGTTTAATACATCTATTCAAACTGAGTATGTTACTTGCATCCTTTAAATTTACTCAATTTCTTGTTTTTTCTAATTAATTTTCCAGATTGCCTTTTAGCATTTCTAAATCTGTCTCTCCGTTTATCTCTATACGATCTAACATCAGATCTGCTAGTGAATACACTTACATTGTAATCTGAATCAGTTAACTCAGATATGTCATCCGATGTGATATCTGCTTGAGGTTTTGTTGTAGTATTTTTAAGTTTTCTTTTTTGTAACTGGTGGTAAATTAGGTTTTGTATTAAAAGGTATGGGAATACTTGAATTCAAGTTTAATATGTTTTTAGAAACAATTGATTCTTTGATCTCATCCTACAATATAATAAAAATTATCAAATAACTTAAATAATAATTATTGTACCTGACTTGAAGAAATGGTAAAATATTACAAATTGTCAACTTGAAATATATGTTTGTATTGTACTTGTTACTAGGAAACCAACACCATCTGTTTATCAAACACGTGTTTGTCCTGGTGCTTTATTTGTGTAATAATAAATTTATACATTATTAATTTTTAATATTGATTAATACAATCTTATTCACAAGCTTATTTTCTTTTATTGTTTCAGATGTCAAAGTTGGACAGTATTTCTATTTGTGGAGTAAGGAGTTTTGGAATCGAGGATATTGACACCCAAAGAATAAAATTGTATTCTCCCTTAACATTATTTTTGGGCCAAAATGGTTGTGGGAAAACAACAATAATAGAATCTATCAGGCACGCATGTACAGGGGAACTTCCAGGTGGTACAAAAGGTACTAAGGGTGGTCAAGGTTTTATAAGTGATCCTTATATGCATACTGTACCTCATGTTATGGGCCAAATTCGTCTAAATATAATTGATGTTAAAGGCAATAAAGCAACTATAGTTAGAATAATGAAATGTGAGAAATTTGGCACTGGTGGCTTAAAGTTTAGTACTTTAAATTCCACTATGAAATTTTTAAAAGCGAATGGGGAACAAGAAACTAGAAGTGGACGTAGTGAGGATCTAAATGCACTTTGTATACAATTGCTTGGTGTTCCAAAATCTATACTAAATAATGTGATATTTTGTCACCAAGAAAACTCACTGTGGCCTCTAGAAGAGAGTACACAGTTAAAAAAGAAGTTTGATGAAATTTTCGAATCAGTGGAATATAATAAATGTGTGGACACTTTAAGAAAACAATTCAAAATAAAATCTGATAATTTGAAGGTACTCAAGGTGCATCTCAAAAGTTTGAAAGATCATAAAGATGAAGTAGCAAGAAAGAAATTAGGTTTGGAAGATAAGGAAAATAAACATAAAGCTCTTGTAATACAAGTTAGTGAATGTAAAGAAAAAATAAAACCTATTGATGAAAGATTAAATGCAATTTGTCAATTTGAAATGAATTTAGCTGAACTTCAGAAGAAAAAAGCAGCAAAAGACAGTGAAAAGAAAAGTGTTATTGAGATTCAAGCCTCTATAAAAGCTAATATTACTAAAGAATATAGTGGATCTGATTTAGAGCTCAATGAAGAAATAAATTCTTTTCGAGAGAAAAGAAATGAAGAACAAGAGGAACTGTTGCACCATAAAAGGCAAAAGCAGCAAATTGAATCACTGGAGGAGAATTTGGAAGAAGTTATTAATAAGAAACAAATTATTTTAGCTCAAACAGAAAGTGATATTTCAACTTATAAGAGTAAACTGAATGAACGAAACGTCTTGATTCAAAGTATTTCAAAATCTGTTTCTTGCAATGTTAAACCCATTGAAAGTAATGGAGATGCAGAAACTGCTATAACTGTAATAACATTAGCCATTGGAAAAAAGGAAAAATCTTTAAATACTTTGTCTGAACAATTTAAGAATTCAGAGAAAGTTTTACAAGACGATGTTGATAGTTGTAGAGAAAAATATGTGCAAGTTGAACAAGAAATATCTTTAAAAACAAAAGAAGTACAGGAATTACAAAAGAAATCAAGAGATATAAGTGCAAAGTTAAAAGCATTGAGTGTATCTGATGAAAAATTGAGAGGATTTCAAAGAAAAATTGCTAATATTGATAAAGATTTAGATAAATTACACAGCGCATTTAATGAGGAGGAGCTTTCAAAAGCAATAGATAAAGATAAAGAAGAAATTCGTCGATTGAATTCTGTGTTGGAAAAGTTGGAAGAAGAATATAAAATATGGCAAAAGAACAGTGTAACAGAAAATGAATTAGAAAATCTCAAAACAGAAATATTGAGCAAAGAAACAGAAATACATAGAATAGAAAATCAGTATTTCGACCAATTTAAATTATTGTTTCAAGAGGTTCCTAAAAGTCAAGTCAAAAGAGAAGTCGAGCAATTGCAGAAAGAAAATTCAAATAAAGTTACTGCAAGCAATAATAAAATTTTTGCTGCCCATCAATTAGTTACGAAACTTGAAACTGATATTAAACATCAAACTAAAGTATTAAACGATGCAGAAACTGATTTGACGAAATGCAGGAACGAGATTTCCAGAGTATGTGGAAGTCTAGAATATAATAAGAAATGTGCTGAATTAGAACAAGAAATAAATAAACTGCAACGAAAAAAAGGCCAATTGAGTTCAGCAAAGTTAATGTATGAAGCTTTTGTACATGAAATATCATCAAAAAAATGTTGTCCAATTTGCAGCACAAATTTTGACAGCAAAGAAAATGCCATAAATGAAATAGTAGGTACAATGAAAAATAAAATTCAAGACATTCCAAGAGATTTAAAAAATGTCCAAGCAGAATTAGTAAAAGCTGAAGATTTAAATAAGACAGTGATTCAACTAAAATCTTCTAATGATAGAATTCAAGAATTAGCAGAAAAGATAATTCCTAATTTACAACAAGAAATAGAAAAGCTTAATAACAATCTAAAATCTCAAACTGAGATTTTATCTAGATCAAAAGAAGATTTAAAAACACCTCAAGAAATATTTGAGAACTGTGGAAAAGTAATAAGCAGTGCAGCTTTGATTGATCAACATTGTGCAGATATCAAAAAGTCAAAAGAAAGAATAGTAATTTTAAATACTCAGCTAATAAAAATTGAATCAACTAGATCAAAGCAGCAAACAGAAGCTGAAATAGAAGATACCAAAATGGAATTAAATACACTGCGAGAAGAATGTGACAATAAAAATAAGAAATTAAATATTAATCGTAAAAGGAGTACTGATTTAAAAGAACAAAGAAATGCTATTGTTGAATCTCAGCTAGTACTCCAAGTTGCAATGCAAGGAAAACCACAACTAGAAGAGGGTTTAAAAGAAACGAATGAAAAAGAATTGAAATTTCAGGATGAAATTCAAGCACTTAAAGGTTCACTAATTATATCGAAGAATGACTTGGATAAAGCAAAAATAGATCTTGATGCAAATAAAGCATCTAATGATATAACACTACGAGCAACGAAAGACGAATATTATTCTTATGTGAATAAATTGAAAGAAATTAAAAAAATACAATCAAATATTAAATCTGACTCTGAGAAAGATTTTCAAGGTAAATATGATACTGTTCTAGAAGAGTTGCAGAGGCAGAAATTAAAAAAACAAGAACTTTTAAATAAGAAAGAAATAGTTACAAAAGCTATCAATGATTCCAATGTTTTGATGGCTAAACAAGAACACTATTTTAGAGAACTAAAGGATAATTTGAGTTTAAGAGAAAAACGTAAATTAGAAAAGGTTATTGATAGAGAGTTGAGTGAATTAAAACAGGAAATTGGTGACCAAGATTATAAATTAGTATATGAAGAAAAAATGGCTCTACAAAGAAAAAGAAATGAAATGGATAAACAGATTCAAATGAAGACAGGAAAAATTGAAGAACTACTTGCAACAATTAATGAAATTAAAAAGGATCTTGAAAGACCTGAAAATAAGACTATAAATGTAGTTTATAGAAATAAGTGTATTGAAACGAAAGTGAATGAAATAGCCATCCAGAATATTAAGAGCTATGCTGAAGCTTTAGAAAATGCAATCTGTAAATTTCATAAATCTAGAATGTCGGAAATAAATAAGAATATCAGGCAATTGTGGAGGCAAATATATAGGGGTAATGATATTGAATTTATAGAAATCGATAGTGGTGAATTAACTTACACAGGAACAAGACGTAGTTACAATTATTGCGTAATGCAAAAGAAGAATGAAACATTTTTAGAAATGAGAGGACGTTGTAGTGCAGGTCAAAAAGTCCTGGCTTGTCTAATAATTAGAATTGCTCTATCTGAAACATTCAGTTCAAATTGTGGCATTCTAGCTCTTGATGAACCAACCACAAATTTAGATAGGGAGAACATTGAAAGCTTAAGTTTGTCCTTAGCTGACATTATTAATACAAGGAAGGCACAGAAGAATTTCCAGTTACTTATAATTACTCATGATGAGGAATTTTTAAGAACACTTCGTACTGTTGATAGCTTAAGATATTACTATAAAGTTTCTAGGAACAATAGAGGATGTACTGTTATTACATCAGAATCTTTGTAAGAATTATAAATGTTTATTTTGTGATTTACTTATATTTTGCTAAAATAAAATTATAAATCTAAGTATATTCCATAAAATAGAATGTTTATTGGAGTTCACCACATGCTGAAATTGTGACTTTTTCAGTTGATGTTCCAGATTTTGTTCCCCATCTCTCCATTCTATTAACAACATCCATTCCACTTATCACATGACCTATTCTTAGTCTATAAAATTGTGTGCTCATAAATCTACCCAATATTGCCTGGGTTCTGAACCTAGAGGTTATAATGATAACCTCTAGGTTCAGAACCCAGGCAATATCGTCAAATTTCCTTCATGAAATATTTTAATGGCCACTCCTTTTTTGCCAAACTTCCTTGATATTGTAAAATTAATTTAAGTTAGTTAATTTGTAGAAGTCCTTAGTGTACAGTCACATAAATGAATTTATTAAAAAAACGCTGTGTTAAATTTTTTTTGGATGAAGACTTATTGCTAGTCTTGCACGTAACTTACTTGCCGTAAACCAATCGCGAGTTTAAACAGTAACATGGCTTCTTCATCCGAAAAAAAAACTAATATTTTAGAGAGGAATATACAAAAGCCTCAGTGTGTTTTATGTAATAAAGTGCTTAATCCAAAGAGCATGAAACCAAGCAAATTAAAAGATCACAAAGAGTTCGCAGGAATATATAGATAATATATAAGTTTTGTATTTAATAAAACCGGAGTGGCTACATTTTTTGATAATTTTGAGCGTGTAATGTTACGCTATAAATTCACAACTAATCGTATATTAAATTTGGACGAAACTGATATTAATATGGTCTTACCAACGCCTAAAGTTTTGGCTGAAAAGACAGAGGCAACTGGGACAAATTCTGTAGCTGAACGCGAAGAACTCGTAACTTTTTGTGGAATAGTAACGGACAGGTGCTGCCCTTCCTCCTGTTTATGTTTTTCCTCGCGTTCATTTCACAGACCTATTTTTAAATGGGGCTCCCCAAGGCAGTCTTGGTTTGGCAAACAGGAGCGGCTGGAAGACAGTTGAATAGTACATTCAAGTTCTTGAACACGTTCAACGCCACACCTCGTGCACTAAAGATAACCCAATTCTTATTACATCTGACAACCACGTATCACAAATTTCTATTAAAGGTGTTAACTAATCCATCTACCTTTCTTTACCACCACATGTCACACAAATTACATCCAGCTGGATGTCAGCGTTTTTGGTCAATTTAAAGGTAAATTGAATATAGCATTTAATGATTGGCACATTCAAAATATTGGTAAGACTTTATCTATAATATAACATAGCTGAATTAACAAAATTTGCCTTTTTGGAACCATTTGCACCCAAAAACACCACATGCGGTTTTTCTAATCCAGGAATTTGGCTATTCAATGGACTTTCATTTGGGGATGATGATTTTGCGCCTACAGAAATTTTCAGTGAAAGTTCCCAACAAGAATACAAAGAAAATAATCAGGAAATAGACAAACATGAAGTAGATTTTGTGGAGCTGGAAAGAAATCAAAATTTTGAAATTATTGATGAAACCTGTAACAGAGATGACACACAAAGAGACCCTTCATATAACCAATCGGATTTAGATACATTTGCAAATATTATTAAACCTCTGAATGTTTCGCCTCTTCCAAAACCAGGGGTATCAGGTTTTTAAACTAATTATAACACAATATCTGCAGCAGTTGTACGTCCATATCCAAAAAAGGCTTTTAATGAAAAGCCATCCAAGAGAAGAAGAGAAAGTGGAAAATCGAGGATTTATACTGAATCACCAGAAAAAAATCGGCTAGAAATGTTACACGAAGAAAAAGAAAGAAAACGAGAAGTTAAATTGATGAAGCAGAAAAGAAAGGAGTTGAAGACATCACAGAATTTATTGGGACTTGCAGAAACTGAAAAAAAAAATAAGAAAAAAAAAGATCTGAAGTCGTTTGAAGTCAATATACGATTGCGATTCCAATGATAATGAGTTATTGAAATGAAGTGATGACGACGATAATGAAGAATCATACCAAAGAGGTGGAGAAGAGTTTGACATTCCTAATCCTGAAAGTATAAATATTGGTGATTTCCTTCTTATTCAATTTAAAAAGAAAAAAATTGTAATTCATTCTCTGGCCAAAGTCATTTCTAAATACAATTTGACTGAATACGAAGTCTTATATCAGAAAAAATCCAAGAAAAATTTACATTTTTGTTTTTCCAGATGTAGAAGACAAAGCAACATCATTTTCAATGTATAATTTTTCTGTAGATTTAAGTACATACAATGTGCAATAAAAGCGTTTTGAAGAATAATGATATTCTAAATAGTTAATTCAGTTAAGTAACTAGTACATGTGGATCGTATTTTTTTGGAATGGAATAGTTATTGTTGATGGAAGAGTTGAAAAGAATGGAATAGTTGCTAAAAGTGGAATAATTGATGAGGGTGAAATTTTATAATGAATTTTGACACATGACATATGTGGAACGTGAATGAAAGAGTAAGCAGAACTGCGAGCCGCGCGATTCCTGTAGAAAGCGCATCAGCTTAGGTTGTATTTGTTGCAAGATGTATAACTCCTACTGCACAAAATATTAACTAATAATTTATTCGTCTCAAATGATTTTACTGCTGTCAGTTTTGTAAAATAATATCAAACACTTTTGAGATGTACTTAATCATATAGTGTTGCCAATTGTCTGACATCAAAGTGACTTTAATTTAAGGAGTGATATTACAAATGAAAAGCTCCCAACTTTCATAAAAAAGTTACTATATCTAACGATGTGATATTAGCTACTTATTTGTACAACATGGACGATAAAAAAAACAGCTGTAGAGTAAAAGTTACTGAAAATCTCACTAAAACTTTCAACGGCCCTTACAGCACTGTCCTATATTGGATCGTGAGTTCGCGCTGCCGCGCGTATGTTTAACACTTAGCAAAATTATGTTACTAAACGTTGTCTTGATTTATCTGTCCGCTTCGCGGCGAGCAACCCAATCTAGCCGGGGTTA
The DNA here is from genome assembly GCA_944588485.1 of Phosphuga atrata. Lineage (NCBI taxonomy): Eukaryota > Metazoa > Arthropoda > Insecta > Coleoptera > Silphidae > Phosphuga > Phosphuga atrata. Next base: position 24,367,977 of record OX155896.1, on the reverse strand, counting down.
AACCAACGGTCCTTACAACACTGTCCTATATTGCATCGAGAGTTTGCGCTGCTGCGCGTATGTTGTCTTGATTTATTTGTCCGTTTCGCGGCGGCAACCTAATCTAACCGGGGTTAAACCAACGGCCCTTGCAGCACTGTCCTATATTGGATCGATAGTTCGCGCTGCCGCGCGTATGTTTTCTTTATTTATCTGTCAGCTTCGCGGCGGGCAACCTAATCTAACCGGGGTTAAACCAACGGTCTTTACAACACTGTCCTATATTGGATCGTGAGTTCGCGCTGCCGCGCGTATGTTGTCTTGATTTATTTGCCCGCTTCGCGGCGGGCAACCTAATCTAAGCGGGGTTAAACCAACGGTCTTTGCAACACTGTCCTATATTGGATCGAGAGTTCGCGCTGCCGCGCGTATGTTGTCTTGATTTATCTGTCCGCCTCGCGGCGGGCAACCTAATCTAACCGAGGTTAAACCAACGGTCCTTGCAGCACTGTCCTATATTGCAACGATAGCTCGCGCTGCCGCGCGTATGTTTTCTTGATTTATCTGTCCGTTTCGCGGCGGGCAACCAAATCTAACCGGGGTTATACCAACGGTCCTTGCAACACTGTTCTATATTGGATCGTGAGTTCGCGCTGCCGCGCGTATGTTGTCTTGATTTATCCTTCCCGCTTCGCGGCGGGCAACCTAATCTAAGTGGGGTTAAACCAACGGTCTTTACAACACTGTCCTATATAGGATCGTGAGTTCGCGCTGCCGCGCGTATGTTGTCTTGATTTATCCTTCCCGCTTCGCGGCGGGCAACCTAATCTAAGTGGGGTTAAACCAACGGTCTTTACAACACTGTCCTATATAGGATCGTGAGTTCGCGCTGCTGCGCGTATGTTGTCTTGATTTATTTGTCCGCCTCGCGGCGGGCAACCTAACCTAACCGGGGTTACACCAACGGTCCTTGCAGCACTGTCCTATATTGTATCGATAGTTCGTGCTGCCGCGCGTATGTTTTTTTGATTTATCTGTCAGCTTCGTGGCGGGCAGGCTAATCTAACCGGGGTTATACCAACGGTCCGTGCAACACTGTCCTATATTGGATCGAGAGTTCGCGCGTATGTTTTCTTGATTTACCTGTCTGCTTCGCGGCGGGCAACCTAATCTAACCGGTGGGGGTCCTTGTAAAACTGTCCTATATTGCATCGAGAGTTCGCGCTGCTGCGCGTATGTTGTCTTGATTTATCTGTCCGTTTCGCGGCGGGCAACCTAATCTAAACGGCGTTAAACCAACGGCCCTTGCCGCACTGTCCCATATTGGATCGATAGTTCGCGCTGCCGCGCGTGTTTTCTTGATTTATCTGTCCGCTTCGCGGCGGGCAACCTAATCTAACCGGGGTTAAACCAACGGCCCTTGCAGCACTGTTCTATATTGGATCGAGAGTTCTCGCTGCCGCGCGTATGTTTAACATTTAGCAAAATTATGTTACTAAACGTTGTCTTGATTTATCTGTCCGCTTCGCGGCGGGCAACTTAATCTAACCGGGGTTATACCAACGGTCCTTGCAACACTGTCCTATATTGGATCGAGAGTTCGCGCGTATGTTTTCTTGATTTATCTGTCTGCTTCGCGGCGGGCAACCTAATCTAACCGGTGGGGGTCCTTGCAAAACTGTCCTATATTGCATCGAGAGTTCGCGCTGCTGCGCGTATGTTTTCTTGATTTATCTGTCCGCTTCGCGGCGGGCAACCTAATCTAACCGGGGTTAAACCAACGGTCCTTGCAGCACTGTCCTATATTACATAGATAGTTCGCGCTGCCGCGCGTATGTTTTCTTGATTTATCTGTCCGCTTCGAGGCGGGCAACCTAATCTAACTGGGGTTAAACCAACGGTCTTTGCAACACTGTCCTATATTGGATCGAGAGTTCGCGCTGCCGCGTGTATGTTTTCTTGATTTATCTGTCTGCTTCGCGGCGGGCAACCTAATCTAAACGGTGGTGTCCTTGCAAAACTGTTCTATATTGCATCGAGAGTTCGCGCTGCTGCGCGTATGTTGTCTTGATTTATCTCTCCGTTTCGCGGCGGGAAACCTAATCTAAACAGGGTTAAACCAACGGTCCATGTAACATTGTCCTATATTGGATCGAGAGTTTGCGCTGCCGCGCGTATCTTTTCTTGATTTATCTTTCCGCTTCGCGGCGGGCAACCTAATCTAACCGGGGTTAAACCAACTTTCTTTATGACACTGTCCTATATTGGATCGTGAGTTCGCGCTGCCGCGCGTATGTTGTCTTGATTTATCTGCCCGCTTCGCGGCGGGCAACCTAATCTAACCGGGGTTATACCAACGGTCCTTGCAATACTGTCCTATATTGAATCGAGAGTTCGCGCTGCCGCGCGTATGTTTTCTTGATTCATCTGTCCGCTTCGCGGCGGGCAACCTAATCTAACCGGGGTTAAACCAACGGTCCTTGCAACACTGTCCTATATTGGATCGAGAGTTCGCGCTGCGGCGCGTACGTTTTCTTGATTTATCTGTCTGCTTCGCGGCGGGCAACCCAATCTAACCGGGGTTAAACCAACGGTCCTTGCAACACTGTCCTATATTGGATCGATAATTCGCGCTGCAACGCGTATGTTGTCTTGATTTATCTGTCCGCTTCGCGGTGAGCAACCTAATGTCATCGGGGTTAAACCAACGGTTCTTTTTCATTGACCTTTATTAAATCGAGAGCTCGTGCTATCGCGCGTCTTGGCCTTCATCAGATATATCAAGACCAGATATATCAAGATAACACACGCGCTGCCGCGCGTATGTGGTCTTGATCAGGTGAATCAAGACCAGATTTATCAAGAACACATACGCGCTGCCGCGGGTATGTGGTCTTGATCAGAAAAAAAAATCTGTGTCAAGGCTATCGGCCACGAAAATACCAAAATATAAATTTCAATAGAAAAATCTATAAGCTACGCCGAACTGAAGGAATTTTGAATATAACTGTCCAAGTTTTCAAACTATAGTTATTTGAATGTCTGACCTCGTGTGCGACTTTGAGTTTGAGGAGCGGCGATCGCTGCCAGATAAAATATTATGCAAAACTAACTGAAGGATACCATATACTGACTAATTCTCTACAAATGTGGGAAATTTTATTGTTCCACTTTGCCAAATTTACTAAAATAATTTTTTAAACAAATCCAGACATGTCAATCACGAATTCCGGTCAAAACCGAACACGAAAATTTGAAAATATTCAAAAAAATATATTTTAATCCTCTAAGGATTTCAATGAAACTTTTACTGAATGTGGGTGGGTATCCACCAGCGGTATCAGTTGACATAATTTGAACGCTCCCACTCCAATGTGGACATCGTGAGGAATGATTTTTTCTTCAAAATCTCAAATATCAAATTGCAAATATCTCATCAACGCCTTAAGATGGAAATATTATTATAATAATATAATATAATTATAACCGGAATATCTGTATGTAAGACGCCGGTATCTACAAAAAAGTATTCTTTGCAAATTTTGCAAAAATCTTCGGTTTCGTCTCAAAAGTAAAAAAAAAAAAATCCCAAAATTTATCAAAGGGAAATTTTACTACCCCTTCTCTGAATTTCTTTTTTCAATTTAGACGGGTTTAATTGAGCTCTTCCGCCAAATCCGTTCGCTTTGGAAAAATGAAAATGACTTGCTGAATGAACTTTTAGATGAAAATGTGCTCTATAAAATAGCGCTTAATGCATATTTCTTAGACTTCGGAAAATTGGACAAAAAAATATATTTGCAAGTATTTCTTTATTAAAAAAAAACCTATTTCAAGGCAATCGAACACAAATATGTCAATTTCAATAGAAACATGTACAATCTATATAAAACTTAAGTAAACTATATAAAACTTAATGCGTTTGTTAAACGAAAGTGCGCTCTATATATCTGTGTTAAAATTATTTCATGCAAACCCAAGGAAATGAGGCATAAGATTTTTCGAAGACGAAGCAGAAAAGTAGACGACATTTTTAAACGCTCGTCATGTCCTGGCTATCAGCCGCAAAAAGTTTGCATGCAGCACATTTCAATAGGCCTCTATGAGCACTATTCGATTTTAAAAAGAAAATCCGGATGAATTTCGAGATGGCTTTTCCTTCAGCCGTCAAGTGGTAGAACTGATCGTTTTTCAACAATATCTCTTTTGTTATACACGCTAGGAAGTCGCAGAATACATCTTTAGATTCCAAATTAAATGTGTAATTTTTAACTATTCTTGTAGGAAACTCGTAATTCTAACCGTTTGGAAAATGGATTTTAAATTACCAGATGACCCAAAAACTTACAACATTCCCCATGTAAAATTAGCCGAATTTCAAGAATGTGCAATCAGAAATTTGTAAAACAATATTTTTCTTTTATAAAATCAGTAAAAACTCTATTTAAATATGGCCGAGCTTACTTTTACTCAGGTAGAAGTGTAAATTTGCTAGAATATTCATTTATTTCTAATGTAGAATTTTCCAACTTTAACAAATCTGAGAAATAAATTTTTCCCGGACACCATTCACCACGGCAAATGTGGAAAAGGAAAACTTCTGTGGGGCGGAGTTGATTATGCAACCGTTGCTAGCCACCCCGAATCCTGGCAAATGAATTGCATTTTAAAAAAATCCTGGTCAAACGGTTTGCAATGGAATGATAAAATTTGCTCCGCTGGTAGAGGAAGGTTTACTCTATCGATTCATGCTAGAAGAATTTATTAGAAATGTAGGGAAATGAAAAACGCAAATGTTTGAAAATCAAGTAAACAGTTGGAGGGAGATTTCAAACAACGGTCACGTCTGGACCGTCAGCCGCAGAAAATTCATGCAACATATTTTAATAGAACATGATTAGTTGTATTCGAATTTGAATCGAAAATGCCGATAAATATTGAAATGGCTCTTTCTTCCGCAGTGAAATGGTAAAACTGACAGTTTTTCGCCAATAACCGTACCGTTGGAATCTAAATTCAATTTAAAAGCTGCAATTATTCTTAGAAAAACTCGTAAATATTGCGGTCTAAGAAATAAATTTTAGAATTCAAATGTGAACGGAAGCAACTGTTTCTGATGTAAAATGGTCTCAATTTTAAGAATCTGCTAAAAGAAAAGTGTAAAATCTTCGTTTTTCTTGTAGAAATTTGTGAAAAATTGCGGATTTTGACGAAATCTGAAATTTAGAGATTTCAAGATATTTCTTTGAATTTGATTTGAATTTCAACCTAACAATGAGCGAAAAATCATCTCCAAAACAAACTAAAAGGCACTATGCCGAATCGATTGGTGCCGGTCCGCTCCCGATCGGACTGTTGGGTATCCCAGGAGAGGGATCCCCGCAAATTAGGTAAAAAAATACCGCGTTTTTCCGATTTTTGTGTTAAAGTTGACCCAGAGTGGGAACAGGATGCCGCAGGTTGCAGATTCTTCCACCGCCAGTGGCGGGTAAACATGTCGCATCGAACGAACCGGTTTGGAGACACGGCACTCATCAATCCAGAGAACGGCGTCCACAGATGTGATGGAAAAAACGGGTTTTTTTCGCTTACATTTTCCGCCGCACCGGGTGAACCGACGGTCGCGTACTTTTCCGCATGACGTCCAAAAACGTGAAATCGACGCGACAAGAGGACCCAGTAAAAAAATCGGGTTACTGACCACAATTGCTCCTCAAAGGTAGAAAAGAAACGATCTCCTGTTTTTGGCACCTGGAGGACGCCGTGTGGGACTTGCGAGAGGCAGACAGACACGGGTTGAAGGCCCGTTCAGTTTTACAACAGAAAATAACAATTTCCCGTTTCGAAGCGCAAGAGGAACGGATTTTATTTTGAAGAAAAAGTGAAAAATTTAAAACGCACCTACAGCACCTATATTTATAAATATAAATATACATATATATATATATATATATATATATATATATATATATATATATATATATATATATATATATATATAGGTTAAGATAAGAAAAAAAAAATTAAAACCCATTTTTTAATTTTGATTCATTTTTTTTTCAGAAAAAACATATTTTAAAATTTCCAAATTAATTCCATGACTAACTAGTATTGTTGTAAAGTACAGGTTAAAATGTAAATTTGGGTTAAAATATAAATTAAATCAATTGCTCAAATTAAGAAAAGAAAATTGAAGACTAAATTTCCATTAATTAAGGCATTAGTCTTACTAACTTCATCATGTTCATAAAAAACGTACAATTTTAACTGTCTCTATTGGCAAGTTTTTCCCTGGTTTTAAATTTGGACCTTCTAAAAAGCTTTTTCTTTCAGATTTTTTTTTTGATTGTCTAACCATGTAATTCGGTGCATTAAATTCATGCGCTATCTTTCTAATGCTCCAATTTGCAGGTAAACATAATTTTCAGATTTTTGACAACTTCTGATTTCTCAATATCATTATCATTTTCGGATGACGAACTTTCAGCAGCAGCCACAAAAATTACTTGCTATACTTGAGCAAATTTTTCTTATTTTCTTATGTGCCATATTTCTTGCATTTAATTTTGCTTTTAGCAATGGGAGATTCGCCCAACTGCTCAAGAGATATATAAAGTGACTGTACAACCTCTGAATTTGTTATAAAGTCTTCGTCATAGTCCGAGAATGTTTCTGAGTGAGAATGTTCATTTTCAACATTTTTGTCATTTAGCACCTGTGAATTTTTTAACATAGTAATTTCCTTCCTTCATCTAACAGCAATTTTTGAGCAACTGACTATTTGTGGATACAATTCAGGCATCATGGTGTAGTAAAAATCTAATGGCATTAAATAGGGACAAATGCTTAACAATCAGTTTTAGTCGGAAATTAAATCCTTTTGTGCCTAATTATCTGGTGGATAATGTCGCTCTTAAAGAAACATCAGTAGTCAAGGATCTAGGAATAGTTCTTGATAGCAAATTGTCTTTTACTCATCACTATGAATACATAATCACTAAAGGAAACAAAGTCTTAAGATGTGTGAAAATATATGGTAATGAATTTCAAAATGTTCGCACACTAACTGTCCTATATATGTGACATTTGTTAGATCAATTTTAGAATATGGTTCTATGGTCTGGTCGCCCTTTTATGAAACTCATATTGAGAGAATTGAAGCTATTCAAAATAAATTTGCAAGATTGGTCAAATATAAGCTACCAATTAGTGTTAGAAACTCCACTAGTTTATGCAAAAGTTATCTTGGCATGTATGAGCTATGATTGTATATGATGTGAAGATGATGTGTATAAACTTCTAACCAATATGTGTTATGCTCCCAGCCTTATAATGAGTTAAATTTATTTGTGCCTTATTATCATACAAGGGAACTTACCTTTTTTTGATCCATATTTTACACTTATTTTATATCCATCACTACACCTCTTATTTTGCTTATTATCGCCATTTAATTCAGCTGTGGCAGCTTGTAACAGTATTTGTAATCATTTGGACTTCTTTGGCATGCGGTTCTCAACTTTTAGATCTAGAGCCCTTACACTTACATGTTCATGATCTCTGTGTTTATTTGTTGTATAGGTTTTGTCATGTATATTTATAAGTATGTCTTGTTATTTTTATTTTATTGTTTCTTAAAGGTTAGCGGTAGTGCCATTAATAAATTATTATTATTATTATCGATGATGTGACATTTATCAACTTTTGTCTGTCTCTGACAAATTGATTTGTTTTCTTTGATTACAACACTGAATTCTCAATGTATCAGTTTCCATATTGAAACCTAACATAACTTATTTGTGAACAATACACATAAACAATATAAATAATAACAATGGAGCCATTGCCCAAAATTATATTATGTCTTTTGTTTTGCAACGATACTTAAAATTTTAAATTATATTTTGTGATTCATATATTAACCTATATAGTATTGTATATCATAGAAAAGGGCTTGAAAAATGCTGCACCAATTTCAGGTTTCTATTTCGATTAAAACGGCTGCTACAGCGTTTGAAAAAATTGGTGTTCCCTGTTTTTACACCCATTTATGAGAACTTTACAGCAATAACGAGTGGACGGATCTCAATAAAATTTCATATTTTTCCAAGTCAATACCAATAGTACACCTGTGCCAATTTCAAGAAAATCTGAGATATTAAGGATGAAAATGGTATTTTTTCGTGTTGAATTGACATGGAATGGCTTATAGCAATGTGATAATACTTAAATATGTGGAAGATAGTAGAATAGTAGAAAGTACAAAAGTTTGATAATGATCAAATTGATTTATAGTAGTAATAAACTTACTGTTACTGTAATAAACTTTGTGTTAAACAAAGAATTTATTTTCTTGCATTTAAATAATTCATGAGATTCGAATATTTAAATTTGCACATTCTTTATAATATTTCTCTCTTCTTGTTCAATGACTTTGTATATCTTTAGAAAATAAGTGAAAACTCATATATTAACAATAGCTATTGATAAATCACTAAAGTATTGGTTTATAATCAAACTATAGTGTATAATAGATTTTTTTATCATATAAACAATATTTCAGTAATCCTATTACATACTTAAAATATACTTTCGTCTTAAATAGCAAACCTACTGTCCACCAATAGCCAACCCGAACCTATGAAAATAAAGTGCATTAGTCTAAACTAGGGGTCTCCAAACTACGGCCCGAGGGCCATATCCGGCCCGCGGACAGATTTTGTCCGGCCCGCGGAGAGCTAGCATACTTGAAAACTCCTTTTAGAGAACATATATTTTATAGCAAATTAAATTTAGTTTACTGAAGTATTCTAATTTTATGTTGAATAATTATTAATATGACATCTACATTGATATGGTCATGGGCTAACTACTCATAACATTGTTGTAGGCTTATTGTTATTGTTTTTGTGATAAGTTGGATAAAGAAACACAGAATTGTAATGAGTAAAGACATGTATAATGTGCAGAAAATTTAACTTCAGTATATAATAACTAACAAATTATTGTAATGAATCCAACTAACATTTTATACATTTTAAATAAAAACATAACTTATAACAAGCATAATGACATATGAAATACTAATGAGATTTATCTAATTGAGATTTTCCACTGACAATAGTTTGTAGTTGTGGACTAATTTTACTTGTACCAATTATTAAAAGAGATTTAAGATGCTCATCAGTTAATTTAGATCTGTAAACATTTTTTGTGTACTTCATTTTGGAGAAGGTCTTCTCACACAAATAAGTAGTACCAAAAACAGAAAACAGTCCACGAGCAAATTTATGCAAATTATCAAATTGTGTCAGTGGAAGACTTATAAAATTCCAACAAAGATGAGTTTTGATATTTGTTCTTAATTATATCACTGCACTGTAGATCAATCATTTCCATTTGAAGTTCCGGGGCTAGGGTTTCAATGTCAGTATCAAAAGGATTCTGAAAAATCTTAATTTGATTCGTAATGGCATCAAAGTCCTAGAAACGAGTATCAAAATTTATTTTCAAAGCACTCAAAGTTTCGATTTCAAAATCGATAGGAAACTCAGTCTTAGTGGTGTGGCTGAATATTTCACATGTTTTAAAATGTGAAAAACATTTACTTCGTAGTTGTGATTGAAACAGTATCAATTTCAAGATTGAAAGTGTATAAATCAGGAAGATGCTGGTTTTCTCCTTGCAATCTCAAATTCAGATCGTTCACATGTTTTGTCAAATCAACATAGAATGCTAACTTCCACAGCCATGCGTTTTGTAATTCAGTAAAAGGGCGATGCTTTTCATTCAAAAAAATTCGATCACTGCTCGAAGTTCAAAAAAGCGCTGAAGGACTTTCCCACAACTAAGCCAACGTACGGCAGTATGATAAGGTAAGTCATTTTCTGAAGCCAATCTCTTCAATAAATTGTCTGAATTGTCGGTGATTCAGCCCAAAAGATCTAATAAAATTAACAGTTGATATGACTGGTTCCAGAATTTCAAACATATGCAAACATTTTCCGCACAAAGACTGTTGATGAATGATACAATGTAAGACTAATGGTTTTGAACCACCGTCATTTTCTACAGCCTTTGACACAAGAGCGACCACTCCTTTATCTTTCCCACTCATGTTTTTGCCTCCATCAGTTGTAATACATTTCAAGTTTTTCCATCGAAGGTTCTTTTGATTAATGGCCATTTCAACTCCTTTAAAAATATCTGTACCAGTAGTTGTGCCATAAATACTATACATATCAAGGAGTTCTTCATGCACTTCGAAGCTTTTATCTACTCCTCGAATATAAATCAACACCTGAGCAGTATCTGACACATCCGTTGACTCATCCAAGGCCAAAGAAAACCACTCAACATTTCCATTTTTGTCGAACAGTTGAGAGGATATATTTTCAGCGATGTTTTCTACCCTTCGAGCCACAGTGTTTGCTGACATACTGACAGTTTTTAATAAATTTACCTTTTCAGGGCACATTTCTTTGGCTACTGCAATTATGCATTCTTTTGATCATTTCTCCATCGGTGAATAGTTTTCCACGTTTTGCAATTTCAAGAGCCACACGAAAGCTGGCACGAGTTGCAGCCTCTTGTTCAGTTTTGAGTTTTGTAAATGAAGATTGCTGCAATTTCAATCCGCGCTTGATAGCTTCGAATTTTTCTGTCGATCAGGCAAACTTCCTGTATATTTTGAGTAATTTTGAAAATGTTTTGTTTCATAATGACGTTTAATGTTATATTCCTTGAGAACGGCTATGCTTTCATTGCAAATCAAACATAGCGCCTTGTTACTGGACTCAATTACGAAATACTGAATGTTCCACTGATCTTTGAATTTTCTGCATTCACTAGCAATTTTTCGCTTCTTTTCCATACTACTAAATCACACACAAAAGCAACAATTCAAATCAAAATACTGTTACAAAGATGTCTTAAACTTAAACACGCACAAACACGTTTTAAGGAGGTACGCACTATTTTATTTCACAACAGTGTCATAGGAACTGACTTGTAGTTGCGCCACTAGCCTTCTTATATATTCCAATTACTGCCATCTAGAATTGAGTGGAAGACACCAGAACTTTTTCGAACCAACGAGATATTATATATATATATATATATATATATATATATATATATATATATATATATATATATATATATATATATATATATATATATATATATATATATATATATATATATATATATATATATATATTATATAGAGTGCTATTAGCGCCATCTGTTAGCGATAGAAGGTACTACCTATTTCAGCTTGTGACCACCAGATGTCGTGTAACGTTACTCATCATGGCTCGTACTCTACGACTAATCTAGAAATTACAGATAATGACAGGAAAATTAATAATATGCAGTGTTGCCGTTTTGCGGACTTTAGTCCGATTTGCAGCCTTTTTTAAACGTTGCGTACTTTTTCGGACTTTTTTTTTCATCAGTGGACTATTTCACTTTTTACCACCGGCAACAATGATAATTTGGTTTTGGCCCTCGGAACTTACTGGAGTAATCAGTATGGCCCTAAGACTGGAAAGTTTGGAGACGCCTGGTCTAAACAATAAAACATGCAAACCAACAATCTCTACAATGCCACTATTACAGTCATGCATAGTAGTAAAGAAAATGATGCAACAAATAAAATATAACAAGCTTAACCTGTAACTGCTTCTATGCTGATTTAGGCATGCTCTGTAATGTAAAGAATAAATTGAACGGACTGTCGCAGTTCATCATATTTTGATTCTTGATCAGACAATATAAAGAATTGCTAACTGGAATTGTAGAAAAGGGACATTTTCTTTATTCCAAAATGTTCTTGAATCATAGTTTCCAAAGATATTAATTGACAAATGTTTATAATAATTAAAACAATTTTTGCAGATGTTCTTGTAACAGATTGTAATTTTACAATCTTTTAAAAGCAATAAACACTGCCTTTTTTATTTATTTATTTATTTACACGAATTGGCCAACTAAGGAGCGCGTTACAAATTCTATTTCATATTTTGTTTTTTCTTCGTTCTCTTCTGTAAGGCTGTTCTTTTTCCTGCTACCATTTTCGCCAGATGTTCAGCTATTAGTATTCTGTTGATTTTAGTTTTTGGAGCTTCCTGAAAACCTCAAATTCATATTACCTTTCTGTACTTATCCCTGTTCATTGAGTCCACTTCTTTAAATTTAAGTTCTGTGAGGTCTTTCTTTATTCCTTCCAACCAACAGTTGGGTGTTTTCCTTTGTTGACTCATGTTGAAGATCCATCTATCCATTCTCACCAGATGACCGAGGAACATCAGCCTTCTCCTTCTCATTTCTGTTGTGACGGGTTTAATAAATTTGTAGGTCTTTTCATTGCTCATCTTTACCAATTTTTCGCCAATTATTTTGTGTCCACCAAGAATCTTTCTCAGAATTACTCGTTCCTTCTTCTCGAGCTCCTCTACTAGTCCTTTGTTTTTGAGGGAGAGTGTTTCTGCTGCATATTGTATTACTGTTCTTGTAACTGCGCTGTAATGTAATAACTTTGCATTGCGAGATAAATATTTTTTGTTATACAACTTCTGGGTTAAAATTTGTGCCCTCCTAAATCAAGCTATTCGCTTCAGTTTTTTGTGTAATAAATTCCCTTTTTTGTGTGTATATTCTTCCAGTGTGTCTCCCATATTATCTTTTCTAGAGTGATGTTGAATAGGATTGGGGAGAGTCTCAGACCTGGCTGGATTTTTAAAGGTTCAGGAACCTTGCCGCGAAATTTCACTTTAGACTTGGATCTGTCAATGTTTGCTTCACAATCTCTCTGGTTTTTTTCTGTCTATTCCCAGTCAGCGCTGAATGTTGCAGGAATGTTGCAGAAATGTTCCGAAGGCTGCACAACATTCCGAATGTTGCAGCAACATTCCTGAACATTCCAGTGGCAACGTTGCAATGTGAATGTTGCAGCAACATTCCTTCAACATTCCAGTTGCAACATTACAATGTAAATGTTGCAGCAACATTCCTGAACATTCCAGTGGCAACATTGCAATGTGAATGTTGCAGCAACATTCCTGCAACATTCCAGTTTTTATTCCAGTTAATTATTTTTTTCATTATTAATATTATCATTTATTTTTACTGTGATTATTTTTACTCGTCTCACTTTTTTTTATTCTTATACTCAAAAATGTATTACATTTGTACTTATTTTTCCGATCGGCGCGTATATTTTCCGCCGATCGAAATTTGCATACATAATGCGTGTATATACTCAATGAAACGTTGCTGTATTTATCTACGCTCTCTCTTCTTCCTGTACTCCTCTCTTCCACTTTTATGTTGTGTGTTAAGGCGGGATTACGATGAACTTAACGTGACGAGATGAGACGTGATGAAAACCTAAAATGTATTGTTTTATATGCGGCCCATTACGTTCGAGGTAATGTGAAGTATCCGAACTTAACGTAATGTGAAATCTACCAATGTCCAAAGTTTCACGTAGTGTCGTCTTATCTTTCAGCCAATCAACGCTTTCGATTCTTGCGCGCATGCACTCGAATTCAAGAGTGGCATTTTCCATTGTGTTGTTACATTCGCTTTGTTTACAGTTAGAAAAGTTGTTTATAAATTAAGAGTTAAAAAATGTCGATTAATTACGTTTTGTCAGTTGAGTGTGTGCGGGCGTATCCCCAAATATATGATAAGGGGCATGCAAGTTTCAAAAAAAGACTCCGCATGGAAGAATGTGGCCGAAACAATGAATGGTAGGTTATGTTGCATCTTTTTATTCGAAATTTACAGTTCATACTTTTCTATAACCTTTCTATCTTTATTTCAGCAACAGTGAAAGGATGTAGCTCCAGGTGGCAAACGCTTCATGAGAGGTTTGTCAAAGAGAAGTGGATTGTTGAGTTTGATGGGATGGGTCAGGGGCAGCGGCATCGACTCGTCCAGAATGGCCTTTATTGCAAATATTGTAATTTCTGAAACCCCATATTAGGAAAAGGAAGTGTATGAATGCTGAGTCCCTCCTAAACACGTTTACATAACCTACTTGTACAACAAACACGTTGCCTTAAAATTTAGTTGGCAAGGTCATTCGAGTAAGAAACGATGTTTTAGTCAATTGATGATGGCGAAATTACTCTGCAGTAAGTTTATTTCTTTAAAAGTGAACATTTTTATATTTTGGCAGATATTTTTACTTAAATTTTATATTGTCCTACAATTTTACAGAGACTTGGCGGAGAGAAATGGTCAGAAAAAGATATAGAAGATAGAAATGACATTCAAACTCCAACAAGAGTGAGTCGAGCCAAAAAAAGCAAATGCAGAAATTTCCTCCGATGAGAATAACAATAACAGTACATGAATTTAAAAAAAATATTAAAAGTGAAAGTGAAATTTATAAATAAAAGAGAAGAATAAAAGAGAATAAAACTAAAAATATAATTTTCTATTTTTCAATATTCAATATATTCCTATAACATTCCTGCAATATTCCTGCAACATTCATGCAATGTTCGCAATCTTCCTGGAACATTCATGTAATGTTCCCGCAACGTTCGTAATGTTGCCGCAACGTTCCTGCAATGTTCGCAACATTCCCGCAACGTTCCTGCAATGTTCCGTGCAACGTTCCCACAACATTTCTGAACGTTACAGAGAGGCGGACATAGGAATGTTGTAGGAATGTTGCGGGAATGTTGCAGCAATGTTTAACGTTGCGAAAGTAACATTGCTGCAACATTCTTGCAACATTCAACGCTGTCTCTAACCCCGCCTGACCCTAACTAAATATGCTCATCTGCACATATCAAGACTTGAGCCACAGCTAAGTGAAGATGACATAATCAATTATCTGAAGCTTAGAAAGTTCAAAACTGTGTTCTGTAAGAAGTTAGCGGCAAAACGGCCAGAAGACTATTCTTTTTTCAGTGTCAGTATTTTTGACCGCAATCATAATACCTGTATATAAAAATGAAGATAAGTCGCAAGCAAATAACTATCGTCCTATAGTCTTAATATCGGTTCTAGCAAAGATATTAGAATATTGCATGCAGATTAGAATGTTGCCCTTCATAGAAAAAATCCACCTACTCCCAAATCAACAGCACGGTTTCTCCCTTTTTAAAGGTTGGTGGTAAAGGCAACAGCAGCGTTAACCGAATTCTATAACAAAATTTTAGATGAAGGAAATCACCCGATTGGTATCTGCTGCGACATTATTGAAAGCTTTCGACTGTGTTGCACAAGCAACTCCTTAACAAAATTTACAATATACAGTATAAGAGGTAAATCTGCTAAATGGCTCACATCTTTCCTTACAAGTAGGAAACAATTCGTGAGACTAAAATGCGCATCGATAACTGGCTAATCCAACTCAGTTGTGTAAATATGGTTGTCCCGCAGGGCAGTGTCTTGGCTGCAACTCTATTCCTTCTATAGACTGCAGACCTGGTCAGCTACATCACAGATCAATAATTTCATACGGTATTCTGCTTTGGGGATGCTCATCAGAATTAAGATGGATTAAAATCTTAATACTGCAGAACAAAATTATCGGAACCTTAATGGGTATCACAATCAGGGACACGTGTAGAGCCCATTTCAAGAACCTGGGTATTCTCACAGTTACAAGTTTATATATTCTAGAACTAACATGCTACATCCATAAACAGAAGCATACTTTCCAGAAGCATCTGGATAAACATCAACACAATACGATAATTAAACACCAACTATACAGGGCCAAAACAAACACTCTGTGGAAAAGGTCCAAACTACTAAGGAGTTATCATTTATAACAAACTACCAATCAGCCTAACAGGAAAAATCCTATAAAAAAATTAGGAAAAAAACAAGGGATATCCTCCTCTACAATACTATCTACAACCTCGAAGAGTTTATGCTATATATTAAAAATGTAAACTCTAACAGTACATTGTAAAGATCTGATGTTTGACACTTCCTATAGATTCTATATCTCATGGGCAATTAATTATTTGATTTGATATGATAATCTCTCCATTATGGCAGTCCAGGGCTCGATCTAGCTATTTAACCGCTACGAGCAAAAATAATATTCGCCGGTCTTTACACTAACTCCACAGCTTGCTATTCCAAAGATGGGATGTTCTATATGTGATATTGTTAATAATTGTATAATTAATTGATTGTATAATATTCACATATGTTAGTCTACTGGGGCTTCCGAACAAGTATTCAAAAGTTCATGAGAGTATGTATGGCTTAAAGAATTTCTCAGAAACTACTGAATGGATTGAAATTTTTTTATCGACATATCGTTCGTTTGGATGAACAGGGTATTATTAAATTATTAACTCATTATGTTCTTGCCTGTAGAATTTCCTTTTTTCCTCAGTAATAGCAAAATTGACTAAGTTATGAAGTGAACAAAAACGTTATCAATAAACGTTAATCAATAGTTTAAAAGATATTATAAGAGGTTAACCAATTATTTTCAGAAATGGAAATATATCGATTTGAAAACTTCAAATCGCTCTTCTGGCTTTTTTAAATTAAAACGCTGTTCATCTGGGCTGACGATATGTATCTTTCTACTTCTTCATCATCATCATCAAGCTGTTTTGACTTACTGCTGGATATAGACCTCTTTTCCCTTGTGCCATTTTGCCCTCTGGTTTGGTCTAATCTTGCCTATGTATGACCTTTTAACTTCGGGAACAATAAACATTTTTTATCAAAATTCTTTCAGAAGTTAAAAAGATAAAACTGTTAAAATTATTAAGTCGGTTCGTACGTATTTTAGCTAAGGTTCATACGTTACGTATAAAAACACAAAAAATAATTTGTTTTTAAATTTAATGCAAATGAATAGATAATAACACATAATTATGTAACGCTACAAAACGAATCGGTCCTTTTTAGAAATAATCAAATTAGGTTAATAAAACATTGTTTCTGTGAATTTTAAACTCTACTTTCTAATTAAAATAATTTTCTTCGCACTTTTTGATCTGAAAAATCTTTAATAATTTCTGACAAATTTATGCTGTTGCAAGCCTTATGTTCTATTGATATGATAGCCCCTTCAGATAATCTATTCTGTGTCATGGTGTATCACAGATAATTTTTATTATTTTTAGTTTAGGTAAGGTTAAAAAGAATCCTTTGCGCAATACTGATATTTGGATCAAATCTTAAATCTGTTATAAATTTTAAAACGTCTTGAGAAGCAAATTACTATTTAAAAACCAACAAAGAACTGATAACTCCTAAAAGTTCAAATGCAGTTTATCACATGAGTTCTCATGGGATTAAATAGTCGCTTTTTACAATGTTCTAACAATTCATTTTTTGAAAGTTATCTTAAGGCATATATATATATATATATATATATATATATATATATATATATATATATATATATACATACATACATACATACGGCCATAGACCGTTGTGGGGTATTGGCCATTCTGGAGCTCTTTGATCCTTTTGTTGCGGTGGATCAGTCCGCGTAATCTATTTTCCATTCATAGCTTCGTGTGTGTTTTTGTTTCTTGTACTATTTTCTTCCATTCCTTCCTGTCTTTCTTCCTTCTTCTTCCATTCTGTGATTTCCATTATTCGCATATCTTCGTGTATTTGGTCCTGGCATCTTATTTTCGGCCTTCCTCTTGGTCTACTGAGTGCTGGTTTCCAGTTTCTAATTCTCTTCGTTATGGAGTCTTGGGTTTTTCTTTGAATATGGCCATACCAGCTGAGCCTTCGCGCTTTTATGAATTTCACTATGTCTTCCTCTTCTAGGATATTTTTTATTTTTTCATTTCTTAGTTGTCTGTAGTCTTGCCCTTGTGCTTTCTTTGGGCCCAGTGTTTTTCTTATAATTCTTCTTTCCAGTATTCTCATTCTTTCTTCGTCTCTCTTGGTCAGGCACATTGTCTCTGCTGCGTATATTATTACTGCTCTAATGCTGGTTTTGTAGATTTTTATTTTCGTGCATGTGCTGAGGTTTTTGTTCTTAAGTAACTTATTATGGTATTTCCAGATAGCCATTTTTTTCCTGCCTTAATTCTTTCGCTAATTTCGATACTTCTGTTGTTTCCCGTTTACTGTGACTCCTAGGTATTTGTAGCTGTGTACCCGTTGGAATGTGTAATGTGCTATTTGTATCTGTGTTTGTTGGACCTCCTCTTGCGTACGTGCAATATGCATGTACTTTGTTTTCTTTTCAATGATAGTCAATCCTCTTAAACATGCCTCTTTGATGATTGTTACTATAGTTTTGTCTAGGTTCTTTTTGCTTGTTGTTATCAGTGCAAGGTCATCGCTTGTTTGAAGTCAATAAATAGTATATGTAGTTCCATTACCAATTCGTAGCATTTTTCTATGATTTGTGTCAATACGTGAATGGCGTCTATTGTCGATTTTCCTCTTCGGAACCCGTTCTGGTATGGGCCTCTCTTGGATTCCGTGTGCTGTGTTAGTCTATTCCTTATCAGTTCTGTTAGTATTTTGTAGGTTATGTTTAGTAACATTATAGGTCTGTAATTCACACATTTCGTTGTGTCTCCGTTCTTGTATATTGGTGCTATTTGTCCGTTCTTCCATTCTGTGGGCATTTTTTCATCCTTCCATATTTTGTTTATTAGGCCATGTATTCTCTGGGTTAACACTGCTCCTCCCTTTTTTATCAGTTCGCTATTTATTTCATCTGGCCCTGCAGTTTAGTGTAGTTTTGGCTTATTTATCGTTTGCGTGAATTCTTCGTAGTTAGGTGGTTCTTCGTCTTCCGTATTGGTTACTTCTACCTCATCATCTGTTTGTGTTTCCTGGTATATTTTCGTGAAGTGTTCTGTTTTTGAATCCCTGTTTCCTGATTTTAGTGGCAGGCTTTCTTTTGTCGTTCTGTCGTTTGATATATTCGTTTAACTTCCTGTTGTCCTTGCTGTTTGCTTCTATTTGCTGTAGTTCTTTGTCTAGAGTTAAATTTCGAGTTTAACAATCGTGGAACTTTTAAAAGGGGTGAAGTAAACACACAAAATTGATTAAATAAAACAATATATTATTAATAAGAGCGACGATACGTATTGTATGTTGTAAAACTACATTCTAACATCATTTTTAGTTATCGGGTATTTATACATAAAACTAATGGTGGGGAAATAGGTACCTAAGGTTGGTCGTCGGTCCATAATAAATAGTAGATAAGATAAATAAATATAAATAGCAGATATTATTCCGAGAAGCCTGCGGCATCTGAAATGTGTACATAACTGTGGGTGGTATACGACCCTTAATAGAAACAGAATAAAATGTACTAAGAAACTGGCATCTCCTTGGGCGCGTATATAACTCTAGCCAACCTCTTTTTTTCTTTTTGTAGAGTTTCTTTGCTTCGTATTGTGCCAATCTATATTCTTGAAGGTCTTCTTCTTTTTGTGTATTTATCCATGCCTTCCTTTTTTGATTTTTTGTTGAGCTTTTTTCCTGGCACTCTTCGTCGAAACATTGTTTTGTCGATTTGTTTTTTCCCGACCTATTATCTGCTCAGTCGTATCTATTATGGTGTTCTTTATTGTGCTCCAGTCTTCTTCTATTGTTGTTGTTTTTTCGTCGGCGAGTTTGTGCTCAATTGCAGAACTATATTCCCTTCCTGTCTTTTCATTATATAGCTTCTTTAGGCTCCATTTCCTTCCTCTTTCTGCCTTTTTGTTGTTCCGGATTATAATTTCTTTCATCTTTGCTATTACCAGCACATGGTCTGTGTCCGCGTTGGCTCCTCTGTACGATCTAACGTCATGTATTGTTTTCTTCCATTTCTTTGAGATGAGCATGTGATCTATTTGGTTTCCATCCGTTTTGGGTTCTTCCAGGTATCATCCATGTTATTTTATGTTCTCTCTTGTGTTTGAATGTTGTGCTTGCTACAAATGTGTTTGTTGCTGCTGCTAGGTTGCATATTCGTGAGCCGTTATCGTTTGTTTTGTCGTGTATTGTTTCTTTTCCTGCAACGTCTCGGTTTTATTCTTCTTTCCCGATTTTCCCATTAAAGTCGCCGATTATAATTAGAATATCGTTTCTGGGTATTTCCTCGCAAATTTCTTCGAGCTTGACATAGAATTCCTGTTTAGTTTCTGTCTTCTGTCTTCTTCCGTTTCTTCCGTGGGCGCATATACGTTGACTATCGTTATGTTGGCTTGCTTGTTTTCTATTCTTATATATGCTTTTCTGCCGTGCACTGCTTTGAATTGGATTATTTTCCTTCTCGCATAGTTGTTGACAGGCGCGTTTTTAAGCTATTCAGCGGCTCGGTGCAAGTTTTTGGCGGGGCCCGCTCTCAGAGAATAGAAACGTACATAGAAGATCCATCACTAAGAGTTCTGTTGGACATTTTTTTGGCACACATTGTGGCGTCACCCTGCTAGTTCTGTAAACTCCAAAACCAGATGCCCAGCCAGCGTAGAATGTTGCAGGAATGTTACTTTCGCAACGTTAAACATTGCTGCAACATTCCTACAACATTCCTATGTCCGCCTCTCTGCAACGTTCAGAAATGATGTGGGAACGTTGCACGGAACATTGCAGGAACGTTGCGGGAACATTACGAACGTTGCGGGAACATTACGAACGTTGCGGGAACAATACGAACATTGCATGAATGTTGCAGGAAGATTGCGAACATTGCATGAATGTTGCAGAAATATTGCGAATATTGCAGGAATGTTATAGGAATATATTGAATATTGAAAAATAGAAAATTATATTTTTAGTTTTATTCTCTTTTATTCTTCTCTTTTATTTACATATTTCACTTTCACATCGGAGGAAACTTCCGCATTTGCTTTTTTTTGGCTCGACTCACTCTTGTTGGAGTTTGAATAAGCCATTTCGCCAGAGTCTCTTCTATATCTGTTTCCGACCATTTCTCTCCCCCAAGTCTCTGTAAAATTGTAGGACAATATAAAATATAAGTAAAAATATCTGGCAAAATTATAAAAATGTTCACTTTTAAAGAAATAAACTTACTGCAGAGTAAGTTCGCCATCATCAATTGGCTGAAACATCGTTTCTTATTCGAACGACCTTGCCAACTAAATTTTCTGCTAAATTTTAAGGCAACGTGTTTGTTGTACAAGTAGGTTATGTAAACGCGATTAGGAGGGACTCAGCGTTCATACACTAATACACTACATACAAGTGGTAGAGAGGAGTACAGAAAGAAGAGAGAGCGTAGATAAATACAGCAACATTTCATTAAGTATATACACGCAATGTGTATGCAAATTCCGATCGGCGGAAAATACACGTACCGATCGGAAAAATAACTAAAAATATAATACATTTTTGAGTATAAGAATAAAAAAAAGTGAGACGAGAAAAAATAATCACAGTAAAAATAAATGATAATATTAATAATGAAAATAATAATTGGCGCAGCCTTACAGGAATGTTGTAGGAATGTTGCTACAACATTCACATTGTAATATTGCAACTGAAATGTTGCAGGAATGTTGCTGCAACATTCACATTGCAATGTTGCCACTGGAATGTTCAGGAATGTTGCTGCAACATTCACATTGTAATATTGCAACTGGAATGTTCAGGAATGTTGCTGCAACATTCGGAATGTTGTGCAGCCTTTGGAAAATTGCTGCAACATTCCTGCAACATTCAACGCTGGCTGGGTGGCGTTGATTTATTGCCACGCATTGCAAAGTAACAAATTTAACAAAAGGCATTTATTTTATCGGGGTGAAAATTCATTTGGGATACAATCTGGAACTAGCCAAACACCTTAATGTTCAGTTGCTCATTACCTTGCCTCCTTACGGAAACACTTGCGTTCAAACGTTCAAATGCTCCCATAAAGATGGTTTGTCTATAGATGTCTCTCATCTTTGCGTCTGACTACGTAGTGGAGTGACCTAGTCAGTAAAGCTATTAAAAATACGTCAAATAATACAAAATTCACTGAAAATTTATTTTTCCTTTTAAGTAAACAAAATAGCCGACAAAATAGACAAAATCAACAAAGGTTTAAAAAGATGTTTATGTGCGAACGCCTCGCCAAACTTTCGCCGGTATATTTTTTTTATGATTTATTCTAAATTTTGCTTATTTAGAGTATCTATTGAAAGTAATTCCAAAAGTTCTAATTTGAGTCATTGTGCTCCTTAAGTGTGTTTTTAGTCAACGCAGTACACTAAAAGATCTCACAGCACTTGCTATTCCTATGGGCAGTTACAAACAATCGAAAAGCTAATTCCAGATTGGGGAAAATATCATACATTTTCTGTTCAACTAAATATTTTAGATAACCCAGTACACCTCTATCACAACAAGGATTATCACGTGAAAAATATGTGTCCTGAAATTTTATCATTTCATCTATCAAAATAGGGGAAATTAATTTAAATGTATCACTTAATAATGTACAACTTTTTTCCAAAACTGATATTGCACAGTTTTTCATGAAGATTGGATTTAGAAAACCTGAAATTCTCCAGACCCTTAATTCTGTCAGACATTTCGTTTTCCATTGCATGTATTACATTAGTTTTAAAATCGATTACAGATTCTATATATAACAGGATCGTTTCTGGTGCCTTCATCGTGAATTTTTTAACTCTTCGAATTCTTTTTCTTTTTAGATGCATGTGTTCTTCGTCCATATCACATTGAAGCCATTTCGACTGAGAGAGTTCCAAAATTTGGTTTAAATAAGCGTCAGTTCTTAGTGGTGCAAGTTTATCTTTAGAGTTTTTCATGCACGAAACGACTTGAAATAAATCAATGTCTTTTTTTCTGCAATATTTTTGATGTAACATCGATAGTTTGCAGAACATCATTCCAAAAAATTTTAATCATCATCAAATGTGAAACTATTTACATTGAATTGAAAAATTCACTTTGTTTTTTACCACACTTATATTATGTAAAAATATTATATAACTTATTATTCACAGTTATATAAATTTCTACACATATCACGACTCGAGTTTCGACGTTTGACGGTCATTTTCAAGTGAAACTATTTAAAAGGCCTGAGGCCATAGCCACTTTATCTAAGGTGACCACATTTTCATTGAGACAAAGCGGGACAACGGCGGGACAAAGCGGGACAAATGAGATGATATATATATATATATATATATATATACATGTGCATATATATATATATATATATATATATTTATATATATATATATATATATATATATATATATATATATATATATATATATATATATATATGTGTTGTATTGTTTTCTCGGGGATTCCGCGTTGATGCTGAGGGTTGGCTCTGAAAAGAACCGGATTCTCGACGTTTCGGCGAACTAACATTCGCCATTCTCAAGAGATATATGCGTCCGTACGGGTCAACCGTTAGACGCATACTCAGTTAATGCGTATTACAGTATGTGCATATTTTACAGTATGTGCATACAGTATGCACAGTATGCGTCTAACGGTTGACCCGTACGGAAGCATATATCTCTTGAGAATGGCGAATGTTAGTTCGCCGAAACGTCGAGAATCAGGTTCTTTTCAGAGCCAACCCTCAGCATCAACGCGGAATCCCCGAGAAAACAATACAACACAGGTATCTATCCGCGAAAACCTCAAATACAACATATATATATATATATATATATATATATATATATATATATATATATATATATATATATATATTTATATACATGTCTATAAATATACAAAAATGTATTTAATATTAATTATTGGTAACTATAAAAATATTTTTAAAAAACAATAATTTGAATATAACATTGGGAAAAAATTACTATGATATAATAAGAAAATAATTAAGAAATTGTTGTTCCCTGTTCCCTGTTCTCTAATTCACTCATGACTTATAAAATAAATAAATATAATTAAAATAAATATAATATAAATTAAAATAAATATAATAAACAAGTATGGGTATGGGTTGCTAAAAAATACTATAACCTGATAAATAATAATAATGAACATGGGCCTGCCTTTTGGCTTCATCAATATGGACTTATTATATTTATTATAAGTTTCGGATTCCCTGAAAAACTGACAGTCCTAACCAGAGTAACACTGTCTGAAGTATCGTCTGTAGTAAGAATACGAAACAAGTTGTCTGAGGCTTTTATAACAGAGGAAGGACTACGACAGGGAGACCCACTGGCAACTTTACTGTTTAACATCTTACTAGAAAAGGCCGTTAGGAGTAGTGGAGTGGATACTAACGGCACTGTGTACTTTAAGTCAACACAACTATTGGCTTACGCAGACGACATTGATATAATTTGCAGAAGCGAACAGGCGACCAAAACTACTTACTCGCTGCTGGAGAAGGAAGCAAATAACCTAGGACTCACTGTCAACGTAAACAAAACGAAATACATGGTGGCTAACGAAACTCATCGGAAGGTAGGACCAGCGCTAATACATTTTTGTACTTGGGCTCGCAACTGAACAGCGTAAACCGGATGGGCGAGGAGATTAAAAGGCGGATAACTCTTGGTAACATGTGCTATTATGGGCTACTTAAACTTTTTAGGTCCAAAACAATCCACCCCAAGCATAAGTGCACACTGTACAGGTCACTGATAAGACCGGTGGTAACCTATGGTGCAGAAGCATGGAGCTTAACACAGAGCGAAGAACAGGCTTTAAGTGTATTTGAGAGAAGAATGCTACGTGCAATATTTGGTGCGACCCAAGAACGAGGAATCTGGCGCCGAAGATATAATCACGAACTATATCAGCTCTACAATCAACCAGATATTGTGAGTTTCAACAAGGTGGCAAGATTGAGATGGCTCGGACACATGCAGAGAATGGGTGATCATAGGGTTCCGAAAAAGTTGTTCAATGGCCAACCAGAGGGAAGGAGAAGGGCCGGAAGGCCAAGAGGGAGATGGAAGGATGCGGGAACAACTGACCTACAAAAACTTCAAGTAGGGGACTGGAGAACGTTGTGATAGGTCCGCTTGGAGAAACATGCTGAAGGAGGCCCAGACCGGCAATCGGTTGTAGTGCCATTAAGAAGAAGATATTTATTATATAAAAAATATGTTCTTCTTTCACAGCCATATTTTTGATCGTAGTGTACTGCAATAGATTCGGATCATTTAATAAAGTCGTGAAATTTCTCATTATTGGTCAAATTATTTTTTACGCATAATATAGATTTTAAAGTCTAATGTTCAACTGTGTTTTTTCTGTTTCTCATTTTAAAACAAATTTAATTTCTCATTTTAAGGCCAATAATATTCCTTATCAAAATATTTGGATAATATTATTCTGTTTAAAATTAAGGATAACTCCGTCCACTTTTTGTATGTTTCCACATTTGCAGACAACCAACATTTAACTTTTTCATCAGTAATGTAACTTTGCTAATAACTCCTCATCAAAAAGATCATTTTCGCAAATATTAATCTTCGGAAAATGTTTACTAATATATTCAAAAGATTTTTCCACATATTCCCATGAAATCTCCTTTTTTAATGTCTCCCAATGAAATTTTCAGAACAAGGTGCCATTAAACGACGGATTTTCTGAAAGAAGTCAGAAATTTTTATAATAACTGCTTGGAATATCTTGAAGAATGGACATTTCAATTCGAGAATATTCAATATTTTCATTGAATGACATTAAAAAAGGAGATTTTATGGGAATATGTGACAAAATATTATATTACACTACATTAAGAATAAGAAATTCAGATATTTTCTAAAAAGCGGGACATTTATAAAAATCGGCGGGACGCGGGACAGGCCTCCCAAAAGCGGGACTGTCCCGCCAAAATCGGGACGTGTGGTCGCCCTAACTTTATCGTGGTCGTGCCTTATCTCTACAAGTGATTCTAGAAAACTGATTAAAACTGACTGAAAAAGAACGGAATTGAAAACAGGCAAACATTCATTTTCTGACCCTGTGTTTTGTAAACCAAGTGTATTGTACTTGTTTATTGTAAAGTATTATCACAGGGGCCCGCCGCATTGGGGCCCGTCGGTGCTACGCACCGATTGCACCTACGTTATAAATACGCCTCTGGTTGTTGACCATGAATGCGGTGCCATTTTTTCCCTGTTTCTTTTCTCCAGAGTAGTATAGCGTGAAGTTCTTTCTGTCTATTCTTCCATCACCTTTCCGCCCTCACCTCTTGCAGCGCCAGTATTCCTAGTTTGTATTTGATTATTTCGTTTGCTATTTCTTGCGTTTTCACAGCTGTTAACATTGTTCTTACGTCAGTAGCTACGACAGATTTGAATCATTGACAGATTGTACTGACAGATTTGAAGATATCGTAGTGATAATCTCCTACTTTTAATTCTATTATTAAATTTGGTTCAAACCATGACATCTCATTTTAAACATTGTTCTTACGTTCCACGACCCAATTCTTGTTCTTTTGCTACTTCTTTTCGTCTTCTTTTCCTTTCTGTTGATGGATTTTGTTTTTTCTTTCTCTTCTCTTGTCCTTGGCCATTCCGTTGTCATCTGTGTGTCCCTTCCTCCGGTTTCCACTAGTTTTTTGGTATCAGTTTGTTCTCTCTCTCTCTCTCTCTCTCTCTCTATATATATATATATATATATATATATATATATATGTATATATATATATATATATATATATATATATATATATATATACCGCGGACAGGCCAACAAGGACCACGCAAATATCACTTCTTTATAGGTCTAGTTTCCTTCTTTCTCTTCCAGAAGTCTTTCATCCTGGTCGACTGCGCAGCTCTTCTTTCAGTAGTCCATTCTCCACTGTTGAGATTATTCTTCTCCCCGACAAGAATTTTGAGGGCAAATTTTTTTTTCTGTAGTCTATTCGGTTTAGACAATCTTCTTCACTATTTTAGAAGTTATTCTTTCATTTGTTTTACATAGCCTCCTTGCCCTTTATAGTTACAGATTTTATCAAAAAACATTTGTTTAACATTGAGCAATCCATGCGGACCATATTTCCGTAGAACTGAAGTCGCCGTTTTCTGATCATCACTTCAAAGTTGTCAATTTTACTATAAATTTCTACATTGGATCTTAGTCTACTACCTTCCTGTGTTTTCTTCGGATCATAAATCCTTCTTAAAATTCCTTTGACTTTGAGGTTCTGATTCTTTGTACCAGTTTTAGCACTTTCGTTCTTCTCCCATGAGAAGAATCGTTCTTCTCCCAAAACGTCCTCATGACTTTATCCAAGACCAAATTAAAAAGCAGTGGTGATAGAGACTGTCCCCTTGTCTTTTTTAACCTCGAAGGACTCGCTAATTTCACTTAAAAATTTGACTCTGGAAATCGTATTATAGTAATTTATGTTTTTTTTATCAACTTGGTATTCCTTTAATGTATCAAAAAGAGTGTCCCTATGGCCACCACACTTCCTTACCACACTTGTAACCAAATTGCTTCTTCTTGGATGGAGCATGAAGTTTAGGCACATTTTCAAAGCCTTTTTAAGCTCTTTTTCAAGGAATTTTTGAGGGCGATAGATTAAAGTGTATATCTTGCAAAAAGTTAAAAAAGAAAGAAAAGAATCTATGTCTAGGGGACAAAAATCGAGACACTTTATGAGACAATTTATTTTTAATTTCAATTATTTCTAGTTTAACTTAAAAATAAAAGTATAAAAGCAAAAAATAATGTATGAAAAGAAAATGATGAAGAAGCAAAAAATATGTACATGAAGAAAAGTTAAGAAAAGGAAAGTTGAGAAACAAAATATATAAATCCTTTTATTTCATTGTTGTTATCATTACTGTTACATAAATTGATGTACGTAAATGTGTATAAGCGACCACATAAATACAAAAGCCCTTTTATGCTGCTTGACTGTATTTTAAATTTATATTTTAAATTACCTCTCAAACAAGGTGTACAATGAAAAGATTAGGGGTTTATAATCGAAATCTAGGGGGATTTGAAGTTGGTCCTAGGGGCAAAATTCTGTACGAGTTGGCATCACTGTATGTTTCATATCCCAGTTTAACCGTTTCTTTGTTCATTGAAATTTATTTATCGTCGAAAACGCTTCCAAACTGCAAATGCTTGATTGAGTTAGAGATATATACACAACATTTGCAAATTCCAACGTTATTGCCAATAACTTGATGCAATTACCCTATATAATATTTTATCAACAACTTGAAAGAGACTACTGAAAGGTATGCTTAATATGGTATTATGTATATTTATTGCCCTTACGGGTTTATAAATTGAATCCAAAATTTACATATATAACTAAAACTAACATCGAACATAATATAAATAAGAATAATAATAAAAAGAGAAAAAGAAAAAATACACATTAAAAAAAAAGATACATATGCTGCTCAAACTAAAAACAAAAAAAAAAGAAAGTCACTAAATTCCTATCCCTAAACCCGGATTACAAGCTTCCCTCCTCACATATTGCTCTTCTTCTCTCCTCAACTTTCTTCATCCTATCTATCCCTCTTCCATCCTCTTTTAAAATCTCTTCTCTACACTCATCTCTTTCTCTCATTTCTGAACATTCGTTTAGCAAGTGTTCTATTGTCTCCTTGTTTTCTCCACACATCCTGCATACTCTGTTCCTATCCTCGATCCAAAATTTATTATCTCTCTCTTCATTTCCACATCTGAATCTTGCCATTGTCACTCTCTCTTTTCTACTTTCTCTTCCTAGGTACTTACGTTATTATTTTTTCATATTTCCCATTGTACCTAGACTCCCTAATTCTTGCTCTCCTTTCTTGCCTTTGCACATCTCTATCTCTCTCGACTAATTCCTCTGTCATTACTCTTCCTCTCTCTCTCATTCTTTCTATCTCCGCTCCTGCATACCCGTCTTTCTAGATATGCCTCCTTCTCTTTCCACACCCCCTTTCCTATTTCTTTCCTTTTTTCTTTGAGGCACTCTTGCAGAATTCTGCACTCTCCTCTCTCTATCACTCTCTCCTCAAAACTTATTGATCTCTTTCCTGCTTCTATTCTTATTCCATCTCTCTTTGTTTCCTCCATCACTATATACCCCGGGGTCTCTCTACCTAGTCCTAGCACCCATTTCAAATATTTTTCTTGCACCCTTTCCAGCCCTTCTTGCTCTCTCCATCCCCATATTTCCGCTCCATACATCATCACACTTTTCACCAGGCTATCAAACATCATCACTCTCCTTCTATAGTCGTGTCCAAATTTTCTCTCTCCTATTCTCCATACTGCTCCTAGTATTTTATTAGCTTTCTTTACTAACTCTCTCACGTGTGCTGTTTCAGTATTTCTCTCATTAAACACGTACCCTAGGTATTTAAATTCTTTTACTTCTTCAATTTTCTCCTTCTCCCATCTCCACTCAATTACTCTTCTTCTGCCACCCC
Organism: Phosphuga atrata; assembly: GCA_944588485.1. Classification (NCBI taxonomy): domain Eukaryota; kingdom Metazoa; phylum Arthropoda; class Insecta; order Coleoptera; family Silphidae; genus Phosphuga; species Phosphuga atrata. The sequence goes on along the minus strand of OX155896.1, from coordinate 24,338,641 downwards.
CTTTTCTAAACACCATCATCTTGGACTTCTCTCCATTCACTGTCAGATTTTTCCTCCTCATATATTTCTCCATGTTTCTTATCATTTCTTTCATCCCTTTCTCATCTCTCGCTAGCACCACCAAATCATCTACGTAGGCTAGGGACCACACTTTTTCTTTGCCCACCACAACCCCACCCGTCTGCGCCTTGCTGAACATCTCCTCTATGTCTCCAATAAATGCTGCAAACAGGCTGGGGCTTAGTCTTGTCTCACTCCCTTATGCGTATTAAAACCTTCGCTCACCCTTTCACCAACTCTCACTCTACTTATTGTTTCTTCATAAATCTCTTCTAATTTTGATATCAGATGCTCCTTTATCCTTTTCTTTCTCAGGCATTCCCGCAGCGCCTCTCTTGCCACATTATCAAAGGACGCCTTCAGGTCCACAAATAATGCATACATCTTGCCACCCCTCTTTTTTATCTCATTCCCTACTATGTGATTCAAGATGTATACATTATCCATGGTCCCTGTCCCTTTCCTAAATCCCGCCTGTCCGTCTGGTATCACACCCCGCTCCTTCAATTCCTTCGTCAGTCTCTCTTCCACAATCATTGCATATATCTTATATGCCGTATTGAGCATGGTGATCCCCCTGTAATTGCCTGCTGTTTCCCTTTCTCCTTTCTTATATATGGGGCATATTATCCCCTCTTTCCACTCCTGTGGGAAGCCCTCTCCCTTCTACACTCCATTCATTATCTCCAACAGCCTGTCAGCTTCCCTTTCAGTTCCATATATCCACGATTCATTCTGTATACCATCCCTCCCCGGTGCCTTTTTCTTTTTCAGTTTACTCAGTTGTTCTAATTCTTCTCTTGTTATCCCTTCTATTTCTCCCACCCTGTGTTGACTCTTTTTCTTTTCCTGTCTGATTTCATCACCACCCAGCAGCTCACTGAAGTACTTTCTCCATTCCTCCATAGTAATTCTATTACTCACTCTTTCTACTTTTTTTTTTCTTTCCCTATTTATTTATTTCCATACCTCTTCTTCCATCTTGATGCCTTTCATCTTTAGTTCTTCTTCCATCCATTTCTTTTGCTTCTTCTCTTTGCATACTAATTTCTACCTCTTGTGTGCTTTCTTGTACTCTTCATTACTTGCGTTTCCTCTTTTCCAATTTCTTAATTTCTTTCTTACTGCTTGCTTTCCTTCCCTGCATTCTTTATCCCACCACTCGTTTTTCCAATACCCCACCTTCACTCTTGTCTCTATCACTTATTTTCTGTTGCATTTTTTACGTGATCACCCAGGTATGCTTAATAAATATATTCATTGTTTCCTCATAATTATAACAATTTATTATCTTGGGCCAAAAATTAATTAACATTAAACCTACTATACTGATTCTTCTTGTATACATATAACTAGGGCCTGGATTAATATGTAAATACATATCTTAAATTCAAATTATTTTCGGACTTTTTTTGTTCTCCACAAAAATTATGATATTTGGAACGAGAAAATGTAATCTTTATTTCCCTATATGTTTTTCTATATTTCAAAGGTAAGTATATTTTACAAAAAAATATTAAAATTATCCATTAATATTTTTATTATTTAAAACATTTTATTTATTTAAAACAATAAACACTGCCTTTATTAAAATATTAAAAGAATGGAATGAATTAAAAATTAAAGCACAAATATTGATTCCTTTCCTCAACAAGCAATAATATTCTTAATTTATAATCCTGTTTTTTTTTACTTGAGAGATCATTCAATTAATAGAATGACACAATTACTGATGATATGATCATCCAAATCTCTCGATTATGGCCATACAGGGCCAGATCTAGCTATTTAGATGCTTTGGACAAAAATAATATTTGCCGGCCATTACACTAACACCATATAAGTCATGAGCTGCTATTCCAAAGTTGGGATGTTATATATGACATACTGCTGGAATTGTATAATATTCACATGTGTTAGTCTACTAGGGCTTCTGAACAAGTTTACAAACATTCATGAGAATTATGTATGTATGTTTGTAAGTATATATGTAGATTTTTTTGTTTCCGTGGTAACTTGTACTTCGATCTTCATAGATCAATTCTACCCCACTCTCTTCCTGTAATCGTTGGTATACTTATTGCAGCTCCTCTGTATTCAAGCATGTCTGCATCTGTCATCCTACTCTAAGCCCAGGGCCCTGAGGTGTTTTTTCTGACAGGTGTCCCGTCAGGACACCTGTCAGAATTCTAAGGTTGTTTCTGTTCAATTTCAGGCAAGCTTTTGTTCTTTTCTGGTTAAATGATCCCAGCATTACTTTTGATTGTCATAGCCGTTCATTGTCAGTTTTCATCGTAGCCAGATTGTCGGTTTTCATCCATTGTTCTCTTATTTCTTCATCTAAATTTTTTTATGGATCATGCTGATCATGCTCATATTGTAAAAGGGTTCTGGATCTTTGAAGGGATTACTAAATCTCTTGTTAGCTAGTTGATCGATTTCTTCATTTTCATCTATACCAGTGTGTCCTGGTACCCAGTATAGCGTTACTTTATTTCCTCAGCTGAGCTTGTTTAGCTTTCCCACCCAGTCCCATATCAGTTTGACTCTGATAGTGTATGATCTAATGGCATTGATGGCTGATTGGCTATATGATAGGATAACAATTCGTTTTTTCGATACTTCCTGTCCAGTTTAAATTGTGCACATCTTTCGATTGCATGTACCTCTGCTTGGGAAATACTTGGATAGAATCCCATGGATTCAAAGTATTTGGTATGAGGTCCAAACACTCCTGTACCTTCCTTTGTCTTCGAACCATCTGTATACCTCTGGATAGCACTTTACTCTATGTGGTATGCTGAGGATACGTTGCTTCAATCGACTACACATTGCTGTGTAGTTTTTCGACAAAATGCTAGTAAAAGACGAAATGGCATTTGCATACCATTTCGTCTATCGGTACTTCCAGCCAGAGGATCTTGGAAGTGAGGCAGTTCCGGACAAGGTGCAACGGAGTCAGATCCAGCATAAGTTCCATTGCCGCTATCGGAAACGACCCCGTCATGCAGACGAGGTCATGCCTCGTCATGCAGACACAGAGACCAGCTTGGTTCTACTTCCCCACGCAACTGCCCTATAAATGATTGCAGGTCTCACTATCATGGTGTACATCCATTGCTGGATTGTGCCCAGTCAGCGTTGAATGTTGCATGAATGTTGCAGCAATGTTACTTTCGCAACGTTAAACATTGCTGCAACATTCCTGCAACATTCCTACAACATTCCTATGTCCGCCTCTCTGCAACGTTCAGAAATGTTGTGGGAACGTTGCACGGAACATTGCAGGAACGTTGCGGGAATGTTGCGAACATTGCAGGAACGTTGCGGGAACATTACGAACGTTGCGGGAACATTACGAACATTGCAGGAACGTTGCGGGATCATTACGAACATTGCAGGAACGTTGCGGGAATATTGCGAACATTGCAGGAACATTACGAACGTTGCGGGAACATTACGAACATTGCATGAATGTTGCAGGAAGATTGCGAACATTGCATCAATGTTGCAGGAATATTGCGAATATTGCAGGAATGTTATAGGAATTTTGTTTAACATTGAGCAATCCATGCGGACCATCCTATATATTGAAAAATAGAAAATTATATTTTTAGTTTTATTCTCTTTAATTCTTCTCTTTTATTTATAAATTTCACTTTTAATATTTTTTTTAATTCATGTACTGTTATTGTGATTCTCATTGGAGGAAACTTCTGCATTTGCTTTTTTTGGCTCGACTGACTCTTGTTGGAGTTTGAATAAGTCATTTCTATCTTCTATATCTTTTTCCGACCATTTCTCTCCGCCAAGTCTCTGTAAAATTGTAGGACAATATAAAATATAAGTAAAAATATCTGGCAAAAATATAAAAATGTTCACTTTTAAAGAAATAAACTTACTGCAGAGTAATTTCGCCATCATCAATTGCCTAAAACATCGTTTCTTATTCGAACAACCTTGCCAACTAAATTATAAGGCAAAGTGTTTGTTGTACAAGTAGGTTATGTAAACGCGTTTAGGAGGGTTCATACACTCAGCGTTCATACACTTCCTTTTCCTAATATGGGGTTTCAGGAATTGCAATATTTGCAATAAGGGCCATTCTGGACGAGTCGATGCCGCTGACCCATCCCATCAAGCTCAACAATCCACTTCTCTTTGTCAAACCTCTCACGAAGCATTTGCCACCTGGAGCTACATCCTTTCACTGTTGCTGAAATAAAGATAGAAAGGATATAGAAAACTATGAACTGTAAATTTCGAATAATAAGATGCAACATAACCTACCATTCATTGTTTCGGCCACATTCTTCCATGCGGAGTCTTTTTTTGAAACCTGCATGCCCCTTATCATATATTTGGGGATACGCCCGCACACACTCAACTGACAAAACGTCATTAATCGACATTTTTTAACTCTTAATTTATAAACAACTTTTCGAACTGCAAACAAAGCGAATGTAACAACACAATGGAAAATGCCACTCTTGAATTCAAGTGCATGCGCTCAAGAATCGAGAGCGTTGATTGGCTGAAAGATAAGGCGACACGACGTGAAACTTTGGACATTGGTTTATTTCACATTACGTTAAGTTCGGATACTTCACATTACCTCGATCGTAATGGGCCGCATATAAAACAATGCGTTTTGGGTTTTCATCACTTCTCATCTCGTCACGTTAAGTTCACCGTAATCCCGCCTTAATACACTACATAAAAGTGGAAGAGAGGAGTACAGAAAGAAGAGAGAGCGTAGATAAATATAGCAACGTTTCATTGAGTATATACACGCATTGTGTATGCAAATTCTAAATTCTAAAATAACTAAAAAATATAATACATTTTTTTTCAAAAATAATCACAGTAAAAATAAATGATAATATTAATAATGAAAAAAATACTTGGCGCAGCCTTACTGGAATGTTGTAGGAATGTTGCTACAACATTCACATTGTAATATTGCAATGTTGCAGGAATGTTGCTGCAACATTCACATTGCAATGTTGCTACTGGAATGGTCAGGAATGTTGCTGCAACATTCACATTGTAATGTTGCAACTGGAATGTTGCAGGAATGTTGCTGCAACATTCACATTGCAACGTTGCCACTGGAATGTTCAGGAATGTTGCTGCAACATTCGGAATGTTGTGCATCCTTCGGAACATTGCTGCAACATTCAACGCTGACTGGGTGTGGTTACAAACCCACGTTTTCCCTGTCAGATTTCGGCACACCATTAGAGCGCGTTTGGCTATATCTACCACTTCTACAGCGTGCCTGTTCCATAGGAGTTTGCTATCTAGTGTAATACCCAGATACTTTATCTCCTGTTTGTATTCTACGGCCCTCTCCTCCAACAGTATGGGTTGTAGGCAGTTTAGTCTTCTTTTTCTAGTAAATGGTATCACCGTGGTTTTACTCGGGTTGAGCTTCAGTTCCACTGTTTGACACAATCTTTTTTTTATGGGGTGTAGATGGCACCTTTCGGTTAATCATGCAAGTGAGCCCCCTGAAACTAACACGAACACTCCGGAACCGCTTGTCGCATTTCTTCAGGGTGTTGGATTTTTGGAATGGTGTTTGGAAGAACAGGTCTTAGACGTTTATGTTTCGTCATTTTCCTTTGCTGTTATTATTTTTCTTACCGTTTTGTGGGTATTGTTCCATCCTTCCTGCGATCCTTATAGGTGCGTTATCATATTTTGGGGATCGAGTTTGTCGTTCGCGAACCTTTCCCTCTCGCTGTCCCATCTCGGACATTCAAATATAGTATGGGTAACACTATTGGGCAACCCGCAGTATACGCAATCTGCGTCGGCTACTCTCCCGATGTTGTGAAGGTAATCATCGGAAACAACCGTGGCCCGTGAGGACCTGAGTGAGGTAGTATGAAACTTCCCCGTGTCGTCGAGTAGTCCAGGTGTCAATGCCTGGGATGAGGATCCTCGTCCACTGACATTTTGTGGAGTTATTCCACTCTTCCTGCCACTCCTGAATGAGTTTGGAATCGGCCTCATGTCTAAATGTTTTGTGCTTGCCTGCCTCATATCGAGAATTTCTATGCTTTGCATTTCGATGGGAGGGATACCTGCAATAACCAAAAATGCATGGCGCGATACTGTACGGTAGGCACTGCAGACTCGTAGGGCCATTTTCCTCTGAAATACAGCTAATTTGGTCATTCAACCTTTGTTAACCTGTTCCCATATGGAAGCTCCATAGAGTATAGCAGAGTGGGCCACAGTGCTTAGGAACCTGCGTTTACTGTATCTAGGTTCGCCCACATTGGGCATTAGCTTTTCCAGTGCCGCAGTAGTTTTCATGTCAATTTCCGTTGCTTTTCTAATGTGCTCTGTAAAGTCTTTTGTCGATTGTGATGCCTAGATATTTTAAAGAGTTTTTTGGTTTAATATCCACACCCATCACTTTGAAAGACATAGGAGCCAACTTTCGATATCCCTTTAACAGGACCGCCTCGGACTTTTCCGGCGCTAGGTGCAGGGGTTTTGATGACATCCGTGTAGTAATTTGTTCAATGGCCAAGTTAGCTATGAGCATAGTACCTCTTTCATTCTTTCCCACTACAGTGAGTGCCAGGTCGTCTGCAAAACTGATTATGTTAACTCCCTCGGGTAGCTTCAGCCTCCCTCTCTTTCCACAACCCCTTTCCTATTTCTTTCCTTTTTTCTTTGGGGCACTCTTTCAGAATTCTGCACTCTCCGCTCTCTATCACTCGCTCCTCAAAGCTTATTGCTCTCTTTCCTGCTTCTATTCTTATTCCATCTCTCTTTGTTTCCTCCATCACTATATACCCCGGAATCTCTCTACCTAGTCCTAGCACCCATTTAAAATATTTTTCTTGCACCCTTTCCAGCACTTCATGCTCTCTCCATCCCCATATTTCTGCTCCATACATCATCACACTTTTCACCAGGCTATAAAACATCATCACTCTCCTTCTATAGTCGTGTCCAAATTTTCTCTCTCCTATTCCCCATACCGCTCCTAGTATTTTATTAGCTTTCTTTACTAGCTCTCTCACGTGTGCTGTTTCAGTATTTCTGTCATTAAACACGTACCCTAGGTATTTAAATTCTTTTACTTCTTCAATTTTCTCCTTCCCCCATCTCCACTCAATTACTCTTCTCCTGCACCCCCTTTTCTAAACACCATCATCTTGGACTTCTCCCCATTCACTGTCAAATTTTTCCTCCTCATATATTTCTTCATGTTTCTTATAATTTCTTTCATACCGTTCTCGTCTCTCGCTAGCACCACCAAATCGTCCGCGTAGGCTAGGGACCACACTTTTTCTTTGCCCACCACAACCCCACCCGTCTGCGCCTTGCTGAACATCTCTATATCTCCGATAAATGCTGCAAACAGGCTGGGGCTTAGTGGGCAGCCTTGTCTCACCTTATGAGTATTGAAACCTACGCTCACCTTTTCACCGACTCTCACTCTACTTATTCTTTCTTCATAAATCTCTTCTAATTTTGATATCAGATGCTCCATTATCCTTTTCTTTCTCAGGCAATCCCACAGTGCCTCTCTTGCCACATTATCCAAGGCCGCCTTCAGGTCCACAAATAATGTATACATCTTGCCACCCCTCTTTTTTATCTCATTCCCTACTATGTGATTCAAGATGTATACATTATCCATGGTCCCTCTCCCTTTCCTAAATCCCGTCTGTCCGTCTGGTATCATACCCCGCTCCTTCAATTCCTTTGTTAATCTCTCTTCCACAATCATTGCATATATCTTATATGCCGTGTTGAGCATGGTGATCCCCCTATAATTACTTGCTGTTTCCCTTTCTCCTTTCTTATATATGGGGCATATTATCCCCTCTTTCCACTCCTGTGGGAAGCCCTCTCCCTTCCACACTCCATTCATTATCTCTAACAGCCTGTCAGCTTCCCTTTCAGTTCCATATGTCCACTATTCATTCTGTATACCGTCCCTCCCAGGTGCCTTTTTCTTTTTCAGTTTACACAGTTGTTGTTCTAATTCTCCTCTTGTTATCTCATCTATTTCTCCCACCCTGTGTTGACTCTTTTCTTTTCTTGTCTGATTTCATCACCACCCAGTAGCTCACTGAAGTACTTTCTCCATTCCTCCATAGTAATTCTATTACTCACTTTTTCTACTTTTTTCTTTCTTTCCCTATTTATGTATTTCCATACCTCTTCTTCCGTCTTTATGCCTTTCATCTTTAGTTCTTCTTCCATCCATTTCTTTTGCTTCTTCTCTTTGCATACTAATTTGTACCTCTTGCGTGCTGTCTTGTACTCTTCATTACTTGCTTTTCCTCTTTTCCAATTTCTTAATTTCTTTCTTACTGCTTGCTTCCCTTCCCAGCATTCTTTATCCCACCACTCATTTTTCCAAGACCCCACCTTCACTCTTGTCTCTATGACTTTTTTTTCTGTTGCATTTTTTGCGTGATCTCCCAGTTCTTTCACGTTTATCCCGTTCCTCTTCGTATCTAGCCTACCTAAGTCTTGTTCTATAATTTTCTATTCCTTCTTCCGTCTAGATATTCTTCACAATTTTTCTTCTAACATCCTTCTCACTTCTCCTATCTGTCTCTCTTCCTTTTGTCTTCACTTCCAATGGCATATGATTCGACTCGACTCTTTCTCCCACCTTGAATTCTTCTATTTCATCCCATGCTTCCTCATACACCATAACATGGTCAAAAACTGTCCGCCTCTTGGTCCGATATATGTATACTCACCCAGCCAGCGTTGAATGTTGCAGCAATGTTCCGAAGGCTGCACAACATTCTGAATGTTGCAGCGACATTCCTGAACATTCCAGTGGCAACGTTGCAATGTGAATGTTGCAGCAACATTCCTACAACATTCCAGTTGCAACATTACAATGTGAATGTTCTAGCAACATTCCTGAACATTTCAGTGGCAACATTGCAAAGTGAATGTTGCAGCAACATTCCTGCAACATTCCAGTTGCAATATTACAATGTGAATGTTGTAGCAACATTCCTACAACATTCCAGTAAGGCTGCGCCAATTATTATTTTCATTATTAATATTATCATTTATTTTTACTGTGATTATTTTTACTCGTCTCACTTTTTTTTTATTCTTATACTCAAAAGTGTATTATATTTTTAGTTATTTTTTTGCGGAAAATACACGCGCCGATCGGAATTTGCATACACAATCTACGCTCTCTCTTCTTTCTGTACTCCTCTCTTCCACTTTTATGTAGTGTATTAAGGCGGGATTACGATGAACTTAACGTGACGAGATGAGACGTGATGAAAACCTAAAACCCATTGTTTTATATGCGGCTCATTACGATCGAGGTAATGTGAAGTATCCGAACTTAACGTAATGTGAAATCTAGCAATGTACAAAGTTTCACGTCATGTCGCCTTATCTTTCAGCCAATCAACGCTCTCGATTCTTGCGCGCATGCACTCGAATTCAAGAGTGGCATTTTCCGTTGTGTTGTTTATTAAGAGTTAAAAAATGTCGATTAATGACGTTTTGTCAGATGAGTGTGTGCGGGCGTATCCCCAAATATATGATAAGGGGCATGCAGGTTTTTAAAAAAAGACTCCCCATGGAAGAATGTGGCCGAAACAATGAATGGTAGGTTATGTTGCATCTTTTTATTCGAAATTTACAGTTCATACTTTTCGATATCATTTCTATCTTTATTTCAGCAACAGTGAAAGGATATAGCTCCAGGTAGCAAACGCTTCTTGAGAGGTTTGTCAAAGAGAAGTGGATTGTTGAGCTTGATGGGATGGTTCAGGGACAGCGGCATCGACTCGTCCAGAATGGCCCTTATTGCAAATATTGCAATTCCTGAAACCCCATATTAGGAAAAGAAATTGTATGAACGCTGAGTCCCTCCTAAATGCGTTTACATAACCTACTTGTACAACAAACACATTGCCTTAAAATTTAGTTGGCAAGGTCGTTCGAATAAGAAACGATGCTTTAGCCAATTGATGATGGCGAAATTACTCTGCAGTAAGTTTATTTCTTTAAAAGTGAACATTTTTATATTTTTGACAGATATTTTTACTTATATTTTATATTGTCCTACAATTTTACAGAGACTTGGCGGAGAGAAATGGTCGGAAAAAGATATAGATGAGACTCTGGTGAAATGACTTATTCAAACTTCAACAAGAGTGAGTCGAGCCAAAAAAAGCAAATGCGGAAGTTTTCTCCGATGAGAATAACAATAACAGTACATGAATTTAAAAAAAAATATTAAAAGTGAAAGTGAAATATGTAAATAAAAGAGAAGAATGAAAAAGAATAAAACTAAAAATATAATTTTCTATTTTTCAATATTCAATATATTCCTATAACATTCCTGCAACATTTATGCAATGTTGGCAATCTTCCTGCAAAATTCGTGCAATGTTCGTAATGTTCCCGCAACGTTCGTAATGTTCCCGCAACGTTCCTGCAATGTTCCCGCAACGTTCCTGCAATGTTCGTAATGTTCCCGCAACGTTCGTAATGTTCCCGCAACGTTCCTGCAAGGTTCGCAACATTCCCGCAACGTTCCTGCAATGTTCCGTGCAACGTTCCCACAACATTTCTGAACGTTGCAGAGAGGGGGACATAGGAATGTTGCAGCAATGTTTAACGTTGCGAAAGTAACATTTCTGAAACATTCCTGCAACATTCAACGCTGGCTGGGCACCTTTCTCATCTCCTATGCTGTCTCCATTAAGTATGTCCCACCCTCTTTCTTCTACTAGACTAATCAGTAGTCTCCCTTCGGCGTTTTCTGTTGCATCTTTTGTTGGTCTTCTTTCCATTGTTGTTTGTTCTTCTTCTATCCGTATTCCTTTTTCCCCAATTCTTGGGTTAAAATTCCCACCAATCACCAGAGTTCCCTCGTCTTGCTGTTTTACTCGCTCTTATATCATTCTCTTCGTTTCTTTCATACTTCTGCTGTATATTGTTATAATTCTCCATTTTCTCTGTCTATTTTTCAGCGTTCTTTCCATAATCCCTCTTTCTTCTTTTGCTTCGGTTCTGTTTTCTTTTTCCAAACCCTTTTTCACTCCCATTATTATCCCCCCTTTAGCTCTCCCTTTCCTGCTTACCCTCTGCAAATTGACACTTCCACTTAAACTCTTTCGGCATTATTTTTTCCAATTTTTCCCACCCCTTCTCTTCCACCCACGTTTCTACCAATCCCACTACATCAAATTTTCCCAAATATTCCCAAAACTCATTGTCTTTGTTTTTTATCCCCGCTGTGTTCCAGTATACTATTCTTAATTGCTCCTTTTCTTCCTTATTCCTCTCCGTGTTCGTTTTCCGTTTTCTGTCCTGTCGTCTTTTCCTTGTGCTCTTATTCAAAATTTGTTGTATTTAACTCCCCCTTTTATCATCCCACTTAAAGCCTTTTCCGTCTATCCATATCTTTTTATAACCGACTTTCACCCACCGTCTTTTTTGTCGCTCTTCTTTGGCTAGCGCTCTTAATTCCTTCTGTATGTCTCTTTCCTTCTTCGTCAGATCGTCTTCTATGTATACTCTCTTTTCCCTTTTTTCTCTTTTGAGTTTAAAAGAATTGAATAGTTGCTAAAAGTGGAATAATTGATGATGGTGAAATTTTATAATGAATTTTGACATATGATATATGTGGAACGTGAAGTTGTATATGAAAGAGTAAGCAGAATTTCGAGCCGCGTGATTCTTGTAGAAAGCGCATCAGCTTAGGTTGTATAAGTTGGAAGAAGTACAACTCCTACTGCACAAAATATTAACTAATAATTTATTCGTCTCAAATGATTTTACTGCTGCCAGGTTTGTAAAATAATATAATCAAACACTTTTGAGATGTACTTAATCATATAGTGTTGCCAATTGTCTGACATCAAAGTGACTTTAATTTAAGGAGTGATATTAGAAATGAAAAGCTCTCAACGTTCATAAAAAAGTTACTATATCTAACGATGTGATATTAGTTACTTATTTGTACAACATGGACAATAAAAAATCAGCTGTAGAGTAAAAGTTACTGAAAATCTCACTAAAACTTTCATAACCTTTACATTAATTAAGTGACATTGATGTTGTCAACTTTGACGTTCAACATAACCAACATATTGTTTTAATCAAGTTGGTATCTTGTGTTGTTGAGTTACCAACATACTCAAACATAATCTCATCAACTATTTGTGGAAGTTACGTTGTTGTTGACAAGTTTAACAAATAACATAACCACTCCTCCAATTACAGTAAGTTTGCTTTTAGACAATTACCAACACTTAGCAAAATTATGTTACTAAACGTTGTCTTAATTTATCTCTCCGCTTCGCGGCGGGCAACCCAATCTAGCCGGGGTTAAACCAACGGTCCTTGCAACACTGTCCTATATTGGATCGAGAAATCGCGCTGCCGAGCGTATGTTGTCTTTATTTATCTGCCCGCCCCGCGGCGGGCAACCTAATCTAACCGGGGGGGTCCTTGCAGCACTGTCCTATATTGCATCGAGTGTTCGCGCTGCTGCGCGTATGTTGTCTTGATTTATCTGTCCGTTTCGCGGCGGGCAACCTAATCTAAACAGGGTTAAACCAACGGTCCTTGCAGCACTGTCCTATATTGGATTGATAGTTCGCGCTGCTGCGCGTATGTTTTCTTGATTTATCTGTCCGCTTCGCGGCGGGCAACCTAATCTAACCGGGGTTATACCAACGGTCCTCGCAACACTGTCCTATATTGGATCGAGAGTTCGCGCTGCTGCGCGTATGTTGTCTTGATTTATCTGTCCGTTTCGCGGCGGGCAACCTAATCTAAACAGGGTTAAACCAACGGTCCTTGCAGCACTGTCCTATATTGGATTGATAGTTCGCGCTGCTGCGCGTATGTTTTCTTGATTTATCTGTCCGCTTAGCGGCGGGCAACCTAATCTAACCGGGGTTATACCAACGGTCCTATCAACACTGTCCTATTTTGGATCGAGAGTTCGCGCTGCTGCGCGTATGTTGTCTTGATTTATCTGTCCGTTTCGCGGCGGGCAACCTAATCTAACCGGGGTTAAACCAACGGTCCTTGCAGCACTGTCCTATATTGGATCGAGATTTCGCGCTGCCGCGCGTATGTTTTCTTGATTTATCTGGCCGCTTCGCGGCGGGCAACCTAAGCTAACCGGGGTTAAACCAACGGTCTTTGCAACACTGTCCTATATTGGATCGTGAGTTCGCGCTGCCGCGCGTATGTTGTCTTGATTTATCTGCCCGCTTCGCGGCGGGCAACCTAATTTAACCGGGGTTAAACCAACGGTCCTTGCAACACTGTCCTATATTGCATCGATAGTTCGCGCTGCAGCGCGTATGTTTTCTTGATTTATCTGTCCGCTTCGCGGCGGGCAACCTAACGCAAATCGGGGTTAAACCAACGGTTCTTTTTCTCATTGACCTTTATTAAATCGAGAGCTCGCGCTGTCGCGCGTCTTGGCCTTCATCAGATAAATCAAGACCAGATATATCAAGATCACACACGCGCTGCCGCGCGTATGTGGTCTTGATCAGAAAAAAAAATTCTGTGTCAAGGCTATCGGCCACGAAAATACCAAAATATAAATTTCAATAGAAAAATCTATAAGCTACGCCGAACTGAAGGAATTTTGAATACAACTGTCCAAGTTTTCAAACTATAGTTGTTTGAATTTCTGACCTCGTGTGCGACTTTGAGTTTGAGGAGCGGCGACCGCTGTCAGATAAAATATTTTGCAAAACTAACTGAAGGATATCATAGACTGACTAATTCTCTACAAATGTGTGAAATTTTATTGTTCTACGTTGCCAAATTTACTAAAATAATTTTTTAAACAAATCCAGGCATTTCAATCAAGATTTCCGATCAAAACCGAACACGAAAATTTGAAAATATTAAAAAATTTCAAAAAAATATATTAATCCTTGAAGGATTTCAATGAAACTTTTACTGAATGTGGGTATCCACCAGCGGTATCAGTTGACATATTTGAACGCTCCCACTCCAATGGGGACATCGTGAGGAATGATTTTTTCTTCAAAGCCTATTTGCAAATATCTCATCAACGCCTTAAGATGGAAATATTATTATAATAATATAATATAATTATAACCGGAATATCCGTATGTAAGACATCGGTATCTACAAAAAAAGTATTCTTTGCAAATTTTGCAAAAATCTTCGGTTTCGTCTCAAAAGTAAAAAATATAAAATCCCAAAATGTATCAAAGGGAAATTTTACTACCCCTTCTCTGAATTTCGTTTTTCAATTTAGACGGGTTTAATTGAGCTCTTCCGCCAAATCGGTTCGCTTTAGAAAAATAAAAATGACACAACTTTTAGATGAAAATGTGCTCTATAAAATAGCGCTAAATGCATATTTCGACTTCGGAAAATTGGACAAAAAAATATATTTGCAAGTATTTCTTTATTAAAAAAATCCTGTGTCAAGGCAATCGACCACAAATATGTAAATTTCAATAGAAACATGTACAATCTATATAAAACTTATTTAAACTATATAAAACTTAATGCGTTTGTTAAACGAACGTGCGCTCTATATATCTGTGATAAGATTATTTCATGCAAACCCAAGGAAATGAGGCATAAGATTTTTCGAAGACGAAGCAGAAAAGTAGACGACATTTTTAAACGCTCGTCATGTCCTGGCTATCAGCCGCAAAAAGTTTGCATGCAGCACAATTCAATAGGCCTCAATGAGCACTATTCGATTTTAAAAAGAAAATCCGGATAAATTTCGAGATGGCTTTTCCTTCCGCCGTCAAGTGGTAGAACTGATCGTTTTTCAACAATATCTCTTTTGTTATATACGCTAGGAAGTCGAGAATTACATCTTTAGACTCCAAATTAAATGTGTAATTTTTAAATATTCTTGTAGGAAACTCGTAATTCTAACCGTTTGGAAAATGGATTTTAAATTTCCAGATCACCCAAAAACTTACATCATTCCCCACGTAAAATTAGCCGAATTTCAAGAATGTGCAATCAGAATTTTGTAAAACAATATTTTTCTTTTATAAAATCAGTAAAAACTCTATTTAAATATGGCCGATCTTACTTTTACTCAGGTAGAAGTGTAAGTTTGTTAGAATATTCAATTGTTTCTAATGTAGAATTTTCCAACTTTAACAAATCTGAGAAATAAAATTTTCCCGGACACCATTCACCACGGAAAATGGAAGGAAACTTTTGTGGGGCGGAGTTGATTATGCAACCGCTGCTAGCCACCCCGAATCCTGGCAAATGAATTGCATTTAAAAAAAATCCTGGTAAAACGGTTTGCCATGGAATGATAAAATTTGCTCCGCTGGTAGAGGAAACTTTACTCTATCGATTCATGCTAGAAGAATTTATTAGAAATGTAGGGAAATGAAAAACGCAAATGTTTGAAAATCAAGTAAACAGTTAGAGGGAGATTTCAAACATCGGTCACGTCTGGACCGTCAGCCGCAGAAAATTCATGCAACATATTTTAGTAGAACATGATGAGAACAGTATTCGAATTTGAATCGAAAATGCAGATAAATATTGAAATGGCTGTTTCTTCTGCAGTGAAATGGTAAAACTGACAGTTTCTCGCCAATAACTCTGTTGCTATACATCCGAGGAATACGCGTGTTGTACCGTTGGAATATAAATTCAATTTAAAAGCTGCAATTATTCTTAAAAAAACTCGTAAATATTGCGGTTTATGAAATAAATTTTAGAATTCAAATGTGAACGGAAGCAACTGTTTCTGATGTAAAGTGGTCTGAATTTTAAGGATCTGCTAAAAGAAAAGTGTAAAATCTTCGTTTTCTTGTAGAAATTTGTGAAAAATTGCGGATTTTGACGTTGCTATGTGTTGCTAATCAAGAGCCAGAGTCGCCAAAATCTGCAATTTAGAGATTTCAAGATATCTCTTTGAATTTGATTTGAATTTCAACCTAACAATGATCGAAAAATCATCTCCAAAACAAACTAAAAGGCACTATGCCGAATCGATTGGTGCCGGTCCGGTCCCGATCCGACTGTTGGGTATCCCAGGAGAGGGATCCCCGCAAATTAGGTAAAAAAAAACCGCGTTTTTCCGATTTTTGTGTTAAAATTGACCCAGAGTGGGAACAGGATGCCGCAGGTTGCAGATTCTTCCACCGCCGGTTGCGGGTAAACATGTCGCATCGAACGAACCGGTTTGGAGACACGGCACTCTTCAATCCAGAGAACGGCGTCCACAGATGTGATGGAAAAAACGGTTTTTTTTCGCTTACATTTTCCGCCGCACCGGGTGAACCGACGGTCGCGTACTTTTCCGCATGACGTCAAAAAACGTGAAATCGACGCGGCAAGAGGACGCAGTAAAAAAATCGGGTCACTGACCAAAATTGCTCCTCAAAGGTGCTAGATCTGAAGGGTAACTTCAGCGTACCGCACAGTGGCGACCGGGGCGGTCTTAGTGCTAGCCAGCATTCCTCCATTGCACCTTCTAGCGAGTGAGAGGAAGCGCATTCACGAGGGACAAAAAGAGATGAGAGTAAATGAAGAAGCAATACGCAAGGCTAGAGTTAAGAAGGAAGAGCAGGAAAGAACTCTGGAGACATGGCAGCAAGAGTGGCAGGAGGACCAAAAGGGCAAATGGACACGTGAGATCATACCAGATGTCAATTTATGGTACTCGCGCAGACAAGGTGAGGTTGATCACTATATGACGCAGGCACTCACAGGTCATGGGTGTTTTGGGACATATTTACACCGCATTAAAAAGGAGATTGCGCCAATGTCATCATTGTGACAACGCATTAGACGATGCTTGTCACACACTCATAAATTGCGTAGTTTGGTCCACAGAGAGAACAATTATGGAACAAACTACAGGCAGATGCAGAAACGGCCGAGATATCGGAAGAACGTTACTGCGAGGTCCTGCAGAGTGGGATGCTGTCCGCCTTTTCACAAGAGAAGTCTTGACGAAGAAGATCGATGCGGAGCGCTCCCGTGAGAGTGAAAGAGTCCTGGATGACTATTGAAATTGCAAAATTTTTATGGACAACTAGACCTAAACTTTTTAGTTATATATTAATGCTACTAGTTATTTTGTGCGCTTTAAGTTAAACTGTTCTTTATATAATAATGTTATTTGTGCGCCTTATGTTAGACATATTTTATTTTGTTATTTTTGCGTGTTCTATTTGTTTTACAGACAGTAATCTACTCTAAGCTAAATCGTGGTCAGACATTAACTTAATAGTAGTGAAATTTATAAACTCAAATATAGTGAAACATTAGTGGAAGTGGAACAAACACGGAAGCTAATTGAAAAGACAATTGAATGGTGGCGGATCAACTGATCAATACCTCAGAGCCGGTACATAGTGGACAGGGTGAAGTAATGCTCGCGCGGTTCCGCTCTGTCTCAGACGAAAAGGGGGGTGGTTTTTAGTGGGTAGGACCGGTGCTAACATCAAGCCGGGTGAGTTTTCCTCTTTTGGAGGCATACTGGCTCGGGGGTCGTACGTAAAGGTATTTTCCCCTCCTTCCCAAAAAAAGGTGCTAGAAACGATCTCCTGTTTTTGGCACCTGTAGGACGCCGTGTGGGACTTGCGAGCGGCAGACAGACACGGGTCGAAGGCCCGTTCAGTTTTACAACAGAAAATAACAATTTGCCGTTTCGAAGCGCAAGAGGAACGGATTTTTTTAAGAACAGCACAGCACCTATATTTATACATATATATATATATATATATATATATATATATATATATATATAAAAATTATAACCCATTTTTTAATTTTAATTCAATTTTTTTCAGAAAAAACATTTTAAAATTTCCAAATTGATTCCATGGCTAGCTAGTATTGTTGTAAAGTACAGGTTAAAATATAAATTTGGGTTAAAATATAAATTAAATCCATTGCTCAAATTAAGAAAAGAAAATTGAAGACTAAATTTCCATTAATTAAGGCATTAGTCTTACTAACTTCATCATGTTCATAAAAAACGTACAATTTGAACTGTCTCTATTGGCAAGTTTTTCCCTGGTTTTAAGTTTGGACCTTCTAAAAAGCCTTTTTCTTTCAGACTTTTTTTTATTGTCTAACCATGTAATTCGGTGCATTAAATTCATGCACTCTCTTTCTAATGCTCCAATTTGCAGGTAAACATAATTTTCAGATTTTTTACAACTTCTGATTTCTCAATATCATTATCATTTTCTGATGACGAACTTTCAGCAGCAGCCACAAAAATTACGTTCTATACTTGAGGAAATTTTTCTTATTTCCGATGTACCATATTTCTTGCATTTAATTTTGCTCTTAGCAATGGGAGATTCGCCCAACTGCTCAAGAGATATATAAAGTGACTGTACAACCTCTGAATTTGTTATAAAGTCTTCGTCATAGTCCGAGAATGTTTCTGAGTGAGTATGTTCATTTTCAACATTTTTGTCATTTAGGACCTGTGAATTTTTTAACATAGTAATTTCCTTCCTACATCTAACACCAATTTTTGAGCAACTGACTATTTGTGGATACAATTCAGGCATCATGGTGTAGTAAAAATCTAATAGCATTAAGTAGGGACAAAAGCTTTCCACAAATGTAGGGACTAATACTGTGCCGTATTATCTGGTGGATAATGTCGCTCTCAAAGAAACATCAGTAGTCAAAGATCTAGGAATAGTTCTTGATAGCAAATTGTCCTTTACTCATCACTATGAATACATAATCACTAAAGCAAACAAAGTCTTAAGATGTGTGAAAAGACATGGTTATGAATTTCACAATGTTCGCACACTAACTGTCCTATATGTGACATTTGTTAGATCAAGAATATGGTTCCATGGTCTGGTCGCCCTTTTATGAAACTAATATTGAGAGAATTGAAGCTATTCAAAACAAATTTGCAAATTTGGTCAAATATAAGCTACCAATTAGTGTTAGAAACTCCAATAGCTTATGCAAAAGTTATCTTGGCACGTCTGAGCTAAAGATATATATGATGTGAAAATGATGAGTATAAACTTCTAACCAATATATGTTATGCTCCCAGCCTTGTTAATGAGTTAAATTTATGTGTGGCTTATTATCATACAAGGGAACTTACCTTTTTTTATCCTTATTTTACCCTTATTTTATATCCATCACTACACCTCTTATTTTGTTTATTATCGCCATTATTAATTCAGCTGTGGCAGCTTGTAACAGTATTTGTAATCATTTGGACTTCATTGGCATGCGGTTCTCAACTTTTAGATCTAGAGCCCTTACACTTACATGTTCATGATCTCTGTGTTTATTTGTTGTATAGGTTTTTTCATGTATATTTATAAGCATTTCTTGTTATTTTTATTTTATTGTTTCTTAAAGGTACCCACTACCGCTCAGCCAGCGTTTAATGTTGCAGGAATGTTGCAGCAATGTTCCGAAGGCTGTACAACATTCCGTATGTTGCAGCAACATTCCTGAACATTCCAGTAGCAACGTTGCAATGTGAATGTTGCAGCAACATTCCTGCAACATTACAATGTGAATGTTGCAGCAACATTCCTGAACATTCCAGTGGCAACATTGCAATGTGAATGTTGCAGCAACATTCCTGCAACATTCCATTTGCAATATTACAATGTGAATGTTGTAGCAACATTCCTACAACATTCCAGTAAGGCTCTGCCAATTAATTTTTTCATTATTATTATTATCATTTATTTTTACTGTGATCATTTTTATTCGTCTCACTTTTTTTTATTCTTATAATCAAAAATGTATTATATTTTTAGGTATTTTTCCGATGTTTTTTTCCGATTTTCTGATCTTTTTCCAGCGCGTGTTTTCCGATTTTCCGCCGATCGGAATTTGCATACATAATGCGTGTATATAGTCGATGAAACGTTGCTGTATTTATCTACGCTCTCTCTTCTTTCTGTACTCCTCTCTTCCATTTTTATGTAGTGTATTAAGACGGGATTACGATGAACTTAACGTGACGAGATGAGACGTGATGAAAACCTAAAACCCATTGTTTTATATGCGGCCCATTACGATCGAGGTAATGTGAAGTATCCGAACTTAACGTAATGTGATATCTACCAATGTCCAAAGTTTCACGTCGTGTCGCCTTAATCTTTCAGCCAATCAACGCTCTCGATTCTTGCGCGCATGCACTCGAATTCAAGAGTGGCATTTTCCATTGTATTGTTACGTTCACTTTGTTTACAGTTCGAAATGTTGTTTATAAATTAAAAGTTAAAAAAATTGCTTTTCTAAAAGTTCATACTTTTCTATATCCTTTCTATCTTTATTTCAGCAACGGTGAAAGTATGTAGCTCCAGGTGGCAAACGCTTCGTGAGAGGTTTGTCAAAGCGAATTGGATTGTTGAGCTTGATGGGATAAGGCAGCGGCATCGACTCGTCCAGAATGGCCCTTATTGCAAATATTGCAATTCCTGAAACCCCATATTAGGAAAAGGAAGTGTATGAACACTGAGTCCCTCCTACACGCGTTTACATAACCTACTTGTACAACAAATACGTTGCCTTAAAATTTAGTTAGCAAGGTTGTTCGAATAAGAAACGATCTTTTAGCCAATTGATGATGGCGAAATTACTCTGCAGTAAGTTTATTTTTTTAAAAGTGAACATTTTTATATTTTTTCCAGATATTTTTACTTATATTTTATATTGTCCTACAATTTTAGAGAGACTCTGGCGAAATGGCTTATTCAAATTCCAACAAGAGTGAGTCGAGCCAAAAAAGCAAATGCGGAAGTTTCCTCTGATGAGAATAACAATAACAGTACATGAATTAAAAAAAAAAAATATTAAAAGTGAAAGTGAAATATGTAAATAAAAGAGAAGAATAGAAGAGAATAAAACTAAAAATATAATTTTCTATTTTTGAATATTCAATATATTCCTATAACATTCCTGCAATATTCCTGCAACATTCATGCAACATTGTTCGCAATCTCCTTGCAACATTCATGCAATGTTCGTAATGTTCCCGAAACGTTCGTAATGTTCCCGCAACGTTCCTGCAATGTTCGCAATGTTCCCGCAACGTTCCTGTAATGTTCGTAATGTTCGCGCAACGTTCGTAATGTTCCCGCAACGTTCCTGCAATGTTTGCAATGTTCCCGCAACGTTCTTGTAATGTTCGTAATGTTCCCGCAACGTTCGTAATGTTCCCGCAACGTTCCTGCAATGTTCGCAATGTTCCCGCAACGTTCCAGCAATGTTCGTAATCTTCCCGCAACGTTCGTAATGTTCCCGCAACGTTCGTAATGTTCCCGCAACGTTCGTAATGTTCCCGCAACGTTCCTGCAATGTTCGCAACATTCCCGCAACGTTCCTGCAATGTTCCGTGCAACGTTCCCACATTATTTCTGAACGTTGCAGAGAGGCGGACATAGGAATGTTGTAGGAATGTTGCAGGAATGTTGCAGCAATGTTTAACGTTGCGAAAGTAACATTGCTGCAACGCTGGCTGGGATTAAAGTATTGGTTTATAATCGAACTATAGTGTATAATAGATTTTTGTATCATTTAAACAATATTTCAGTAATCCTATTACATACTTAAAATATACTTTAGTCTTAAGTAGTAAACCTACTGTGCACCAATAGCCAACCCGAACCTATGAAAATAAAGTGCATTAGTCAAAACAATAAAACATGCAATCCAACAATCTCTACAATGCCACTATTACAGTCATGCATAGTAGTAAAGAAAATGAAGCAACAAATAAAATAAAACAAGCTTAACCTGTAACTGCTTCTATGCTTATTTAGGCATGCTCTGTAATGTAAAGAATAAATTGAACGGATAGTCGCAGTTCATCATATTTTGATTCTTGATCAGACAATATAAAGAATTGCTAACTGGAATTGTAGAATTTTCTTTTTTCCAAAATGTTCTAGAATCATAGTTTCCAAAGATATTAATTGACAAATGATAATAATAATTAAAGCAATTTTTGTAGATGTTCTTGTAACAGATTGTAATTTTGCAATCTTTTAAAAGCAATAAACACTGCCTTTATAATTTATTTATTTATTTACACGAATTGGCCAGCTAAGGAGCGCGTTACAAATTCTATTTCATATTTTGTTTTTTCTTCATTCTCCTGCTACCATTTTCGCCAGATGTTCAGCTGTTAGTTTTCTGTTAGTTTTAGTTTTTGGAACTTGCTGAAAACCTCAAATTCATTTATTACCTTTCTGTAGGTACTTATCCCTGTTCATTTAGTCCACTTCTGTAAATTTAAGTTCTGTGAGGTCTTTAGTTATTCCTTCCAACCAAGAGTTGGGTGTTTTCCTTTGTTGACTTATGTTGAAGATCCATCCATCCATTCTCACCAGATGACCGAAGAACATCAGCCTTCTCTTTCTCATTTCTGTTGTGACCGGTTTAATAAATTTGTAGGTCTTTTCATTGCTCATCTTTACCAATTTTTCGCCAATTTTTTTGTGTCACCAAAAATCTTACTCAGAATTACTCGTTCCTTCTTCTCGAGCTCCTCTACTAGTCCTCTGTTCTTAAGGGAGAGTGTTTCTGCTGCATATTGTATTAATGTTCGTGTAACTGTGCTGTAGTGTAATTAACTTTGCATTGCGAGATAAATATTTTTTGTTATACAACTTCTGTGTTCAAATTTGTGCCCTCCTAAATTTAGCTATTCAAAGTTTCACAGCTTCTTTTTCTATTCCAGTGCCCGTTATTGTTTCTCTTAAATATTTAAAGTGTTTGACCCTATCCATGCATCCAATATTTGTGTGTAGTTCCTTAATTTCCTTAAATTTGTTAGACATCAATTTAGTTTTTTCTTGTGATATCTGTGAGCCAAATTTATCTGCATGCCTTGCTAAGATTTCTATTTGTTTAACTGCATCTCCTATATTCGTGTACAAGAGAGCAATATCATCTGCAAAAGCTAGTTCGTGTATCGTTAGTCCTTTAACTTATCCTCCAAAAGAAATTCCCTTCAGTTTTTTGTGTGTATATTCTTCCAGTGCCTCCCTCATTATCTTTTCTACGTTGTAAACGTTGTAACATGTGGTTGTTCAGCACGTGTTCTGATTATGTTTTTCAGATTGATAATTTGCTACGAACAGCTCCTCCCTTTTCTAAATCCACCTTGGTATTCCCCTATTTGTGCATCGAGAACTGATTCCAGCCTGTTTAACAGTATCTTTTAAAGGACCTTGTATGGAGCAGATAAGAGGGAAATTCCCCTGTAATTGTTCACGTCAGATCTGTCACCTTTTTTGTGGAGTGGATGCCATCTTCCTGGGATCAATCACCTGGGATCTTTTCAGTTCGCCAATTTCCTTAATAATTGTGCTGGGGTGTAGTTAAACTTTTTCCTTGCCTAGTTTCAAAAGTTTAACTGTGATTCCATCTTCACCAGGAGATTTGATGTTCTTGAGGGATTTTATTGCTTGCTGAACTTCATCTGCAGTTGGTGGATGTGATTCTGCAGGAATTTTGTCTGCAGTTTTGAATTACAGTTTCTCTGGGGGAACACTGCCTTTATTAAAATAAAATAAAAAAATTGGAATGTATTAAAAGTTAAAGCACAAGTATTAATTTCCTTCCTCAACTAGCAATAATATTCTTATTTCATAATTTTGTATTTATGGTAGGTACTCGTGAGATCATTCGATTAATAGAATCACTCGATTATTGATCATTGGTCAGCATAATCAAGACTCCACTGTCAACTTGAGTTGTTGTATGAGTGAGTAAACCAGTGAATTAATCTAAATTCTGTTATAAATAAATTCGCTCAAATAATAAAAACATCATTTGGTACATCATCAACAGTACATCATTTGTAGAATTAATTAGTGGAATAATCAGCAAAGTGGTTAAAAAAGAAGTATAGCCACTGTACAATCGTCTCGATGAACTAACTAATCAAATAGAAATGCTTAAAGATGAAAATATAAGTCTAACTAAAGTGTAAAACAAAACTCCACCGAATCACATCGAATTAATTAATATCTGTGAGGAAAAGTCGATAATCATAGAGGACAAACCCTGAAAGATAGCTGAAAAAATCCAGCTCGCATTGAATCGAATGATTCAAATCCAACTCAACAAAATAACGTCCAATCTGGTAGCGCCACAAATAAGGTCAATCAAATAGCAATGAATAATGAGGACTGGAAAACTGAAAACAAATCGAAGAACTACATTACTAGGTACTAATACGAAGCAAACTGGTATAAAGGCAGTAGGGTCAGGCGGGATAATTAAAATAAAAAATAATAATAAAAAATAAGATAATTAAAAACGAATTTTGAACATTTTGAAATATACTAATCGAGTAAGGAACCGTCACTGAACTCGAAGGGGGTCAAAAATCAAGATTTTTTGAAAATTAAGAAAAATTGTCAAAAAATGCGGTTTACGTCTTGAATTTTTTCCAATGAATTGAACAAAAAATTAGGTTTTTTTTTGACGAGCCTTACCAAGTTCCGCCCCCGCAGGGGGCGGCTGTAGGTGCGTTTTAAATTTTTCACTTTTTCCGTAAAAACTCCGTTCCTCTTGGGCGTCGAAACGGGAAATAGTCATTTTCTGAATCTTGTAAAACTAAACAGGCCTTCGACCCGTGTCCGTCTGCCGTGTCCGTCTGCCACTCGCAAGTCCCACATGGCGTCCTCTAGGTGCCAAAAACATGAGATCGTTTCTAGCACCTTTGAGGAGCAATTTTGGTCCGCGGCTCGATTTTGTACTGCGTTCTCTTGCCGCGTCGATTTCACGTTTTTTGACGTCGTGCGGAAAAGTACGCGACCGTCGGTTCACCCGGTGCGGCGGAAAATGTAAGCGAAAAAAAAACGTTTTTTTCATCACATCTGTGGACGCCGTTCTCTTGATTGAAGGGCGCCGTGTCTCCAAACCGGTTCGTTCGATGCGAGATATTTACCCGCAACCGGCGGTGGAAGAATCTGGTACCTTCGGCATCCTGTTTCCACTCTGGGTCAATTTTAACACACAAATCGAAAAAACGCGATGTTTTTTTCACCTAATTTGCGGGGATCCCTCTCCCGGGATACCCAACAGTCGGATCGGGACCGGACCGGCACCAATCGATTCGGCATAGTGTCTTTAAGTTTGTTTTGGAGTTTAATTGCGATTGCGTGCCGGATGGCGCCGGGAGGCCCGAAAAACCATGTTTTGCATAAGTACGCGAGAATCCTCTGGGATTCGCTAAATTAAATAGCAGGGCCTCGCGGTGGTGGTTTCTGAATATAGAACGAAAGGGTCTATAAGGCGATAGGAACGATGCATCGCTCGATCGCATTTGGGGGTCTCGACGCCCGTCCAAACTCGAAACGAATTTTTCAAAATTGAGCAAATTGAAACCTTCAATATTCGGTGAAATGTTTTAGAATTGTATTGCTCTTTTCGGGGATTATAGCCCCACGTGTCTACTTTCGAACGACACCAGTCTCGGCGCATTACACCTCCGGGGACGTTCCGCAGGCCCCAATTCGCGAAGTCACTTTTTTTCACCTCTTCAAACGGAAACGCTTATAAGAAAATTTACATTTCCAGTCCAACATGTGCATGCCCGGTGAAAAGGCCAACTGTATGGCGTTTGAATTTCTCTAATCCATCAACGGCTTCGCACTCCAGGTCAAAAATACTACGACCATTGCTTGCCGCTGAATCGCCAATTTACACTTACAGCTGATCATTCTGACTCTATTTTCGCTCAGGTTATGTGGAAATGTCATTGTTGAAGTTTATCCGTTTATGATTATTCGTGTGCTTGTGAAAAGATAAAATTAAAGAAAAGAATTTAAATCAAAATTCTGATTTTTCGCTCAATGTTAGGTTGAAATTCAAATAAAATTCAAAGAGATATCTTGAAATCTCTAAATTGCAGATTTCGGCGACTCTGGCTCTTGATTAGCAACACATAGCAACGTCAAAATTCGCATTTTTTCACAAATTTCTACAAGAAAACGAAGTTTTTTCACTTTTCTTTTAGCAGATTCTTAAAATTCAGACCATTTTACATCAGAAACAGTTGCTTCCTTTCACATTTGAATTCCAAAATTTATTTCATAATCCGCGATATTTACGAGTTTTTTTTAAGAATAATTGGAGCTTTTAAATTGAATTTAGATTCCAACGGTACAACGCGTCTTCCTCGAATGTATATCAACAGAGTTATTGGCAAAAAGCTGTCAGTTTTACCATTTCACTGCGGAAGGAACAGCCATTTCAATATTTATTGACATTTTCGATTCAAATTCGAATACAACTCATCAAGTTCTATCAAAATATGTTGCATGAATTATCTGCGGCTGATTCGTGATTCGGATAATTTTACATGGGGGACGATGTAAGTTTTTCGGTCATCTGGTGATTTAAAATCCATTTTTCAAACGGTGGGAATTAAGAGTATTCTACAAGAATAGTTAAAAATTACACATTTAATTTGGAATCTAAAGGTGTATTCCTCGACTTCCTAGCGGGTATAACAAGAGAGTTTTTGTTGAAAAACGGTCAGTTCTACCACTTGACGGCTGAAGGAAAAGCCATCTCGAAATTTATCCGGATTTTCTTTTTAAAATCGAATAGTGCTCATTGAGACCCATTGAAATGTGCTGCATGCAAACTTTTTGCGGCTGATAGCCACGACATGACGAACGTTTAGAAATGTGTGTTAAATAATTTTAGATAAATAGAGCGCACTTTCGTTAACAAACGCATTAAGTTTTATATAGTTTACAAGAGTTATATATAAATTGTACATGTTTCTATTGAAATTTACATATTTGTGGTCGATAGCCTTGACACAGGATTTTTTTAATAAAGAAATACTTGCAAATGTATTTTTTTGTTCAATTTTCCGAAGTCTAAGAAACATGCATTTAGCGCTATTTTGTAGAGCAGATTTTCATCTAAAAGTTGTGTCATTTTCATTTTTCCAATGCGAACCGTTTTGGCGAAAGAGCCCATTTAAACCCCGTGTAAATTGAGAAACGAAATTCAGAGAAGGAGCACGCACCCCTTCTAAAAATTTTTAAATTTTATTTTTTTTACTTTTGCTACCAAACCGAAGGTTTTTACAAAATTTTCAAAGAATACTTTTTTTTGTAGACACCGACGTCTTACATACGGACATGCCGGGTATAATTTTCCACCTTGAGGCGTTGACGACTTATTTGCAAATAAGCTGTGATGCAAAAATAATTCCTCACGCCGTCCCCATTGGAGTGGGATCGTTCAAAATTTATCAGCAGTTACTTCTGGTGGATACCCACATTCAATACAAGTTTCATTGAAATCCTTCAAGGATTAATATATTTTTTCGCAATTTTTGAATATTTTGAAATTTTCGCGTTCAAATTTGATCGGAATTCGTGATTGACATGTCTGGATTTGTTTAAAAAATGATTTTTGTATATTTCACACAACGTGGAACAATAAAATTTCACACATTTGTAGAGAATTAGCCAATCTATGATATCTTTCAGTTAGTTTTGCAAAATATTTTATCTGGCGGCGGCCGCCGCCCCTCAAACTCGATCATAACAGAAATTAATAAATTCAAATAGCTATAAAATGAAAACTGCAAGAGATATATTAAATTTTTTTTTCAGATCTGTATAGATTATACATTTTTCTATTGAAATTGACGGTTTGGTATCTTCGTGGCCGATAGCCTGGACACGTAATTTTTTCTAATAAAGAAATACTTATTGAAAATTTACAAATATATATTTTTTGAAAGGCTCCGAAGTTGCATGCATTTAGCACTATTTTATATTTTGCCTTTCTTTGAATTTTATATTTTAAGATACCATTTGGTTTTACCATTGGTTTTATCTTGGTTAGATTAGGTTGTCCGCCGCGAAGCGGGAAGATAAATCAAGACAACATACGCGCGGCAGCGCGAACTCTCGGTCCAATGTAGGACAAAGTGGCAAGGACCGTTGGTTTTACCTTGGTTAGATTAGGTTGTTCGCCGCGAAGCGGGAAGATAAATCAAGACAAAATACGCGCGGCAGCGCGAACTCTCGGTCCAATGTAGGAAAAAGTGGCAAGGACCGTTGCTTTTACCTTGGTTAGATTAGGTTGTCCGCCGCGAAGCGGGAAGATAAATCAAGACAACTTACGCGCGGCAGCGCGAACTCTCGGTCCAATGTAGGACAAAGTGGCAAGGACCGTTGGTTTTACCTTGGTTAGATTAGGTTGTCCGCCGCGAAGCAGGAAGATAAATCAAGACCACATACCACGCGCGGCGCTGCCGTATGTATGTGATCTTGATCAGATAAATCAAGATTACATACCATAGGTCTTATATACCATAGGTACATAGGTCTTGATCAGATAAATCAAGATTAAAAAGTTCAAGGCTCAATAGCATAATACATTTTTTATCGAAATATTAAAAGACTCTACCGCCTCCATCCATTTGCATAGTATTATGTGAAATTTAAAAACATAGCGGGTTTTGAATGGCATATTTTGTCATGAACTCTATTGCTAACCAACGCTTCTAAAGCGCTTTCATTGGCACAGTCTGGCAGTATATTTACAAATAACTATAGTAACGTACCAACGGTAACGATGAAAACGCCAGTGGCGTGCACCTTAAAATTTTCCATACTGGGTTGCATACCGCCAAGCGGCAGAACATTTGCCGGATAATAACACCAAACGGTTCCTTCATCGTTACCAGTGGCGTGTACCTCTAAATTCTCCACATCATTCCATCCTCATCAACTATTTCACCCTCTTCTACTATTCCACCCTAAAGCAACTATTCCACCCACAACAACTATTCCATATTCATCACCATTTCACATAAAAACAAACGATCAATATGTACTAGTTCTACCTAAAAATGTATGTAACTAACATTTGAAACTAAAAATTCGTAATTCGATTATGAACTTCTTTAATTAATTCATATGACTAAAAGATGTTTCTATTGAAACTAATTTTTAATATGTTTATAAGTTACATTTATAGCTTGTTTACAATTACCCCTGTTGTTTCCATTTACCCCTATGATTGGGGGTAAATGTAAACATATTTTTCCTAGTCCGACTCAATTAAATGCGTTCATTATGCAGAACCAATTACGGGAGGTACGTTGTAATAGTAATTTATTATCTTTGTTTCTTATCAACCTTGTTCACAATTACCCCAAAACATTGCTTTCAGTTACCCCCAACCCATAATTGAACCTGAGAATAACCCATGTCAAATAAAAAAAGGTAGTTCGCCCATTCGCCCATTATACTAATTGAGTAACGAGCCGTCAATGAACTAAAAAGGGGTACAGAAAACAACATTTTTTTTTAAAATTAATTAGAAATTTTAAAAAAATGTACAAAATGTCGAAATTTTACACAAATTATTTGAAAAAGATTAAATTTTACTATAAAAATAATTTTGACAATCTACCGTCTCCGGGGGCGGCTGTACCGGTTTTTGAAATTTTTCTACAAATTCGCTAAAAACTCGGACATTTTTCGTCGCACGGATCTGACACCGGCACCGGCGTGTCCGGGACGTTGCGACACGTCCGACCGTCACCTCACTTTTCGACATGTTTGCTTAATTTTTGCGCAACCGCCAAAAAACTAACATTTTTTTGCAGAAATTTCGTCGTTTGCAGAAATCTTTGGACGCCCAAGTGACGCGATCCGGAAGTCGCATCGAAAATTGCCGTACGTGGGATTGTTTGTCTATTTTTTGGCTACAATAATCTCATGCACCGACTCTCTAGGATTTTGGGGGCCGCCGGAGGCGGCCCTTTAGCGGGGGGACCCGGATTCGCAGAAAAATGGGAATAACGTCGCCGATAAAAGTCGCGCAGCGACGAGAGTCGTGTCTGAGGACGCGTCTCAAAGTTTTCTACCGGAATCCTTGCGTAAATTCCATTTTTCGTGGCCATCTTCGCCGTGACCTCCGTAAAAGTGGTAATTTTTTGTGTGCAAAATTTTGGGGTCCGTGTGGGAAGCGTTCGTTCTGAATCGCCAAATCACGACGGAATCCTAAATTTCCATCGATTCTGAGACGACTGACGTGTGGCGTTTCCCGAATTTCACCTGGGGGACCGCACCACGTGGATTTTAAAAAGCTCAAACTTGGCTTTTTTAAGCCGCCGGAGGCGGCAGATCTTGAGTATTTTAACCGCGCGTCTTTGACGGTTTAACTGAGATTGTCCATTCGTACGTTGTGCATCCCCGAGTTTCGTCCTCCGGCTTACTGCGCCCCTCCGGGGTTCCTAAACCCACCCGAAAATCGACGTTTTTTGACGAATCGGCCCGGAGGAACCGGCGGCGCCGCCTCCAAACGGGATTGTACATTTTGTAGGTGTAGAATAAAGAGCCCCGTCGAGCAGTGCCGTTTTCACGACTCGACTCCCCCAGGTTCGGACGCACCAGCCCGAAAACGGAAATCACGATTTTTTTACTTTTGAGGCGCATCTTTATTTGGATCTCAATTTTTTTTTCGGAACCTCTAGCCGCCGCCGCGCCACGTTTTTAGAGCCCTCGCTCGCCGTCCTGCGACGTCCCGTTCACCTGGTGCGAGAACCAACCAATATTTTTTTTTTGTGCCGATTTTGCACTCACTTCCACGGACGCCCAGGACTTATTCGAAGGGCTCCAGGTCACCGGCTGGGTTCGTTCGCTTCAGAACACTTGCCCGCAGCCGTTCCGGCTGCGGGAATTTTTCAACTGCGACCACTTTTTGCGAATCTTCGGCTGTTTGAAGAGAGAAATGCTCAAAAAATGCGAAAAACCAGAGGCGTTTTGCGGGGGTACATAGAACTTCGGAACTACTTGACGGATCGGAACCGGCTCGGTGCCGTTAGATCGGCCATAGAAAGTTTTAGTTTGTTTGGGAGTTTAAATCCGATTGCGCCGAAGATGGCGTCGTGACGCCGTAAAAACAACGATTTTTTGACCTTGAGAAAAACCCTTAAGGAACCGCCAATTTGAGTTCTGCGGGAACGGTTTCGCGCGATTCCCGCAGGGAATTAAATGTTTCATCTTTTCCTGCAAGCGGCATCGCGCTGCGTCGTCTAAGAGCGCCTCGACGGCCGCTCAAATTCGCCCTAATGCAGAAAACAAGTGACGTGAGTAAAACGGCTATATTTTTGCAGCGCCCCGATGAAAGGTTTTCATTTTCCCGTGGATTGTAGAACGGTCTTTTGGCTTTCGGCAGCCATAATTGGACGTCGCGGAATCGCATCGCGACCCTTACTTATAACTGTTAATCTGCACGGACAAAAACTGGAATGTCGATTTGTGACACCGGGATGTCATTTTTGTGAAATTCCAAGTTGAGCGGCGCGTGGGCCCCGCCGAGACGAGCATTTTGGTACCGGCGCCGCGTCGTTGCAACCACGGAGTCGTCCGCCACACATCTAAACGTATCGGTCCAAACGGCGAAATTCGCGCCGGAAGGTGGGGTCAGTCTGCCCGCCGTAGTTTCGCCGTTTCCGGTCGCAGCGTCTCGAAACTGCGCGCGTTCGATTCGGGAAGGACGCCCGCGCCTCCCTTACATTTACCGGTTCGCGATCCGAGCCTTCCCCGTCGAGCCGCCGACGTCTGAAAATACCACTCTTTTTTTTGCACGGTTTTTTGACGATTACTTCCAAGACGCACGGCCGAATTCAACTTTACGGCACGGGGCGATGCAGCCCGCCGATACGCGCATTTCGGTACCACTCGCAGCTTCCTGCGCCGCCCCCTTCACCCGGTGCTCGCCGAAATGTCGAAAAAAAAATCCGCAACCGCCTTTTTGGCCGCCAATCTGCGAGTTTGACGGTTAGCGGCGAGAGTTTGGGTTCACATCGTGCAGGATAGACGCGGGAGTCGAGGAAACCGATCGGCACCTCCGTACGGCCCTCCGGGCCGGAAATATCTCCATAAATGTGCCGGCTGCACTGTAAAAGAAAACTTTCAAGTTTACCGCCGTCTGCGTTCAACGTGCCGCCGGAATTCGCGATTTTCGACTTCCGACACAGTTCTTTAGATTGAACCTTTGGCTTTGCGGCAGTGTGATCGGCGCCGCCGGCCGTCGCCGCGCCGCCGAGTTGCAGAGCCACAAAGACGTCGAGATTTTTCGACGTTTTTTTCAACACGCCCGCAAACCGCCGAGACGCGGTCCGACCACAAAACCGGCACCTTCACCGTGTAGCCCGGTCTTTTTTCTATGCGGGGTGTGAGTTTGGCCGTTCCGCGGCCCGTAGTTACCACGGGGCGATTTTTCAAATAAACCTCTACAAAAAAAACGGGTCGAGAAGTTTCTATCCAAAAATCTTTCAGTTTTATATAGATTGTACATGTTTCTATTGAAATTGACATATTTGAGGTCGATAGCCTTGACACAGGATTTTTTTTAATAAAGAAAAACTTGCAAATGTATTTTTTTGTCCAATTTTCCCGAGTCTCAGAAACATGCATTTAGCGCTATTTTGTAGAGCAGATTTTCATCTAAAAGTGAGTGTCATTTTCATTTTTCCAATGCGAACCGTTTTGCCGGAAGAGCCCATTTAAAACCCGTTTAAATTGAGTGACGAAATTCAGAGAAATTCTAAATTCGAAATTCTAAAATTTTTTCAATTTTATATTTTTTACTTTTGCGACCGAACCGAAGGTTTTTACAAAATTTTTAAAGAATACTTTTTTGTGGACACCGACCTCTTACATACGGATATCCCGGTTATAATTTTCCACCTTGAGGCGTTGAAGAGTTATTTGCAATTAAGCCGTGATACTAAAAGAATTCCTCACGCCGTCCACATTGGAGTGGGAGCGTTTAAATTTTGTCAACTCATACCTTTGGTGGACACCCACATTCAGTATAAGTTTCATTGAAATCCTTCAAGGATTAATATATTTTTTCGCAATTTTTGAATATTTTGAAATTTTCGCGTTCGATTTTGATTCGTGATTGACATGTCTGGATTTGTTTAAAAAATGATTTTAGTATGTTTCACACAACGTGGAATAATAAAATTTCACACATTTGTAAAGAATTAGTCAGTCTATCATATCTCTCAGTTAGTTTTGCAAAATATTTTATCTGGCAGCGGCCGCCGCCCCTCAAACTCGAACATAACAGAAATTAATAAATTCAAATAGCTATAAAATGAAAACTGCAAGAGATATATTGAAATTTCCTTTAGATCTATATAGATTATACATTTATCTATTGAAATTGACGTTTTGGTATCTTCGTGGCCGATAGCCTGGACACGTAAGTTTTTACACACGCCGCGAAGCGGCAAGATAAATCAAGACAACATACGCGCGGCAGCGCGAACTCTCGATTTAATATAGGACAAAGTGGCAAGGACCGTTGGTTTCACCTTGGTTAGATTAGATTGTTCGCTGCGAAGCGGGAAGATAAATCAAGACAAGATACGCGCGGCAGCGCGAACTCTCGGTCCAATGTAGGACAAAGTGGCAAGGACCGTTGGTTTTACCTTGGTTAGATTAGGTTGTCCGCCGCGAAGCGGGAAGATAAATCAAGACAACATACGCGCGGCAGCGCGAACTCTCGATTCAATATAGGACAAAGTGGCAAGGACCGTTGGTTTCACTTTGGTTAGATTAGGTTGTCCGCCGCGAAGCGGGAAGATAAATCAAGACAACATACGCGCGACAGCGCGAACTCTCGATTCAATATAGGACAAAGTGACAAGGACCGTTGGTTTCACTTTGGTTAGATTAGGTTGTCCGCCGCGAAGCGGGAAGATAAATCAAGACAACATACGCGCGGCAGCGCGAACTCTCGATTCAATATAGGACAAAGTGGCAAGGACCGTTGGTTTCACCTTGGTTAGATTAGGTTGTCCGCCGCGAAGCAGTAAAATAAATCAAGACAACATACGCGCGGCAGCGCGAACTCTCGGTCCAGTGTAGGACAAAGTGGCAAGGACCGTTGGTTTTACCTTGGTTAGATTAGGTTGTCCGCCGCGAAGCGGGAAGATAAATCAAGACAACATACGCGCGGCAGCGCGAACTCTCGATTCAATATAGGACAAAGCGGCAAGGACCGTTGGTTTCACCTTGGTTAGATTAGGTTGTCCGCCGCGAAGCGGGAAGATAAATCAAGACAACATACGCGCGGCAGCGCGAACTCTCGGTCCAATGTAGGACAAAGTGGCAAGGACCGTTGGTTTTACCTTGGTTAGATTAGGTTGTCCGCCGCGAAGCGGGAAGATAAATCAAGACAACATACGCGCGGCAGCGCGAACTCTCGGTCCAATGTAGGACAAAGTGGCAAGGACCGATGGTTTTACCTTGGTTAGATTAGGTTGTCCGCCGCGAAGCGGGAAGATAAATCAAGACAACATACGCGCGGCAGCGCGAACTCTCGGTCCAATGTAAGACAAAGTGGCAACGACCGGTGGTTTCACCTTGGTTAGATTAGGTTGTCCGCCGCGAAGCGGGAAGATAAATCAAGACAACATACGCGCGGCAGCGCGAATTCTTGATTCAATATAGGACAAAGTGGCAACGACCGGTGGTTTCACCTTGGTTAGATTAGGTTGTCCGCCGCGAAGCGGGAAGATAAATCAAGACAACATACGCGCGGCAGCGCGAACTCTCGATTCAATATAGGACAAAGTGGCAAGGACCGGTAGTTTCACCTTGGTTAGATTAGGTTGTCCGCCGCGAAGCGGGAAGATAAATCAAGACAACATACGCGCGGGAGCGCGAACTCTCGGTCTAATGTAGATAAATCAAAACCACATATTACGTGCGGCGCTGCCGCGCGTAGTATGTGATTTTGATCAGATAAATCAAGACCACATACCACGCGCGGCAGCGCCGCGCGTAGTATGGGGTCTTGATCAGATAAATCAAGATTAAAAAGTTCAAGGCAATGTAGCACAATACATTTTTTATCGAAATATTAAAAGACTCTACCGCCTCCATTCATTTGCATAATATTATGTGAAATTTAAAAACAAAGCGGGTTTTGAATGGCATGTTTTTTCAAAAACTCTATTGCTAGGCTACGCTTCTAAAGCGCTTGCATTGGCACAGTCTGGCAGTATATTTACAAATAACCATAGTAACGTGTATCAGGTAACGATGAAAACGCCAGTGGCGTGCACCTTAAAATTTTCCATACAGAGTTGCATACCGCCAAGCGGCAGAAAAATTGCCAAATAAAAACACCAAACGGTTCCGTCATCGTCACCAGTGGCGTGCACCTCTAAATTCTCCACATTATTCCATCTTCTTCAACTATTTCACCCTCTTCTACTATTCCACCATACAACAACTATTCCACCCTCATCAACTATTCCATTTTCATCATTATTTCACATACAAACAACGATTAATATGTACTAGTTGTTGTTGTTGTTGCCCATTGCCCATTATACTAATTGAGTAACGAGCCGTCAATGAACTAAAAAGGGGTACAGAAAACAACATTTTTTTTGAAAATTAATTAGAAATTTAAAAAAAATGTACAAAATGTCGAAATTTTACACAAATTATTTGAAAAAGATTAAATTTTACTATAAAAATAATTTTGACAATTTACCGTCTCCGGGGGCGGCTGTACCGGTTTTTGAAATTTTTCTACAAATTCGCTAAAAACTCGGACATTTTTCGTTGCACGGATCTGACATCGGCACCGGCGTGTCCGGGACGTTGCGACACGTCCGACCGTCACCTCACTTTTCGACATTTTTGCTTAATTTTTGCGCAACAGCCAAAAAACTAACATTTTTTTGCAGAAATTTCGTCGTTTGCAGAAATCTTTGGACGCCCAAGTGACGCGATCCGGAAGTCGCATCGAAAATTGCCGTACGTGGGATTGTTTGTCTATTTTTTGGCTACAATAATCTCATGCACCGACTCTCTAGGATTAAGGGGGCCGCCGGAGGCGGCCCTTTAGCGGGGGGACCCGGATTCGCAGAAAAATGGGAATAACGTCGCCGATAAAAGTCGCGCAGCGACGAGAGTCGTGTCTGAGGACGCGTCTCAAAGTTTTCTACCGGAATCCTTGCGTAAATTCCATTTTCCGTGGCCATCTTCGCCGTGACCTCCGTAAAAGTGGTAATTTTTTGTGTGCAAAATTTTGGGGTCCGTGTGGGGAAGCGTTCGTTCTGAATCGCCAACTCGGAATCCTAAATTTCCATCGATTCTGACACGACTGACGTGTGGCGTTTCCCGAATTTCACCTGGGGGACCGCACCACGTGGATTTTAAAAAGCTCAAACTTGGCTTTTTTAAGCCGCCGGAGGCGGCAGATCTTGAGTATTTTAACCGCGCGTCTTTGACGGTTTAACTGAGATTGTCCATTCGTACGTTGTGCATCCCCCAGTTTCGTCCTCCGGCTTACTGCGCCCCTCCGGGGTTCCTAAACCCACCCGAAAATCGACGTTTTTTGACGAATCGGCCCGGCGGAACCGGCGGCGCCGCCGCCAAACGGGATTGTACATTTTGCAGGTGTAGAATAAAGATCCCCGTCGAGCAGTGCCGTTTTCACGACTCGACTCCCCCAGGTTCGGACGCATCAGCCCGAAAACGGAAATCACGATTTTTTTACTTTTGAGGCGCATCTTTGGTCGGATCTCAATTTTTTTTCCGGAACCTCTAGCCGCCGCCGCGCCACGTTTTTAGAGCCCTCGCCCGCCGTCCTGCGACGTCCCGTTCACCTGGTGCGAGAACCAATAATTTTTTTTTGTGCCGATTTTGCACTCACTTCCACGGACGCCCAGGACTTATTCGAAGTGCTCCAGGTCACCGGCTGTGTTCGTTCGCTTCAGAACACTTGCCCGCAGCCGTTCCGGAAAGAATTTTTCAACTGCGACCACTTTTTGCGAATCTTCGGCTGTTTGAAGAGAGAAATGCTCAAAAAATGCGAAAAACCAGAGGCGTTTTGCGGGGGTACATAGAACTTCGGAACTACTTGACGGATCGGAACCGGCTCGGTGCCGTTAGATCGGCCATAGAAAGTTTTAGTTTGTTTGGGAGTTTAAACCCGATTGCGCCGAAGATGGCGTCGTGACGCCGTAAAAACAACGTTTTTTTGACCTTGAGAAAAACCCTTAAGGAACCGCCAATTTGAGTTCTGCGGGAACGGTTTCGCGCGATTCCCGCAGGGAATTAAATGTTTCATCTTTTCCTGCAAGCGGCATCGCGCTGCGTCGTCTACGAGCGCCGCGACGGCCGCTCAAACTCGCCCTATTGCAGAAAACAAGTGACGTGAGTAAAACGGCTATATTTTTGCAGCGCCCCGATGAAAGGTTTTCATTTTCCCGTGGATTGTAGAACGGTCTTTTGGCTTTCGGCAGCCATAATTGGACGTCGCGGAATCGCATCGCGACCCTTACTTATAACTGTTAATCTGCACGGACAAAAACTGGAATGTCGATTTGTGACACCGGGATGTCATTTTTGTGAAATTCCGGCGCCGCGTCGTTGCAACCACGGAGTCGTCCGCCACACATCTAAACGTATCGGTCCAAACGGCGAAATTCGCGCCGGAAGGTGGGGTCAGTCTGCCCGCCGTAGTTTCGCCGTTTCCGGTCGCAGCATCTCGAAACTACGCGCGTTCGATTCGGGAAGGACGCCCGCGCCTCCCTTACATTTACCGGTTCGCGATCCGAGCCTTCCCCGTCGAGCCGCCGACGTCTGAAAATACCACTCTTTTTTTGCACGGTTTTTTGACGATTACTTCCAAGCCGCACGGCCGAATTCAACTTTACGGCACGGGGCGATGCAGCCCGCCGATACGCGCATTTCGGTACCACTCGCGGCTTCCTGCGCCGCCCCCTTCACCCGGTGCTCGCCGAAATGTCGAAAAAAAATCCGCAGCCGCCTTTTTGGCCGCCAATCTGCGAGTTTGACGGTTAGCGGCGAGAGTTTGGGTTCACATCGTGCAGGATAGACGCGGGAGTCGAGGAAACCGATCCGCACCTCCGTACGGCCCTCCGGGCCGGAAATACCTCCATAAATGTGCCGGCTGCACTGTAAAAGAAAACTTTCAAGTTTACCGCCGTCTGCGTTCAACGTGCCGCCGGGATTCGCGACATTTTTCCGACACAGTTCTTTAGATTGAACCTTTGGCTTTGCGGCAGTGTGATCGGCGCCGCCGGCCGTCGCCGCGCCGCCGAGTTGCAGAGCCACAAAGACGTCGAGATTTTTCGACGTTTTTTTCAACACGCCCGCAAACCGCCGAGACGCGGTCCGACCACAAAACCGGCACCTTCACCGTGTAGCCCGGTCTTTTTTCTATGCGGGGTGTGAGTTTGGCCGTTCCGCGGCCCGTAGTTACCACGGGGCGATTTTTCAAATAAACCTCTACAAAAAAAACGGGTCGAGACTTTGAAATTTTTCGACAAATTGTGTGAAATTTCTTAGTAGCCCTCTTCTCCGAAAACAAAATATACCGAAATCAAGATTATTTTTTGTCGATTCTTCTGTTGTGCGTCACGTCGTGATACGTTTAACTTTTTCAAGATTTTTTTGCAATTTAAAAATTTCGCAGAAACTCCAGCTCCCGCTTGCGACGCTCAGTGCCAAAAACTACTGTCAGAAAATTTGTCAGTGAAATTTTGACATAAGGAAGCAAAACTTTACGCGATGAAATCGAAATTTCCTTAAGTTTTCGCGGCGATTTCTCATCAAAAACGGATAAAGTGGTTCATTACTTAGATTTCCTGCAAGTTTCGCGCAGCTGCCGGCCGCCGTTTAGACGCTGTGTGAGGAAGAGCCAACCTCTACCCGTACGCCTATCCCTACCGTGTAATTTTCAACGGGCCGTCAAATCGCAACCCGACCGAGTTGGTTTGAGAAAAGTTCGCCCTTTCGGGTCAATTTTCCGGTCGAATATAAAAGTGCATCCAAAATTAGGCCGATGTGAGTGAAAATGGTTGTGGAAACGGTGATATTTGTGCGAGAAATTAGGAGGTTATGTTTGGTGTGTTTTTGTTCCGATTTTTTTTTTACATTTATTTCCCTAATAAACCAGTGCTGTTGTCACAAGCTTATTAACCGATAATTCATTTACCCCATACATGCATTTCTCCTACAAGAATCCTTTTCTTTCACATCTAAACGAATCAATTTAGTAACATGACCGACTTGACATGTTTCTAAATTTGGTTTTTAGCAAGTTCCACACCACGTGGAACGATGGAATTCAACAAGTTTGTAGAGAAAGAATCTTTCTTTGAATTGTCTGTGTTAATTTTGTAAAATATTCCATCTGGGACCGGCTAATTACAAGTTCAAGCTTCAAAAAAGGTAAGCCGCAAGGCACCCGAATAGCTATCGTTTGAAAACTGTAACAGATCTACTCAAAATTAGTTCAGTTCTGTGTAGATTGTCCCTTTTCCAAACAAGTGTGACATTTTAGTGTCTTTGTGGTTGATAGGCTCGACACACGATGTTTTTAAATTCAAAAATATTTACTGTAATTCATCAAATCTTTCTTCTGTCCAACTTTCTCACTTTCTATCAAACATGTTTTTAACACTGTTGAATAGAGCACATTTTCCTCTATAATTTGAACCATTTGCATCTTTCTGAAGGAACCGGTTTTGTGAAGGAATCATTTTTTCAAGGTTCCGGCACCATTTTTCATTTAAATTGAAGAGCCAAATTCAACAAATGAATACATTTGTAGGGAATTTATCAATCTATGAAATTACTTTCCCACTTTTGTAATATATTTTACCTGTCTCGATGGCCACTGTCCCTTAAAGACTCTCTCGAATAGATAGTAATATATTCAGTTAAGTATAGAATGAAAACAGATCTATTCAAAAATCTTTCAGTTTTATGTAGATTGTACATATTTCTTTTGATATTAACATTTTGGTATGTTTGTGGTCGATAGCCTTAAAACAGGATTGTGTTGGATTCATTGAATTTTTTTTTCACATCACTTGGAACAATGAAATTCAACACGTTTGTAGAAAAATAATTATTCTATGAACTGTCTGGGTCAATTTTGCAAAATATTCAATATAGCAGCGCTCCCTCAAAGTGGAAAGCAGAACAAAGGGTAAGTTTCTATCCAAAAATCTTTCAGTTTTATATAGATTGTACATGTTTCTATTGAAATTGACATATTTGAGGTCGATAGCCTTGACACAGGATTTTTTTTAATAAAGAAAAACTTGCAAATGTATTTTTTTGTCCAATTTTCCCGAGTCTCAGAAACATGCATTTAGCGCTATTTTGTAGAGCAGATTTTCATCTAAAAGTGAGTGTCATTTTCATTTTTCCAATGCGAACCGTTTTGCCGGAAGAGCCCATTTAAAACCCGTTTAAATTGAGTGACGAAATTCAGAGAAATTCGAAATTCTAAAATTTTTTCAATTTTATATTTTTTACTTTTGCGACCGAACCGAAGGTTTTTACAAAATTTTTAAAGAATACTTTTTTGTGGACACCGACCTCTTACATACGGATATCCCGGTTATAATTTTCCACCTTGAGGCGTTAGAAGAACCACCTAACCACCTTGAGGCGTTAGTTTGAAGAGTTATTTGCAATTAAGCCGTGATACTAAAAGAATTCCTCACGCCGTCCACATTGGAGTGGGAGCGTTTAAATTTTGTCAACTCATACCTTTGGTGGACACCCACATTCAGTATAAGTTTCATTGAAATCCTTCAAGGATTAATATATTTTTTCGCAATTTTTGAATATTTTGAAATTTTCGCGTTCGATTTTGATTCGTGATTGACATGTCTGGATTTGTTTAAAAAATGATTTTAGTATGTTTCACACAACGTGGAATAATAAAATTTCACACATTTGTAAAGAATTAGTCAGTCTATCATATCTCTCAGTTAGTTTTGCAAAATATTTTATCTGGCGGCGGCCGCCGCCCTTCAAACTCGAACATAACAGAAATTAATAAATTCAAATAGCTATAAAATGAAAACTGCAAGAGATATATTGAAATTTCCTTTAGATCTATATAGATTATACATTTATCTATTGAAATTGACGTTTTGGTATCTTCGTGGCCGATAGCCTGGACACGTAAGTTTTTACACACGCCGCGAAGCGGCAAGATAAATCAAGACAACATACGCGCGGCAGCGCGAACTCTCGATTTAATATAGGACAAAGTGGCAAGGACCGTTGGTTTCACCTTGGTTAGATTAGATTGTCCGCTGCGAAGCGGGAAGATAAATCAAGACAAGATACGCGCGGCAGCGCGAACTCTCGGTCCAATGTAGGACAAAGTGGCAAGGACCGTTGGTTTTACCTTGGTTAGATTAGGTTGTCCGCCGCGAAGCGGGAAGATAAATCAAGACAACATACGCGCGGCAGCGCGAACTCTCGA
This sequence comes from Phosphuga atrata, assembly GCA_944588485.1. Taxonomy (NCBI): domain Eukaryota; kingdom Metazoa; phylum Arthropoda; class Insecta; order Coleoptera; family Silphidae; genus Phosphuga; species Phosphuga atrata. Next base: position 24,297,244 of record OX155896.1, on the reverse strand, counting down.
TTCAATATAGGACAAAGTGGCAAGGACCGTTGGTTTCACTTTGGTTAGATTAGGTTGTCCGCCGCGAAGCGGGAAGATAAATCAAGACAACATACGCGCGACAGCGCGAACTCTCGATTCAATATAGGACAAAGTGACAAGGACCGTTGGTTTCACTTTGGTTAGATTAGGTTGTCCGCCGCGAAGCGGGAAGATAAATCAAGACAACATACGCGCGGCAGCGCGAACTCTCGATTCAATATAGGACAAAGTGGCAAGGACCGTTGGTTTCACCTTGGTTAGATTAGGTTGTCCGCCGCGAAGCGGTAAAATAAATCAAGACAACATACGCGCGGCAGCGCGAACTCTCGGTCCAGTGTAGGACAAAGTGGCAAGGACCGTTGGTTTTACCTTGGTTAGATTAGGTTGTCCGCCGCGAAGCGGGAAGATAAATCAAGACAACATACGCGCGGCAGCGCGAACTCTCGGTCCAATGTAGGACAAAGTGGCAAGGACCGTTGGTTTTACCTTGGTTAGATTAGGTTGTCCGCCGCGAAGCGGGAAGATAAATCAAGACAACATACGCGCGGCAGCGCGAACTCTCGGCCCAATGTAGGACAAAGTGGCAAGGACCGTTGGTTTCACTTTGGTTAGATTAGGTTGTCCGCCGCGAAGCGGGAAGATAAATTAAGTCAACATACGCGCGGTAGCGCGAACTCTCGGTCCAATGTAAGACAAAGTGGCAACGACCGGTGGTTTCACCTTGGTTAGATTAGGTTGTCCGCCGCGAAGCGGGAAGATAAATCAAGACAACATACGCGCGGCAGCGCGAACTCTCGATTCAATATAGGACAAAGTGGCAAGGACCGGTAGTTTCACCTTGGTTAGATTAGGTTGTCCGCCGCGAAGCGGGAAGATAAATCAAGACAACATACGTGCGGGAGCGCGAACTCTCGGTCTAATGTAGATAAATCAAAACCACATATTACGTGCGGCGCTGCCGCGCGTAGTATGTGATTTTGATCAGATAAATCAAGACCACATACCACGCGCGGCAGCGCCGCGCGTAGTATGGGGTCTTGATCAGATAAATCAAGATTAAAAAGTTCAAGGCAATGTAGCACAATACATTTTTTATCGAAATATTAAAAGACTCTACCGCCTCCATTCATTTGCATAATATTATGTGAAATTTAAAAACAAAGCGGGTTTTGAATGGCATGTTTTTTCAAAAACTCTATTGCTAGGCTACGCTTCTAAAGCGCTTGCATTGGCACAGTCTGGCAGTATATTTACAAATAACCATAGTAACGTGTATCAGGTAACGATGAAAACGCCAGTGGCGTGCACCTTAAAATTTTCCATACAGAGTTGCATACCGCCAAGCGGCAGAAAAATTGCCAAATAAAAACACCAAAGGGTTCCGTCATCGTCACCAGTGGCGTGCACCTCTAAATTCTCCACATTATTCCATCCTCTTCAACTATTTCACCCTCTTCTACTATTCCACCATACAACAACTATTCCACCCTCATCAACTATTCCATTTTCATCATTATTTCACATACAAACAACGATTAATATGTTCTAGTTGTTGTTGTTGTTGCCCATTGCCCATTATACTAATTGAGTAACGAGCCGTCAATGAACTAAAAAGGGGTACAGAAAACAACATTTTTTTTGAAAATTAATTAGAAATTTAAAAAAAATGTACAAAATGTCGAAATTTTACACAAATTATTTGAAAAAGATTAAATTTTACTATAAAAATAATTTTGACAATTTACCGTCTCCGGGGGCGGCTGTACCGGTTTTTGAAATTTTTCTACAAATTCGCTAAAAACTCGGACATTTTTCGTTGCACGGATCTGACATCGGCACCGGCGTGTCCGGGACGTTGCGACACGTCCGACCGTCACCTCACTTTTCGACATTTTTGCTTAATTTTTGCGCAACAGCCAAAAAACTAACATTTTTTTGCAGAAATTTCGTCGTTTGCAGAAATCTTTGGACGCCCAAGTGACGCGATCCGGAAGTCGCATCGAAAATTGCCGTACGTGGGATTGTTTGTCTATTTTTTGGCTACAATAATCTCATGCACCGACTCTCTAGGATTAAGGGGGCCGCCGGAGGCGGCCCTTTAGCGGGGGGACCCGGATTCGCAGAAAAATGGGAATAACGTCGCCGATAAAAGTCGCGCAGCGACGAGAGTCGTGTCTGAGGACGCGTCTCAAAGTTTTCTACCGGAATCCTTGCGTAAATTCCATTTTCCGTGGCCATCTTCGCCGTGACCTCCGTAAAAGTGGTAATTTTTTGTGTGCAAAATTTTGGGGTCCGTGTGGGGAAGCGTTCGTTCTGAATCGCCAACTCGGAATCCTAAATTTCCATCGATTCTGACACGACTGACGTGTGGCGTTTCCCGAATTTCACCTGGGGGACCGCACCACGTGGATTTTAAAAAGCTCAAACTTGGCTTTTTTAAGCCGCCGGAGGCGGCAGATCTTGAGTATTTTAACCGCGCGTCTTTGACGGTTTAACTGAGATTGTCCATTCGTACGTTGTGCATCCCCCAGTTTCGTCCTCCGGCTTACTGCGCCCCTCCGGGGTTCCTAAACCCACCCGAAAATCGACGTTTTTTGACGAATCGGCCCGGCGGAACCGGCGGCGCCGCCGCCAAACGGGATTGTACATTTTGCAGGTGTAGAATAAAGATCCCCGTCGAGCAGTGCCGTTTTCACGACTCGACTCCCCCAGGTTCGGACGCACCAGCCCGAAAACGGAAATCACGATTTTTTTACTTTTGAGGCGCATCTTTGGTCGGATCTCAATTTTTTTTCCGGAACCTCTAGCCGCCGCCGCGCCACGTTTTTAGAGCCCTCGCCCGCCGTCCTGCGACGTCCCGTTCACCTGGTGCGAGAACCAATAATTTTTTTTTGTGCCGATTTTGCACTCACTTCCACGGACGCCCAGGACTTATTCGAAGTGCTCCAGGTCACCGGCTGTGTTCGTTCGCTTCAGAACACTTGCCCGCAGCCGTTCCGGCAAGAATTTTTCAACTGCGACCACTTTTTGCGAATCTTCGGCTGTTTGAAGAGAGAAATGCTCAAAAAATGCGAAAAACCAGAGGCGTTTTGCGGGGGTACATAGAACTTCGGAACTACTTGACGGATCGGAACCGGCTCGGTGCCGTTAGATCGGCCATAGAAAGTTTTAGTTTGTTTGGGAGTTTAAACCCGATTGCGCCGAAGATGGCGTCGTGACGCCGTAAAAACAACTTTTTTTGACCTTGAGAAAAACCCTTAAGGAACCGCCAATTTGAGTTCTGCGGGAACGGTTTCGCGCGATTCCCGCAGGGAATTAAATGTTTCATCTTTTCCTGCAAGCGGCATCGCGCTGCGTCGTCTACGAGCGCCGCGACGGCCGCTCAAACTCGCCCTATTGCAGAAAACAAGTGACGTGAGTAAAACGGCTATATTTTTGCAGCGCCCCGATGAAAGGTTTTCATTTTCCCGTGGATTGTAGAACGGTCTTTTGGCTTTTCGACCCTTACTTATAACTGTTAATCTGCACGGACAAAAACTGGAATGTCGATTTGTGACACCGGGATGTCATTTTTGTGAAATTCCAAGTTGAGCGGCGCGTGGGCCCCGCCGAGACGAGCATTTTGGTACCGGCGCCGCGTCGTTGCAACCACGGAGTCGTCCGCCACACATCTAAACGTATCGGTCCAAACGGCGAAATTCGCGCCGGAAGGTGGGGTCAGTCTGCCCGCCGTAGTTTCGCCGTTTCCGGTCGCAGCATCTCGAAACTACGCGCGTTCGATTCGGGAAGGACGCCCGCGCCTCCCTTACATTTACCGGTTCGCGATCCGAGCCTTCCCCGTCGAGCCGCCGACGTCTGAAAATACCACTCTTTTTTTGCACGGTTTTTTGACGATTACTTCCAAGCCGCACGGCCGAATTCATCTTTACGGCACGGCGCGATGCAGCCCGCCGATACGCGCATTTCGGTACCACTCGCGGCTTCCTGCGCCGCCCCCTTCACCCGGTGCTCGCCGAAATGTCGAAAAAAAATCCGCAGCCGCCTTTTTGGCCGCCAATCTGCGAGTTTGACGGTTAGCGGCGAGAGTTTGGGTTCACATCGTGCAGGATAGACGCATGAGTCGAGGAAACCGATCCGCACCTCCGTACGGCCCTCCGGGCCGGAAATACCTCCATAAATGTGCCGGCTGCACTGTAAAAGAAAACTTTCAAGTTTACCGCCGTCTGCGTTCAACGTGCCGCCGGGATTCGCGATTTTTCCGACACAGTTCTTTAGATTGAACCTTTGGCTTTGCGGCAGTGTGATCGGCGCCGCCGGCCGTCGCCGCGCCGCCGAGTTGCAGAGCCACAAAGACGTCGAGATTTTTCGACGTTTTTTTCAACACGCCCGCAAACCGCCGAGACGCGGTCCGACCACAAAACCGGCACCTTCACCGTGTAGCCCGGTCTTTTTTCTATGCGGGGTGTGAGTTTGGCCGTTCCGCGGCCCGTAGTTACCACGGGGCGATTTTTCAAATAAACTTCTACAAAAAAAACGGGTCGAGACTTTGAAATTTTTCGACAAATTGTGTGAAATTTCTTAGTAGCCCTCTTCTCCGAAAACAAAATATACCGAAATCAAGATTATTTTTTGTCGATTCTTCTGTTGTGCGTCACGTCGTGATACGTTTAACTTTTTCAAGATTTTTTTGCAATTTAAAAATTTCGCAGAAACTCCAGCTCCCGCTTGCGACGCTCAGTGCCAAAAACTACTGTCAGAAAATTTGTCAGTGAAATTTTGACATAAGGAAGCAAAACTTTACGCGATGAAATCGAAATTTCCTCAAGTTTTTGCGGCGGTTTCTCATTGAAAACGGATAAAGTGGTTCATTACTTAGATTTCCTGCAAGTTTCGCGCAGCTGCCGGCCGCCGTTTAGACGCTGTGTGAGGAAGAGCCAACCTCTACCCGTACGCCTATCCCTACCGTGTAATTTTCAACGGACCGTCAAATCGCAACCCGACCGAGATGGTTTGAGAAAAGTTCGCCCTTTCGGGTCAATTTTCCGGTCGAATATTTAAGTGCGTCCAAAATTAGGCCGATGTGAGTGGAAATGGTTGTGGAAACGGTGATATTTGTGCGAGAAATTAGGAGGTTATGTTTGGTGTGTTTTTGTTCCGATTTTTTTTTACATTTATTTCCCTAATAAACCAGTGCTGTTGTCACAAGCTTATTAACCGATAATTCATTTACCCCATACATGCATTTCTCCTACAAGAATCCTTTTCTTTCACATCTAAACGAATCAATTTAGTAACATGACCGACTTGACATGTTTCTAAATTTGGTTTTTAGCAAGTTCCACACCACGTGGAACGATGGAATTCAACAAGTTTGTAGAGAAAGAATCTTTCTTTGAATTGTCTGTGTTAATTTTGTAAAATATTCCATCTGGGACCGGCTAATTACAAGTTCAAGCTTCATAAAAGGTAAGCCGCAAGACACCCGAATAGCTATCGTTTGAAAACTGTAACAGATCTACTCAAAATTAGTTCAGTTCTGTATAGATTGTCCCTTTTCCAAACAAGTGTGACATTTTAGTATCTTTGTGGTTGATAGGCTCGACACACGATGTTTTTAAATTCAAAAATATTTACTGTAAATCATCAAATCTTTCTTCTGTCCAACTTTCTCACTTTCTATCAAACATGTTTTTAACACTGTTGAATAGAGCACATTTTCCTCTATAATTTGAACCATTTGCATCTTTCCGAAGGAACCGGTTTTGTGAAGGAATCATTTTTTCAAGGTTCCGCCACCATTTTTCATTTAAATTGAAGAGCCAAATTCAACAAATGAATACATTTGTAGGGAATTTATCAATCTATGAAATTACTTTCCCACTTTTGTAATATATTTTACCTGTCTCGATGGCCACTGTCCCTTAAAGACTCTCTCGAGTAGATAGTAATATATTCAGTTAAGTATAGAATGAAAACAGATCTATTCAAAAATCTTTCAGTTTTATGTAGATTGTACATATTTCTTTTGATATTAACATTTTGGTATGTTTGTGGTCGATAGCCTTAATACAGGATTGTGTTGGATTCATTGAATTTTTTTTTCACATCACTTGGAACAATGAAATTCAACACGTTTGTAGAAAAATAATTATTCTATGAACTGTCTGGGTCAATTTTGCAAAATATTCTATATAGCAGCGCTCCCTCAAAGTGGAAAGCAGAACAAAGGGTAAGTTTCTATTCAAAAATATTTCAGTTTTATATAGATTGTACATGTTTCTATTGAAATTGACATATTTGAGGTCGATAGCCTTGACACAGGATTTTTTTTAATAAAGAAAAACTTACAAATGTATTTTTTTGTCCAATTTTCACGAGACTCAGAAACATGCATTTAGCGCTATTTTGTAGAGCAGATTTTCATCTAAAAGTGAGTGTCATTTTCATTTTTCCAATGCGAACCGTTTTGCCGGAAGAGCTCATTTAAAACCCGTGTAAATTGAGTGACGAAATTCAGAGAAGGGGTACAACCAAAGGTTTTTACAAAATTTGCAAAGAATACTTTTTTGTAGACACCGACGTCTTACATACGGATATCCCGGTTATTATTTTCCATCTTGAGGCGTTGACGAGATATTTCCATAAAATTGTTTACGAGAAAATCATTCTTCACGAAGTCCCAATTGGAGTGGGAGCGTTCTAATTTTGTCAACTCATACCTCTGGTGGATACCCACGTTCAGCATAAGTTTCATTGAAATCCTTCAAGGATTAATATATTTTTTCGCAATTTTTGAATATTTTGAAATTTTCGCGTTCGGTTTTGATCGGAATTCCTGTTTGACATGTTTGGATTTGTTGAAAAATTATTTTTGTAAGTTTTACACAACGTGGAACGATAAAATTTCACACATTTGTAGAGAATTAGTCAGTCTATGATATCTCTTAGTTAGTTTTGCAAAATATTTTATCTGGCGGCGGCCGCCGCCCCTCAAACTCGAACATAACAGAAATTAATAAATTCAAATAACTATAAAGTGTAAACTGCAAGAGATATATTGAAATTTCTTTCAGATCTATATAGATTATACGTATTTCTATTGAAATTGACGTTTTGGTATCTTCGTGGCCGATAGCCTGGGCACATAATTGTTTTAATAAAGAAATATGCATTGAAAACTTGCAAATATATTTTTTGTCCAATTTTCCGGAGTCTAAGAAACATGCATTTAGCGCTATTTTATAGAGCACATTTTCATTTAAATGTTTTGTCATTTTCATCTTTCCAAAGCGAACCGTTTGGCCGATAATTTTTTTTATAAATGAAAAAAATCAAAAACGAAATTCAGAGAAGGGGAAAATTATTTTAGTAAGTTTCACACAACGTGGAACAATAAAATTTCACACATTTGTAGAGAATTAGTCAGTCTATGATATCCCTCAGTTAGTTTTTCAAAATATTTTATCTGGCGGCAGTCGCCGCCCCTCAAACTCAAAGTCGCACACGAGGTAAGACATTCAAATAACTATAGTTTGAAAACTTGGACAGTTGTATTCAAAATTCTTTCAGTTCGGCGTAGCTTATAGATCTTTCTATTGAAATTTGGTATTCTCGTGGCCGATAGCCTTGACACAGAATTTATTTTTTCTGACCAAGACCACATACCCGCGGCAGCGCGTATGTGGTCTTGATATATTTGGTCTTGACTAATCTGGTTTTGATTCACCCCATCAGATCAGATAAATCAAGACCACATACAGTGTGTGGTCTTGATTTATCTGATGAAGACCAAGACGCGAGATCTCGATTCAATATAGGTCAATGTGAAAAAGGACCGTTGGTTTAACCCCCGTAAATTAGGTTTCCCGCCGCGAAGCGGACAGATAAATCAAGACAACATACACGCGGCAGCGCGACCTGTCGATCCAATATAGGACAGTGTTGCAAGGACCGTTGGTTTAACCCCGGATAGATTAAGTTGCCCGCCGCGAAGCGGACAGATAAATCAAGACAACATACGCGCGGCAGCGCGAACTCTGGATTCAATATAGGTCAATGTGAAAAAGGACCGTTGGTTTAACCCCCGTAGATTAGGTTTCCCGCCATAGAAATCCAGACCACATACGCATCCCTCGAAGTCAAACCGGAACTGATACTAATGGATTCAAATAGCAACAACTCGAAAACTGCAATAGATATAATAAAAACTCTTTCAGATCTATTAAGACCATAGATATTTCTATTGAAACAATTTGACCATTTTGGTATTTTCATGGCCGATAACCTTGATACTGGATTTTTTAAATAAAGAAATAAATGAAAATTAAATCAAAGTTGACATTAACGTCAGTTGAGTAATTTATTGGTTATTATTTTTTTTGGTGAAACTTTTAGTAACATAATTTTGCTAAGTGTTGCTAATTGTCTAAAAGCAAACTTACTATAATTGGAGGAGTGATATTGGAAATCAAGAGTTGCCAACCTTCATAAAAGGAGGTTACTATATATGATGAAGTGAAGTTAGTAACTAAGGCTTGCAATTTTGACGAAAAAAAAGACAACAATGTAACTTTAACAAATAGTTGGTGAGATTATGTTTGAGTATGTTGGTAACTCAAAAACACAAGATACATACCAACTTGATTAATAAAACAATATGTTGGTTATGTTGAACGTCAAAGTTGACAACATCAATGTCACTTAATCAATTTAAAGGTTATGAAAGTTTTAGTGAGATTTTCAGTAACTTTTTACTCCACAGCTGATTTTTTATCGTCCATGTTGTACACCTTAGTAACTAATATCACATCGTTAGATATAGTAACCTTTTTATGAACGTTGGGAACTTTTCATTTCTAATATCACTCCTTAAATTAAAGTCACTTTGATTTCAGACAATTGGTAACATTATATGATTAAGTACACCTCAAAAGTGTTTGATTATATTATTTTACAAACCTGACAGCATTAAAATCATTTGAGACGGATGAATTATTAGTTAATATTCTGTGGAGTAGGAGTTGTACATCTTGCAACTCATACAACCTTAGCTGATGCGCTTTCTACAAGAATCGCGCAGCTCGCAATTCTGATTACTCTTTCATATACAAATGTCAAAATTCATTATACAATTTCACCCTCATCAATTATTCCACCTTTAGCAACTATTCCATTCTTTTCAACTGTTCCATCCACAAAAACTATTCCATTCCGAAAAATACGATCCACATGTACTAGTTTCTACTATATCAGTAACAATTGTTGTTTTTTGGGGTGATTGAATGCGGGGGAAACTTAAATCCAAGATCCCGTCCAGGTCACAAGAGGCGTCATTGTTACGTGGCATGATTGAATGAGGAACTAAATAAATTTCGTGGTAGTCCACAATTCGTGACTTCAGTGACTTGATTATTTAAGGCACTTAAGTCCTGACTAGTTGTGCAAGGGATTTGTAGATCACTTGATGGTTGCACCATCGCCTCCAACTTCTTCTGTATCTCGCAAAATCAATCGGGTCAAACAGGCTCTCAGGAAATTTCGATGGATTTAAAGGAAAAACGCCATTCAATATGTTTGTCTTTTTCATCGCCTTTGGCCAAAGTTGGCCTAACAACTCTACAAATTTCGATTTCGACATCTCGAATTATCGATTTACCCATCTGCGATTTTCCATAATAAACCAGAATTTCGTCCCACATTGTCTTAACTGGCTCAAACACTGTTTTGTTTAGAGGCTGTAGTTGGTCAGTTAAATGGCTTAGAAATTTTAATATTTGTATTTTTGCTGCTATACCAGCTTCTATAATCCGAACATTGATATGGCAACTATGCCCATCATACAACAAAACTGCGGGTTTGCCTTCGAGACAATTATTTTTCCGTACTTCTTCAACATGTACAACGAACATTTTTGAAAACCAGTCCAAAAAATGTAGGTTCTTCCATCCATCCATTTACCGTTGCTCCATAATGAGTCGTTGGGTAGCTCAACTCTGATATCCAGCGGGGTTGGACCGCTGCTCCTTTAAATATTATCAATGGAGACAAAAGCCACTACTTACTGAAATGCAGGCCAAAACGGTAGTCGATTCTCTTCCGGAACCGCTAGAAACTCTACTAAGCGGTGACCCTTTTCCCCGACACCTCTTAACCTGGTTAGGGTCTTGTAAAAATCCACTTTCATCTGCATTAAAAATCAAAACTATTCTCATCATCGGCGACAATATGATTTATTCCATGACGCTCGTAAGTTTCTTTTAATTTATCAAAAAATCATATATGACGAAAGGACCTCTTGCAGTTTTTCTGCTCTGGTTTTTTAGCGACAAATACGGATGCCTCCTCATGAAGCGAGTGATCTCCAGGAAGGCCATCTTTAAATCTTGTTTGAAATTTATTCTTAATAATTTATTCTTGGATAAGTCTTTTGAGTTCCATTTTATCACAGTGCCAGCCCATTTGCGCTCTAGCTAAAAGACATTTAACAAACTTTTCCTCTACATCGGGTAGCAGAACAGTAGAACGACTCGATTTTGCGTCCATTAATTAGATTAAAAATTACTGAAATAGGAACTCCGTAATGCCCTTCTGCTTCCCTGCAGTTCATCTTTTTATTTGTCACATCGTGTGCAGCACTACAAACTTTAATTATTACAAGTTTTCTATAGCAATTTAATTAGAAAAAATAATTGTATATAGAAAAATAAGTTTGTTTACCTTTACCCCAAAGTGTAAAATTTATGGGGTAATTGTAAACAGAGCAGCGTAATTATAAAAAAAATATATGATGCTCTTAAAATATTCACAAACTATTATAATTCAAAGCAAAAGTAGTTTTTAAATTTACCTTTTATTAATAGTGGAAAAATGAATAAAAAACCTCCTTAGCATAACTTTTGTAAATAGAAAAAAGGTGGAAGGTTTCAATAAAGCAGGTGTTTTGTTTTCAAGATAGATAAGGAAGGCGGGTGGTAAGTTATTATAGATACGTAGCTGATCATGGGCAACACTGGTTTGAGTTTGTTAGTACAATTCGTTTCCATCAGTGTACTCTACTGACCTTGTTTACAATTACCCCGATTTTCCAATTACCCCGCCTGACCCTAACTAAATATGCTCATATTGAGCCACAGCTAACTGAAGATGACATAATCCATTATCTGAAGCTCAGAAAGTTCAAAACTGTGTTCTGTAAGAAGTTAGCGGCAAAACGGCCAGAAAACTATTCTTTTTTCAAAGTGTGAGTACCGCTAGACAATCTATTAGATTCTAGATGATTTTATGAACCCTGAATTATGGCCAAGATATACTCATATTAATCGTTTTTTCCTATACGTCGAACAGGAGTGGGGTACAAAAATTATTACAAAATCTAAAAAAATAAATAATTACGCAACAAACAAAACAAATCAACACGAAGTAACTATCAATGACATAATCCCAACTTTCATATGCATATCCTCATTGATGTTGATGAGAAAACTACAGGCTAATCAGCCATCAGTAGAACCGAGTCAATGAGAGGGGGAGTAAAATTGGAGCTAGAAAACAGTGCTATAGAAAAGATAATTGAAATATGTGGTATAGAAGCAACAATCAATAACCTAGACACCATTATTTTAAATATATATAGACCACTAGCAGGCTGCTTAATAACATTCTTAACTGTTTTAGATGATATTCTCCACACATATGCAAACCAATCAAAAGACATAATACTAGCTGGAGACTTTAACATTAACTTTAAGGAAAGCACTAAACATAAAACCTATTTGGTAAACATACTAGCATCTTATGGAATGGTAGAATATGTCCACCAATAAACAAGGATAACAAAATCAAGTACACAGACAATATTTTTGCAAAGTCTAGACAGTACTTATCCAGTAGAAGACACCCCGATGTCCGACCATCGATTAATACGTCTATGTGGCAATACGAAGATTAATCAGAAAAAAGAACATAGCCTCACCAGAAACATGTCGATGTCAAACAAAAAATGCTTTGCCTAACACTTGCCAAACGAAACCTGGGAAGAAATCTATAATAACCCAGATTGTAATGGGAAGACAGTTTCCTTCATCAACATCCTACAATATTACTTCTTCTCATGCTTTCCTATGGTGAAAATCAATCACTCGCAATTTTTGGATTACGAAGGATGTAAAACGGTCAGATAGCAAACTTAGGGATATGTTCACTCTCCATAAACAATATCCAGTACTTAAAAGCAAATACTTAAGACAAGAATATGAACACTCTATGCTTATTAAGTCGGAAAAGGGGTCTTTCTTTTGTCATAAAATAATCGAAGCACCAAATAGACAAAGAGCCTTCTGGAAAGTAATAAAGGAGCAGACAAATAAACCTAATGCACCAGAACAAATCCAAATAGAGGAAAATGACATGCTAGTTACTCAGCCAAAACAGATTGCAAGAATCTTCAACAACTTTTTTGAGCAAGCACCGAAAGTAATCCGCCAAAAGATCCAACCAACATACATTATACTGATGTGAGCATATCACATGTATCTCACAAACAATATTCCTGGAAACATTAACAACAACTGAAATCCTACAGATTATGGGATCACTAAAAAATACAACTACTTGTGGCCCTGACTCACTGCTTAGCCTCATTCTCAAAAAATTCAGACATGTACTGGTACACCCAATAACGGACATTGTTAACGCCTCCCTCGATAATGAAATCATTCCAGGAATTTTAAAACCCGCAATCATAATACCTGTATATAAAAATGAAGATAAGTCGCAAGCAAAGAACTATCGTCCTATAGCCTTAATATCGGTTCTAGCAAAGATATTAGAATATTGCATGCAGATTAGAATGTTGTCCTATAGAAAAATTCCACCTACTCCCAAATCAACAGGACGGTTTCTCCCTTTTTAAAGGTTACAACAGCAGCGTTAACCGAATTCTGTAACAAAATTTTAGATGAAGTAGATGAAGGAAATCACCCGATTGGTATCTGCTGCGACTTATTGAAAGCTTTCCACTCCTTAACAAAATTTACAATATACAGTATAAGAGGTAAATCTGCTAGATGGCTCACATCTTTCGTCACAAGTAGGAAACAATTCGTGAGACTAAAATGCGGATCGATAACTGGCTAATCCAACTTCAGTTGTGTAAACATGGTTGTCCCGCAGGGCAGTGTCTTGGCTGCAACTCTATTCCTACTATAGACTGCAGAACTGGTCAGCTATATCAGAGATCAATAATTTCATACGGTATTCTGCTTTGGGGATGCTCATCAGAATTAAGATGGATTCAAATCAGGGATGTTATGGAGCTCCGTAACCGTAACTATCGGATATCCGAAATAAAAATCTATCCGTAACCGTAACCGAATCCGATATAAAAGTTTCGAATAATTTCGCATAACTTTGATTGATATGTTGTAATAATACAGATATTTCAATATCTAATAGAAATTATTATTTCCTACTGTATGACACATGATTGTAGTACCAAATTATAACATAGAAATAAATTAAAATTATTTACAATACTACTCTACTTTTACAATCCCTTAGAAATGTAATATTCGTAACCGTATCCCAAACCGGTATAATATTATTCCTATATCCGTATCCAGATCCGAAATATAATATCCATAACATATCTGATTCAAATCTTAATACTGCAGAACAAAATTATCGGAACCTTAATGGGTATCACAATCAGGGACACCGGTAGACCCCATTTCAAGAACTTGGGTATTCTCACAGTTACAAGTTTATATATTCTAGAACTAATATGCTACATCCATAAACAGAAGCACACTTTCCAGAAGCATCTGGATAAACATCAACACAATACGATAATTAAACACCAACTATACAGCGCCAAAACAAACACTCTGTGGAAAAGGTCCAAACTACCAAGGAGTTATCATTTATAACAAACTACCAATCAGCCTAACAGGAAAAATCCTATACAAAATTTAGGAAAACAACAAAGGACATCCTCCTCTCCAATACTTTCTACAACCTCGAAGAGTCTATGCTATATATTAAAAATGTAAACTCTAACAGTACATTGTAAAGATCTAATGTTTGACACTTATACACATATAGATTCTATATCTCATGGGCAATTAATTATTTGATTTGATAATCTCTCCATTATGGCCGTCCAGGGCTCGATCTAGCTATTTAACCGCTACGAGCAAAAATAATATTCGCCGGTCTTTACACTAACTCCACAGCTTGCTATTCCAAAGATGGGATGTTCTATATGTGATATTGTTAATAATTGTATAATTAATTGATTGTATAATATTCACATATGTTAGTCTACTGGGGCTTCTAAACAAGTATTCAAAAGTTCATGAGAGTATGTATGGCTTAAGATTTTCTCAGAAACTACTGAATGGATTGAATTTTTTTTTATCGACATATCGTTCGTTTGGATGAACACAGGGTATTATTAACTCATTATGTTCTTGCCTGCAAATTTTTTTTCTCTCTCAGTAATAGCAAAATTGACAAAGTCATGAAGTGAACAAAAACGTTATCAATAAACGTTAATCAATAGTTTAAAAGATATAATAAGAGAGGTTAACCAATTATTTTCAGAAATGGAAATATATTGATTTGAAAACTTCAAATCGCTCTTCAGGCTTTTTTGAGTTAATACCCTGTTCATCTGGACCGACGATATGTATCTTTCAACTTCTTCATCATCATCAACCTGTTTTGACTTACTGCTGGGTATACCTCTTTTCCCTTGTGTCATTTTGCCCTGTATTGGTCTAATCTTGCCTACGTCTGACCTTTTAACCTCGGGAACAATAAACATTTTTTATCAAAATTCTTTCAGAAGTTAAAACGATTAATACCAAACTGTTAAAATTATTAAGTCGGTTCGTACGTATTTAAGTTAAGGTTCATACGTTACGTATAAAAACACAAAAAAAGATTTTTCTACTGATATATGTGAAAATGGCATTTTTTCCACGGCTTACCCTACATGTAAGTGACATTTTTTCATTCTAGAGATGAAAATATTTTCACGTCCAGAAACGAAAATGAGCATTGTAAATGTATGATTTTCTCAATTAAAACACTAAACTAACCAAATTTGCATGGACTTTCTTTTATTAATTACATCAATTTCAATGAAATATTTTATGTAAAAATGTAAAGCGAGCCTGAAACTATTTAAAAAACCGAAATAAAATTAGGACATTTTACTTGAAAAGTATTACCTTCTATGAGAATGCAATATGTTTCCATGGAAACGACCAAACCAACAATTAAATTTGTATTGACAGTTCTGACAGTACGCTTCGAATTGGATTTATTAAAGTCGCATTATGGATTCTACAACCGAAATCAGTAGAAAAAATTGCATTTACTACTCGAGATGAAAGTGTTTTTTTTTGGTTCGGTGTGATTGCTAACTCGCTGGCGCCTGTGAGCAAACTCACACTTCACCAAAAAATCGCTAATTATGTAACGCTACAAAACGAATCGGTCACACTTCGCACTTTTTGATCTAAAAATCTTTAATAATTTCTGACAAATTTATGCTGTTGCAAGCCTTATTTATGTTCTATTGAAATCATAGCCCCTTCAGATAATCTATTCTGTGTCATGGTGTATCACAGATATTTTGTTATTATTTTAGTTTATTATTTTAGTTTAGGTAAGGTTAAAAAGAATCCTGTGCGCAATACTGATATTTGGATCAAATCTTAAATCTGTTATAAATTTTAAAACGTCTTGAGAAGCAAATTACTATTTAAAAACCAACAAAGAACTCCTAAAAGTTTTAATGCAGTTATATCACATGAGTTCTCATGGGATTAATTAGTCTCTTTTTACAATGTTCTAACAATTCATTTTTTGGTCCTGAGTAGGGAAAGATCCTATGTTCTGGAACAACCACAACCACCGACCTTGAAATTACAGATTCCTGTAAAATTCCCTACTATATCACAGATGGCGCTTTACAGATTCCTGTAAAATTAAAAAAATACAGATTCCTGTAATTCAATTTTCCCTACTACATCACAGGTGGCGCCATGTGGAAACATGTCAGTTATTTATATATCTTGTGTATTTGGTTGCCTATGGATTAGAGTTATAAATGTATTGAGAGCAGCCTGTAATTAAATATATTCAAAAAATTGAGTAACTTAAAATATCTTGTGCATATGGTTGCCTAACACTATTTAGTGGATTAGTGAATTAAATACTGGACTACTAGAGTGAACTAGATTAGTTAATGCCAGACTAGAATAGATATTATCAGACTAGAACCAGACTGGATCAGATAACACCAGACTGGATTAGTTAATACCACCACCAGACTAGACTAGATTAGCAAAGCCGCATTATTAAAACTTAATAGTATTTACTATCGCAATTAAAATGATGTAATTAAAATATAAATTGCATATCAAATTAATTATTAACATTTTATTAAATGGCGCCACGTAATATAACAACAAAAATTAATCAAATTACAGGAGTTATTTAGTGGATTAGCGTTATAAATGTATTGGGATCATCCTATAATTCAATATATTAAAAAATGTTTTATTATATTATTTATATATCTTATGCATTTGGTTGCCTGACTATTTAGTGGATTAGAGTTATAAATGTATATTACAATGAAAGAATGATTAACAATCAAGTTATACAATTCAATAGATAGAGAAGAATAAAAAGTGGATGGGAAGTGGATTCAAGTGGATGCAAGTGGATGGAAAGTCGATTCAAGTGGATTAAAGTGGATGCAAGTGGATGGAAAGTGGATGCAGGTGGATTGAAGTGGATGGAAAGTGGATTTAAGTGGATAAAAAGTGGATTCAAGTGGATGCAAGTGGATGGAAAGTGGATTCAAGTGGATGCAAGTGGATGGAAAGTGGATCCAAGTGGATTGAAGTGGATGCAGGTGGATTCAAGTGGATGCATGTGGATAAAAAGTGGATTCAAGTGGATGCAAGTGGATGGAAAGTGGATGCAGGTGGATTGAAGTGGATGCAGGTGGATTCAAGTGGATGCATGTGGATGCAGGTGGATTCAAGTGGATGCATGTGGATAAAAAGTGGATGCAAGTGGATTGAAGTGGATGCAGGTAGATTCAAGTGGATGCATGTGGATAAAAAGTGGATTTAAGTGGATGCAAGTGGATGGAAAGTGGATGCATGTGGATAAAAAGTGGATGCAAGTGAATTGAAGTGGACGCAGGTGGATTCAAGTGGATGCATGTGGATAAAAAGTGGATTTAAGTGGATGCAAGTGGATGGAAAGTGGATGCAAGTAAATTGAAGTGGATGCAGGTAGATTTAAGTGTATGCAAGTGGATGGAAAGTGGATGCAAGTGGATTCAAGTGGATGCAAGTGGATGGAAAGTGGATTCAAGTTGATGTGAAGTGGATGCAAGTGTATTGAAGTGGATGCAGGTGGATTCAAGTGGATGCATGTAGATAAAAAGTGGATTTAAGTGGATGCAAGTGGTACGACGGGGAAGTGCGGAACGCAAAGCAAAGGTTTCGAGAAGCTATGAGAGAATGGAGAAAGGGAGAAGGGCTCAAAGTGCACGTGCTGGAAGCGAAAACAGAATTGCAAAAAATGGAGAAGAAGAAAAAGGAGCTTTGGGAAGAGAAGGAGAAGCAGCGGGTACGAGAAATCAAGACGGAAGCTGAGCTGTGGAAATACGTGAGAGAGAATAGGAAAAGGAAGGAAAGATTACCCAAGAGCATTGCGATAGAAGAATGGCAAAACCACTTCATGAGGATGCTAGGAGGGGTGGAGATGCGGTCAGAAAGAGATGATAGTTCAGGAGATCGACAGAGAAAGCAGGAAGAGCTCGCCGAGGATATCACCGTGACAGAGGTGGAGGATGTTATTGATTCCCTAAAGCCAAGAAAAGCGGGAGGTTTGGATGGGCTCGGAAATGAAGCGTGGAAAGAAGCACCTGGAATCTGTAAGGAGAAGTTTACGGAGGAATTGAGAAGGATAGGGAGAGGAGAGAAAAGGATACCAGTCAGCTGGAAAGTGGGGATAATTCAACCGGTGTTTAAGAGTGGAACGAGGGACGCGCTTGAAAATTATAGAGGTATAACTTTGATGAACTCCTCATACAAAATATTTGCTAAAATCCTGGATTGTCGCTTGAGGAAGGAAATCAATGAAAGGAAGCTTTTGCCGGAAATACAAGCGGGGTTCAGAGAAGGAAGGAGCACGGTGGAACACCTGGTGACCTTGAGAGTCATCATAGACCAAGGAATAAGAAAGGGATGCCTGTTTGCTCTTTTCATTGATTTGAAATCCGCATATGACTCGGTGAACAGAAGGAGACTTGACGAGTGTTTGGGCAAGCTAGGTATCTCAGAGAGTGTAAGAAGGAACATCAGGAATTTGTACGAGGAAACGGTCTGTAAGGTAGTAGCGAATGAATGGGAATCGGACTGTTTTGAGGTGAGGAAGGGCCTGAGACAAGGCTGCCCTTTGAGTCCCACGCTTTTCAATCTGTATGTGGCGGATATGGAAAAGGTTCTAGAGGCCGGGCAAGCTGGAGGAGTGGTGATTGGGAAAAAGAAGGTGTGGAGCTTGGCATATGCGGATGACATGGTAGTATTTGCAAAGTCGGCTAGTGAGATGAAGGACGTGATTGAAAGGCTCGGCAGGTATTTCGAAAAGAGGGATTTAAGGGTGAATGTTGGTAAAACAAAATGGATTCGGTTTAAAAGGGGTGGGCGATATAAGAAAGAAAGGTTTGAATGGCAGGGTACTGAAATAGAGGAAGTTAGTAAATTTAAGTATTTGGGGTATGTCTTTGGGACTGGATACAGTAATAAAGAACACATAGAGTATGTTACAAAAAAGGCATGGGTGGCTGCGGGTCGTATCTGGGAGGTTTGGAAAAGGAACTTTGATGGAAACTTTAGAGCAGCAGAGACCATATGGAAGGCATGTGTGCGAAGCGTGTTACTGTATGGATGCGAGGTCTGGGGAACGAAAGAGGAAGACAAGATCGAAAGGGTGCAGCTAAAGTTTTATAAGAAAGTGTTGAAACTTGATAGGTCGACGCCTGGTCACATTGTGCTTCAGGAAGTGAGTGCTTGTAAGGTGGCGGTAATTGCTGCGGAAAGAGTGATAAAGTTCGAGTATAGGGTGGATGGGTTAGGTGATGAAAGGATAATAAAGGAAATCTTTCGAGTAGTGAATAAAGAGGGGTTAAGTGGTAGAAGAGAGAGCGGTTGGGGGTTGAATAAAAGGAAACTGTATGAGAGAGGCGGGTTATCATCCGAGGGGTTGGAAACGGAAAAAAGTGCGGGTGCTCAGTGGAAACGGATGCTAAAAGAGAGGTTATTAGAAGTGGACTTCCAAGAGCGCCAATCGAAAATAGAGGCTAGTAAATATCACCAAGGCTACAGTCAGATACAAGTGCACGGCCGTGTTCCTGGTTATTTGAGGACAAGTAAAGGGTCGGACGACCAGTCAGTGTTGGCGAGATTTAGGTGTGGCAATGAAGAGCGTGGAAGGAGACATTGGATAAAGGAGGAAAGTAGAAGGTGTTTGGTGTGTGGGTTGAAGGAAGATATGTGGAGTCATTGGTTGGAAGAATGCACGATGGCGGAGTGGAATGACCAGGAGAGAAGGCGAGGAAAGGATTGGAGGGAGTGTATGGACGAGAGCGGGAAGGGACTGTCGTTTTTACACAGAGTGAAAACATGGAAAGAGCGGATGCGACGGGGTAGTTTTTTGAGTGTTGCGGTTTAGTTTTTTTTTTTTTTTTTTTTTTATTTTTTTTTGAGCTTATGTCCGATGTACAGGTGTTGAAGTATAGGTTTATAGGGTGGTAAAATTTCTTTTTTCTTTTAATGGGGTTTTAGTTTCACAACTTTTTTATTATTTTTTTATTATTTTTTATTGTTTTATTTTGTATGTATATAATTTGTATGGAAATTATTTTAATTATGCCAATAAAGGTTATTATTATTATTAAGTGGATGGAAAGTGGATGCATGTGGATAAAAAGTGGATTCAAGTGGATGCAAGTGGATGGAAAGTGGAAGCAAGGGGATTGAAGTGGATGCAGGTGGATTCAAGTGGATGCAAGTGGATTTAAGTGGATGCAAGTGGATGGAAAGTGGATGCAGTGGATTTAAGTGGATTCAAGTGGATGGAATATGGATTCATGTGGATGCAAGTGGATGGAAAGTGGATCCAAGTTGATTGAAGTGGATGCAGGTGGAACAACAAAAAATTAATGAAATTACAGGAGTTATTTAGTGGATTAGAGTTATAAATGTATTGGGATCATCCTATAATTCAATATATTAAAAAAAGGTATTATTATATTATTTATATACATATATATATATATATATATATATATATATATATATATATATATATATATATATATATTATGCATTTGATTGCCTAAGACTATTTAGTAGATTAGAGTTATAAATGTATTGAGTAATTAAATATATTCAAAAAATGTTTTTTCCCGCTCTCACGTATCAATAAATTAAATTATTTAAAAAATATATTATAAAAATACAAGCCCATCCTAAGATTAGAATTGATAAGATAATTCTAGACTGTATATAGCTAAGATTAAATTTGACTAGGACTAGATCAGATAAGATCAGGCTATTGATCTAGTCTTAGTGAAGGTGGATGGGAAGTGGATTCAAGAGAATATATTATCCAGAAATCCAAGAGGTTCACGAACTGACTGATACCGACAGAGGCGAAGGCGGCCTCGGATCATCCTGGATTAGATTAGTTAAGACCTGACTAGGAGCGGATTTAAATTACCAGTTTTCTTATACATTTGGTTGCCTAAGACTATTGGATTATAGACCAGATAAGATCAGGCTATTGATTTAGTCTTAGTCAAGAATAATATAAAGGAAAATATTTTGGAGGGGTGTTCAATATTAAGAAATAATTAATTTTTATAATTTTTATTGATACATAAAATATATTATAAATGTGATGTTTACAAATACCCAAGACTGGCCTAGATTAGATAAGACCTAGAATTTTTTTAAATGTATCGTTTTACATGTATCGTGTTTAATGTAACATTTGATTACAAATAAAATATATAAACGTAAAATGAAAATAAAGTTATGCTATTAATCATAAATAATAATAGCAATTGATCAGCTACATCCCCCGGAGTTGTGATCTGCATACATGAGAGCAGCCGATCACCCCTTTCGGGGGAAAACCTATAGGTATGATCACACGCAAATACTATTTGTACATTCTAAAACAATAAAACAAATATAACACATACACATACACACACACACACACACACATATATTTTAAAGAATACTTACGGGCGGTAATGGATATGGCCGCAAGAGCGCCCTAATAATTTGAATATTAAATTGATTAATATATTGATCATTATTATTATTAATGTCTGGTATATACAATAAATACAAGTAATACAATAAAATTTTATTTTCTTACCCGTGCTTATATAGTATTCTTTTTTATAATTTATGTGTCGTCTCACGTATCAATAAATTAATTTTTAACTGTCCTTATCAGGCCTGGGTGAGTCGTTTAGATAAATGAAATAGGTCGTGTGCGTGTAAATTACATTTTTGTTTAAACGAACATGTGTTTTATGTAATCAAAATTTATAATACACATACACAAAAATAAAAAACAACGTCGTTTTTAAATGAGCGATGATTCACCTTTTATATCATATATGTTTTCACTATGATAAGCTAAATCAAGTTTTTAATTGGTTGGCACTTTTGGTATAAATACGTAAACTACTATTTTTTTGCATTGAATTGAAAAATTCACTTTGTTTTTTACCACACTTATATTATGTAAAAATATTATATAACTTATTATTCACAGTTATATAAATTTCTACACATATCACGACTCGAGTTTCGACGTTTGACGGTCATTTTCAAGTGACTTAACAAATTGATAAAGTTGTTAAGTCACTTGAAAATGACCGTCAAACGTCGAAACTCGAGTCGTGATATGTGTAGAAATTTATATAACTGTGAATAATAAGTTATATAATATTTTTACATAATATAAGTGTGGTAAAAAACAAAGTGAATTTTTCAATTCAATGTAAGTATGGATTACCACGTAGTAACTGTCGCAACCATCCTATTCATACTATTTTTTTGATTTAGTATTTGTGTTTCATTTTTCAAAGTAATAACAATGTATCCATTTATAAATTTTATAATAATATTATATGTTTCGAGGGTGTTGAGTTTAAGTGATTATGATTCGACGGTGAATTATCTGAAAAGATTTGGTTATTTGGACTCAAATAATTCTTCGTTTTCCGTAATACAAAACGAAACGATACTGGATGCCATAGTACAATTACAAGAATTTTATAATTTACCAGATACATCGGGTAAAATAGATAATTATACTGTATCGTTAATAAAGAAGCCCCGCTGTGGTGTACCCGATAATACTTATCCATTAAATTTAAAATATATTCTTAAGTGGAAAAAGAAACAATTAACATGGCATTTTGCTCAAGTTCGAAGAGGAACTGAGTTAATGAATACTACTTTGAAAGCGTTTTCGCTGTGGCAGAAACATTCACAATTATCGTTTAGCCGAAACGTAATCAACTATGATATAGTGATATCATTCAGGAAGGCATCTCATAATTTTATTAAATGTCAACGAAAAGGGCCTTGTATATAACCGCTAGGTGAATGTGTGCTTGCCCATGCATATTTACCAGACTCTGAAAAACCCATTGAAATTCATATAGATGAAGATTTGATTTGGTATCCAGGATTTGATAAAGTACCGGATGGACAACATAGTTTATTTAATGTCCTTGTACATGAGATAGGTCATACACTGGGATTACAACACTCACACGATAAATCGTCTGTGATGAAAGCATGGTATGAAGACGATGATGATTTTCAAAATTTAAATAAGGATGATATTCGAGAAGTTCAACGCAGATATGGAGCTCCATTGATAAAAAGTACTACTACTTCTACAACCACTGATCCTAGTGGTACAGCAATAACAACAATGACAACAGAAATTAATAAAACAACTATAACAACAAAGGTTGATAAGATACCATCAAAGAAAAAGGTGCTCCTGATCTGTGTGAAGTGAAAAAATTCGATGCTTTACTTGTTATTGAGAATAGATTATACATGTTTTATGAGGATTGGTTTTGGACAAAATATTTACAGGAGGATATCTATGAACCACCAAAAGTAATCACCGATTGGTTACCTTTTTCAATTGATAATTTCACTAGAATTAAAGCAGTTTATCAAGCACCTGATACAGAAACACTTAAATTAATATTTACTAGTAATGCAAATATTCGTTTAGGATTATCAAACAAAACAGAAATACAAGGAATTGTAAATACTTATAGAGGACGTACATTCGTTTTTATAAATGATTTTTTTAATTATGTATCAATAGATGAATGTGGTGCTAAAACAATATCATACGAAACAATTAAAACAGGAAAAACAATTTCCTGGAATACCTAGACGAATAGATTCAATATTCCGATATATAAATGGTTTGTTGTATTTCTTTCAGGGGGATACATTTTTTGAATTTAACGAATTCACAAAAACAATGGTGCGTGCGGGTAAAATAGATTATGAGATGTTTGGTATAAATTGTCCTAGAATTGGGGTTTTAGAAAAGTTACAAGTGTTATTAACAAAACTAATTTCTTTAAAATTAATCCACTGATATGTTACTACCCGAACAGGTGTATTAAACTGTTGAATACTGTAATGAATTTATGATTATCGTAATTTAATTTAAAAAACATGTACTAATCTTAATGAATATTCCATGTTATGTAGTAAAAGAATGGTTGAATGTTTTTGTATTAATTATTTTTTTGAATATAATAAAGTTCTTATTATTTTGAAAACTAATCACACAAGTAGATCCTCGCTGTGCTAAAAATTATCGTTGTTATCAAGCTATAAATACGCACACTATTATTGTATTAGTTAAATTTTCTAGAACGCTAAGTTCTTTCTGTATCCATAATTGTATGTGTCGCTTGATATTGATTTTAGTAACTTATGAGAAATGTTGCAATTAAATACAAAAATTCTTCTATTGGAGAGGGGATATTGTTGAAATTTTTATCATTCAACCTCAGTGTTAATCTATAAACGGTGTGCTGCAAATCCTGCATGTTTTCCTAAAAGAATCATTTAGGAAAGTTACTGACACCAATATGAATCGGCGATTTATTATTGATTTTCAAGGATTTAAAGTAAATGAAAAATTTGTTCCAAAGGAATTATCCATCAAAGCATTCGATGGGGGTGATGTAGACACCTACTTGTTCATGTCACCAACACCATTCCGATCTCTAAGCACCGCAGATAAGAAACAAGCGCGATGGTTGGAAGATCATCACCACGGACTTGAATATAACGCTGGAAATCTATCACTAAAACTGATTCAAAATATTTTAATGTTTCACATTCAACAATCAGATAGTTTAGTTAATATTATTTTTGTAAAAGGACATTTGAAGAAGTTGTTATTAGATTCAATTTTTAATTCTTACTTACATTGTAATGAATATATTGTTATTAATTTAGAAGATGATGAGGATGCTGTGAAAAAATATATGTATAATCATATTAACAAATTTTCTATATGTAGTGCGAGAAATGTTGAATGTTTACATAAGTATTTGAATGTATTGAAGTAATTGTATTATTATAATAAACCCACCGTAAATTGGATGTATGTATGTAGAGTTCTCATTATTTTTCAACCTCATTCAACAATATATCCCTTTCAGCCTCAAATCATAGAAGGTAGGTAAGAAAATTAAAGTAAAAAATATATGCTAAATATACATTTATTAACAGGAAAAAAATATGTTAACAATTACATAAATGCTCAGGCTGAAATCATTAAAATTGGGTAGCATAATAAAAGAAGATATAAAAACATTTTATTAGTATAATCCTTATAATTAAAAAAACACTTTTCATAATTACAAGAATAAACATTATTTACAATTATATTATTATAAATCCATATATATGGATTTTATCATATTGGGGGTTATATTATTTTTTTGGTATTTTGGAATGGCCTCACGCAAGAGTATGTACGCCGTCGGGGCATATGTTTGTTTTTTAGCGGCATATCTAAAACGTTATCAGACCCGTAATTGCTAGCATCAAATTTTTCAATATTCGCCTTAATATCTACATAAATATCATCTGTTTCAATTAATAAAATAAAACTATCGGTCAGAGACAAATATCTAAAGAGAGACTTTAGATACTTGTCTCTGCTGGACACTCACTAATGAATTTCTGTGACAGATGTGCGCCATCTATATTTCCTTCATAGGAACTAATTATCAAAGGCGGGATTTATGAATGTGGTATTAAATATATACGGAAATATAATTTAATTTAAGTAGGGTGAAATTGAAAAACAATTGTTTAATTTTGTTATTTACATATACTTATATAAAATATGTATTTACATTTTGACATTACATTTACTTGATGATTCAGTCCTATTTGAAATTGTATAAAACAGTTATTTCAAAATTCATTAAAACAAAAATTGTCGTTTTATATAAATTGTCATATAAAATGAAGTCTGATAATAACTATCTATACTGTTTTAATAAAACATTCAACAGACTAGACAGACAATTTGAATTCACATTTAAATTACATTTACATCACATTACATTTAAAAAAAATAGATTAGAAAGTGCTTTTCAAAAAAAAACATCAGATTTTTAAATAGGTGTCTAACTATAGTAATAAAATGTTTTAACATAACATAACTTAATGTTTTTACTATTTTTTTTTAAGCTGCTAAAAGATCTATATAGAAAACAATATTATAATGTAGATGTGCATACAATATTAATAATTTGAAGACAGACATACCAGGTTCAACATTTAAAATTGTAGGGACAAGTTTGCGATTCAGTTAAATCTTGGCAGGTGTTTGGAAACATGAATCTTCAAAGTTTTTTCCACAAATGTTGAAATGCACAGGGGTGGTTGCAGGTTTATGTACAACATTTAGTATATTCATATTACTTGCCCATATTTCCAATAATTCCAAATTTGTGGGTAAACAAAAGAATCATAGGTGAGGGTGAACCTTACTACCACTTTCACAACCAGGAACCGTACATTTAAAATTCATTGTCTAAAAAGTGTGGTATATAGTAATGATAATATACAAAGCATTTTCTTCACTTACCTTTCAATTTAAATTATAAAATGTTGGAGAATTTTAAGGAATTAAATCACAAACAATATAACCAATGAAAATGTATAGACATAGGAATAATATATTCCATAGGAATACATATATTCTAGGACATAGGAATAATATATTCCTATGCCCATGCGAATTCTGACATAATGGCGACATAAACAATAAACTTTAGATATGTGTATGTATGGTAATCTAAATACTAAATAATTTTCAATTTCCGTGCCCAGTGCCATCTATAAATCCTTCCAATACATTACAACTTCTATCGCAAGGTCACCCATAAGAGTGTTTTAAAAATTCATAGTAATCATAGTAAAATTCGTACATTAATAATTTTGATAATTCCAAAACGGAAAAACCCATATAAATTGGTTTGTTATAACAAACTTTTAATTTTTCAAATTGTATCGCAACTAAATACACTTTTCATATTCGGTTTAGCGAGAAGTGTTTCCGCGCCATGTTTACGACCAATATTTTCCCAATAATTGATAAGTTTAATATCCACTCGTTTGTCTACATTTTCCATCGTTTTGCCAAATACGCTATTGTTCATTAATTTAAAAAAGTATTTTTCGAAATCATTTCTAGCCGCCTGCCGTAAAGTAGTGTTTAAATCAATATATTGTTTCAGCCAAGCATCTTTTCAGATTGCCGAAATTCAATTATTCTATGGATTTTTGTAATTTTGAGTCCGTGATTTATTGCCTGCTTTTCAGACCTGGGTGAGTCGTTTAGATAAATGAAAATAGGGGGCGTGAGCGTATAAATTACATTTTTATTCTCATCCTTGTTGTAATAAACATATGGTTAGTAAAATTTTTTTTTTCATAAAATATTTGAGTATATAAAAGGAAATTTATATAAAGTAGCTTCAGTAAAAACTTAGTTCGAAAACTATACACAGCAGCTTCAGTTAAAAACGAAAAAGACAACTAAAAATGAATATCAACGAATTGAATCAGGTCGGTAGGAATATATATAGAAAATTGTCAAATTTACAAATAAATTTGAATTATAAAATTTTGGGGGTTCGTATATCAAACACAAGATATGGACCTGGTATACTGTGTGAATTAGAATCTGGGATTATATACCTACCGAAAAGATTCACTGATAAATATATTGCAAACATGGAACCTCTCGAAAATATGGTCAGGAATGGTTTATATATGAAAATTATGCCGGATGGTTTTACGATTGAATTTGAATCAGAAAACTAATAAAAACGAGGTATAAGATGAGTAAGCATACCAATAAAAAATTCTAAAAATTAATTAATTCTAGGTCTTATCTAATCTAGGCCAGTCTTCGGTATTTGTAAACATCACATTTATAATATATTTTATGTATCAATAAAAAATTATAAAAATTAATTATTTCTTAATATTGAACATCCCTCCAAAATATTTTTCTTTATATTATTCTTGACTAAGACTAAATCAATAGCCTGATCTTATCTGATCTATAATCCAATAGTCTTAGGCAACCAAATGTATAAGAAAACTGGTAATTTAAATCCGCTCCTAGTCTGGTCTTAACTAATCTAATCCAGGATGATCCGAGGCCGCCTTCGCCTCTGTCGGTATCAGTCAGTTCGTGAACCTCTTGGATTTCTGGATAATATATTCTCTTGAATCCACTTCCCATCCACCTTGACTAAGACTAGATCAATAGCCTGATCTTATCTGATCTAGTCCTAGTCAAATTTAATCTTAGCTATATACAGTCTAGAATTATCTTATCAATTCTAATCTTAGGATGGGCTTGTATTGTTATAATATATTTTTAAAATAATTTAATTTATTGATACGTGAGAGCGGGAAAAAACATTTTTTGAATATATTTAATTACTCAATACATTTATAACTCTAATCTACTAAATAGTCTTGGCAATCAAATGCATAATATATAGGCAATCAAATGCATAATATATATATATATATATATATATATATATATATATATATATATATATATATATTTATATATATATATATATATATATATATATATATAATATAATAATACCTTTTTTTAATATATTTAATTATAGGATGATCCCAATACATTTATAACTCTAATCCACTAAATAACTCCTGTAATTTTATTAATTTTTTGTTGTTCCACCTGCATCCACTTCAATCCACTTGGATCCACTTGCATCCACTTGAATCCATATTCCATCCACTTGAATCCATATTCCATCCACTTGAATCCACTTAAATCCACTGCATCCACTTCAATCCACTTGCATCCACTTTCCATCCACTTGCATCCACTTTCCATCCACTTGCATCCACTTTAAGCCACTTTCCATCCACTTCAATCCACTTGCATCCACTTTCCATCCACTTGCATCCACTTAAATCCACTTGCATCCACTTGAATCCACCTGCATCCACTTCAATCCCCCTTGCATCCACTTTCCATCCACTTGCATCCACTTGAATCCACTTTTTATCCACATGCATCCACTTTCCATCCACTTGCATCCACTTTCCATCCACTTGCATCCACTTGAATCCACTTTTTATCCACATGCATCCACTTTCCATCCACTTGCATCCACTTCACATCCACTTGAATCCACTTTCCATCCACTTGCATCCACTTGAATCCACTTGCATCCACTTTCCATCCACTTGCATACACTTAAATCCACCTGCATCCACTTCAATCCACTTTCCATCCACTTGCATCCACTTATATCCACTTTTTATCCACATGCATCCACTTGAATCCACCTGCATCCACTTAAATCCACCTGCATCCACTTCAATCCACTTGCATCCACTTTCCATCCACTTGCATCCACTTAAATCCACTTTTTATCCACATGCATCCACTTGAATCCACCTGCATCCACTTCAATCCACTTGCATCCACTGCTTATCCACATGCATCCACTTGAATCCACCTGCATCCACTTGAATCCACGTGCATCCACTTCAATCCACTTGCATCCACTTTCCATCCACTTGCATCCACTTTTTATCCACCTGCATCCACTTAAATCCACCTGCAACCACTTCAATCCACTTGGATCCACTTTCCATCCACTTGCATCCACTTGAATCCACTTTTTATCCACTTAAATCCACTTTCCATCCACTTCAATCCACTTGCATGCACTTGCATCCACTTTAATCCACTTGAATCGACTTTCCATCCACTTGAATCCACTTCCCATCCACTTTTTATTCTCTATCTATTGAATTGTATAACTTGATTGTTAATCATTCTTTCATTGTAATATACATTTATAACTCTAATCCACTAAATAGTCTGGCAACCAAATGCATAAGATATATAAATAATATAATAATACATTTTTAAATATATTGAATTATAGGATAATCCCAATACATTTATAACGCTAGTCCACTAAATAACTCCAGTAATTTTATTAATTTTTGTTGTTATATTACGTGGCGCCATTTAATAAAATGTTAATAATTAATTTGATATGCAATTTATATTTTAATTACATCATTTTAATTGCGATAGTAAACACTATTAAGTTTTAATAATGCTGCTTTGCTAATCTAGTCTAGTCTTTTGGTGGTATTAACTAATCCAGTCTGGTGTTATCTGATCCAGTCTGGTTCTAGTCTGATAATATCTATTCTAGTCTGGCATTAACTAATCTAGTTCACTCTAGTAGTCCAGTATTTAATTCACTAAACCACTGAATAGTGTTAGGCAACCATATGCACAAGATATTTTTGAATATATTTAATTACAGGCTGCTCTCAATACATTTATAACTCTAATCCATAGGCAACCAAATACACAAGATATATAAATAACTGACATGTTTCCACGTGGCGCCATCTGTGATGTAGTAGGTAAAATTGAATTACAGGAATCTGTATTTTTTGAATTTTACAGGAATCTGTAAAGCGCCATCTGTGATATAGTAGGGGAAATTGAATTACAGGAATCTGTAATTTTTTTTGAATTTTACAGGAATCTGTAATTTCAAGGTCGGTGGTTGTGGTTGTTCCAGAACATAGGATCTTTCCCTACTGTCCTGCTATCTTATTTCCGGCCTTCCTCCTGGTCTACTGAGTGGTGGTTTCCAGTTTCTAATTCTCTTCGTTATGGAGTCTTGGGTTTTTCTTTGAATATGGCCATACCAGCTGAGCCTTCGCGCTTTTATGAATTTCACTTTGTCCTCCTCTTCTAGGATATATTTTATTTCTTCATTTCTTACTGGTCTGTGTTCTTGCCCTTGTGTTTTCTTTGGGCCCAGTGTTCTTAATAATTCTTCTTTCCAGTATTCTCATTCTTTCTTCGTCTCTCTTGGTCAGGCACATTGTCTCTGCTGCGTATATTATTACTTCTCTATTGCTGGTTTTGTAGATTTTTATTTTCGTGCTTGTGCTGAGGTTTTTGTCCTTAAGTAACTTACGGTATTTCCAGAAAGCCATTTTTTTTCCTGCCATTATTCTTTTGCTAATTTCGATTCTTCTGTCGTTGCTCCCGTTTACTGTGACTCCTAGGTAGTATTAGTAGTATTATGTATATTTATTACCCTTTACGGGTTTATAAATTGGTTCCAAAATTTTTACATCACCCAATACATATATAAATAAAGCAAATATAGTACATAATATAAATAAAAATAAAAAGAGAAAAAGAAAAAATAAAAAAAAAGAAAGATATGCTAATCAACCAAAAACAAAAAAAAAGAAAGCCACTAAATTCCAATCCCTAAACAGATTACCAGCTTCCCGTCCCTCATCCCAGCCAGCGTTTAATGTTGCAGGAATGTTGCAGAATTGTTCCGAAGGCTGCACAACATTCCGAATGCTGCAGCAACATTCCTGAACATTCCAATGGCAACGTTGCAATGTGAATGTTGCAGAAACATTCCTGAACATTCCATTGGCAACATTGCAATGTGAATGTTGCAGCAACATTCCTGCAACATTCCAGTTACAATATTACAATGTGAATGTTATAGCAACATTCCTACAACATTCCAGTAAGGCTGCGCCAATTATTTTTTTCATTATTAATGCTATCATTTATTTTTACTCGTCCCACTTTTTTTTATTCTTATACTCAAAAATGTATTATATTTTTAGTTATTTTTCCGATCGGCGCGTGTATTTTCCGCCGATCGGAATTTGCATACACAATGCGTGTATATACTCAATGAAACGTAGCTGTATTTATCTACGCTCTCTCTTCTTTCTGTACTCCTCTCTTCCACTTGTATGTAGTGTATTAAGGCGGGATTACGATGAACTTAACGTGACGAGATGAGACGTGATGAAAACCTAAAACCCATTGTTTTATATGCGGCCCATTACGATCGAGGTAATGTGAAGTATCCGAACATAACGTAATGTGAAATCTACCAATGTCCAAAGTTTCACGTCGTGTCGCCTTATCTTTCAGCCAATCAACGCTCTCGATTCTTGCGCGCATGCACTCAAATTCAAGAGTGGCATTTTCCATTGTGTTGTTACATTCACTTTGTTTACAGTTCGAAAAGTTGTTTATAAATTAAGAGTTAAAAAATGTCGATTAATGACGTTTTGTCAGTTGAGTGTGTGCAGGCGTATCCCCAAATATATGATAAGGGGCATGCAGGTTTCAAAAAAAGACTCCGCATGGAAGAATGTGGCCGAAACAATGAATGGTAGGTTATGTTGCATCTTTTTATTCGAAATTTACAGTTCATACTTTTCTATATCCTTTCTATCTTTATTTCAGCAACAGTGAAAGGATGTAGCTCCAGCTGGCAAACGCTTCGTGAGAGGTTTGTCAAAGAGAAGCGGCAGTGGCATCGACTCGTCCAGAATGGCCCTTATTGCAAATATTGCAATTCCTGAAAACCCATATTAGGAAAAGGAAGTGTATGAACGCTGAGTCCCTCCTAAACGCGTTTACATAACCTACTTGTACAACAAACACGTTGCTTTAAAATTTAGTTGGCAAGGTCGTTCGAATAAGAAACGATAGTTTAGCCAATTGATGATGGCAAAATTACTCTGCAGTAAGTTTATTTCTTTAAAAGTGAACATTTTTATATTTTTCCCAGATATTTTTACTTATATTTTATATTGTCCTACAATTTTACAGAGACTTGGCGGAGAGAAATGGTCAGAAAAAGATATAGAAGATAGAAATGACTTATTCAAACTCCAACAAGAGTGAGTCGAGCCAAAAAAGCAAATGCGGAAGTTTCCTCCGATGAGAATAACAATAACAGTACATGAATTTCAACAAAATATTAAAAGTGAAATTTGTAAATAAAAGAGAAGAATAAAAGAGAATAAAACTAAAAATATGATTTTCTATTTTTCAATATTCAATATATTCCTATAACATTCCTGCAATATTCGCAATATTCCTGCAACATTCATGCAATGTTCGTAATGTTCCCGCAACGTTCGTAATGTTCCCGCAACGTTCCTGCAATGTTCCCGCAACGTTCCTGCAATGTTCCCGCAACGTTCCTGCAATGTTCGTAATGTTCCCGCAACGTTCCTGCAATGTTCGCAACATTCCCGCAACGTTCCAGCAATGTTCCGTGCAACGTTCCCACAACATTTCTGAACGTTGCAGAGAGGCGGACATAGGAATGTTGCAGCAATGTTTAACGTTGCGAAAGTAACATTGCTGCAACATTCAACGCTGGCTGGGATATTGCTCTTCTTCTCTCCTCAACTTTCTTCATCCAATCTATCCCTCTTCCATCCTCGTTTAAAATCTCTTCTCTACACTCATCTCTTTCTCTCATTTCTGAACATTCGTTCAGCAAGTGCTCTATTGTTTCCTTGTTTTCTCCACGCATCCTGCATACTCAATTCCTATCCTCCATCCAAAATTTATTCTCTCTCTCTCTTCATTTCCACATCTGAATCTTGCCATTGTTACTCTCTCTTTTCTACTTTCTCTTCCTAGGTACTTTTGGCAGTTCTTCCGTTATTATTTTTTCTGTGACTCCTAGGTATTTGTAGCTATTTACCCGTTGGAATGTGTACTGTGCTATTTGTATCTGTGTTTGTTGGTCCTCTTCTTGCGTACGTGCAATATGCATGTACTTTGTTTTCTTTTCATTGATAGTCAATCTTCTTAAACATGCCTCTTTTTGGTTCTTTTTGCTTATTGCTATCAGTGTATGGTCGTCTGTGTAACCAATTATTTGTGTTTCGTTTTGCATTAACGATTTGTTGTTTCCTACTTTACTTATTATGCCTTCTAGCGCGATGTTAAAAAGTACTGTTGATAGTCCGTCTCCCTGTCTTACTCTTTTTCTATTCTCACCTTATTTGTTTTGCCATCTCCTGTGATAACCTCTGCTGTTGAGTTGTTCATAGTCATTTTTGTTAGGTTTATCAGCTTGTTCGGTATTCTCATTTCTTCCATTTCTTTTATTAGTTGTTGTCTTTTTACGCTGTCAAACGCTTGTTTGAAGTCTATAAATAGGATATGTAGTTCCATTCCTAAATCGTAGCATTTTTCTATGATTTGTGTCAACGTGAATGACGTCTATTGTCGCTTTTCCTCTTCTGAACCCCTTCTGGTATGGCCCTATTATCTTATCAGTTCTGTTAGTATTTTGTAGGTTGTGTTTAGTAACATTATAGGTCTGTAATTCACACATTTCGTTGTGCCTCCGTTCTTGTATATTGGTACTATTTGTCCGTTCTTCCATTCCGTGGGCATTTTTTCTTCCTTCCATATTTTGTTTATTAGGCCATGTATTCTCTGGGTTAGCACTGCTCCTCCCTTTTTTATCAGTTCGTTATTTATTTCATCTGGCCCTGCAGTTTTGGCTTTTTTATCGTTTGCGTGAGTTCTTCGTAGCTAGGCGGTTCTTCGTCTTCCGTGTTGGTTACTTCTACCTCATCATCTGTTTGTGTTTCCTGGTATATATTAGTGTTCTTCCCATTCCTGTTTCCTGATTTTACTGGCAGGGTTTCTTTTGTCGTTCTGTCGTTTGATATATTCGTATAACTTCCTGTTGTCCTTGCTGTTTGCTTTTATTTGCTGTAGTTCTTTGTTCGCCAGCCTCCTTTTTGCTTTTTGTAGAGTTTCTTTGCTTCGTGTTGTGCTAATCTATATTGTTTTCTATATATATAAGGTCTTCTTTTTTGTTGTATTGATCCATACCTTCCTTTTTTGATTTTTTGTTAAGCTTTTCTCCTGGCACTCTTTGTCGAACCATTGTTTTGTCGATTTGTTTTTTTCCCGACCTATTATCTGCTCAGTCGTTTCTATTATGGTGTTCTTTATTCTGCTCCAGTCTTCTGTCTTGTTGTTGTTTTTTCGTCGGCGAGTTTGTGCTCAAATGCAGAACTATATTCCCTTCCTGTCTTTTCATTATTTAGCTTCTTTAGGTTCCATTTCCTTCGTCTTTCTGCCTTTTTGTCGTTCCGGATAATAATTTCTTTCATCTTTGCTATTACCAGCACATTATCTGTGTCCGCGTTGTAATTAAAACCGCGTTGTAATTAATTAAAACTTCTTGTATTGTTTTCTTAATTTTTTTTGGAGATGAGCATGTGGTCCATTTGGTTTCCATCCGTTCTTCCTGGTATCATCCATGTTATTTTATGTTCTGTCTTGTGTTTGAATGTTGTGCTTGCTACAAATGTGTTTGTTGCTGCTGCTAGGTTGCATATTCGTGAGCCGTTATCGTGTGTTTTGTCGTATATTGTTTCTTTTTCTGCAACGTCTCGGTTTTGTTCTTCTTTCCCGATTTTCCCATTAAAGTCGCCGATTATAATTAGAATATCGTTTCTGGGTATTTCCTCGCAAATACGTTGACTATCGTTATGTTGGCTTGCTTGTTTTCTATTCTTATATATGCTATTCTGCCATTCACTGCTTTGAATTGGATTATTTTCCTCCTCGCATAGTTGTTGACAGACGCGTTTTTAAGCTATTCAGCGGCTCGGTGCAAGTTTTTGGCGGGGCCCGCTCTCAGAAAAGAGAAACGTACATAGAAGAACCTATTGTGGTTATTTATAAATAACTTTAATAGTCTATTTCAAAACAAAGAAAAAAGAAAACAAGTTAAATATCTTAATGATTACATCTTATAAACGTCAACTAAACGAAACAACTTAAAACCGTTAATATTCTTAAAAACAGTTCTACCAACTTAATCTGAGAATAAAACTTAGGCAACAACTTCAACACTTTCCTTTATTCTTAGATGAAGAAGAAAATAGTCCAAAATCCTGACATAGTGTCTGTAATCTAGGGCCAGGAAGAGGCTTCGTCATTACATCCGCGAGCTGATTACTGGTTGCGATGTGAACAACATCTTTATATGCTTTGTTCGACGATGAAATTCTGGGTTTTGTGCCAGTCTGACGGTAGCCAGATTGTCAACATGCAGTATTGGTGTCTCTTGGATCCTTCCCATTCTTTTAAAGAGTCGCTTAATCCAAATCATCTCTTTAACTGCATCGTTGGCGGCCATCAGCTCCGCCTCTGTGGTAGATGTGGCAGTCATTCCTTGCCTTTGACTCAGCCAAGAAATAGCTCCTTCTGGATGGGTGATCACTACTCCTGATGTTGACCTCCGGGTCTTACTACATCCTCCAAAATCTGCGTCACTGTAGCCTTCAAAGTTTCTGTTACTGGTTGGTTTATATACTATACCAAGCTCGATGGTGCCTGCAATGTACCTGAGAACTCTCTTCAGCCTACCTATATCCTCAATACTTGGACAGTCCAAAGATCTAGAAGGGAAACTCACGATGAAAGCTAGATCAGGTCTCGTTCCCACCATTAGGTACATTAAAGCTCTGACCGCCTGTCTGTAAGGAAAGTCTGTTCTTTTCTCACTTTCCCTAATTTTTTTACTGGTCTCGGACTCCTTTGCATTTTTAATACATAGTATTTTCTTGCTGATAAATCTTGACTGATCCGTCCTCTGATCGTTCAATCTCGAGACCAAGAAAATATGATGCTTTCCTAGCGGTGACTTTGAATTCTCCCACCAACTCCTTTATAAAGTCTATCTACGTATAGGGCTATAATTAATTTTGTATCTCGCTTTTGTCTGATGTGTAAACAGGGATCTGCTTCGCTCATCTTAAAACCTGCCTGCTCTAGGAATGTCCTGAAACGTTTAGACCAACATCTTGGAGCTTGACGTAATCCGTAGATACTGCGACTCAGCCTACACACTCTATCTGAATTGCCTGTGTACCCTTCAGGTTGCTGCATAAATATTGTTTCATTTAGTTCACCATACAAGAAGGCTGTTGACACATCAAACTGAAGTAGGTACATATCTTCTTGAGCAGCAATACTGAGCATTGCACGGATAGTACTCAGTTTTGAAACTGGACTAATGCTTTCAAAGTAGTCAACTCCTTGTCTCTGGCTAAAACCTTTAATGACAAGCCTAGCTTTATACTTGTCAACACTACCATCTGGATGATTCTTCACTCTATACACCCACCTGCAGGGAATGGCTTTACTGCCTTCAGGAAGATTAATCATATCCCATGTACCGTTCTCTTTCAATGACTGCAACTCTTGATCCATGGCTTTCTTCCAATGGTGACTGTTTTCTCCATTGACTGCCTCATAATAAGAATCCGGAGTCTCTGTTTCAGTCATTATATATTCATTTATCATTACAAAGTCCTTATAAATCTTTGGATTTTTTAAACTAGAGCGATCCCTCAAATTTTTTTCGGTTCTTCAAAATCAATTGGAGGTTCAAATTCACATAATAGACAGACCCAATAATACGTAAGTGCCTTATTCTGGGTTTTTTACTAGTCCACAGCTCATAAGGGCTTACTCCTTCTTTTGATTATTTTCCAGTTCTATTCAGTATGTACGTGGCAGTTGCAACTAACTCCATCCACATTGCCTCTGGAAAGCTTGCTTAACTACTTGAGTACTTGAAAGTCCTAGCCATCTCAATACAAGTTCTAAATTCTTTTTCACTGCCGCCATTCTGTTCTGGTGTATATGGCACTGTCAGTCTTTGAGGTATGCCTTCTGCTTGTAGCATATCTATTATATCTTTATTATCTAATTCACCTCCGTTATAACTTAAAAATTCTTTTACAGAATGCCCTACTGTTTTGGCATATTGAAGAAAGTCTCTGATAACTAATGTTACTTTTGACTTCTCTTTTAAGAGATAGCACTGGCGATACTTAGTAAAACTATCTTTAAAAATTGCCACAAATCTTTTCTTTCCAAAAGACTCACTAAATGGTCCACAAACATCAGCTGAAACCAGTTCTCCTGGCTTATTTGCTTTTTCTCTGCGCCCAAAGGGTAGTTTATGTGATTTTCCATAGACACATGGCTCACATAGATTCTTCTCTAAGGGAACATTTATGCCTATTTCCTTTTGCTACAATGTCCTTATATGACGTCTATCTTGGTGTCCCCACCTCTCGTCGTATAATTGTAGGGTCAACAAGTGTCAACAATATTTACATCTACTTTAACCTTTTGTGGCTGAATTTCTATCTTATACAAAGTTCCTCCAATTGATCGTATTCCTTGAATTATCACTTTACCATTATTCAGAAACCAACATTCAGTAGAGTTTGATTTGAATAAACTATTTGGATTTTTGTCGTGAGCAGCAAGCACTGAGAATAAATTTTTAGATAGCCCAGGTACATACCAAACATCTGATAGTACTATGTCTTGACCATCAACATCTGACTTTGCCAAAATTTTACCTGCTCCTACTGCCAGCAAAATTTATTTTCCTGCTCCTTTGACACCACATGGGCTCTCAAACTTGTAAAATTCTGTGAAATACTCTATACTATTACTGACATGTTTTGTCGCTCCATTGTCGACCCACCAGGTAGCTGAATCTCCATCAGCCAAGAAGGCCTCTGCCTTTATTGAAAGGATCGAGGTGCCAGTAACTGCTGCTGATTCTGACCTCTTCGGTTTTCCATCAGCAGCCCACATTGGACACTGATATATCCAATGATCTTTTGCTTTATATTAGTGACAGACATCCCCTTTCTTAACTTTAGTCTTATATGGCCTACCTTGGGTTTTCTTGGATGTATGTTTTACCTGTAATGCCTCTTAAACAACTGAGCTACTGCTACCAACCTTCAGAAAGTTCCTTTCATAAGCACACAGTTGAATAACTAACTCATCGAAGGTTTTCTTATTGCCATCTATCAACATCATTCAACTTGACCGAAATGAAGTAAAACTACTCGGTAATATAGTTAAAATCTTACAAACCATCATCAGTTCAGTTAATGGATTTTCTTTTCTTTCTTTTAATCCATTGTTTATTTCATGCCACATACTTTTTAATTTAGCAATATGAGTTGACACATCATTCGCTGATGTCCAACCGAACTTAGGACTAGACAGAAGAAATCTGGACAGATATTAAACAGTTGGTCTTTCGATGTAGTTTCATATAGAACTTTTAATGCTTCCCAAGCTTCATAGGCAGTTTCTTGGACCATAATCTTCTGATAAACTGTGTCTGTTACAGCACTGGTAATCATGGATTTTGCATAGCTGTTAGCCTTACGAAAAAGATCACTTTGTTCCTTATGTTTCTTGACTCCTTCCGTAACTGAGCTTGCCAAAGAATCGGGTTTTCTTAGCTGTCCATCGATTACTTCCAGAGCACCTTCATGATAATCAAGAAGATCCGTGGATCTTTCTTTTCCACATAGGCAAATCAGCCTCACTACTCAATGGCCTTATATGCTTTGAAAAGTCCATCGTCTTTATTTACAAACACTACACAAAAACTAACACAAGCATGGTCCCAGTATGCTATAAACATAACCTATTGTGGTTATTTATAAATAAAAACACATTAATAGGCTATTTCAAAACGAATAAAAAAGAAAACAAGTTAAATATCTTAATGATTACATCTTATAAACGTCAACTGAACAAAAAACTTAAAACCGTTAATATTTTAAAAACAGTTCTACCAACTTAATCTCAGAATAAAACTTAGGCAACAACTTCAACAGAACCATCACTAATAAATAAATAAATCAATGAATCAACAGAAATAAATCAATGTCTTTTTTTCTGCAATATTTTTGATGTAACATCGCTAGTTTGCAGAACATCATTCCAAATCATTTAAATCATCAAATGTGAAACTATTTAAAAGGCCTGAGGCCATAGCCACTTTATCGTGGTCGTGCCTTATCTCTACAAGTGTGTCTAGAAAACTGATTGACTGAAAAAGAACGGATTTGAAAACAGGCAAACATTCATTTTCTGACCTTGTGTATTGTAAACCAAGTATATTGTACTTGTATATTGTAAAGAATTGTCACAGGGGCCCGCCGCATTGTGGCCCGTCGGTGCTACGCACCGATAGCACCTACGTTAAGTACGCCTCTGGTTGTTGAACATGAATGCGGTGCCATTTTTTCCCTATTTCTTTTCTCCGGAGTAGTATAGCGTGAAGTTCTTTCTGTCTATTCTTCTATTACCTTTCCACCTCACCTCTTGTAGCGCCAGTATTTCTAGTTTGTATTTGATTATTTCGTTTGCTATTTCTTTTCCCAGCTGTTAACATTGTTCTTAAGTTCCACAACCCAATTCTTGTTCTTTTGCTACTTTTTTTTCTATTTTTCCTTTTTGTTGATTGATTTTGTTTTTTCTTTCTCTTCTCTTGTCCTTGGCCATTCCGTTGTCGTCATCTGTGTGACCCTTCCTCCGGTTTCCACTAGTTTTTTGGTTTCAGTTTGTTTGTTTGGTACCAGTTTGTTCTCTCTCTCCCTCTATATATATATATATATATATATATATATATATATATATATATATATATATATATGTATATACGCAATTTCACTTCTTTATAGGTCTAGTTTCCTTCTTGCTCTTCCAGAAGTCTTTCATTCTGGTCGACTGCGCAGCTCTTCTTTCAGCAGTCCATTCTTCTCTCTTGATATTCTTCTTCTCCCTGACAAGAATTTTAAAGCCAACATTTTTTTTTTTGTAGTCTATTCGGTTTAGACAATTTTCTTCAGTATTTTTGAAGTAATTCTTTCATTTGTTTTACATAGCCTCCTTGCCCTTTATAGTTACAGATTTTATTAAAAATTTGTTTGTTTAACCTTGAGCAATCCATGCGGACCATATTTCCGTAGAACTGAAGTCGCCGTTTTCTAATCATCACTTCAAGGTTGTCAATTTTACTATTAATTTCTGCATTAGATCTCAGTCTATAACCTTTCTGTGTTTTCTTAGGATCATAAATCCTTCTTAAAATTCCTTTGACCTAGAGGTTCTGATTCTTTGTAACAATTTTAGCACTTGAATCGTTCTTCTCCCAAAACGTCCTTATGACTTTATCCAAGACCAAATTGAAAAGCACTGGTGATAGACAGTAGCGTCGGTCAATCGAGCGAATGCCCGGGGCCCACGGACTAGGGGTTAAATAATAAAAAACAATTTAAGATCCACAATGACACAAGAAAGACTATCCAACCTAGCGTTGCTTTCAATAGAAAATAAATTATGCACGGACTTGTGAGATAAAGATAATAGATAAATTTGCTAAAATTGAAGCAAGGAAAATTAATCAAAGTTCAATTAATTTTGTTTTTCTTTTATATTAATATATTATTATATTTAAATTTCTTCTATACATGTGTTCCTTTCTTGTATGTATTAAAAATTAAAAAATTTATTTGTTTATTCACTTTTTTATTTCCTGGGGGGGGGCCTCAATATATATGCCCAGGGCCTCAAAATACAAACGACGGCGCTGGTGATAGACTGTCCCCTTGTCTTATCCCTTTTTTAACCTCGAAAAAACTTTCACTTAAAAATTTGACTCTGGAAATCGTATTATAGTAATTTATGGGTTTTTTATCAACTTGCTATTCCTTCAATGTATCAAAAACAGTGTCCCTACCGCCACCACACTTCGTCACCACACTCGTAACCAAATTGCTTCTTCTTGGATGGAGCATGAAGTTTAGGCACATTTTCAAAGTCTTTTCGAGTTCTTTTTCAAGGAATTTTTGAGGGCGATAGATTAAAGTGTATATCTTGTAAAAAGTTAAAAGAGAAAGAAAAGAATCTATATATAATGACACAGAACATAATAATTTGTAAACCCATATGAAACCCTCAAGTGAGCACAAAAAGCATGAACTCACTACAAACAAAAATGTAGGACTCTGTACAATTTATATTAGGCCTTGAAATAACCATTACATATTGTTTAGAATTTTGCTTAAAAATTCACAAAAGAAAAATTAAAAAAAGCAAAACAAAACCAATATCCCCTCACTAGCCCTCATTAAATACATATCTCGATGATATTTGAAGTATTGAGTCAACATAATGTCTAGGGGACAAAAATCGAGACAATTTTTGAGACAATTTAGGGTAAAATGAGTTTACCCTCTACCCAAATGTCATTCAGCGCCGCTAAACTGACCTAATCTTTTCTCAACTTTTTAATCTCACTCAATCTCAAACAGATAAGTCCTCAGATATAAGGGTATATATTCAACCTCATCAATTTGTTAAGTCACTTGAAAATGACCGTCAAACGTCGAAACTCGGGTCGTGATATGGGTAGAAATTTATATAACTGTGAATATTAAGTTAATAATAATTTTTCACTTTGTATCACTATCACTCGTGATTACTTCATCGTCGTTTACTTCATTATTTTTTTCCTCATCTACTTCATCACCATTTCTATGTTGTTATTAACTCTGTCATCATTATTTCTAGTGTGTATATTATGATTTTCTTCGGTACTTACGTATTAACGCCACCACCGCTACATTTTTAATGCCGCCAAAGTACACCTAAAATTTTTATGATAAATCATAAAATAAAGCATTTTATTTCAAATTAAAACATTTTTTAAACACAAAATACTTATTTTTAACCCCGGTTAGATTAGGTTGCCCGCCGCGAAGCTTACAGATAAATCAAGACAATATACGCGCGGCAGCGCGAACTCTCGATCCAATATATAGCGGTGGTGGCGTTAATATGTAAGTAGCTTTTCTTCTTTATCATTGCTTGCAGTAGTTATATCCTCGTTCACTTCATCATCATTGTTGTTACTTTCTAAATTGTCAAGCTCTTCATCATCACTTTTGTCATTTTCTACTTCATTATTTTCTTCATTATCACTCCTTTCATTATTTATGTCATCATTTGTTCCATTAACATGACTTTCATTTTCTTCATTATCCGTTTCATCAGATTGATTAGTATCATTTAAGTTTTTTCATTGTCCTGTCTCATTTGTATTTTTTTCAACTTTTCATTCCCATTTCGAATGTTATTTTCTGTGTTTCTCGGTTCTGCTCCAGATTCATCTACAAGTAATCATAATTTTCAAAAATCTTACTCTTTTACGAACATACATAAAAAGATATCGAAAAATATACCACCTACCTCTGTAATGACATTGTTTTTTGAGATTTGAGTTTTTTGGCCCATATAAAACGTTAATTTCCCAAGATGAGAATCGTATAATAGTTCTTTTGCCACTGTATCTCGGTTATTATTTTTCTTCAAATATTCTTTATATAATTCTGTACATCAAAACAATTAGTATTAGATTTTACATAATTATACAATATTCAAGCTAAGCTATAATTATTTTTCTTAATAACAAACATACATGTTTGTTAGTTATATTGAATAATCTATTTATTTATATTGAATAATTTCCTGTAGTATTTAATATGAGATGTATATTCTAATCTTCTATAGTATTTAATATGAGATGTATATTAAAATATAGTAATTACTTGTAATAAAAGCAACTATCCAGTGATCATTTTTTCATCTATCTTCATGTTAAATTTTTTATTGCGATTGGTCGGGTCAAAATTCATAATTTTTTGGTTAGAACTGCTGTCTGGGTATTGTTGCATTTCAGGTATGCTCATTCATTATGCTTGTTATTTTGGCCTTCTTAAAAATAAATTATACACATGAAAATTACAAAAGCTAATCAAATTTCAGTATACATATATAAAATATATACATTTATTACAAGCCATGTTAACAAAAATAATAATTAAATAATGTAGCTTCAAATACTTACGACTAATCATTATTGCAAGAATCTTAAATTTACACTCTTTACACTCAAAAAAATGTATTCTCGTATGATGCGTAATACTATTATCCAGCTATTATCCACGTGCAAAGTAAATAATTTTTACTTCATTGTTTGTATTATGAGATTGTGGTGGTTTGCGCAGCCAAGCCTTAGCGCTACAAGTGGCCAATCTGGAAACCGAGCCAGAACCGAGCCGAGCCGAGATTAAAATTATAAATGCGCGCTTGCTTAAAATAATGCCACCAAATGAAATTCATCGTAAGCCACGTGTTTTAAAAAAGAAAAAATCATGGAAGGCGACAGAATGGCGTTCTTGGCTACTTTTTTACACCAGTCCTTGTTTAAGTGGAGTGTTAGATGAAAATGTTCGAAAAGCATACAGATTGTTCGTGAAAAGTATGCACACTCTTCTTTTGGAAGAAATAACAGAAAGTCAACTGTGCGAATATGAAATGAATATTTTAGATTTTGTTGTTAATTGTCATTTTTGTTGTGATGAATTGTACAGGCCAGAATTTATGACTTTTAATGTTCATTGTTTGCTTCATATAGTACAAAGTGTGCGGAAAAATGGGCCGTTGTGGGCCACGTCAACGTACCCATTTGAAAGTAATATTTACTAGCTAAAACAAGACGTTACAGGACCAAAAAAACATCATGAACCAAATGGCTACACGTACATTACGTCGGAATGGGTTCCTCAGCTATTTATCCCCAACAAAAGAGAAAAATTCGTGGAACTTTTGTAAAAATATAATTAATAAAGGACGGACAATAGCCATTTTGTTCGTGATAAGAATGACACAATATTGATAAGTGAAAATCAGGTTCCATTACTCAACAATGGTGCCGGAAAATATAATCGATGTATTTATAAAGTAATTGAATATCACAGCATGGAAAACAATAAACCTAAGAGAACAGATCATACATGCATACATCTGAAAAATGGATGTGCAAAATCAAACGATTTGTCTAAAG
This sequence comes from Phosphuga atrata, assembly GCA_944588485.1. NCBI lineage: Eukaryota > Metazoa > Arthropoda > Insecta > Coleoptera > Silphidae > Phosphuga > Phosphuga atrata. The sequence goes on along the minus strand of OX155896.1, from coordinate 24,252,870 downwards.
TCCTATTTCACTATTGACATCTATTCATCTCCTAGTGGATGTTGGTGATACTAAACCTATTAAATAATGGTAAATCATATTAAGGATCATTATAAAATTAAAATAATTTCTAAGTCGTATTTCTCTGTTGACATCTATTCATCTCCTATTGGACGTTGGAGGAGTCAAACCTATTGAATAATGCAAAATACTATTGAGGTTTATTTGACAATTAAAATAATTTCTAAGTCGTGTTTCCCTATTGACATCTTTTCATCTCCTATTGGATGTTGGTAAAACCAAACCTATTGAATATCAAAGAATCCTATTGAGGTTTATTTAAAAGTAAAAATAATCTAAACTAAACCCATTCAATAATACTAAACCTATTCAATAATGCTAAATCCTATTAAGAATCATTATAAAATAAAAATCATTTCTAAGTCGTATTTCCCTATTTCTATTTTCCTTATTGAATCTCCTATTGGACGTTGGAGAAATCAAACCTATTGAATAATGCAGAATCCTATTGAGGTTTATTTGACAATTGAAATAATTTCAAAGTCGTATTTCCCTATTGACATCTATTCATCTCCTATTGGACGTTGGAGGAGACAAACCTATTGAATAATGCAAAATCCTATTGAGGTTTATTTAAAAATAAAAATAATTTCTAAGTTGTATTTCCCTATTGACAACTATTTATCTCCTATTGGACATTGGTGAAGCCAAACCTATTGAATAATGCAGAATCCTATTGCGAAATTTAGAAATAAAGATAAATTTTCTAAGTTGCATTATCCTATTGAATCACTTGGTTTCCTATTTAGATCTCTACTTTCATTTCCTATAAAAACTCTTCATTTCCTATAGAATCGCTAACTTCCTTTTAGAATCATCATAATCCTATTCAGTTGTGTTAATAGGAAAGCTCTAAATCCTATAGGTTAACGATCATCATTTTATTTCCTATTCAGATTTGTATAATCCTATTAGGCATTTTCCGTTTGCCAGAAATTTCTTAACTTTTCCTATTCAAATAAGATGTATCCTATTAAAATTCTGAAAAAGCCTATAGGATTTAACTTTTCCCAATAGGAATGTTTTAGCAGGGATAGAACAAATTTCTATTACTCAAAGACGTGTTCAAAAGAACACATATATACGCATGTGTTTAAAGTTGGCTCTGAACGTCAAACTTAATAGTCTAAGTTTTTGGCAGTGTTGACAGAACGTAGCGTTTCTAAGGAAATATCAACCCCTATAATCAGTGTGCAGTACAAGAGTAAGTACTTTTGACGGATGTACTAGTAGATATACTAGTGCCGGACTATTGGAATGTTCAGATTACTGGATTGTATCGAAGAATTCATGGTAAATCACGAATCAGATCCATCAAAGTTTTAGGCAACCAAATGTACTCGTATGCTCTCCAAAGGAAGGAAACTCCAAAATAAAATTAATAGTCAGCGATATAGAGATAAGAATAAGAAAAAAACTGTTGCAATAGTTAATTCAGAAATTTCTAAACATTGAAGAATCACAGCTGAGAAGGAGGAAAAAGTTAAACGTCGTAAAGGATATTCCAAACAAAAATTAATTTACATACAGATAAATCTTCAGAAACAGTTATATGCCTTATAACTGCTTGTTATGTGCAAAAAAGACATGTTTCTAAAAGTCAAAATTTCCATAACTCACAAATTGCAGACCCATCAACAAGAAATGTGCCATATATCCTACCAATTCATTTTGCTGACCTATCAACACAGAATCAACCAAACATTCCGGATTCAAATTCATATTATGATGATGACATTAACCGTCATTCTCCTTCAGAAGTGAGTTATGTTCCAGAATTACATATAAAACAATGCTAACAAACTATGAACCAAATTTGATTAATTAACATACTGATAAATCCTCAAAACCAGTTATAAATCTGTTTTTTTTTTCAAAAGTTTTCACTTCAGTTGGCATTGCCTGACTGCTTATATTTTTTTTAATTTCAATTATTTCTTGTTTAACTTAAAAAGAAAAGTATAAAAGCAAAAAATAATGTTTGAAAAGGAAATGATGGACAAGCAAAAAATATGTACATGAAGAAAAGTTACGAAAAGGAAAGTTGAGAATCAAAATATAAAAATCATTTTATTTCATTGTTGTTACGATTACGATTTCATAAGCGACCACATAAATACAAAAGCCCTTTTATGCTGCTTGACTTTATTTTAAATTTACATTTTAAATTCCCTCTCAAACAAGGGTGAACAATCAAAACTTTAGGGGTTTATAATCGAAATCTAGGGGGATTTGAAGTTGGTCCTAGGGGAAAAATTCTGTACGAGTTGGCATCACTGGATGTTTCATATCGCAGTTTAACCGTTTTTTTGTTCATTGAAATTTATTTATCGTCGGAAACGCTTCCAAACTGTAAACGCTTGATTGAGTTGGAGATATATAAACAACACTTGCAAATTCAACGAGATTTACCGACAACTTCAACGAGACTACTGAAAGGTATGCTTTATAAATATATTCATTGTTTCCTTATAGTTATAACAATTTATTGTCTTGGGCCAAATATTAATTAACATTAAACCTACTATACCGATACTTCTTGTATACATATAACTAGAGCCCAGATTAATATGTAAATACATATTTTTAATTCAAATTATTTTCGGACTTTATTTTGTTTTCCACACAAATTATGATATTTGGAACAAGAAAATGTAATCTTTATTTTCCTTTAGGTTTTTCTATATATCAAAGGTAAGTCTATATTTTACAAAAAAATATTAAAATTATCCATATATATTTTTATTATTTTAAAACAATAAACACTGCCTTTATTAAAATATAAAAAAAATGGAAAGAATTAAAAGTTAAAGCACAAATATTCATTCCCTTCCTCAACCAGCAATAATATTCTTAATTTATAATCCTGTTTTTTGGTACTCGAGAGATCATTCAATTAATAGAATGACACAATTACTAATGATATGATCGTCCAAATCTCTCAATTATGGCCATACAGCGCCAGATCTAGCTATTTAGCTGTCTTGGACAAAAATAATATTCACCGGCCATTACACTAACACCATATAAGTCATGAGCTGCTATTCCAAAGATGGCATGTTATATGTGCCCATAATTATGAAAGTGGTCTACATCAAAATTTCAAAAAAATGATTTCATCAGTTATTTCACACCACATTATTAACACTAAAGAATTCCATATATTTTTGAAATTACAACCACTACCTAATGTATCATCATATAAATTATAAAAATTTTAAAAATTATAAATTGTAAAAATTACAATGAATAGATTTAGTTTAAAATAATGCTGTGCGAAATAACTGATAAACTATCTTCTTTTTTAATTTTGACTTGGACCACTTTCATAATAATGGGCACATATATGAGATACTGCTGGAATTGTATAATATTCACATGTGTTAGTCTACTGGGGCTTCTGAACAAGTTTACAAACATTCATGAGAGTATGTATGTATATTTGTAAGTATATATGTAGATTTTTTTGTTTCCATGGTAACTTGTACTTCGACCTTCATAGATCAATACCACTCTCTTCCTGTAATCGTTGGTATACTTATTGCAACTCCTCTGCATTCAAGCATGTCTGCATCTGCCATCCTTTTTTGGTTAAATGATCCCAGCATTACTTTTGATTGTCATAGCCTTTCATTGCCAGATTGTCAGTTTTCATCCATTGTTCTCTTATTCCTTGATGCTGCATCAATAATTTGTAGATTTTTGCAATGGAAAACCAATAATATAATGAACTTGTAGTTGCTGATCTTCTTTAGTGAATTAGCTTAATTTCTTTCATCTGATTTGCAATTTAACAGAATTGTTTTCGTTAGCGCTTTTTGGACTTCAACAAACCGAACTTATAAAGCAAAAAATAGCATCATAACGTCCTGTCCATCTAGTAGGGTTCAATGTTTTTAATGTTATCGAAGTTGAAGACTCCGTTTTTTATCAGATATAAAACTTTATAAGATATTCCATCTTTTGATACTATGCCCAAAAAATATTATAAATTTAGAGGCTGCCTCTAAAGCACTTATGTTTAAAGCCACTGTTCTTCCAAACGCCTTAAAACATTTCAAAATTTGTCTTGTAGAAATGTTTCCATGTATTCACATGAATTTGAAAATTTAAAAAAGGAAGCAAATAGTGTAGTAGAAAAGTGGTGAATCAACCTGAAATCAACCCTGAATTTTCTAAAACTCATCAGTGGAAGGTGAAACGATATTTTAACGAACTTTGAAGATGAGCGTCTCGAAGATCCGGAAAGTTTGTTCAAAGTGAACATAATATATCGAGTATTTGACATCATTATTAATCAACAGAAATTGCAGAACAATGAAATTGTTTCCAATTTCTGTGTTTTGCAACCTGTCACTTTGTAAAATTTAAATTATACTGTTAGGACTATTAACAAAAGCTCTAGAATTTCTTGAAATTTGTAAAAAAGACATATCTGAATCATTTGCCAGGGAAATTATCAGTTTTCAGTCCACCTTTGGAGGCGAAATGGTATTTGTGTATTAGAGAACTTGCTGATTTATTTATAATAAAGAACCATTGTATGACATGCAGCTTTCCTGAAGTATGTACTGCATTAATGTTATTTGTTACATTTTCTGTGACTACAGCTAGTGTAAAAAATATATTAACAAAATTAAATTGTTATTTTATTATAAATATGTTATACCTATGCCTTTGAAAATTAAATTTATTAGGTATTTAACTAAAATGCACCCAATATTAGTAATACTGTTGGATAACTTCAGTGATTTATTAAAATTAAATTACAACGTGACGATTTTTAGTGGGGCCCATCCAATGAATTTGCCATGCTTGACCTATAAAAGATAAGCATTCTTGATAAATTTAAACTCATATTAAAGTATATTAAATTGTCTTTCAAACGGCATATTTCTTTATTTCATCTCATAAATAGTTTCTAAAAAAAAAATAAAGTCAAAAGTGTACAGTGGGCCGATTTCTATGCACGCAAGTTTATTTAATTTCTAACTATGCCTAGTGGTTTCATTAGGAACAGTTAGAAATCGAATATCATAGATGACATTACAAGAAAAATAAGTCTCAACAGATGAGATAGGGTGAAAAGAATAAACTGACTAGACTAGATGAGACATGGGCAACCTCTTTTCAATTTGAGTCTCTTTCAAGTCAAACGCTGAGAGACAAAAAACGATGTTAATTTTTAATTTAAAAATTTTTTGCATTTATGCCTTTTAGTTTGTTTATTGTGTATCTTGTAAAATGTTGTCACCTTGGATTGTTGTGTATCTTATAAAAATTATTAAAATATGAATTCATACCTGGGTGGAATCCAAAATAATTGATTCATTACCAATAATTTCATCATAAACATTTTCTGGCTTGCTATTTAGAATTAAGTTTTCATTATTTTCTATTTTCTTCTGCAACACAGCTAGAATTTTCACAAAAAAATGATATCTTTCTGTTCTCGAAATCGCATTGTTGTGTTCAGATAATTCAATTTTTGATTTTTCTCGAATTTTATTTTCAATTTCCTCATTCTCTATTTTAATGAGTTCAATACATCTATTCAAACTGACTATGTTACTTGCATGTCCTTTAAATATATTTAATTTCTTGTTTTTTCTAATTGATTTTCCAGTTTGCATTTTAACATTTCTAAATCTGTCTCTCAGTTTATCTCTATACCAGGGGTCTCCAAACTACGGCCCGAGGGCCACATCCGGCCCGCGGACAGATTTTGTCCGGCCCGCGGAGAGCTAGCATACTTGAAAACTCCTTTTAGAGAACATATTTTTGATAGCAAATTAAATTTTAGTTTACTGAAGTATTCTAATTTAATGTTGAATAATTATTAATATGACATCTACATTGATGTGGTCATGGGCTAACTACTCATAACATTGTTGTAGGCTTATTGTTTTTGTGATAAGTTGGATAAAGAAATACATAATTGTAATGAGTAAAGACATGTATAATATGCAGAAAATTTAACTTCAGTATATAATAACTAACAAATTATTGAAATGAATCCAACTTACATTTTATACATTTTAAATAAAAACATAACTTATAACAAGCATAATGACATGAAATACTAATGAGATTTATGTAATTGAGATTTTCCACTGACAATAGTTTGTAGTTGTGGACTAATTTTCCTTGTACCAATTATTAAAAGAGATTTAAGATGCTCATCAGTTAATTTAGATCTGTAAACATTTTTTGTGTACTTCATTTTGGAGAAGGTCTTCTCACACAAATAAGTAGTACCAAAAACAGAAAACAGCCCACGAGCAAATTTATGCAAATTATCAAATTGTGTCAGTGCAGACTCTTATAAAATTCCAACAAAGATGAGTTTTGATATTTGTTCTTAATTATATTACTGCACTGTAGATCAATCATTTCCATTTGAAGTTCCGGGGCAAGGGTTTCAATGTCAGTATCAAAAGGATTCTGAAAAATCTTAATTTGATTCAAAGTTTCGATTGCAAAATCGATAGGAAACTCAGTCTCAGTGGTGTGGCTGAATATTTCACATGTTTTAAAATGTGAAAAACATTTACTTCGTAGTTGTGATTCAAACAGTATCAATTTCTTCCAGAATGATTTGATATTAGTGTATAAATCAGGAAGATGCTGGTTTTCTCCTTGCAATCTCAAATTCGGTTCGTTCACATGTTTTGTCAAATCAACATAGAGTGCTAACTTCCACAGCCATGCGTTGTTTTGTAATTCAATTAGAGGGCGATGCTTTTCATCAAAGTGATCAAAAAAATTTCGATCACTGCTCGAAGTTCAAAAAAGCGCTGAAGGACTTTCCCACATCTAAGCCAACGTACGGCAGTATGATAAATTAAGTCATTTTCTCCAATCTCTTCAATAAACTGTCGGAATTGTCGGTGATTCAGCCCAAAAGATCTCATAAAATTAACAGTTGATATGACTGGTTTCAGAACTTCAGACATTTCCAAACATTTTCCGCACAAAGACTGTTGATGAATGATACAATGTAAGACTAATGGTTTTGAACCACCGTCATTTTCTACAGCCTTTGACACAAGAGCGCCCACTCCTTTATCTTTGCCACTCATGTTTTTGCCTCCATCAGTTGTAATACATTTCAAGTTTTTCCATCGAAGGTTCTTTTGATTAATGGCCATTTCAACTCCTTTAAAAATATCTGTACCAGTAGTTGTGCCATGAATACTATACATATCAAGAAGTTCTTCATGCACTTCATAGCTTTTATCTACTCCTCGAATATAAATCAACACCTGAGCAGTATCTGACACATCCGTTGACTCATCCAAGGCCAAAGAAAACCACTCAACATGTCCATTTTTGTCGAACAGTTGAGAGGATATATTTTCAGCGATGTTTTCTACCCTTCGAGCCACGGTGTTTGCTGACATACTGACAGTTTTTAATAAATTTACCTTTTCAGGTCACATTTCTTCGGCTACTGCAATTATGCATTCTTTGATCATTTCTCCATCGGTGAATGGTTTTCCACGTTTTGCAATTTCAGGAGCCACACGAAAGCTGGCACGAGTTGCAGCCTCTTGTTCAATTTTGAGTTTTGTAAATGAAGGTTGCTGCCATTTCAATCCGCGCTTCATAGCTTCGAATTTTTCTGTCCGCAAACTTCCTGTATATTTTGAGTAATTTTGAAAATGTTTTGTTTCATAATGACGTTTAATGTTATATTCCTTGAGAACGGCTATGCTTTCATTGCAAATCAAACATAGCGCCTTGTTACTGGACTCAATTATGAAATACTGAATGTTCCACTGATCTTTGAATTTTCTGCATTCACTATCAATTTTTCGCTTCTTTTCCATACTACTAAATCACACACAAAAGCAACAATTCAAATCAAAATACTGTTACAAAGATGTCTTAAACTTAAACACGCACAAACACGTTTTAAGGAGGTACGCACTATTTTATTTCACAACAGTGTCATAGGAACTGACTTGTGGTTGCGCCACTAGCCTTCTTATATATTCCAATTACTGCCATCTAGAAGTGAGTGGAAGACACCAGAACTTTCTCGAACCAACGAGATTATTCTGTACGTGCTATTAGCGCCATCTGTTCGCGATAGAAGGTACTACCTATTTCCGCTTGTATCCACCAGATGTCGTGTCACGTTACTCCTCATGGCTCGTACTCTACGACTAATCTAGAAATTACAGATAATGACAGGAAAATTAATAATATGCAATGTTGCCGTTTTGCGGACTTAAGTCCGATTTGTAGCCTTTCTTAAACATTGCGTACTTTTTCGGACTTTTTTTTCATCAGTGGACTATTTCACTTTTTACCACCGGCAACAATGATAATATGGTTTTGGCCCTCGGAACTTACTGGAGTAATCAGTATGGCCCTAAGGCTGGAAAGTTTGAAGACCCCTGCTCTATACGATCTAACATCACATCTGCGAATACACTTACATTGTAATCTGAATCAGTTAACTCAGATATGTCATCCGATGTGATATCTACTATTTTTTGTTGAAGTGAATGAAGTTGCAATTGAATCCAAGTTTAATATGTTTTTAGAAACAATTGATTCTTCAATCTCATCCTACAATACAATAAAAATTATCAAATAGCTTAAAATAATAATTATTGTACCTGACTTGAAGAAATGTTAAAATATTACAAATGGTCAACTTGCAATATATGTTTGTATTGTATTTGTTACTTGGAAACACCATCTGTTTACAATATGTGTGTAATATTAATAAATTTATACATTACTATCTTTCAATATTGATTAATACAATCTTATTCACAAGCTTTTTTTCCATTATTGTTTCAGATGTCAAAGTTAGACAGTAATTCCATATGTGGAGAAAGGAGTTTTGGAATCGAGGATAGAGACACCCAAAGAATAAAATTGTATTCTCCCTTAATTATTTTTGGGCCAAAATGGTTGTGGGAAAACAACAATAATAGAATCTATCAGGCACGCATGTACAGGGGAACTTCCAGGTGGTGCAAAAGGTACTAAGGGTGGTCAAGGTTTTATAAGTGATCCTTATATGCATACTGTACCTCATGTTATGGGCCAAATTTTTGGGCCAAAATGGTTGTGGGAAAACAACAATAATAGAATCTATCAGGCACGCATGTACAGGGGAACTTCCAGGTGGTACAAAAGGTACTAAGGGTGGTCAAGGTTTTATAAGTGATCCTTATATGCATACTGTACCTCATGTTATGGGCCAAATTCGTCTAAATATAATTGATGTTAAAGGCAATAAAGCAACTATAGTTAGAATAATGAAATGTGAGAAATTTGGCACTGGTGGCTTAAAGTTTAGTACTTTAAATTCCACTATGACATTTTTAAAAGCGAATGGGGAAGAAGAAACTAGAAGTGGACGTAGTGAGGACCTAAATGCACTATGTATACAATTGCTTGGTGTTCCAAAATCTATACTAAATAATGTGATATTTTGTCACCAAGAAAACTCACTGTGGTCTCTAGAAGAGAGTACACTGTTGAAAAAGAAGTTTGATGAAATTTTCGAATCAGCAGAATATAATAAATGTGTGGACACTTTAAGAAAACAATTCAAAATAAAATCTGATAATTTGAAGGTACTCAAGGTGCATCTCAAAAGTTGCAAAGATCTTAAAGATGAAGTAGCAAGAAAGAAATTAGGTTTGGAAGATAAGGAAAATAAACTTAAAGCTCTTGTAATACAAGTAAGTGAATGTGAGGAAAAAATAAAACCTATTGATGAAAGATTAAATGCAATTTGTCAATTTGAAATGAATTTAACTGAACTTCAGAAGAAAAAAGCAGCTAAAGACAGTGAAAAGAAAAGTGTTATTGAGATTCAAGCCTCTATTAAAGCTTATATTACTAAAGAATATAGTGGATCTGATTTAGAGCTCAATGAAGAAATAAATTCTTTTCGAGAGAAAAGAAATGAAGAACAAGTAGAACTGTTGCACCATAAAAGGCAAAAGCAGCAAATTGAATCACTGCAGGAGAATTTGAAAGAAGTTATTAATAAGAAACAAATTATTTTAGCTCAAACAGAAAGTGATATTTCAACTTATAAGAGTAAACTGAATGAACGAAACATGTTAAATTATTGTTTCAAGAGGTTCCTAAAAGTCAAGTCAAAAGACAAGTCGAGCAATTGCAGAAAGATAATTCAAATAAAGTTATTGCAAGCAATACTAAAATTTTTGCTGCCCATCAATTAGTTACCAAACTTGAAACTGAAATTAAACATCAAACTAAAGTATTAAACGATGCAGAAACTGATTTGACGAAATGCAGGAACGAGATTTCCAGAGTATGTGAAAGTCTAGAATATAATAAGAAATGTGCTGAATTAGAACAAGAAATAAAGAAACTGCAACGAAAACAAGGCCAATTGAGTTCAGCAAAGTTAATGTATGAAGCTTTTGCTTGAAACATGAAATATCATCAAAAAAATGTTGTCCAATTTGCAGCACAAATTGTGACAGCAAACAACACGCCATAAATGAAATAGTAGGTACAATGAAAAATAAAATTCAAGACATTCCAAGAGATTTAAAAAATGTCCAAGCAGAATTAGTAAAAGCTGAAGATTTAAATAAGACAGTAATTCAACTAAAATCTTCTAATGATAGAATTCAAGAATTAGCAGAAAAAATAATTCCTACTTTACAACAAGAAATAGAAAAACTTAATAACAATCTAAAATCTCAAACTGAGATTTTATCTAGATTAGAAGAAGATTTAAAAACACCTCAAGAAATGTTTGAAAACTGTGGAAAAGTGATAAGCAGTGCAGCTTTGATCGATCAACATTGTGCAGATATCAAAAAGTCATAAGAAAGAATTGGAATTTGGAGTATTTAACTCAGCTAATAAAAATTGAATCAACTAGATCAAAGCAGCAAACAGAAGCTGAAATAAAAGATACCAAAATGGAATTAAATACACTGCAAGAAGAATGTGACAATAAAAATAAGAAATTAAATATAAATCGTAAAAGGAGTACTGATTTAGGAGAACAAAGCAATGCTATTCGTCAGCTAGTACTCCAAGTTGCAATGCAAGGAAAACCACAACTAGAAGAGAGTTTTAAAGAAACAAATGAAAAAGAATTGAAATTTCAGGATGAAATTCAAGCACTTAAAGGTCCACTAATTATATCACAGAATGACTTGAATGAAGCAAAAATAGATCTTGAAGGAACTAATGTATCTAATGATGTAACACTACGAGCAATGAAAAACGAATATTATTCTTATGTGAATAAATTGAAAGAAATTAAAAAAATACAATCAAATATTAAATCTGACTCTGAGAAAGATTTTCAAGGTAAATATGATACTGTTACTGTCTAGAAGAGTTGCAGAGGCAGGAATTAAAAAAACAAGAACTTTTAAATAAGAAAGAAATAGTTACAAAAGCTATCAATGATTCCAATGTTTTGATGGCTAAACAAGAACACGATTTTAGAGAACTAAAGGATAATTTGAGTTTAAGAGAAAAATGTAAATTAGAAAAGGTTATTGATAGAGAGTTGAGTGAGTTAAAACAGGAAATTGGTGATCAAGATTATAAATTAGTCTATGAAGAAAAAATGGCTCTACAAAGAAAAAGAAATGAAATGGATAAACAGATTCAAATGAAGACAGGAAAAATTGAAGAACTACTTGCAACAATTAATGAAATTAAAAAGGATCTTGTAAGACCTGAAAATAAGACTATAAATGTAGTTTATAGAAATAAGTGTATTGAAACCAAAGTGAATGAAATAGCCATCCAGAATATTAAGAGCTATGCTGAAGCTTTAGAAAATGCAATTTGTAAATTTCATAAATCTAGAATGTTGGAAATAAATAAGAATATCAGGCAATTGTGGAGGCAAATATATAGGGGTAATGATATTGAATTTATAGAAATCGGCAATGGTGATTTAACTTACACAGGAACAAGACGTAGTTATAATTATCGCGTAATGCAAAAGAATAATGAAACATTTTTAGAAATGAGAGGACGTTGTAGTGCAGGTCAAAAAGTCCTGGGTTGTCTAATAATTAGAATTGCTCTATCTGAAACATTCAGTTCAAATTGTGGCATTCTAGCTCTTGACGAACCAACAACAAATTTAGATAAGGAGAACATTGATAGCTTAAGTTTGTCCTTAGCTGACATTATTAATACAAGGAAGGCACAGAAGAATTTCCAGTTACTTATATTTACTGATGGTGAGGAATTTTTAAGAACACTTCGTAATGTTGATAGCTTCAGATATTACTATAAAGTTTCTAGGAACAATAGAGGATGTACTGTTATTACATCAGAATCTTTGTAAGAATTATAAATATTTATTTTGTTATTTACTTGTATTTTTCTAAAATAAAATTATAAATCTAAGTATATTCCATAAAATAGAATGTTTATTGGAGTTCATCACATGCTGAAATTGTGACTTTTTCAGTTGGTGTTCCAGATTTTGTTCCGCATCTCTCCATTCTATTAACAATATCCATTCCACTTATCGCATGACCTATTCTTAGTCTATAAAATTGTGTCTTGTGCTCATAAATCTACCCTATAGTGCCTGGGTTCCGAACCTAGAGGTTATCGTTATCCCCACTGGGGTAAATCAGCTTTTCTGTGGGGGTAACCAAGAGCTTAATTATTATGTCATACTAATTAATAGAATAGATAGTTACTAGGAATTAAAAAAAAAATACAGATATATCGCGCAGTACTATTTACACTCTTTCTAGTAGCGGTGTCGTTGACGCCTGATTTAAGTTTATAATCCGACACATATGGTACCAGACAACCGCCGGATTATCCAAAAATTCCAAATTATGGCGAAGCGCCTAATCACTGAACGTGCCGGACTAAGCAACCGCCGAATTATCATTATTGTATTGTACTTATTTAACTTTTTATTGCATTTTTGTTCTATTCAAGAAATCCAAAACACATGTCTCCTAGTTATCTCGCCCTCTAAATTATCTGATTTCCGGGCAATTGGTTAACAATTTTCCCTCCATTAAATATTTTAATGGCCACGCCTTTTTTGCCACACTTCCTTGATATTGTAAAATTAATAGTTAGTTAATTTGTAGAAGTCTTAGTGTACAGTCACATAAATAAATTTATTAAAAAAACGCTGTGTTAAATATTTTTTTGGATGAAGACTTATTGCTAGTCTTGCACGTAACTTCTTATTACTTGCCGTAAACCAATCGCGAGTAACATGGCTTCTTCATCCGAAAAAAAAAAATCAAATATTTTGGAGAGGAATATACAAAAGCCTCAGTGTGTTTTATGTAATAAAGTGCTTAATCCAGAGAGCATGAAACAAAGCGAATTAAAAGATAACACAGTTCACAAAGAGTTCGTAGGAAAAGATATAGATTTTTTTAAGAAAAAAAGAGAGCTTTCTGATGTCTTCGCGGTTGGATTCCACAGGAAATATGCAAAAGGCAAATGAATCGTGTCTTGAAGCTTCATATCAGATTTCCTATCGCGTTAATCAAATATAACAGTTCATATAATGAGTAACGATATTTTGGCAACTGTTATTTCTGAAATTAATGAAAGTCCTATATTTGCGTTTCAATTAGATGAGTCAACGGATTTAGGGGTCGCCCATTAATCACATGACGTTTTTTAGCAACTTTTTAACTCTCAAAAACATATATTTATACTGGTACATGAATATTAGGGTGGTCACTATTCGGGGTATTATCGAATTATCTTTCACGATAGTCCTAAAGGGGTTCAAAATATATTTTAAAAAATCCTGCCAAGTTATGGCTATTAATATTAACCTGGCCCCCACGACAGTCAAAGTTTTAAATGGAAATATTATAGTATTTAAATAATATAGCATTAAATGCCTTTTCTTCAAAATGCTTACAATTCTCTCGTTTAGCTACGAAAAACTCCAGGGAATGGGATTCGTAAAGATCGGCAGCAGTGATCACATCGACCGTAAAAGCCTGCATTTGTATATTCACTTTTTGTTTATTCTAAAATATTCTTAAAAATTCGTTTATTCTTAAAAAAAAAACACACCACACTTATCTTACCCAGTCAGCGTTGAATGTTGCATGAATGTTGCAGCAATGTTACTTACGCAACGTTAAACATTGCTGCAACATTCCCGCAACATTCCTATGTCCGCCTCTCTGCAACGTTCAGAAATGTTGTGGAAACGTTGCACGGAACATTGCAGGAACGTTGCGGGAACGTTGCGAACATTGCAGGCACGTTGCGGGAACATTACGAACGTTGCGGGAACATTGCAGGAACGTTGCGGGAACATTGCAGGAACGTTGCGGGAACATTGCAGGAACGTTGCGGGAACATTGCGAACATTGCATGAATGTTGCAGGAAGATTGCGAACATTGCATGAATGTGGCAGGAATATTGCAGGAATATATTGAATATTGAAAAATAGAAAATTATATTTTCAGTTTTATTCTCTTTTATTCTTCTCTTTTATTTATAAATTTCACTTTCACTTTTAATATTTTTTTTAAATTCATGTACTGTTATTGTTATTCTCATTGGAGGAAACTTCTGCATTTGCTTTTTTGGCTCGACTCACTCTTGTTGGAGTTTGAATAAGTCATTTCTATCTTCTATATCTTTTTCCGACCATTTCTCTCCGCCAAGTCTCTGTAAAATTGTAGGACAATATAAAATATAAGTAAAAATATCTGGCAAAAATATGTTCACTTTTAAAGAAATAAACTTACTGCAGAGTAATTTCGCCATCATCAATTGGCTAAAACATCGTTTCGTATTCGAACGACCTTGCCAACTAAATTTTAAGGCAACGTGTTTGTTGTACAAGTAGGTTATGTAAACGCGTTTAGGAGGGACTTAGGGACTATTTGCAATAAGGGCGATTCTGGACGAGTCGATGCCGCTGCCCCTGACGCATCCCATCAAGCTCAACAATCCACTTCTCTTTGACAAACCTCTCACGAAGCGTTTGCCACCTGGAGCTACATCCTTTCACTGTTGCTGAAATAAAGATAGAGAGGATATAGAAAAGTATGAACTGTAAATTTCGAATAAAAAGATGCAACTAACCTACCATTCATTGTTTCGGCCACATTCTTCCATGCGGAGTCTTTTTTTGAAACCTGCATGCCCCTTATCATATATTTGGGGATACGCCCGCACACACTCAACTGACAAAACGTCATTAATCGACATTTTTTAACTCTTAATTTATAAACAACTTTTCGAACTGTAAACAAAGTGAATGTAACAACACAATGGAAAATGCCACTCTTGGCACAGCCTTACTGGAATGTTGTAGGAATGTTGCTACAACATTCACATTGCAATATTGCAACTGGAATGTTGCAGGAATGTTGCTGCAACATTCACTTTGCAATGTTGCCACTGGAATGTTCAGGAATGTTGCTGCAACATTCACATTGTAATGTTGCAACTGGAATGTTGTAGGAATGTTGCTGCAACATTCACATTGCAACGTTGCCACTGGTATGTTCAGCAATGTCGCTGCAACATTCGGAATATTGTGCAGCCTTCGGAACATTGCTGCAACATTCAACGCTGGCTGGGATGTTTACACAACTGAAGTTGGATTGGCCAGTTATCGATCCGCATTTTACTTTCACGAATTTTTTCTTACTTGTGAGGAAAAATGTGAGCCATTATACTGCATATTGTAAATTTTGCTAAGGAGTTGCTTGTGCAACACACAGTCGAAATTTTTCAATAAGACGCAGAAAATACCAATTAGGTGATTTCCTTCATCTACTTCATCTAAAATTTTGTTATAGACTTCGGTTAACGCTGTTGTTGTAGATTTACCTCTGGAGAAACCGTGCTGTTGATTTGGGAGTAGGTATAATTTTTCTATGAAGGGCAACATTCTAATCTGCATGCAATGTTCTAATATCTTTGCCTGAACCGATATTAGGGCTACAGGACGATAGTTATTTGCTTGGGACTTATCTCCATTTTTATATACAGGTATTATGATTGCGGTTTTTTTAATTTCTGGAATTATTTCATTATCGAGGGAGTCGCTAGCAATGTCCGTTATTGGGTGTATCAGTACATGCCTGAATTCTTTAAGAATGATGGTAGGCAGTGAGTCAGGGCCACAAGTAGTTGTATTTTTTAGTGACTCCATAATCTATAGGATTTCAGTTGTTGTAAATGTTTCCAGGAATATTGTTTGTGAGATGCATGTGATATGCTCATCAGTGATGTATTTTGGTTGGATCTTTTGGCGGATTACTTGCGGTGCTTGCTCAAAAAAGTTGTTGAAGATTGTTGCAATCTCTTTTGGCTGAGTAACTAGCATGTCATTTTCCTCTATTTGGATTGGTTCTGGTGCATTAGATTTATTTGTCTGCTCCTTTATTACTTTCCAGAACGATCTTTGTCTATTTGGTGCTTCGATTATTTTATGACAAAAGAAAGACCCTTTTGTCGACTTAATAAGCATAGAGTGTTCATAATTTTGTCTTAAGTATTTGCTTTTAAGTATTGGATATTGGTTTTGGAGAGTAAACAGTAGTTTGCTATCTGACCGTTTTACATCCTTCGTAATCCAAGAATTGCCAGTGATTGATTTTCACCATAGGAAAGCATGAGAAGAAGTAATATTGTAGGATGTTGATGAAGGAAACTGTCTTCCCATTACAATCTGGGTTATTATAGATTTCTTCGCAAGTTTCGTGCTGCAAGTGTTAGATAAAGCAATTTTTGTTTGACATCGACATGATTCTGGCGAGGCTATGTTCCTTTTTCTGATTAATCTTCGTATTGCCACATAGACTTTTAATCAATGGTGGACATTTTAATCGATGGTAGGACATCGGGGTGTCTTCTACTGAGGTGGATAAGTACTGTCTAGACTTTGCAAAAATATTGTCTGTGTACTTGATTTTGTTATCCTTGTTTATTGGTGGACATATTCTACCATTCCATAAGAGGCTAGTATGTTTACCAAATAGGTTTTATGTTTAGTGCTTTCCTTAAAGTTAATGTTAAAATCTAAAGCTAGTATTATGTCTTTTGATTGGTTTGCATATGTGTGGAGAATATCATCTAAAATAGTTAAGAATTTTATTAAACAGCCTGTTAGTGGTCAATATATATTTAAAATAATGGTGTCTAGGTTATGTTATATATAAGCATATGAAAGATGGGTTTATGTCATTGATAGTTATTTCGAGTTGATTTGTTTTGTTGCGTAATGATTGGAGGTTAAGTGCTATTAATATAGTCATATTTATTTGTTTAGATTTTGTAATTATTTTTGTAACCCACTCTGTTCGACGTATAGGAAAAAACGATTACTATGAGTATATCTTGGCCACAATTCAGGGTTTATAATATCATCTAGATTGTCTAGCGGTACTGACACTTTGAAAGAAGAATAGTCTTCTGGCCGTTTTGCCGCTATAACTTCTTACAGAACACAGTTTTGAACTTTCTGAGCTTCAGATAATTTTTTTATGTCATCTGATTTGATTATGTCATCTTCAATTTGATTATGTCATCTTCAGTTTGCTATGGCCCAAGTCTTGATATGTGCAGATGAGCACATTTAGCCTTTATACCAGATTGTTTCGTATTGGTACCTAGTAATGTAGTTCTTCGATTTGTTATCCTACTGTATTTGTTTTGAGTTTTCCAATCTTCATTATTTTAGTGCTATTTGGTTGACCTTGTTTGTGGCGCTACCAGATTGGACGTGGTTTTGTTGAGTTCCATTTGAATAATTCGATTCAATGCGAGGTGGGTTTTTTCAGCTATCTCTGGTTGATTGGGTTTGTCCTCTATGATTATCGCCTTTTCTTCACCAATATTAATTAATTCGATGTGATTCGGTGGAGTTTTGTTTTTCACTTCAGTTAGTTTTATATTTTCATCTTTAAGAATTTCTATTTCATTAGTTAGTTCATCGAGACAATTTTACAGTGGTTCTACTTCGTTTTTACCCACTTTGCTGATTATTCCACTAATTAATTCTACAAATGATGTACTGTTGATGATGTACTGAATGATGTTTTTATTATTTGATTATTTGAGCGAATTTATTTATAACAGAATTTAGATTAATTCATGGTTTACTCACTCATACAACAACTCAAGTTGACGTTAGAGTCTCGATTATGCTGACCAATGATCAATAATCCATTGATTCTATTAATTGAATGATCTCCCGAGTACCATAAATACAAAATTATAAAATAAGAATATTATTGCTAGTTGAGGAAGGAAATGAATACTTGTGCTTTAACTTTTAATTCGTTCCAATTTTTTTAATTTAATTTTATTTTAATAAAGGCAGTGTTCCCCCAGAGAAACTGGAATTCAAAACTTAAGACAAAATTCCTGCAGAATCACATCCACCAACTGCAGATGAAGTCCAGCAAGTCTAATGAACAATAAAATCCCTCAAGAACAACAAATCTCCTGGTGAAGATGGAATCAGAGTTGAACTTTTGAAATTAGGCAAGGAAAAAGTTTAACTACACCTCAGTACAATTATTAAGGAAATTGGTGAACTGAGAAGATCCCAGGTGTTGATCCCAGAAAGATGGCATCCACTCCACAAAAAAGGTGACATATCTGACGTGGACAATTACAGGGGAATTTTCCCCTTATATGCCCCATACAAGGTCCTTAAAAAAATACTGTTAAACAGGCTGGAATCAGTTCTCGATGCACAAATAGGGGAATACCAAGGTGGATTTAAAAAAGGGAGGAGCTGTTCGTAGCAAATTATCAATCTGAAAAACATAATCCGAACACGTGCTGACCAGTCTTCCCTCTATTTTTTTGTGACCTGTGTGCGCACTTTTTTAAGTGTGTGCAATTTTTTTCAAAATAAAAAAAAAAATTTCGGCAATTAAAAAAGCGCATATAATAAAAAATACAATCTCAATCGCCTCACTACACAGTCCATTTTGAACATAAGCGTCCCACATATGGCACCATCTCTTTCTTTCTTGCGCTTCTCTGATCCAATTAAACGCTGTTTTAATTTCATGTCGTTCGTCCAGCGCATCAATGGTCGTCCTCTATTTCGTCGTCCTAGATATGGTCTCCAGTGCAACAGTCTGTTATTCCATCTCGCGTCAGTACATTTGTATGTGTCCGGTATAGTTCCATTTTTGAGTGACAATAGTTTCGATCACATCTCTGATTTTCGTAGTGTTTCTGATCCATTCGTTGGTTTTTCTGTCCCTCAACGTTAATCCCAGCATTTGTCTTTCCATGGATCTTTGGGTTACGCCCATTTTGGACATTGCTACTTTTGTTAATGTACATGTTTGACATCCTCTCTAGGGGAATCATCACCTTGTCGTTGGTGAGAGGGATGGACGTACGGTTACTGAACCTTACGTCCAGAGAGCGATGCCGGCGGTAGCGTAGCTACTGGTAGGGCCGCCCATGCCGGTAAGGTCTCGAAGTGACAAAAGCGAAGCTAAGAAGATTCCCACGTAGCGTCTGACCCAGAATGGACGCCTACAGACAGCGTCTGTTCTTCATGTCTGAAGCGGCTGAAAGTAACACTCGCCAACCCGCAGCAGTAGGAAGCGGCGACCGAGTCTCCGGCGACCTGCAAGTCTCCAACCAAGGTAGCGGTTGTTACAAAACACAGGACAGGGACGCTAAGAATATCCGGAAGACAAAAAATATAATAATAATAAATAATAATTAATATTCTGCTAAATTTTGTACCAACTTATACGACATGAAAAAACTATTCTATAATCAAGTAAAATCATTAGCTCGTGAAGACAGAATTTAGCTGATTACTGTGGCTTTCCATTCAAATCGAAAATAAGAAAATTTAATACTTACGTTGACTGATCTAAATTTTTCAATTAACACATTTGCAAAACAAACAAACAAGAACCACAATTCACAATTACTTATTATTGAACAATTTTAGAATTATGGATTATATATTTTATAATGGCTTTTATTTTATACTTCTCTCTCCTGTATTTTGGTTTTAACCACTCTGTATAGACTTTACTTAAATTTACATTGTTTCCGTCATTCATATATGATTTTAGTCTTATCAGCATAGAGTTTTCATGCAATCTATTTCTTTGTTTCGTTTTTCTAGAATTCTAGACCATCATTAAAATTTGGTTATCCATCCATCAAATGATATCCAATCTTCTACTTCATCCGTTGGAAACATATAATCTGTTTTTATAGTCATATTTAAATCAGTAGCCTTTTTTAAAGCACGCTTATTTTATTGCACCATGCCATGTTTGCAAGATAATTTTCCTTGATTTTATTAATTCTTGCATGAGCAAATTGAAAAGCATCTATGGATGTTAATTCACGGCGTTGAAAAATTTGCCATAAAGCACTGAATTCTTCTAAAATTGAAGACAAAATGAATTGAAGACAAAAGTTCTACCACGTACAATTCTAAATTTATTTTAAATTCAATGTTTTATCCTACCGAAAACAGTTTTATATTGAACAGATTTTCTAAACTGAAAATATAAAATGTGCGTTCATCAACAATTGAAAAATGTATGAAAATGTGCCTTTTTAATTTCATTTAATATTTTAGTTTTTTCCAACAGTATTCACAACTTCCAAAAATGAAAACGTATGGTTTTTACTATGCCTTTCTGGAAATGAAAGTTTAACTTTCTGGAATATGAACTAATCCAGTTAAAAAAGGGGTCAATCTCGGAATCTAGCTGAAAAAGTTGAATTTTTGTATAGACCCTTATTTTAGCATAACAAATGTTGTCTAAAAAATCACATATACCAACATGTGAGCGTCCTTAGATATTCAAGGTCAAAGGTTTCAAAAATCAGTTTTTTGAGAATATCTCGTTTTCTCTGCTGTAATCGTATTTGAATTTATTATAAAAGTTGTAGAGAATAAAATTCTCTACAAATTTCATCCGAAACCATTTTTTGTACGTCGAGCTGTTTTTGAGATAGAAGCCGTAGAGTGTGGGGCGCTCAGCCATACGTACCTTAATCCAGAATCCCAATGTACGTGGTCTGTTAGAAAAGTATCCGACCTTTAGCCGGTAAAAAAAACTGGCATACCTGGAGCGTTGGAAACCTAATTACCCTCTGTAAAATCTTATAGACTAAGTATATATTTCAGGATAGATACACATAAGTTATTTTCTTCTTCTTCTTTCGAATAGGCCTACTTTGGACCACGCTTGTTCAACTGTTGGGCTTTGATCTGTGTCCGGTATTGTCGCATCTTCTGCCGGTGTAACTGCTTTCTCTCTTCTGTCCAGGGGGTACCTTTCCTTCGAGGTTTTTCCTGAAATCCACGGACTTCCTTTAGGGTGCGTCTCACAGACTGTCTGTTTTTGAGATCTGTTATTCCCAGTTCTTTAATATCCTTCTCGGTCTCTGTCAACCAAGTGGTACGAAGCTTCTTGTTTTGCCAGAAGGTGAACAGACGGTTGGTTAGTCGGTTTGGAGGTAATCTTGCAATGTGGCCATAGAAAGCTACCCTTCTTTTCCTTGCACAGTCAGAGAGCATCTCAATATGTTCGTAGAGCTCAGAGTTATGCCGTCTTCGGAATTCGCCATCTTCCTTTACCGGGCCTAGGATCTTCCTGAGGATTCTCCTCTCTCTGATTTCCAATTTCTCTATAAGACCTCATCGGTTCTAGGAAAGACACTCCATGGCATATAGGGCTTCTGGTCGTAAGACTGATTTGTAGTGCTTAAGTTTCAAGTTGCGTGACAGGCATTTCTTATTGTAAGTGTTCTTAGTCAGCCGATAGGCCAGTTCTAACTTGCTGACTCTCTTGGATAATGATGCTCTTTCTGATAAGTTGGGTTCAATCCATTCGCCGAGATACTTAAATTTCTCAGTCCTCTTGATGTTTCCCTGTTCTAGTAACATCTCTCTGTTTGCTTTTCTAATGTTGGTGAAAAATTCTGTTTTCTCCAGCAACACTTGAAGACCCAGTTTGGCAGCCTGTTTTTTGAGGCAGTTTACCTGCATTGTTGCCATCTCAAGAGAATCAGCAAACAGTGCCATGTCATCTGCAAATGCCAGGCAATCTACAACCAGTCCATCGTTCTTACGTCCCAGGTAGATACCACTCTGAGCACCCAAATTGTTCAGTTCCTTGCGCCATTCTCTCATAACCTTTTCAAGGACACAGTTGAAGAGAAGTGGGGAAAGTCCATCTCCTTGTCTTACTCCAGTTTTTATTTCGAAGCTTTCTGAAATCTCGCCTCTAAATTTAACCTTCGAATGGGTGTTGGTCAAAGTTCCTAGGATTAGTCTGCGGGTTTTGTTGTCTAGTGCTAGTTCCTGGAGTACTTTGTTAAGCGTTTCTCTATCGATGGAATCGTAGGCCTTCCTAAAATCAAAAAAGGTGACGACCACCTTGCGGTTTCTCATCTTGGAGTATGCAAGTACAGTTTTAAGGTTGAGGATCTGTTCAACACAGGATCGGGTCTTCCTGTAGCCCCCCTGGTATTCTCCCAGTTGACTATCCAACTGATTTTCTGCCTTTGTTTGTAACGCCTTCGAAAGAATCGTGTATGTTACCGGAACGAGAGAAATTCCACGGTAGTTGTTTAGATCCGTAAAATCTCCCTTTTTGTGAAGCGGATGGATCAGAGCAGATTTCCAATCAGGTGGCAATTTCTCTGTATCCCAGATGTCCTGGATGATCTCGGTTAGCTTGCGCGCGGCATTGTTTCCAGCACCTTTCCACAGTTCAGCAACAATAGAGTCCTTTCCAGCTGCCTTATTATTCTTAAGAAGTTGAATGATCTGGCCAACTTCTTCCAATGAAGGGGGAAGCGAGTCCGGGTTTGGTGTGGTTTGTTTATAGTCGAAGTCTTAGCTGGGTGGGTCACAGTTGAGTAGATTTTTAAAATACTGAGCCAAAAAGTGTCAGTTGTCCTTGTCGTTATAAGCCAGTTTGCCTTGTGAGTCTTTGAAGTGGAGGCTTGGCGGAGCGTATTTTCTGAGCACCTGCTTAAAGGTTCCAAAGAAATCTCTGGAATTATTCTTAGCAAAGCTCTCTTCGATTTGGGTTAGTTGGTTTTGTGTGAAGGTTCGTTTTGTTCCTCGAATTAACTTAGCTGTAACCTTTCTTTGTTCCAAAAATGTATGCCAATTTTCCTTGGTCTTTTTAGAATTCCACTTCAGCCAGGCTATCTGTCTTTGGGCTATTGCATTGTCACAGTTTTCAGTCCACCACGGATGCTTCCTTCTTCTAGCGAGAGGGGCGAGTTCATTGGCCGCCTTGACAAGAGTCTCCTTCAGTTAGTCCCAGTTGTTTAGGTCTGTGTTGTTCAGTCTCTGACTTAGTTCTTGACTTACCATTTGGAGGTACTTACCATTTTGGAGGTTCTGTGTAATCTAGTGTTTCTAGGCTGGAGTCTTATTTTGATCTTAGAGAGGTAGTGGTCTGAGTCCAGATTGGCGCTTCTTAGTACCTTCACGTTTTGTATTTCCTTTTGAGATATGCGTGAAATGGCCACATGATCTATCTGAAATTCACCCAGGTGGGTATTAGGTGAAATCCAAGTCTTCTGCTTCCTTGGCAAGTGTTTGAAGGCTGTAGACTTCATAATCAACCCAAAAGTCCTACACAGATCCACCAATCGTTCTCCGTTGCGGTAGGTTCGCTTATGCGCCGGATAATTGCCCACTATTACCCACTCTGTATTTTTTCTCTCTTCCCAATTGAGCATTGAAGTCACCAAGCAGTATGACGGTGTGCCTCTCTGGAAGTTTAGAGATAATATCTTCGAAGTCTTCCCAGAATTTATCAGTTCTGTCTGGATTGCGTCTGTTGTCCTGGTTGATTGGGGCATGCACATTGACTATACTGTAGCCCTTATTTGCGCATTTGAGAGAGAGGATGGATACACGACTACTCGGGGAGGTAAAGTTGGTGACTGAATTCAGTATCCTGTGACTGATTATAAATCCTGTAAGTGGGGTACGTTTTTCATTACCCGCTGACCCACTTTTCCTTTGAGGATTCTGTAGCCTTGGGACTCTGGGAAGGCATGTTCGTCCGTAAATCTGGTTTCCTGTACTGCTGTCAGTATTATGTTGTGTCGTGTTAGAGAATCAGTCAAATGTTTCCAGTTTTTATTTCGAAGCTTTCTGAAATCTCGCCTCTAAATTTAACCTTCGAATGGGTGTTGGTCAAAGTTCCTAGGATTAGTCTGCGGGTTTTGTTGTCTAGTGCTAGTTCCTGGAGTACTTTGCTAAGCGTTTCTCTATCGATGGAATCGTAGGCCTTCCTAAAATCAACAAAGGTGACGACCACCTTGCGGTTTCTCATCTTGGAGTATGCAAGTACAGTTTTAAGGTTGAGGATCTGTTCAACACAGGATCGGGTCTTCCTGTAGCCCCCCTGGTATTCTCCCAGTTGACTATCCAACTGATTTTCTGCCTTTGTTTGTAACGCCTTCGAAAGAATCGTGTATGTTACCGGAACGAGAGAAATTCCACGGTAGTTGTTTAGATCCGTAAAATCTCCCTTTTTGTGAAGCGGATGGATCAGAGCAGATTTCCAATCAGGTGGCAATTTCTCTGTATCCCAGATGTCCTGGATGATCTCGGTTAGCTTGCGCGCGGCATTGTTTCCAGCACCTTTCCACAGTTCAGCAACAATAGAGTCCTTTCCAGCTGCCTTATTATTCTTAAGAAGTTGAATGATCTGGCCAACTTCTTCCAATGAAGGGGGAAGCGAGTCCGGGTTTGGTGTGGTTTGTTTATAGTCGAAGTCTTAGCTGGGTGGGTCACAGTTGAGTAGATTTTTAAAATACTGAGCCAAAAGGTGTCAGTTGTCCTTGTCGTTATAAGCCAGTTTGCCTTGTGAGTCTTTGAAGTGGAGGCTTGGCGGAGCGTATTTTCTGAGCACCTGCTTAAAGGTTCCAAAGAAATCTCTGGAATTATTCTTAGCAAAGCTCTCTTCGATTTGGGTTAGTTGGTTTTGTGTGAAGGTTCGTTTTGTTCCTCGAATTAACTTAGCTGTAACCTTTCTTTGTTCCAAAAATTTATGCCAATTTTCCTTGGTCTTTTTAGAATTCCACTTCAGCCAGGCTATCTGTCTTTGGGCTATTGCATTGTCACAGTTTTCAGTCCACCACGGATGCTTCCTTCTTCTAGCGAGAGGGGCGAGTTCATTGGCCACCTTGACAAGAGTCTCCTTCAGTTAGTCCCAGTTGTTTAGGTCTGTGTTGTTCAGTCTCTGACTTAGTTCTTGACTTACCATTTGGAGGTACTTACCATTTTGGAGGTTCTGTGTAATCTAGTGTTTCTAGGCTGGAGTCTTATTTTGATCTTAGAGAGGTAGTGGTCTGAGTCCAGATTGGCGCTTCTTAGTACCTTCACGTTTTGTATTTCCTTTTGAGATATGCGTGAAATGGCCACATGATCTATCTGAAATTCACCCAGGTGGGTATTAGGTGAAATCCAAGTCTTCTGCTTCCTTGGCAAGTGTTTGAAGGCTGTAGACTTCATAATCAACCCAAAAGTCCTACACAGATCCACCAATCGTTCTCCGTTGCGGTAGGTTCGCTTATGCGCCGGATAATTGCCCACTATTACCCACTCTGTATTTTTTCTCTCTTCCCAATTGAGCATTGAAGTCACCAAGCAGTATGACGGTGTGCCTCTCTGGAAGTTTAGAGATAATATCTTCGAAGTCTTCCCAGAATTTATCAGTTCTGTCTGGATTGCGTCTGTTGTCCTGGTTGATTGGGGCATGCACATTGACTATACTGTAGCCCTTATTTGCGCATTTGAGAGAGAGGATGGATACACGACTACTCGGGGAGGTAAAGTTGGTGACTGAATTCAGTATCCTGTGACTGATTATAAATCCTGTAAGTGGGGTACGTTTTTCATTACCCGCTGACCCACTTTTCCTTTGAGGATTCTGTAGCCTTGGGACTCTGGGAAGGCATGTTCGTCCGTAAATCTGGTTTCCTGTACTGCTGTCAGTATTATGTTGTGTCGTGTTAGAGAATCAGTCAAATGTTTCAGTTTACCCACTTTTAGCAATGAGTTGGCATTAAATGTTGCGAAGAAGCTTTGTCGTCTTAGTCTGAGTTTACGTCCGGTGATTTCAGGATGCTCCGACTCATCCTCAAAGCATGTTGGTGCGGACTCCCCAGAATCCGAAGGTCCGCTAACGTCACCATAGGTGACGGTGAATTGGTTACCACCTGGGGTAGTGCATTTAGCGAGAATTTCCTTCATGCTCAGTTGAAGAATATTCTTCATTAAGTTATTTTATAATAATACTGAACACTTTTATTGGTTTGTTTACAACTAGATTCACTTATACATATTGATCGCCATTAGGCCTTGCGTTGACATTCGGAACCACTGAATACAGGGACGGCTGCAGTTTCAATTTAAAATATCACATCTCCTCCCTTTTAACAAATAAGTTCTTAATTTACGAAGTCTTTAAAGTACGACGGCATTTTCACAGTTCTTCCAGACCTGGTTGTGTAGTTACAATTTTGTGCGGATACCAAAGGTCCGTTTAACGAATACTGTTCCCCGTTCTCATCATTACCATGTGTGGATACAGAATCCGCTATGGACTGTTCTCTATGAGCTTGTTTGGCAGGCGATTACAAATTATCCTCCCGTTTCTTTTAGATGTTAACGATCGCTGGTTCGATCGAGTTTTCATTCAGTTGATATAAATGTATATGTTTCCTATTTCGTTCTATTCTGTTTCCCGACTGCAACTCAAGCTCCTAAGAACGTGGACGATTACAAACTTTAGTCACTTTAGCTTGTTCCAGGGGTTTTCCCATTTCCTTCCGAACAAACACTTGTGCGTGTTTCTGTCGTGGTAGGACTTTTGTGTTATTTGTCTTTTTTCGAGTTTTTCTTTGGCCTCAAGGTTTACCTTTCTTTGTTCTTCTCGAATTTTTGTTGGAAATATGCCACGAGTTTGATGGCCAAACATTATTTCATTAAGAGACTTTATTTCATTGGAGATTGGAGTATTTCTGTATTCGAGAAGAGCAATTGTAGGATCTAAGTTACTATCTTGTATTTTCTTGAACACGTTTTTTATTGTTTTTATGTGTGCTTCAACCATACCATTCGACTTTGGGTATCTAGGGCTTGACGTTTTCCACTCAAAATTCCATGAAGCTGCAAAGTTCCTTGCTTGAACGTTATCAAAATGCATTCCGTTGTCTGAATATACTTCATGGGGTATTCCAAATCGTGCAAAGACTGACTTCAGTTTTGATATAATTGTCGAAGCCCTTATGTTTTCCAACTTCGGAACTTTAGGGTACTTACTAAAGTAATCTACAATCTGTAACCACTCAGAGTCTCTAAAGTGAAACAAGTCCAGTCCCAAAACTTGCCACGGCGCGTTTGGAACCTCTCTTAAAATAAATGGCTCATTCCCGTTTTCTTTCCTGTATTTTGCACACTTTACACAGTTTTGAACTACATCTTCTATTTGCTTATTCATTTGTGGCCAGTAGAGAACTTCTCGTGCTCTAATCTTGCACTTTTCTACGCCCAAGTGAGTATAATGTATTTTGGATAGCATATCATTTCTGAGAGTTTGTGGGACAATCAGTCGTACCCCTTTGAATATCAAATCCTCCATGATATTCAACTCATCCGCAAAAGTGAAATATGGTTTGACAATGTTTGGAACTTGAGACTCTTTCCTGGCCAACCTTCTTGTATGAACTTTTTCAACATTTTCATCTCCTCGTCTGCATTCGTATGCAATTTAAATTGTTCCTTTTTTCAAGTGTAATCGGAAAATTTTCTACTATCATACAAACCTGAACTGCTATTTCTTTCTCCATATCTATTGAATTATCTTCAGAATGCACACGGGACAATGCATCTGCGATTAAAAGTTCTTTCCCTGGCTTGTATTGGACTCTCAAATCATATTTTTGTACGTTGTCTTATTCTTTGTATTCTAGCTGGGCAATCATTCATTGACTTCTTGAATATCACCTCCAATGGTGTGTGGTCACTCTCCACCACAACAGACTTCCCATAAATATATTGGTGAAATTTTTTACATCCAAAAGCAATCGCAAGTGCTTCCTTTTCAATTTGAGCGTATCTTTTCTCTGTTTCACTCAAAGATTTGCTCCCGTACGCAATGGGTAAATTCTCTTGTAGCAGAACGCATCCCAATCCATTTTGGGACGCATCTACACTGAGAGTTACTGGTTTGTTAACATCGAAAAAATGTAAGACCGGTTTGGCCATGAGAACTCTTTTCAATTCACAAAAAGTTTTCTCTGCGTTCACATCCCATTGCCACTCAACATCCTTTTTTGTGAGATTTCTCAATACTGCGTTCACTTCAGACAAGTTCGGAATGAATCTATTCACATATGTTATCATACCTAAAAACGTTTCTAATTCTTTTTTATTTTTCGGACTTCTGATATCATTGAAACTGCCTTTAATCTATCTTCGTCTAGAGTAATACCATTTTCGGAGAATATATGGCTCATATATTTTACTTCCCTTTTCCCGAACTTGCACTTTTTAAAACTGAATTTCACATTTCTTTCAGCCGCTCTTTTGAAAACTCTCTCCAATCTCTCTATATGTTCTTTTGTATCTTTTCCCCACACGATTATATCATCTATATACACTTCAACCCCGTCCAGATCACCAAATATTTCGTTAAAACATCTCTGAAAAACTTCTGGGGCAGATGATATACCATATGGCATTCTTAAAAATTTATATCGTCCAAATGGTGTGTTGAAGGTTGTATAATCGGAGCTTCTATCTGTAAGTTCGATTTGCCAAAACGCACAGCTTGCATCTAATGTGCTGAATATTTTCGCACCTATCATGTTGGAGCAAACATCTTGGAATGTTGGAATTTTAAAGTGTTCTCTTCTGATGTTCTCGTTTAATTGTATTGGGTCCAAACAAATTCTCAAACTGCCATTTGGCTTTTTTCGCATTGTAAAATGATTCACCCAGTCTGTCGGTTCCATTACCTTTGTTACAATTCCTGTTTTTTTCCATATCGTCCAGCTCCTTTTTTAATGGCTCTCGCAACGTTATAGGGACCGATCTATATGGCAAAATAATAGATTTCGCATTGTCTTTCAACTTAATATCGTAGGTGAACCCTTTGATGCTTTCGATTCCCGTGAACAAGTTTTTGTTGTTTTTTATCAAATTCTCTTTCACTCGTATTTTCAATTAAATTCACTTTATTTACTAATTTCAGCTTTAAAAGTGACGGAAATCCAATGACTGTTGGTGAGTTCATTTCCTCTGCCACTACAATAAATTCCATTGACTATCTTTGCCCTGAAATTTGCACGTGAAATTACATTTCCCCAACACTTTCAAAGAATTCCCTCCATATGCGCTCAACCTGACTTTTATTCTTTCCAAATTTTTTACTATTCCAATTTCTTTCAACGTTTTCAGCGACATGACATTACACTGAGCCCCTGTGTCTAACTTGACTTTCAATTTCCTTTTATCATCGACTAGTACTATTTCAATCCATTCTGTTTCATTTATCTTATTAAATAGGGATCCAATAAAATATGTGTCTATGTTTTTATCAAAATTTTCACTATTTCATTCCAAAACGTTTACATTTCTGTTCCCTGTTTTAAATCTACATAGCGTGGCGAAGTGATTTAAACGTTGACATTTATTACAGACCTTTCCAAATGCTGGACACTGATTATCCCTGTGACTTCTACCACACCTTTGACAGGAATTTCGAAACGTTTCTTGTCCTGTGTGTTGCTGATACCCAGATGATGCTGCCCTCTGTTGATGCTGCCATCTATTGTTGTTGCCATCTGCTGGTGCTGCTATCTGTTGTTCAATTCTGTTGGTTTGATTCTGCAAAACTTTATTCTCTCCACTTTCTTGCCTGGTTTGTTTGCTGCTGTCTTGTGGAACTTGATTTAACACTTTCGCTGCGGACGAAAATAAGTAGGCGTTTGCCGGGAGCTGAAATTAACATATTTTTTTTAAATGAAATTTTCAGTCCGTAAAATAAAAACCTGTTTTTTCAAAACAAAAACAATAATTCATGATGTTCAACCTAACAAAAGTAAAAAAAATAAAACCAGAAAAAATAATAAAAAATGTATATTTTGAAAAACATATATATATATATATATATGTTTTTCAAAATATACATTTTTTATTATTTTTTCTGGTTTTATTTTTTTTACTTTTGTTAGGTTGAACATCATGAATTATTGTTTTTGTTTTGAAAAAACAGGTTTTTATTTTACGGACTGAAAATTTCATTTAAAAAAAATATGTTAATTTCAGCTCCCGGCAAACGCCTACTTATTTTCGTCCGCAGCGAAAGTGTTAAATCAAGTTCCACAAGACAGCAGCAAACAAACCAGGCAAGAAAGTGGAGAGAATAAAGTTTTGCAGAATCAAACCAACAGAATTGAACAACAGATAGCAGCACCAGCAGATGGCAACAACAATAGATGGCAGCATCAACAGAGGGCAGCATCATCTGGGTATCAGCAACACACAGGACAAGAAACGTTTCGAAATTCCTGTCAAAGGTGTGGTAGAAGTCACAGGGATAATCAGTGTCCAGCATTTGGAAAGGTCTGTAATAAATGTCAACGTTTAAATCACTTCGCCACGCTATGTAGATTTAAAACAGGGAACAGAAATGTAAACGTTTTGGAATGAAATAGTGAAAATTTTGATAAAAACATAGACACATATTTTATTGGATCCCTATTTAATAAGATAAATGAAACAGAATGGATTGAAATAGTACTAGTCGATGATAAAAGGAAATTGAAAGTCAAGTTAGACACAGGGGCTCAGTGTAATGTCATGTCGCTGAAAACGTTGAAAGAAATTGGAATAGTAAAAAATTTGGAAAGAATAAAAGTCAGGTTGAGCGCATATGGAGGGAATTCTTTGAAAGTGTTGGGGAAATGTAATTTCACGTGCAAATTTCAGGGCAAAGATAGTCAATGGAATTTATTGTAGTGGCAGAGGAAATGAACTCACCAACAGTCATTGGATTTCCGTCACTTTTAAAGCTGAAATTAGTAAATAAAGTGAATTTAATTGAAAATACGAGTGAAAGAGAATTTGATAAAAAACAACAAAAACTTGTTCACGGGAATCGAAAGCATCAAAGGGTTCACCTACGATATTAAGTTGAAAGACAATGCGAAATCTATTATTTTGCCATATAGATCGGTCCCTATAACGTTGCGAGAGCCATTAAAAAAGGAGCTGGACGATATGGAAAAAAACAGGAATTGTAACAAAGGTAATGGAACCGACAGACTGGGTGAATCATTTTACAATGCGAAAAAAGCCAAATGGCAGTTTGAGAATTTGTTTGGACCCAATACAATTAAACGAGAACATCAGAAGAGAACACTTTAAAATTCCAACATTCCAAGATGTTTGCTCCAACATGATAGGTGCGAAAATATTCAGCACATTAGATGCAAGCTGTGCGTTTTGGCAAATCGAACTTACAGATAGAAGCTCCGATTATACAACCTTCAACACACCATTTGGACGATATAAATTTTTAAGAATGCCATATGGTATATCATCTGCCCCAGAAGTTTTTCAGAGATGTTTTAACGAAATATTTGGTGATCTGGACGGGGTTGAAGTGTATATAGATGATATAATCGTGTGGGGAAAAGATACAAAAGAACATATAGAGAGATTGGAGAGAGTTTTCAAAAGAGCGGCTGAAAGAAATGTGAAATTCAGTTTTAAAAAGTGCAAGTTCGGGAAAAGGGAAGTAAAATATATGAGCCATATATTCTCCGAAAATGGTATTACTCTAGACGAAGATAGATTAAAGGCAGTTTCAATGATATCAGAAGTCCGAAAAATAAAAAAGAATTAGAAACGTTTTTAGGTATGATAACATATGTGAATAGATTCATTCCGAACTTGTCTGAAGTGAACGCAGTATTGAGAAATCTCACAAAAAAGGATGTTGAGTGGCAATGGGATGTGAACGCAGAGAAAACTTTTTGTGAATTGAAAAGAGTTCTCATGGCCAAACCGGTCTTACATTTTTTCGATGTTAACAAACCAGTAACTCTCAGTGTAGATGCGTCCCAAAATGGATTGGGATGCGTTCTGCTACAAGAGAATTTACCCATTGCGTACGGGAGCAAATCTTTGAGTGAAACAGAGAAAAGATACGCTCAAATTGAAAAGGAAGCACTTGCGATTGCTTTTGGATGTAAAAAATTTCACCAATATATTTATGGGAAGTCTGTTGTGGTGGAGAGTGACCACACACCATTGGAGGTGATATTCAAGAAGTCAATGAATGATTGCCCAGGTAGAATACAAAGAATAAGACAACGTACAAAAATATGATTTGAGAGTCCAATACAAGCCAGGGAAAGAACTTTTAATCGCAGATGCATTGTCCCGTGTGCATTCTGAAGATAATTCAATAGATATGGAGAAAGAAATAGCAGTTCAGGTTTGTATGATAGTAGAAAATTTTCCGATTACACTTGAAAAAAGGAACAATTTAAATTGCATACGAATGCAGACGAGGAGATGAAAATGTTGAAAAAGTTCATACAAGAAGGTTGGCCAGGAAAGAGTCTCAAGTTCCAAACATTGTCAAACCATATTTCACGTCCGAAATTTTCAGTCCGTAAAATAAAAACCTGTTTTTTCAAAACAAAAACAATAATTCATGATGTTCAACCTAACAAAAGTAAAAAAAATAAAACCAGAAAAAATAATAAAAAATGTATATTTTGAAAAACATATATATATATATATATATATATATATATATATATATATATATATATATATATACATGTATATTTTGAAAAACATATATATATATACATGTATATTTTGAAAAACATATATTTGGGGTACATATAACTTATTTTATGTATAATATGATTGTACAATAAAAAAATTAAACAGTAATTCATGATTTTCAATGTAACAAAAGTAAAAAAAACAGAAAAAAACATAAAAAAGTATATTTTGAAAAACATATAGTTGGGGTAAACATAACTTATTTTATGTACAATTGATTGATTGCAGAACAAAAAAAATAAACCTGATAAATAATAAAAACAACCATATATTTGCGATATATATTATTTTTTATGATAATTTTTGAAACACTCTCCCAAACATAGGCCCGGCATATCTTTACATGTTTCACAATGGTAAATGGTGTCCTTCCTTTTTTTTTGTTGGGCACATACTCGGCATCTTTTTCTTTGCGTTTTCCCTTTATCGTTCGTTGCGTCGATTTTTGTCGGCAAATGTTGTGTTCTTTTGTTCGTACCACGCAAATCTTTCTTCTCAGGAAGTATCTTTTCTAAAATGTTTTGCCGATATTCATATAGTGACAATTTCCTGCCACTATATTTATTATACAGCAGGTAAGAATTTTGAAACAAAAGGTGTAAAATATGTACACCCAGCTTCTTGTACCACCGTACAGTCTTACATTGAGACGGGTAGTAGGACATCAGTTGATCTTGGCGATCAATGCCACTCATAAACTCATTATATTTTATAATCGGCAAAGGCTTTTCTTTTTCTTGACCTCTTCTATTTGCAACATTTTGCATAGAATTTTGGAATTCCGTTGATATATACATGACATCCCTTTTATCCTTCCACTTCCCAATCATGACGTCTCTCTTATATTTAGCAATGCTTTGCCCTTTTTTTAATTTTGAAGTAATTACATCTGCAGGTAGTCCCTTTCTACTCACACGTAAGGTTCCCGTAGAAAAAGTTCTTTGCTCGAGTAATAAAAATGCAAGTTCAATGGAGTTGTAAAAACTGTCCATATAAACCGAATGCCCTTGACCAAGTTTACCTGCCAACAGCTCTAAAACGATTGGATTTCGTGGATTGGCGTGGATTTTCGGCTCGTCACAGAATGTTTTTATTTGGATTTGTTCCAGCTCACTCGCTTTACATATGTTAACACACTTTTCTAAATTCAAATCTTCTTCCCTCAAAAGGCAATTTTTCAGTTCATTGTCGAGAATTCCACAAATTACTCTAACTTTTATTAAACTATCACGTAGCTCACCAAATCCGCACTGACTGCTCAACTTTTTTAAATCGGTTAAATAATTCACAAAAATTTCACCCTCTTGTTGTGAGCGGGTAAAAAATAAATGTCTGTTTACGCTCTCGTTCACTCGTGGGGTGCAAAATGACTCAAAAGCATCCAATACTTTTCTGCTTGTTTTTCTGCTTTTCAAACTCTTCTGCTCGTCTTCGGTTAAAGTGAAAGTGTTATATTTGTCAAGAGCCTCCTCCCCGATGACATGAAGTAACACAGCAACTTGTCTTTCTTCCGGCTTTGAATCAAGCCCCGTGGCCTTCAGATAAAGCTGGAACGTTGTGGAATGTTGTTTCCACTTTTTCCAATTTTCACTCACGTTGTCCTCAAGTATCAAGGGGGAAGGTGGTTTCATCGATGATTCCATGTCGGCTCTTTCCACTTTCCGTCTCTTCTTCACTCAGGTATTGTTCTAATTTGCTGAGATTTCCCAGAAAATCTCTTACTTTTTATTAATTATTAATTTTAACTTTTTCACTTTTATCCGCAGCGCCATGTGAAGTCTTATAGACTATGTATATATTTTAGGATAGATACACATAAGTTATTTTATAATAATACTGAACACTTTTATTTGTTTGTTTACAACTTGATTGACTTATACATGTTGATCGCCTTAGGCCTTGCTTTGACATTCGGAACCACTGAATACAGGGACGGCTGCAGTTTCAATTTAAAATATCACAAACAGAATATTGTAAAGATCTAACGTTTGACACTTCCTATAGATTCTATATCTCATGGGCAATAAATTATTTGATTTGATTTGATAATCTCTCCATTATGGCCATCCAGGGCCATAGCCATATTTAACCGCTACGAGCAAAAATAATATTCGCCGGCATTTACACTAACTCCACAGCTTGCTATTCCAAAGATGGGATGTTCTATATGTGTTATTGTTAATGTTGAGGTTAATGATTAATTAATGTGGAAATTAACAATGTTAGTCGTCAAATAAAAAGGATGCACACAGATTTAATTGTAATATTAAAGAACTCAGAGTAACACGCGTCTATACCCCACTAAGGTCGCAGCACAAAAGTAGAGAGAGATGGTTGGCGCATTGCGACAAATGCTTACAAGACTAGCAGTGTTGCCAATATAGAACTGGTAACCTTTATGGTACCAACATAACACATAGTACATAAGTATGGTGACATTCAAACAAAATATAATTACAACACTTCCTCTAATGTTATCATGCAAAATTTAGTTCATTTTCTTGAGTCCCAACATTTCACGTAGTTTAATGAATCTAGGCTTTGGAAGTGGCTTCGTTAAAATATCTGCCACTTGTGCGACTCCTGGAACGTGTTCGATTGTTATATCTCCAGAATTTAGTTTCTCTCTAACGAAGTGGAATTTGACTTCAATATGTTTGGTCCTTTTATGGAATTCTGGGTTTTTAGCCAATTTTAGTGCACTAGCACTATCAGTATAGAGAGTAGGTAAATTACTGTCTGTCCCGTTTACATCGTTCAGCAATCTGCTCAGCCAGATTGCTTCCTTTGTGCCTTCACAGGCTGCAATGTATTCAGCCTCAGTTGTTGATAGAGCAACACAAGTCTGCTTCTTACTGCTCCTTGAGACTGCTGCATCTGTGACTTTGCAATCCACGCCGCTCCGGGATCGCCTGGTAGGTTTGTCTCCCGCGTAGTCAGCATCACTGTAAACTTCCAGTTTTGGAATCGCCAAATCTTCCTTCATGTACAGCAAACCCAAATCAGCTGTACCTCGAAGATAGCGAAATATGCGCTTGACTGCGCCCCAGTGTGATGCTCTCGGATTCTCCAGAAATTGGGAGACTGCGCTGACGGCATAACTAATGTCGGGCCTTGTTGCTACCGACAGGTACATAAGACAACCAATTGCCTCGCGAAATGGCGTTGACTTGTCAAGGAATGGGTCTTCCTCGCTGTCTGACAAGTAGTCATCACTCGGAGTGGCAACCGCATTACACTCCTCCATGTTGAACCTCTCCAGTACTTGTTTTGTGTATGTGCTTTGACCTACAAATAAAGAATTAGCACATTGTTTGGTTTGCAAACCAAGAAAACAATTTAAATTGGAAACTTTTATTTTAAAGTTCGTTTTGAGTTCGACGAGAAATTTTTGGACTTTTGTTTGGTTGTTGGTGGCCACAAGTCCATCGTCAACATATATGGCGATTATGCTGACGTACAACGAAGTACGTTTGATAAAAAGACATGGATCTGCTTTGCTTTGATCAAAGTGTTGTTGCTTCAGGAAGTCTACGAGCCGTTTATTCCAGCATCTAGGTGCTTGTTTTAGCCCATAGATGCTACGTTGTAGCTTGCATACGCGTCCCGTCCCATCTTCAAACCCCACTGGCTGTGCCATGTATACTTCTTCCTCTAGTTCTCCGTAGAGGAATGCCGTTTTAACGTCAAATTGAACCAGATCAAAATCCTTGGATGCTGAAATACTTAATATTATTCTTACTGTTTCAAACCTGGTTACCGGACTAAAGGTTTCATTGTAGTCCAGGTCCTTCTTCTGCACGAAACCTTTTGCCACCAGTCGTGCATTAAATCTCTCGATTGAGCCATCTGCATTTTTCTTTAGCCTTAATACCCATCGGCAACCAACAGCCTTCTTTCCTTTGGGAAGGCTCACCAGAACCCAAGTTTGGTTCTCAATGAGAGATGCAATTTCTTCTTCTTTGGCTTCTTTCCAATTTGCTTCGTCAGTAGACGATTCGCTTAACAGAACTTCAGCATCAATTTCTTCCTCCAACAAATAGTCATTCATTCGTACTGGACGTCTTCTTCTTCGTTTGGTTTTCGTTGTTTCGTCATGATCGTCCTCTTCCTCGCGAGGTTAATTGACTCCATCGTCGTCATCATGGTCCTGGTTCACTTCACCTTGAACAACTTGATAGACATCATCATCGTCATCATGATTCATCTCTTCCTCTCGATGTTGATGGACATCATCATCGTCATCATGATTCATCTCTTCCTCTCGATGTTGATGGACATCGTCGTTTGTCACTTCCTCTGGAACTTGATGAACGTCGTCGCCGTAAGCCTCCAGGACTGGATTAACATCCACTGCACATGGTTCAATGTGATCGAGGGATTTCTGTAAATTTTTATCCATGAAAATCACATCATGGCTGATAGTTACCTTCTTTTCATCTTGCAGCCAGACCCGGTACCCCTTCTTCTCTCCACAGTATCCAACAAAACAAGCGGACTTGCTTTTAGCATCAAGTTTTCGACGCATCTGGTGAGGAATGTGGACGTAGCACCTTGTTCCAAACGTTTTAAAGTGTAACGGTGTGGTTGGTTTCCTGTTAAACCACACTTCGTACGGAGCTTTTGCTTCCACAGAGGTAGGGCCCGTTCTGTTTAAAACATACACAGCGGTGTTGACAGCCTCTGCCCAAAGATTTAACGGCATCTTTGTCGCGTGTATTAAAGTACGCGCACTATCAACAAATGTCCTGTTTTCGCGTTCCGCGGTCCCGTTTTGTTCTGGCGAATAAGGCATTGTAATTGTTTGCACTATACCATTCGCCGAGAGGAAAGACTTGAGAGCCTGATTGTCATATTCTTTTCCTCCGTCACTTTGAAACTCGCGAACTGTTACACCGGCTCTAGTCGCCTCATTTATGAAAGTTTTAACGCATTCAGGAACTTCACTTTTCTGTCCAATAAAAAACACGCGCCGAAACTTGCTAAAATCGTCTTTTATACACAGAAAGTATCTCGATCCGCCGAGAGAGGTCACCTGCATTGGCCCGCATACATCGGAATGCACGAGCTCTCCCGCACTCTTTGCCTTGTCTCTCTGCGAACGAAAACTTATTCGTTGTTGCTTCCCGAGAATGCACGCTTCACAAACTGCGTCATTACGATCTAGCGCACTAATGTTGTATCTTTTTAACACCTCACGAACATGCTGCTTGTTTTGGTGACAGAATCTCTCATGCCAAGTTTGGAGTGACGCCGTTTTCGTAGTTGCCACGGCCGCCAACATGGTCGCACACTCATCGACTTCTGATGAAAAAAGACAAAGATTATTTGTCCGAGAAACAGTCATATTTAGTGCATATAAGCCTCGTGTGGTCATTGTACCCGTTAAGCGCACATCGTTGTTCTTCACAAACTTGCACATGCGGATGTCAGCTTGAAACTTAAAGCCTTTCTTCATTGTTGCGCTGACTGAGAAGAGATTGCGCCCAAGATCTGGTACATACCAGACGTTCTCTAAGTAGTTGTCAACTGACGCACCGTTGTAACGCATCTGAACGTTCACTGTTCCATGACCAATTGCCTTTATGACACTAGAGTCCCCGAGATGCACGGATTTTTCTTGTTCGAATCTGTTAAAAGAAGCAAAGTATTCTTTTCTACTCGTCATGTGTGCCGTTGCACCACTGTCCGCAAACCAAGTCTCACTGTCAGTTACCGCACTATTCGCGAACGATGCAACCGCCATGAAAGCTTCACCCGTACTTTCGTTATTGCTGAAATTTTTGTTTCTGCATTCGCGAGCAACATGTCCCATTTTGTGACATTTGTAACACTTTAAAATAGGCTTACGTTTATAGGCTTTCCTGTCCTCTGCAACTAGCGCTTCAGATTCGTTTTTCTTCGTTGGCAAACGCATTTCTATTAACCGTAGACGCTCGGTTAACTTGTTTATCGAACGATCAGCAATGGCAACGGACTCCCACACACTCTTAAATTCGAAGTACTCTGTGGGGAGGGTTGACAAAATTCTACTCATGAGTAACAGGTCAGGAAGTTGCGTTTGGGCAACCGTCGTAAGTTCTTCATTCATTTCCCTGAAGATGCGCTGAAGCCGAGCGATATGTGTCATGATATCCTCATTTTCATCCTTTTCATAGGTGAAAAATCTTTCCATCAGCCTGAATCCTGAACTTTGTTCATATACACTGAGTAGTTTTTCCCAAACAGCTTTAGCTGTGTCACATGTGGCTGTCAAGTCCACATTCGATTCGTTCATTGTCGAAACAAGTACAAGTTGGGCTAGCGCGTCAGCTTTTTTATACTTTCTTAATGCTGCTTGTGCTGCTTCGTCGTTCGAAGCTTCCGGGACGACCGTCATGCCGGTTACAACTTCATACACCTCGTGGTGTTTCAGTACCAAACACACTTGACGTTTCCACATCGCCCAATTTTGTGCTCCACTCAGTTTATCGATCTGAGCCTTAAACTCCATTGTTATTGAAACAATCAAGGCAGTAACGTACTACAAGAAAAAATGTCCGAACTCACAAACACGTGCTCACACTCGCGCAACTTACTAAGTTCAAGATTTTAATCACTAAACACTCGAAATTTACAGAAAATTCGTTCTGGGCCCATAACCTGTTGAGGTTAATGATTAATTAATTTGGAAATTAACAATGTTAGTCGTCAAATAAAAAGGATGCACACAGATTTAATTGTAATATTAAAGAACTCAGAGTAACACGCGTCTATACCCCACTAAGGTCGCAGCACAAAAGTAGAGAGAGATGGTTGGCGCATTGCGACAAATGCTTACAAGACTAGCAGTGTTGCCAATATAGAACTGGTAACCTTTATGGTACCAACATAACACATAGTACATAAGTATGGTGACATTCAAACAAAATATAATTACAACAGTTAATAATTGTATAATTAATTGTTTCTATAATATTCACATATGTTAGTCTACTGGGACTTCTGAACAAGTATTCAAAAGTTCATGAGAGTATGTAAAGTATGGCTGTATGGCTTAAAGAATTTCTCAGAGACTACTGAATGGATTGAATTATTTTTTTATGGACATATCGTTCGTTTGGATGAACAGGGTATTAACTCATTATGTTCTTGCCTGCAGAATTTCTTTTTTTTCAGTAATAGCAAAATTGACATGTGGTCATGAAGTGAACAAAAACGTTATCAATAAACGTTAATCAATAGTTTAAAAGATATTATAAGAGAGGTTAACCAATTATTTTCAGAAATGGAAATATATTGATTTGAAAAAATCGCTCTTCGGGCTTTTTTGAGTTAATACCCTGTTCATCTGGACCGACGATATGTATCTTTCAACTTCTTCATAATCATCATCAACCTGTTTTGACTCACTGATGGGTATAGACTGCTCTTTTCCCTTGTGCCATTTTGCCCTGTCTTGGAATAATCTTGCCTACGTATGACCTTTTAAGTTTGGGAACAATACACATTTTTTATCAAGATTGTTTCAGAAGTAAAAAAGATTAAGACCAAACTGTTAAAATTATTAAGTCAGTTCGTACGTATTTAAGTTAAGGTTAATACGTTACGTATAAAAATACACAAGAAATGATGTTTTTAAATTTAATGCAAATGAATAGAAATAAATAATTATGTAACACTACAAAACGAATCAGTCATTTTTTAAAATAATCAAATTTTGTTAATAAAACATTGTTTCTGTGAATATTAAACTCTACTTTCTAATTAAAATAAATTTCTTCGCACTTTTTGATCTGAAAAATCTTTAATAATTTCTGACAAATTTATGCTGTTGCAAGCTTTATGTTCTATTGAAATCATAGCCCCTTCAGATAATCTATTCTGTGTCATGGTGTATCACAGATAATTTTTTATTATTTTTAGTTTAGGTAAGGTTAAAAAGAACCCTGTGCGCAATACTGATATTTGGATCAAATCTTAAATCTGTTATAAATTTTAAGAAGCAAATTACTTGAAGTCTTGAGAAGCAAATTACTATTACAAAGAACTCATAAAAGTTCTAATGCAGTTATATCACATGAGTTCTCATGGGATAAAATAGTCTCTTTTTACAATGTTCTAACAATTCATTTTTTGGAAGATATCTTAAGGCATATAATATATATATATATATATATATATATATATATATATATATATATAATATATATATATATATATATATATATATATATATATATATATATATATATATATATATATATATATATATATATATATATATATATATATATATATATACAGCGGACAGGCTAACAAGGAACACGCAAATATCACTTCTTTATAGGTCTAGTTTCCTTCTTTCTCTTCCAGAAGTCTTTCCTCCTGGTCGACTGCAAAAAAAATCTCCATCCAATCAATTCTCCTCTGTTGAGATTCTTCTTCTCCCCCGACAAGAATTCTGAGGCCAAATTTTTTTGTACTATATTGGGTTTAAACAATCTTCTTCAGTAATTTTTAATTTTTGAAGTTCTTCTTTCATTTTTTTTACATAGCCTCCTTGCCCTTTATAGTTACAGATTTTACCAAAAATTTGTTTGTTTAACCTTGAGCAATCGATGCGGACCATATGTCCGTAGAACTGAAGTCGCCGTTTTCTGTACATCACTTCAAGGTTGTCAATTTTACTATAAATTTCTGCATTGGATCTCAATCTATAACCTTTCTGTGTTTTCCTAGGACCATAAATCCTTCTTAAAATTCCTTTGACTTTCAGGTTCTGATTCTTTTTACCAATTTTAGCACTTGAATCGTTCTTCTCCCAAAACGTCCTTATGACTTTATCCAAGACCAAATTGAAAAGTAGTGGTGATAGACAGTAGCGTCGGTCAATCGGGCGAATGCCCGGGGCCCACGGGCTAGGCGGCCCCCGCAGAGGCCAAAGTAGTAGTTTTTCAAAACTTGAAATAATAAAAAAAACAATTTAAGATCCACAATGACACAAGAAAGACTATCCAACCTAGCGTTGCTTTCAATAGAAAATAAATTATGCGCGGACTTGTGAGATAAAGACAAGTGAGATAATAGACAAATTTGCTAAAATTGAAGCAAGGAAAATTAATCAAAGTTCAATTAATTTTGTTTTTCTTTTATATTAATATATTATTATATTTAAATTTCTTCTATATATACCCAGTCAGCGTTGAATGTTGCAGGAATGTTGCAGCAATGTTCCGAAGGCTGCACAACATTCCGAATGTTGCAGCAACATTCCTGAACATTCCAATGGCAACGTTGCAATGTGAATGTTGCAGCAACATTCCTACAACATTCCAGTTGCAACATTACAATGTGAATGTTGCAGCAACATTCCTGAACATTCCAGTGGCAACATTGCAATGTGAATGTTGCAGCAACATTCCTGCAACATTCCAGTTGCAATATTACAATGTGAATGTTGTAGCAACATTCCTACAACATTCCAGTAAGACTGCGCCAATTATTTTTTTCATTATTAATATTATCATTTATTTTTACTGTGATAATTTTTTCTCGTCTCACTTTTTTTTTATTCTTATACTCAAAAATGTATTATATTTTTACTTATTTTTCCGATCGGCGCGTGTATTTTCCGCCGATCGGAATTTGCATACACAATTCGTGTATATACTCAATGAAACGTTGCTGTATTTATTCCACTTTTATGTAGTGTATTAAGGCGGGATTACGATGAACTTAACGTGACGAGATGAGACTTGATGAAAACCTAAAACGCATTGTTTTATATGCGGCCCATTACGATCGAGGTAATGTGAAGTATCCGAACTTAATGTGAAATCTACCAATGTCCAAAGTTTAACGTCGTGTCGCCTTATCTTTCAGCCAATCAACGCTCTCGATTCTTGCGCGCATGCACTCGAATTCAAGAGTGGCATTTTCCATTGTGTTGTTACATTCGCTTTGTTTACAGTTTGAAAAGTTGTTTATAAATTAAGAGTTAAAAAATGTCGATTAATGACGTTTTGTCAGTTGAGTGTGTGCGGGCGTATCCCCAAATATATGATAAGGGGCATGCAGGTTTCAAAAAAGACTCCGCATTGAAGAATGTGGCCGAAACAAGGAATGGTAGGTTATGTTGCATCTTTTTATTCGAAATTTACAGTTCATACTTTTCTATATCCTTTATATCTTTATTTCAGCAACAGTGAAAGGATGTAGCTCCAGGTGGCAAACGCTTCGTGACAGGTTTGTCAAAGAGAAGTGGATTGTTGAGCTTTGTGGGATGGGTCAGGAACAGTGGCATCGACTCGACCAGAATGGCCCTTATTGCAAATATTGCAATTCCTGAAACCGCATATTAGGAAAAGGAAGTGTATGAATGCTGAGTCCCTCCTAAACGCGTTTACATAACCTACTTGTAAAACAAACATGTTGCCTTAAAATTTAGTTGGCAAGGTCGTTCGAATAAGAAACGATGTTTTAGCCAATTGATGATGGCGAAATTACTCTGCAGTAAGTTTATTTCTTTAAAAGTGAATATTTTTATATTTTTGCCAGACATTTTTACTTATATTTTATATTGTCCTACAATTTTACAGAGACTTGGCGGAGAGAAATGGTCGGAAAAAGATATAGAAGATAGAAATGACTTATTCAAACTCCAACAAGAGTCAGTCGAGCCAAAAAAAGCAAATGCAGAAGTTTCCTCCGATGAGAATAACAATAACAGTACATGAATTTAAAAAAAATATTAAAAGTGAGAGTGAAATTTATAAATAATAAAGAGAAGAATAAAAGAGAATAAAACTAAAAGTTTCTATTTTTCAGTATATTCCTATAACATTCCTGCAATATTCGCAATATTCCTGCAAAATTCATGCAATGTTCGCAATCTTTCTGCAACATTCATGCAATGTTCGTTATGTTCCCGCAACGTTCCTGCAATGTTCGTAATGTTCCCGCAACGTTCGTAATGTTCCCGCAACGTTCCTGCAATGTTCGCAACATTCCCGCAACGTTCCTGCAATGTTCCGTGCAACGTTCCCACAACATTTCTGAACGTTGCAGAGAGGTCTGGAGCGTTGCAGAACGTTGCAGACATAGGAATGTTGCGGGAATGTTTCAGCAATGTTTAACGTTGCGAAAGTAACATTGCTGCAACATTCATGCAACATTCAACGCTGACTGGGTATGTTCCTTTCTTGTATGTATTAAAAATTTAAAAAATTATTTGTTTATTCACTTTTTTATTTACTGGGGTCCCCCCTCAATATATATGCCCGGGGCCTTAAAATACAAACGACGGCGCTGGAGACTGTCCCCTTGTCTTATCCCTTTTTTAACCTCGAAGGACTCACTAATTTCACTTAAAAATTTGACTCTGGAAATCGTATTATAGTAATTTATGGTTTTTTTATCAACTTGCTATTCCTTCAATGTATCAAAAACAGTGTCCCTACCGCCACCACACTTCGTCACCACACTCGTAACCAAATTGCTTCTTCTTGGATGGAGCATGAAGTTTAGGCACATTTTCAAAGTCTTTTTGAGTTATTTTTCAAGGAATTTTTGAGGGCGATAGATTAAAGTGTATATCTTGTAAAAAGTTAAAAAAGAAAGAAAAGAATCTATATATAATGACACAGAACATAATAATTGAATTGTAACGAACATATGAAACCCTCAAGTGAGCACAAAAAGCATGAACTCACTACAAACAAAAATGCAGGACTCTGTACAATTTATATTAGGCCTTGAAACAACCATCACATATTGTTTAGAATTTTGCTTAAAAATTCACAAAAGAAAAATTAAAAAAAGCAAAACAAAACCAATATCCCCTCACTAGCCCTCATTAAATACATATCTCGATGATATTTGAAGTATTGAGTCAACATAATGTCTAGGGGACAAAAATCGAGACAATTTATATATAAGTGAACTTTTGAAGTGAAAACTTCTATAGCGGCGCTGAATGACATTTGGGTAGAGGGTAAACTCATAGATTTGCGTCATCATCATCAATAGCTGCGTTCTATAGAACAAATTTCTATAACTCAAAAATTT
This sequence comes from Phosphuga atrata, assembly GCA_944588485.1. Taxonomy (NCBI): domain Eukaryota; kingdom Metazoa; phylum Arthropoda; class Insecta; order Coleoptera; family Silphidae; genus Phosphuga; species Phosphuga atrata. The sequence continues at coordinate 24,207,895 of OX155896.1, read as the reverse complement.
GTTCAAAAGAACACATCTACGCATATGTTTAAAGTTGGCTCTGAACGTCAAACGTAATAGTCAAAGTTTTTGGCAGTGTTGACAGAACGTAGCGTTTCTAAGGAAATATCAACCCGTAGAATTAGTGTGCAGTACAAGAGTAAGTACTTTTACCGGATGTAATAGTAGATGTACTAGTGCCGGATTGTTGGAAAGTTTTTGGCAGTGTTGACAGAACGCAGCGCCTCTAAGGAAATATCAACCCCTATAATCAGTGTGCAGTACAAGAGTAAGTACTTTTGACGGATGTACTAGTAGATATACTAGTGCCGGACTATTGGAATGTTCAGATTACTGGATTGTATCGAAGAATTCATGGTAAATCACGAATCAGATCCATCAAAGTTTTAGGCAACCAAATGTACTCGTATGCTATCCAAAGGAAGGAAACTCCAAAATAAAATTAATAGTCAGCGATATAGAGATAAGAATAAGAAAAAAACTCTTGCAATAGTTAATTCAGAAATTTCTAAACATCGAAGAATCACAGCTGAGAAGGAGGAAAGAAAATTAAACGTCGTAAAGAATATTCCAAACAAAAATTAATTTACATACAGATAAATCTTCAGAAACAGTTATATGCCTTATAACTGCTTGTTATGTGCAAAAAAGGCATGTTTCTAAAAGTCAAAATTTCCATAACTCACAAATTGCAGACCCATCAACAAGAAATGTGCCTTATATCCTACCAATTCATTTTGCTGACCTATCAACACAGAATCAACCAAACATTCCGGATTCAAATTCATATTATGATGATGACATTAACCGTCATTCTCCTTCAGAAGTGAGTTATGTTCCAGATATACATATAAAACAATACTAACAAACTATGAACCAAATTTGATTAATTAACATACTGATAAATCCTCAAAACCAGTTATAAATCTGTTTTTTTTTTCAAAAGTTTTCACTTCAGTCGGCATTGCCTGACAATTATTTCTTGTTTAACTCAAAAAGAAAATTATAAAAGCAAAAAATAATGTTTGAAAAGAAAATGATGAAGAAGCAAAAAATATGTACATGAAGAAAAGTTACGAAAAGGAAAGTTGAGAATCAAAATATAAAAATCGTTTTATTTCATTGTTGTTACCAATACTGTTATTAGTTCATAAATTAATGTGCGTAAATGTGTATAAGCGACCACATAAATACAAAAGCCCTTTTAGGCTGCTTGACTGTATTTTAAATTTACATTTTAAATTTCCTCTCAAACAAGGTGAACAATGAAAACTTTAGGGGTTTATAATCGAAATCTAGGGGGATTTGAAGTTGGTCCTAGGAGCAAAATTCTGTACGAGTTGGCATCTGTGGATGTTTCATATCGCAGTTTAACCGTTTTTTTGTTCATTGAAATTTATTTATCGTTGTTGAGGTTAATGATTAATTAATGTGGAAATTAACAATGTTAGTCGTCAAATACAACAATCAAGTCGTCAAATAATTACAACAATCGTCGAAAACGCTTCCAAACTGCAAACGCTTGATTGAGTTAGAGATATCTAAACAACACTTGCAAATTCCAACATTATTGCCAATAACTTGATGCAATTACCCTATATAATATTTTATCGACAATTTCAACGAGACTACTGAAAAGTATGCTTAATAAATATATTCATTGTTTCCTCATAGTTATAACAATTTATTGTCTTGGGCCAAATATTAATTAACATTAAACCTACTATACTGATACTTCTTGTATACATATAAATAGGGCCCGGATTAATATGTAAATACATATTTTTAATTCAAATTATTTTTGGACTTTATATTGTTTTCCACACAAATTATGATATTTAGAACGAGAAAATGTAATCTTTATTTTCCTATATGTTTTTCTATATTTCAAAGGTAAGTCTATATTTTACAAAAAAATATTAAAATTCCATATATATATATATATATATATATATTTATTATTTTTATTTTACATATTATTTTATATTTTTATTATCTTCAAACAATAAACACTGCCTTTATTGAAATATAAAAAAATGGAATGAATTAAAAGTTAAAGCACAAATATTCATTCCCTTCCTCAACAAGCAATAATGTTCTTAATTTATAATCCTGTTTTTTGGTACTCGAGAGATCATTCAATTAATAGAATGACACAATTACTGATGATATGATCGTCCAAATCTTTCAATTGTGGCCATACAGCGCCAGATCTAGCTATTTAGCCGCCTTGGACAAAAATATTATTCACCAGCTGTTACACTAACACCATATAAGTCATGAGCTGCTATTCCAAAGATGGGATGTTATATGTGCCCATAATTATGAAAGTGGTCTACGTCAAAATTAAAAAAAAATGAGTTCATCAGTTATTTCACACCACATTATTAACACCATATATTTTTGAAATTACAACCACTACCTAATGTATCATCGTATAAATTATAAAAATTGTAGAAATTATAAATTGAAAAAATTACAATGAATAGATTTAGTTTAAAATAATGCTGTGCGAAATAACTGATAAACTATCTTCTTTTTTAATTTTGACTTGGACCACTTTCATAATAATGGGCACATATATGAGATACTGCTGGAATTGTATAATATTCACATGTGTTAGTCTACTGGGGCTTCTGAACAAGTTTACAAACATTCATGAGAGTATGTATGTATGTTTGTAAGTATATATGTAGATTTTTTTGTTTCCGTGGTAACTTGTACTTCGACCTTCATAGATCAATACCACTCTCTTCCTGTAATCATTGATATACTTATTGCAACTCCTCTGCATTCAAGCATGTCTGCATCTGTCATCCTTTTCTGGTTAAATGATCCCAGCATTACTTTTGATTGTCATAGTCTTTCATTGCCAGATTGTCAGTTTTCATCCATTGTTCTCTTATTTCTTGATGCTGCATCAATAATTTGTAGAATTTTGCAATGGAAAACCAATAATATAATGAACTTGTAGTTGCTGATCTTCTTTAGTGAAATAGCTTAATTTCTTTCATCTGATTTGCAATTTAACAGAATTGTTTTCGTTAGCGCTTTTTGGACTTCAACAAACCGAACTTATAAAGCAAAAAATAGCCTCATAACGTCCTGTCCATCTAGTAGGGTTCAATGTTTTTAATGTTATCGAAGTTGAAGACTCCGTTTTTTATCAGATATAAAAGTTGATAAGATATTCCATCTTTTGATACTATGCCCAAAAAATATTATAAATTTAGAGGCTGCCTCTAAAGCACTTATGTTTAAAGCCACTGTTCTTTCAAACGCCTTAAAACATTTCAAAATTTGTCTTGTAGAAATGTTTCCATGTATTCACATGAATTTGAAAATTTAAAAAAGGAAGCAAATAGTGTAGTAGGAAAGTGGTGAATCAACCTGAATTCAACCCTGAATTTTCTAAAACTCATCAGTGGAAGGTGAAACGATATTTTAACGAACTTTGAAGATGAGCGTCTCGAAGATCCGGAAAGTTTGTTCAATGTGAACATAATATATCGAGTATTTGACATCATTATTAATCAACAGAAATTGCAGAACAATGAAATTGTTTCCAATTTCTGTGTTTTGCAACCTGTCACTTGGTAAAATTTAAATTATACTGTTAGGACTATTAACAAAAGCTCTAGAATTTCTTGAAATATGTAAAAAAGACATATCTGAATCATTTGCCAGGGAAATTATCAGTTTTCAGTCCACCTTTGGAGGCGAAATGGTCTTTGTGTATTAGAGAACTTGCTGATTTATTGATAATAAAGAACCATTGTATGTCATGCAGCTTTCCTGAAGTATGTACTGCATTAATGTTATTTGTTACAGTTTCTGTGACTACAGCTAGTGTAAAAAATATATTAGATTGTAGATTGTAGATATGGTGGTGACGACTTGTACTGCGACCTTTATAGATCTATTGTACCCCACCCTCCTCCTCCAAGTGTTGGTGTACTTACCCATTTAGAGCGCCTCCTCTAATCCTGATTCCTTTAGGAATCTCAGGATCTGGGTGGGATTCAAGGCCTGCAGCTCCTCTGTGTTCAAGCAGTGAGCCCCAAGGTACATCTGTCTCTTGCGGAGTAATGCTCCGCAGTCTTTGAACAGATGTATGGGGGTTTCCTCTGCTGAGCCACAGAATCTGCATCCATCATCCTCCTCTAGGCCTAGGGCCTTGAGATGTTTCCTAAGTCTGCAGTGTCCCGTCAGGGCTCCTGTCAGAATTCTGAGCTTGTTCCTGCTTAGTTTCAGGCAAGCTTTAGTTCTCTTCTGGTTAAAAGATCCCAGCATCACTTTGGATTGCCTTAGCCCTGGAAGTTCTTCCCAGGTTTTCATCCATTTTCTTCTTATTTCTTCATCTAAACTTTTGCGGATGGTGTTCACGCTCATACCGCAAAAGGGTTCCGGACCTATAAAGGGGCTACTGGATCCCTTGTTTGCTAGGTGATCGGCTTCTTCGTTTCCGTCTATACCAGTGTGTCCTGGTACCCAGTATAGCGTTACTTTATTATCCCTGCCAAGCTTGTTCAGCTTCCCCACACAGTCCCATACCAGTTTGGATCTGATGGTGTATGAGCTAATGGCCTTGATGGCTGCTTGGCTATCTGACAGGATAGCAATTCGTTTTTTGCGGTACTTCCTGTCGAGGTTAAACTGTGCACATCTTTCGATTGCGTGTACCTCTGCTTGGAAGATACTTCGGGATGTTCCCATGGATTCGGAGTATCTGGTACGAGGTCCAAACACTCGTGCACCAGTGCCTTCCTTTGTCTTCGAACCATCTGTATACCACTTGATGGCATTTTGCTCTATGTGGTATGCTGAGGATTCGTCGCTCCAATCGGCTTTACTACTACACATTGCTGTGTAGTTTTTCTCGAAGTGGTATTTGCATACCATTTCGTCTTTTGGTACTTCCAGCCAGGGGATCTTGGCAGCGAGGCTGTTTCGGTCTCTGCTCCCGATTATTTTGCCTCTGCCCATTCCTTCCTTGCTGTACCTTACGATCGCCGATCTGGCGGCGCTCTCCACCACAAGGTGCAGCGGAGTCAGATCCAGCAGCAGCTCCAATGCTGCTGTCGGACACGACCCCATCGCCCCCGTGATGCAGACACACGCCAGTCTTTGAATCTTCTCAAGCTGTTTCCTCATAGAGGCCAGCTTGAGTCTACTTCCCCACGCAACCGCCCCATAAGTGATTGCAGGTCTCACTATCATGGTGTACATCCATCGCAGGATAGTGGGGTTACAACCCCACGTTTTTCCTGCCAGATTTCTGCACACCATTAGGGCGCGTTTGGCTTTACCTACCACTGCCTCAGCGTGTCTATTCCATAGGAGTTTGCTATCTAGTGTGATACCCAGATACCTTATCTCCTGTTGGTATTCTACTGCCTTCCCATCTATGAGTATGGGATGTAGGCAGTTTAGTTTTCTCCTTCTAGTAAATGGTATCACCGTGGTTTTGCTCGGGTTGAGTCTTAATCCCACTGTTTGACACCATCTACTAGTTACTTTGAGGCCTCTCTGAACAATTTCACAGAGCGTTCCCTCAAATTTTCCTCTGGCCATTATGACTATGTCATCGGCGTAACCTTGACATTTGATGTCTAGGTCGTTTAGCCTAACCAGTAGTTCATCAACTACCAGGCTCCACATTAGCGGTGATAGTACACCTCCCTGTGGGCACCCTCGAGTTGTGGAGATCTTAATGGTGTCTTTTCCCACTTGTGTCTCCGCCGTTCTAGTTCTCAGCATTTCTCCCATCCACTTTGAGATAGTGCTGTCGATACTCCTTCTTTCAAAGGCCGCCCTGACAGCCTCGTGTGAGGTGTTGTCAAAAGCTCCCTCTATATCCAAGAAGGCACATATCGCTACTTCCTTTATCTCTAGTGCTGCTTCTATTTCGTTTGTCAGCTGATACAGGGCGGTTTCTGTGGATTTCCCTGCTCTGTAAGCATGCTGACTCCTGTGTAGTGGTGTACCTACCAGCACTATAGTCCTAAGGTAATTATCAATCACCTTCTCCATTGTCTTTAACATAAAAGATGTTAGACTAATGGGTCTAAATGACTTCGGTTGAGTGGTGTCTTTCTTCCCCACCTTCGGTATAAATACCACCTTAGCCCTTCTCCATAGCTCCGGTATATATCCGAGCGCTAAGCTACTTCTAAAGATATTTAGAAGATACGGCATTAGTTCTCTCTCTCCCTTTTGTAGGAAGGCAGGAACTAGTCCGTCCACTCCTGGGGCCTTAAAAGGCTGGAAAGTGCCGATAGCCCATCTGATTCGGTTTTCCGTACAGATGGACGCTGCCCTCTTCCAGTCGGCCCGACTTGGTTTCCGTGGTTGCATCAAGCCCTCGGTCTCCCTGTATCCTTTACATCCCGGAAAATGGGTTTCTAGTAGGAGGAGAGCTCTTTGCTCTTCATCCTCCGTGAAGGTCCCATCCGGTTTCTTGAGAGTGGTTGTCATTTCCACTCTATCCTTCGCTAGTGCTTTGTGCAGTCTAGCTGCCACCGGCGTGGATTCTATGTTTTCACAGAAGGTCCTAAAGTTTTCCCTTTTTGCCCTTCTGATCTCTTTGTTGTAGGTGGTAAGCACCTCAGAGTATTCTAGCCAATTTCCGTATTGCTTGGCTTTGTTGAAGAGCCTACGTACTTTTGCTCTTAATGTAGACAAATTTTTGTTCCACCATTTTTCGTCCTTATGCTCCTTCACGGTTTTTACCGGGCAGCTGGATTCAAATGCCGTGGTGATTGCTACATTTATTTCTCCTACAGCCTGCTCCAGCACGGTGTAGTGTTTGATACTACCCCGCACTGTCACCTGCTCTAGGTTTTCTTTTAGTTGGGAACTAAACATAGGCCACACAGTTTGTCTGGGGTTTCGAATGGGGGTGTTTTCCTCACTCGCTCCTTCCAGCTCAAACTCTATGATCCTATGATCTGACATTGAGGGCTCACTTGAAACCCTCCACTTTTTAATTAGTTTACTTACGTTAGCGCTACCTACCGTAATATCCAGTACCTCATTTCTGACTTTAGTGACAAATGTTGGTGTGTTCCCAACGTTGTACACAATTAAGTTCTCTTTAATGAGGTATTCTAAAAGGTACTCACCCCTCTTATTAGTGTCCGTGCTGCCCCACATCTCATTGTGTGCGTTCGCGTCACATCCCAGGATGAGTGGCAGCCTTCTCCTAATACAGTGTTCCACCAGCTTTTGTACTTCAATGGGTGGTATGCTGTTACCATCGCCAGGGAAGTATGCTGATGCGATCACTACTTCGCGGTGGAGACCCTCGATCTTGATGAGGGCCTGAATCGGTACTAAATCCCGCGTTAAAAATTCTGAAAGACATAAGTAATTTATGCCATTTCTTACCAAAATGCAAGTTCTAGGGGAGACCTCACGGCTGTCCCATACCAACTTACATTCCCTGTTGCTAAGGCCTTTGATCTTACCTCCGTAGGTCCAGGGTTCTTGAAGCAGCGCTAGCCCTAGGTGCTGCTTGGTGAACATCCTAGCTATCACAGCTGAAGCTGCTATGGCATGATGGATGTTCACTTGGGCTATTTTGGTGCGCCTGCTGGTCATTCTTGTTTTGTGACAGGAGGCGGCAAGTCCTCCTCTGTCCCTACAAGAACATCTACCTCTGCCTCTGTAGACATGGCTGGACTGCTCATGTCTACGAGTGTGAGGTCAAGGTCGTCTTCACGGGAATCCGGGCTGACTTCCTTGTTCTCTGTGTCGGTTAGGTCCCGTACACATGGATTATTTTTACTTTTGGAATTCATATAAATCCCACGAGTCGCAAGGGAACTAAAGGTCCACCACATCAGAGCCCCGCTTGATAGTGGTAAGGCTGGATACCCTCTGAGGTCGCCAGGTATCAGAGGGGCTCCGTAAGCGATGGCCGGTTGCCCTTGGCCATCAACCAGTCCCTTTGGCACGGGTCGCATGACACCTTGGGATTAAGGGTTTGGAAGTTCTTGGTTGTTCGCCCTCCGCCGAACGCCCCAACCGGGGTTGTTCCAGTCGTGACGTCCAACGGTACGCGAAACTAAGCCCTCACACCGCGACAAGGTGACTTCCACGTGAGGGAAAAAAAAATATTAACAAAATTAAATTGTTATTTTATTATAAATATGTTATACCTATGCCTTTGAAAATTAAATTTATTAGGTATTTAACTAAAATGCACCCAATATTAGTAATACTGTTGGATGACTACTTCAGTGATTTATTAAAATTAAATTACAACGTGACGATTTTTAGTGGGGCCCATCCAATGAATTTGCCATGCTTGACCTATAAAAGATAAGCATTCTTGATAAATTTAAACTCATATTAAAGTATATTAAATTGTCTTTCAAACGGCATATTTCTTTATTTCATCTCATAAATAGTTTCTAAAAAAAAATAAGTCAAAAGTGTACAGTGGGCCGATTTCTATGCACGCAAGTTTATTTAATTTCTAACTATGCCTAGTGGTTTCATTAGGAACAGTTAGAAGTCGAATATCATAGATGACATTACAAGAAAAATAAGTCTCAACAGATGAGATAGGGTGAAAAGAATAAACTGACTAGACTAGATGAGACATGGGCAACCTCTTTTCAATTTGAGTCTCTTTCAAGTCAAACGCTGAGAGACAAAAAACGATGTTAATTTTTAATTTAAAAAATTTTTGCATTTATGCCTTTTAGTTTGTTTATTGTGTATCTTGTAAAATGTTGTCACCTTGGATTGTTGTGTATCTTATAAAAATTATTAAAATATGAATTCATACCTGGGTGGAATCCAAAATAATTGATTCATTACCAATAATTTCATCATAAACATTTTCTGGCTTGCTATTTAGAATTAAGTTTTCATTATTTTCTATTTTCTTCTGCAACACAGCTAGTGTTGCATTTTATACATTTATACATTTTAAATAAAAACATAACTTATAACAAGCATGTAATTGAGATTTTCCACTGACAATAGTTTGTACTTGTACCAATTATTAAAATAGATTTAAGATGCTCATCAGTTAATTTAGATCTGTAAACATTTTTTGTGTACTTCATTTTGGAGAAGGTCTTCTCACACAAATAAGTAGTACCAAAAACAGAAAACAGCCCACGAGCAAATTTATGCAAATTATCAAATTGTGTCAGTGGAAGACTCTTATAAAATTCCAACAAAGATGAGTTTTGATATTTGTTCTTAATTATATCACTGCACTGTAGATCAATCATTTCCATTTGAAGTTCCGGGGCTAGGGTTTCAATGTCAGTATCAAAAGGATTCTGAAAAATCTTAATTTGATTCGCAATGGCATCAAAGTCCGAGAAACGAGTATCAAAATTTATTTTCAAAGCACTCTAAGTTTCGATTGCAAAATCGATCTTCAGTCTCAGTGGTGTGGCTGAATATTTCACATGTTTTAAAATGTGAAAAACATTTACTTCGTAGTTGTGATTGAAACAGTATCAATTTCTTCCAGAATGATTTGATATTAGTGTATAAATCAGGAAGATGCTGGTTTTCTCCTTGCAATCTCAAATTCAGTTCGTTCACATGTTTTGTCAAATCAACATAGAATGCTAACTTCCACAGCCATGCGTTGTTTTGTAATTCAGTAAGAGGGCGTTGCTTTTCATCAAAGTGATCACAAAAATTTCGATCACTGCTCGAAGTTCAAAAAACCGCTGAAGGACTTTCCCACAACTAAGCCAACGTACGGCAGTATGATAAGGTAAGTCATTTTCTCCAATCTCTTCAATAAACTGTCGGAATTGTCGGTGATTCAGCCCAAAAGATCTCATAAAATTAACAGTTGATATGACTGGTTTCAGAACTTCAGACATATCCAAACATTTTCCGCACAAAGACTGTTGATGAATGATACAATGTAAGATTAATGGTTTTGAACCACCGTCATTTTCTACAGCCTTTGACACAAGAGCGACCACTCCTTTATCTTTCCCACTCATGTTTTTGCCTCCATCAGTTGTAATACATTTCAAGTTTTTCCATCGAAGGTTCTTTTGATTAATGGCCATTTCAACTCCTTTAAAAATATCTGTACCAGTAGTTGTGCCATGAATACTATACATATCAAGAAGTTCTTCATGCACTTCATAGCTTTTATTTACTCCTCGAATATAAATCAACACCTGAGCAGTATCTGACACATCCGTTGACTCATCCAAGGCCAAAGAAAACCACTCAACATTTCCATTTTTGTCGAACAGTTGAGAGGATATATTTTCAGCGATGTTTTCTACCCTTCGAGCCACAGTGTTTGCTGACATACTGACAGTTTTTAATAAATTTACCTTTTCAGGGCACATTTCTTCGGCTACTGCAATTATGCATTCTTTGATCATTTCTCCAACGGTGAATGGTTTTCCACGTTTTGCAATTTCAAGAGCCACACGAAAGCTGGCACGAGTTGCAGCCTCTTGTTCAGTTTTGAGTTTTGTAAATGAAGATTGCAGCGATTTCAATCCGCACTTCATAGCTTCGAATTTTTCTGTCCGCAAACTTCCTGTATATTTTGAGTAATTTTGAAAATGTTTTGTTTCATAATGACGTTTAATGTTATATTCCTTGAGAACGGCTATGCTTTCATTGCAAATCAAACATAGCGCCTTGTTACTGGACTCAATTACGAAATACTGAATGTTCCACTGATCTTTGAATTTTCTGCATTCGCTATCAATTTTTCGCTTCTTTTCCATACTACTAAATCACACACAAAAGCAACAATTCAAATCAAAATACTGTTACAAAGATGTCTTAAACTTAAACACGCACAAACATGTTTTAAGGAGGTACGCACTATTTTATTTCACAACAGTGTCATAGGAACTGACTTGTGGTTGCGCCACTAGCCTTCTTATATATTCCAATTACTGCCATCTAGAAGTGAGTGGAAGACACCAGAACTTTCTCGAACCAACGAGATTATTCTGTACGTGCTATTAGCGCCATCTGTTAGCGATAGAAGGTACTACCTATTTCCGCTTGTGTCCACCAGATGTCGTGTCACGTTACTCCTCATGGCTTGTACTCTACGACTAATCTAGAAATTACAGATAATAACAGGAAAATAATAATATGCAGTGTTGCCGTTTTGCGGACTTTAGTCCGATTTGTAGCCTTTTTTAAACGTTGCGTACTTTTTCGGACTTTTTTTTTCATCAGTGGACTATTTCACTTTTTACCACCGGCAACAATGATAATATGGTTTTGGCCCTCGGAACTTACTGGAGTAATCAGTATGGCCCTAAGGCTGGAAAGTTTGGAGACCCCTGCTCTATACGATCTAACATCACATCTGCGAATACACTTACATTGTAATCTGAATCAGTTAACTCAGATATGTCATCCAATGTGATATCTACTATTTTTTGTTGAAGTGAATGAAGTTGCAATTGAATCCAAGTTTAATATGTTTTTAGAAACAATTGATTCTTCAATCTCATCCTACAATACAATAAAAATTATCAAATAGCTTAAAATAATAATTATTGTACCTGACTTGAAGAAATGTTAAAATATTACAAATGGTCAACTTGCAATATATGTTTGTATTGTATTTGTTACTAGGAAACACCATCTGTTTACAATATGTGTGTAATATTAATAAATTTATACATTACTATCTTTCAATATTGATTAATACAATCTTATTCACAAGCTTTTTTTTTCCATTATTGTTTTAGATGTCAAGACAGTTAGACAGTAATTCCATATGTGGAGAAAGGAGTTTTGGAATCGAGGATAGAGACACCCAAAGAATAAAATTGTATTCTCCCTTAACATTATTTTTGGGCCAAAATGGTTGTGGGAAAACAACAATAATAGAATCTATCAGGCACGCATGTACAGGGGAACTTCCAGGTGGTACAAAAGGTACTAAGGGTGGTCAAGGTTTTATAAGTGATCCTTATATGCATACTGTACCTCATGTTATGGGCCAAATTCGTCTAAATATAATTGATGTTAAAGGCAATAAAGCAACTATAGTTAGAATAATGAAATGTGAGAAATTTGGCACTGGTGGCTTAAAGTTTAGTACTTTAAATTCCACTATGACATTTTTAAAAGCGAATGGGGAAGAAGAAACTAGAAGTGGACGTAGTGAGGACCTAAATGCACTATGTATACAATTGCTTGGTGTTCCAAAATCTATACTAAATAATGTGATATTTTGTCACCAAGAAAAATCACTGTGGTCTCTAGAAGAGAGTACACTGTTGAAAAAGAAGTTTGATGAAATTTTCGAATTAGTAGAATATAATAAATGTGTGGACACTTTAAGAAAACAATTCAAAATAAAATCTGATAATTTGAAGGTATTCAAGGTGCATCTCAAAAGTTGCAAAGATCTTAAAGATGAAGTAGCAAGAAAGAAATTAGGTTTGGAAGATAAGGAAAATAAACTTAAAGCTCTTGTAATACAAGTAAGTGAATGTGAGGAAAAAATAAAACCTATTGATGAAAGATTAAATGCAATTTGTCAATTTGAAATGAATTTAACTGAACTTCAGAAGAAAAAAGCAGCAAAAGACAGTGAAAAGAAAAGTGTTATTGAGATTCAAGCCTCTATTAAAGCTTATATTACTAAAGAATATAGTGGATCTGATTTAGAGCTCAATGAAGAAATAAATTCTTTTCGAGAGAAAAGAAATGAAGAACAAGTAGAACTGTTGCACCATAAAAGGCAAAAGCAGCAAATTGAATCACTGCAGGAGAATTTGAAAGAAGTTATTAATAAGAAACAAATTATTTTAGCTCAAACAGAAAGTGATATTTCAACTTATAAGAGTAAACTGAATGAACGAAACGTGTTAAATTATTGTTTCAAGAGGTTCCTAAAAGTCAAGTCAAAAGACAAGTCGAGCAATTGCAGAAAGATAATTCAAATAAAGTTATTGCAAGCAATACTAAAATTTTTGCTGCCCATCAATTAGTTACGAAACTTGAAACTGAAATTAAACATCAAACTAAAGTATTAAACGATGCAGAAACTGATTTGACGAAATGCAGGAACGAGATTTCCAGAGTATGTGAAAGTCTAGAATATAATAAGAAATGTGCTGAATTAGAACAAGAAATAAATAAACTGCAACGAAAAAAAGGCCAATTGAGTTTAGCAAAGTTAATGTATGAAGCTTTTGTACATGAAATATCATCAAAAAAAATGTTGTCCAATTTGCAGCACAAATTGTGACAGCAAACAACACGCCATAAATGAAATAGTAGGTACAATGAAAAATAAAATTCAAGACATTCCAAGAGATTTAAAAAATGTCCAAGCAGAATTAGTAAAAGCTGAAGATTTAAATAAGACAGTAATTCAACTAAAATCTTCTAATGATAGAATTCAAGAATTAGCAGAAAAAATAATTCCTACTTTACAACAAGAAATAGAAAAACTTAATAACAATCTAAAATCTCAAACTGAGATTTTATCTAGATTAGAAGAAGATTTAAAAACACCTCAAGAAATGTTTGAAAACTGTGGAAAAGTGATAAGCAGTGCAGCTTTGATCGATCAACATTGTGCAGATATCAAAAAGTCATAAGAAAGAATTGGAATTTTAAATACTCAGCTAATAAAAATTGAATCAACTAGATCAAAGCAGCAAACAGAAGCTGAAATAAAAGATACCAAAATGGAATTAAATACACTGCAAGAAGAATGTGACAATAAAAATAAGAAATTAAATATAAATCGTAAAAGGAGTACTGATTTAGGAGAACAAAGAAATGCTATTCGTCAGCTAGTACTCCAAGTTGCAATGCAAGGAAAACCACAACTAGAAGAGAGTTTTAAAGAAACAAATGAAAAAGAATTGAAATTTCAGGATGAAATTCAAGCACTTAAAGGTCCACTAATTATATCGCAGAATGACTTGAATGAAGCAAAAATAGATCTTGAAGGAACTAAAGTATCTAATGATGTAACACTACGAGCAATGAAAAACGAATATTATTCTTATGTGAATAAATTGAAAGAAATTAAAAAAATACAATCAAATATTAAATCTGACTCTGAGAAAGATTTTCAAGGTAAATATGATACTGTTACTGTCTAGAAGAGTTGCAGAGGCAGGAATTAAAAAAACAAGAACTTTTAAATAAGAAAGAAATAGTTACAAAAGCTATCAATGATTCCAATGTTTTGATGGCTAAACAAGAACACGATTTTAGAGAACTAAAGGATAATTTGAGTTTAAGAGAAAAACGTAAATTAGAAAAGGTTATTGATAGAGAGTTGAGTTGATTAATAGAATAGATAGTTACTAGGAATTAAAAAAAAATACAGATATATCGCGCAGTACTATTTACACTCTTTCTAGTAGCGGTGTCGTTGACGCCTGATTTAAGTTTATAATCCGACACATATGGTACCAGACAACCGCCGGATTATCCAAAAATTCCAAATTATGGCGAAGCGCCTAATCACTGAACGTGCCGGACTAAGCAACCGCCGAATTATCATTATTGTATTGTACTTATTTAACTTTTTATTGCATTTTTGTTCTATTCAAGAAATCCAAAACACATGTCTCCTAGTTATCTCGCCCTCTAAATTATCTGATTTCCGGGCAATTGGTTAACAATTTTCCTTCCATTAAATATTTTAATGGCCACGCCTTTTTTGACACACTTCCTTGATATTGTAAAATTAATAGTTAGTTAATTTGTAGAAGTCTTAGTGTACAGTCACATAAATAAATTTATTAAAAAAACGCTGTTAAATATTTTTTTGGATGAAGACTTATTGCTAGTCTTGCACGTAACTTCTTATTACTTGCCGTAAACCAATCGCGAGTAACATGGCTTCTTCATCCGAAAAAAAAAACAAATATTTTGGAGAGGAATATACAAAAGCCTCAGTGTGTTTTACGTAATAAAGTGCTTAATCCAGAGAGCATGAAACAAAGCGAATTAAAAGATAACACAGTTCACAAAGAGTTCGTAGGAAAAGATATAGATTTTTTTAAGAAAAAAAAGAGAGCTTTCTGATGTCTTCGCGGTTGGATTCCACAGGAAATATGCAAAAGGCAAATGAATCGTGTCTTGAAGCTTCATATCAGATTTCCTATCGCGTTAATCAAATATAACAGTTCATATAATGAGTAACGATATTTTGGCAACCGTTATTTCTGAAATTAATGAAAGTCCTATATTTGCGTTTCAATTAGATGAGTCAACGGATTTAGGGGTCGCCCATTAATCACATAATGTTTTTTAGCAACTTTTTAACTCTCAAAAACATATATTTATACTGGTACATGAATATTAGGGTGGTCACTATTCGGGGTATTATCGAATTATCTTTCACGATAGTCCTAAAGGGGTTCAAAATATATTTTAAAAAATCCTGCCAAGTTATGGCTATTAATATTAACCTGGCCCCCACGACAGTCAAAGTTTTAAATGGAAATATTATAGTATTTAAATAATATAGCATTAAATGCCTTTTCTTCAAAATGCTTAAAATTCTCTCGTTTAGCTACGAAAAACTTCAGGGAAAGGGATTCGTAAAGATCGGCAGCAGTGATCACATCGACCGTAAAAGCCTGCATTTGTATATTCACTTTTTGTTTATTCTAAAATATTCTTAAAAATTCGTTTATTCTTAAAAAAAAGCACACCACACTTATCTTACCCAGTCAGCGTTGAATGTTGCATGAATGTTGCAGCAATGTTACTTACGCAACGTTAAACATTGCTGCAACATTCCCGCAACATTCCTATGTCCGCCTCTCTGCAACGTTCAGAAATGTTGTGGGAACGTTGCACGGAACATTGCAGGAACGTTGCGGGAACGTTGCGAACATTGCAGGAACGTTGGGGGAACATTACGAACGTTGCGGGAACATTCCAGGAACGTTGCGGGAACATTGCAGGAACGTTGCGGGAACATTGCATGAATGTTGCAGGAAGATTGCGAACATTGCATGAATGTGGCAGGAATATTGCAGGAATATATTGAATATTGAAAAATAGAAAATTATATTTTCAGTTTTATTTTCTTTTATTCTTCTCTTTTATTTATAAATTTCACTTTCACTTTTAATATTTTTTTTAAATTCATGTACTGTTATTGTTATTCTCATTGGAGGAAACTTCCGCATTTGCTTTTTTTGGCTCGACTCACTCTTGTTGGAGTTTGAATAAGTCATTTCTATCTTCTATATCTTTTTCCGACCATTTCTCTCCGCCAAGTCTCTGTAAAATTGTAGGACAATATAAAATATAAGTAAAAATATCTGGCAAAAATATGTTCACTTTTAAAGAAATAAACTTACTGCAGAGTAATTTCGCCATCATCAATTGGCTAAAACATCGTTTCTTATTCGAACGACCTTGCCAACTAAATTTTAAGGCAACGTGTTTGTTGTACAAGTAGGTTATGTAAACGCGTTTAGGAGGGACTTAGGGACTATTTGCAATAAGGGCCATTCTGGACGAGTCGATGCCGCTGCCCCTGACGCATCCCATCAAGCTCAACAATCCACTTCTCTTTGACAAACCTCTCACGAAGCGTTTGCCACCTGGAGCTACATCCTTTCACTGTTGCTGAAATAAAGATAGAGAGGATATAGAAAAGTATGAACTGTAAATTTCGAATAAAAAGATGCAACTAACCTACCATTCATTGTTTCGGCCACATTCTTCCATGCGGAGTCTTTTTTTGAAACCTGCATGCCCCTTATCATATATTTGGGGATACGCCCGCACACACTCAACTGACAAAACGTCATTAATCGACATTTTTTAACTCTTAATTTATAAACAACTTTTCGAACTGTAAACAAAGTGAATGTAACAACACAATGGAAAATGCCACTCTTGAATTCGAGTGTATGCGCGCAAGAATCGAGAGCGTTGATTGGCTGAAAGATAAGGCGACACGACGTGAATCTTTGGACATTGGTAGATTTCACATTACGTTAAGTTCGGATACTTCACATTACCTCGATCGTAATGGGCCGCATATAAAACAATGCGTTTTAGGTTTTCATCACGTCTCATCTCGTCACGTTAAGTTCATCGTAATTCCGCCTTAATACACTACATAAAAGTGGAAGAGAGAAGTACAGAAAGAAGAGAGAGCGTAGATAAATACAGCAACGTTTCATTGAGTATATACACGCATTGTGTATATACTCAATCGGAAAAATAAGTAAAAATATAATACATTTTTGAGTATAAGAATTAAAAAAAAGTGAGACGAGTAAAAATAATCACAGTAAAAATAAATGATAATATTAATAACGAAAAAAATAATTGGCACAGCCTTACTGGAATGTTGTAGGAATGTTGCTACAACATTCACATTGCAATATTGCAACTGGAATGTTGCTGCAACATTCACTTTGCAATGTTGCCACTGGAATGTTCAGGAATGTTGCTGCAACATTCACATTGCAATGTTGCAACTGGAATGTTGTAGGAATGTTGCTGCAACATTCACATTGCAACGTTGCCACTGGAATGTTCAGCAATGTCGCTGCAACATTCGGAATATTGTGCAGCCTTCGGAACATTGCTGCAACATTCCTGCAACATTCAACGCTGACTGGGTATGTGTACGCAGAGTATTTGGGATGCAAATATCCAGAATCATGGAAAAAAATAAACGCGCTGGGAAAGATTTGGGAGCAGGATTTAGAAAGAGGATACAAGAACTTAGCCTAAGAGAACTTGAAAACACATGCGCCGCAAAAAGTTTTGCATTTAATAACCGGAGTGGCTCAATTTTTTGATAATTTTGAGCGTGTAATCGTATATTAAATTTGGACGAAACTGATATAATACGGTCTTACCAACGCCTAAAGTTTTGGTTGAAAAGACACATCGGCAACTGGAACAAATTGTGTCAGCTGAACGCTTAAGAACTTTAAAAATAACAGTAACAGAAATGCACCAATTTACTTTCTAAACTGACACACAAGGGTTCCTAAACTTCACATCTACCAAGCTCTCTTGAAGAGAGTCGTCTCTACTCGTCTCTTTATTTCAATATAACATTTATGTATTTTGCGTATTAAAAACCCCAAACCCTAACCTAACCCAAAACTAAAAAACCTAACCTAACCCAACAAGAATACAAAGAAAATAGTCAGGAAATAGACAGACAGGAAGTAGATTTTGTGGAGCTGGAAAGAAATCAAAATCTTGAAATTATTGATGAAACCTGTAACAGAGATGACACACAAACAGACCCTTCAGAAAACCAATCGGATTTTGATACATTTGCAAATATTATTCCACCTCTCAATGTTTCGCCTCTTCCAAAACCAGGGGTATCAGGTTTTTAGACTAATTATAACACAATGTCTGCAGCAGTTGTCCATATCCAAAAAAGGCTTTTAATGAAAAGTCATCCAAGAGAAGAAGAGAAAATGGAAAATCCAGGATTTATACTGAATCACCAGAAAAAAATCGGCTAGAAATGTTACACGAAGAAAAAGAAAGAAAACGAGAAGTTAAATTGATGAAGCAGAAAAAAAAAGGAGTTGAAGACATCACAGAATTTTTTGGGACTCAAAAAAAATTGTCTGAATAAAAAATTATCTCTTTAGAAAAAATAAAAAATTATCTCTGGGAAAAAATTGGGAAAAAAAAATAAGAACAAAAGGAATCAATGTAAATCATATGGAGTTTCATTATAAAACTATTTCTGTTTGTTGTTACTATGGCAACAACTTGCGTCTCTAAACAAAAATCATCGACGTAGTGAAAATAAATTCTGACATATATTGGAATTGAATTAATTTTTCTTATTTTGAATCAAGAAGTCTCGGCCTATCAATCTGCATTTATCTGGCTCTAATATAACTTAACCTAACCATAACCTAATCCAGATTAAATCTACTCATTGCGATTAAACCATTCTCCTTCGGCAAGTGCTTTAAACTTATCGCAACTCGTGCGCAACGCCCATCTTTACACACTTGTATCATAAACTACTATTATTGTATACATTCATATACTTGTCCATAAATATACAAAAATGTATTTACATACATTTAAAATAAGAAATGTAGATATTTTCTAAAAAGCGGGACATTTTAAAAAATTGGCGGGACGCGGGACTGTCCTCCAAAAAGCAGGACTGTCCCGCCAAAATCGGGACGTGTGGTCACTTTAATCTTGGGCCAAATATTAATTAACATAAAACCTACTATGCTGATACTTCTTGTATACTTACATCAATAAATGACCAGTCCTTAAAAAAGGGGATTGTTTATAGTAAATGTAGATGATTGTCAATTTGTTATTGAATGAATTATTAAATGAATAACTTCAATAAAATGTGTTTATACCAAATTTTTTATCATAAAATTTAATCGATTTCAGAATATGTACAAAGAATCTGTACAAGAAAAATATTTTTTGATTATTAGTTTGCTTGAAAGTCATATTGTCTTTCAGTTGTTTGGCAAATTTATATATTAGTTTTCACAGATGGTTTCAACAATAGTAAGGTTATAAATAGTAATAGTAAGGTATAATCTTGCGGTTGGTTAATTAGACACTTTCAGTAATCCGGCGCTCTGGGGAAACATGTGTATATGCTGTGACACGTCCTTATGCTGTATATAACACTATATATCACGTCTTATGCTGCCCCGCGCCGGATATAAAATTCGCGCACAAAAGAAATTAAGTCAAAAACAACACCATCCAGTGTTCTTGGAAAAGTTCTGACCAACACACCCTGCTATTAACTCTGAAAACTTGATTGGCGATTCTGACCAAGCTAACTCCACTCTACAATTGTCTTACTATCTGTTCTAAGTTTGTACATATTTTTTTGTATGTACACATTTACCTATATATAGATACATATTTTATTCTTTCTGAAATAGAGTTGTACATAAAATATGTAAAACTGTTATTGTTTTTGTTGAATCCTGATAATCCGGATTTTTTTGATAATTCGGCGGTTGTCTGGTCCCATATGTGTCGAATTATCAAGATTATACAGTAGTTCTTTTTGCTAGTAGTTTTGTTTTGATACACTTGTAAATAAATTGTTTGTTTTTATGTCTTTTCCACACACTGAATGGTTCCCTAATCATGAGAACAATGAACTCTCCAATTGGTATGTAATCTGCTCTTCTCTCATACTTTCTCAAAGAGGGAATTTTATTCACTACATGCTTACTATTGACATCAGATGCTAATTAGAATTTTATTCCAAACTTCTCTAGTTGGTTTTGAAGGTCCTAGTAAATCTATAGGAAGGTACTAGTAACTATTATACCCATTAACAGTAATGTATGTACTGGGTTTGTAACATATTTGGCTGTTATCAATAAACCAGTTTCATATGTTTGTAAACGCATGCTTCTTTCACATTTCTTATCAAATCTTATAAACTTCCATAATTTCAGTAAATATATTCCTGCCAATGATTTTTGAGAAAAATGTGGGTGGGACTCCATTCATTTCTCCTTAAATATGAGATATCTATTTTTTTTTGCTTACATGAACTGTGAGCATATAGCAGATTGCTCTGCTATATCAATGCTTCTAATTATATTACATTTAGTAACCACATATTGTTTGTCCCAACACTATATATACATGTTTCATTTTTATTTTTTTTTTGTTTGGGATAAACTATTCGGTCTGATTTTTTTTTACAAATTAAAGTACTAATCGAGAATAATGATTTTTTTTAATTGATTTATTTATTGTTCAACATTTTTTTATTAAATTTAATGTGGCGTTGTAAAAAAATCTCCTGCATCGTCTCCATGATAGCGGACGTAATTTTGATCTGATACAAAAATATCAAGAAGAT
This sequence comes from Phosphuga atrata, assembly GCA_944588485.1. NCBI lineage: Eukaryota > Metazoa > Arthropoda > Insecta > Coleoptera > Silphidae > Phosphuga > Phosphuga atrata. The sequence goes on along the minus strand of OX155896.1, from coordinate 24,187,056 downwards.
TATTAATCTGTAGGAATGCATACAATTCCTATGAAAGCTTTTTTATGGAAGCTTTTTCAGCCTATTTTTCGACAATTGTTCGTAAACAAAATTGGATGGTATTAAAAAAAAGCTTCCATAGGAACATAAAGAATGACGTGAAGAATGTTCAGTCCAAATTTCAAAGGGATAGCTTGAAGACTGTTCCTTTCAGAGTGGAGACCGTTTTGAAAAACACCATTTCGTTTAAAATTTGAGTACTATTTGAGTGCCAGATACTCAATCAATCCCTTTTTCTAAGAAAGGCTGTAGGGACCGAAATAATTCGAATTTCAATTTAAAAATTGTGGAGAATGTTTATAACAGTATATACTATCGGGACAATGAAAAAGCATCGATTTTTGAAATAGGAAGTTAAGAAAAGGAAAGTTAAGAAAATTGAAGACTGAATTTTCATTAATTAAGGCATTAGTCTTACTAACTTCATCATGTTCATTACAAAAACGTACCATTTCAACTGTCTCTAGTGACAAGTTTTTATCTGGTTTTAAATTTGGACCTTCTAAAAAGCCTATTTCCGATTTTTTTTATTGTCTAACCATGTAATTCGGTTTATTAAATTCACGCACTATCTTTGTAATGCTCCAACTTGCAGGAAAACATGTTAACAGCTTTAACTTTTTCGTCCTACTCGTACAACTGGAAAACTTTTTGGAAAATTTTCAGATTTTTGACAACTTCTGATTTCTCAATATCATTATCATTTTCTGATGACGAACTTTCAGCAGCAGCCACAAAAATTACGTTTTATAGTTGAGGAGATTTTTCTTATTTTCGATGTGCCTAATTTCTTGCATTTAATTTTGCTCTTAGCAATGGAAGATTCGCCCAACTGCTCAAGAGATATATAAAGTGACAATGTTTCTGAGTGAGAATGTTCATTTTCAACATTTTTGTCACCTAGGACCTGTGAATTTTTTAACATAGTAATTTCCTTCCTACATCTAACACCAATTTTTGAGCAACTGACTATTTGTGGATACAATTCAGGCATCATGGTGTAGTAAAAATCTAATGGTATTAAATATTGACAAATGCTTAACAATCAATTTTATCAATATTATCTGGTGGATAATGACGCTCTCAAAGAAACATCAGTAGTCAAGGATCTAGGAATAGTTCTTGATAGCAAATTGTCTTTTACTCATCACTATGAATACATGATCACTAAAGCAAACAAAGTCTTAAGATGTGTAAAAAGATATGGTAATGAATTTCACAATGTTCGCACACTAACTGTCCTATATGTGACATTTGGTAGATCAATTTTAGAATATGGTTCCATGGTGTTGAGGTTAATGATTAATTAATGTGGAAATTAACAATGTTAGTCGTCAAATAAAAAGGATGCACACAGATTTAATTGTAATATTAAAGAACTCAGAGTAACACGCGTCTATACCCCACTAAGGTCGCAGCACGAAAGTGGAGAGAGATGGTTGGCGCATTGCGACAAATGCTTACAAGACTAGCAGTGTTGCCAATATAGAACTGGTAACCTTTATGGTACCAACATAACACATAGTACATAAGTATGGTGACATTCAAACAAAATATAATTACAACACTTCCTCTAATGTTATCATGGAAAATTTAGTTCATTTTCTTGAGTCCCAACATTTCACGTAGTTTAATGAATCTAGGCTTTGGAAGTGGCTTCGTTAAAATATCTGCCACTTGTGCGTCTCCTGGAACGTGTTCGATTGTTATATCTCCAGAATTTAGTTTCTCTCTAACGAAGTGGAATTTGACTTCAATATGTTTGGTCCTTTTATGGAATTCTGTGTTTTTAGCCAATTTTAGTGCACTAGCACTATCAGTATAGAGAGTAGGTAAATTACTGTCTGTCCCGTTTACATCGTTCAGCAATCTGCTCAGCCAGATTGCTTCCTTTGTGCCTTCACAGGCTGCAATGTATTCAGCCTCAGTTGTTGATAGAGCAACACAAGTCTGCTTCTTACTGCTCCATGAGACTGCTGCATCTGTGACTTTGCAAACCTTGCCGCTTCGGGATCGCCTGGTAGGTTTGTCTCCCGCGTAGTCAGCATCGCTGTAAACTTCCAGTTTTGGAATCGCCAAATCTTCCTTCATGTACAGCAAACCCAAATCAGCTGTACCTCGAAGATAGCGAAATATGCGCTTGACTGCGCCCCAGTGTGATGCTCTCGGATTCTCCAGAAATTGGGAGACTGCGCTGACGGCATAACTAATGTCGGGCCTTGTTGCTACCGACAGGTACATAAGACAACCAATTGCCTCGCGAAATGGCGTTGACTTGTCAAGGAATGGGTCTTCCTCGCTGTCTGACAAGTAGTCATCACTCGGAGTGGCAACCGCATAACACTCCTCCATGTTGAACCTCTCCAGTACTTGTTTTGTGTATGTGCTTTGACCTACAAATAAAGAATTAGCACATTGTTTGGTTTGCAAACCAAGAAAACAATTTAAATTGGACACTTTTATTTTAAAGTTCGTTTTGAGTTCGACGAGAAATTTTTGGACTTTTGTTTGGTTGTTGGTGGCCACAAGTCCATCGTCAACATATATGGCGATTATGCTGACGTACAACGAAGTACGTTTGATAAAAAGACATGGATCTGCTTTGCTTTGATCAAAGTGTTGTTGCTTCAGGAAGTCTACGAGCCGTTTATTCCAGCATCTAGGTGCTTGTTTTAGCCCATAGATGCTACGTTGTAGCTTGCATACGCGTCCCGTCCCATCTTCAAACCCCACTGGCTGTGCCATGTATACTTCTTCCTCTAGTTTTCCGTAGAGGAATGCCGTTTTAACGTCAAATTGAACCAGATCAAAATCCTTGGATGCTGAAATACTTAATATTATTCTTACTGTTTCAAACCTGGTTACCGGACTAAAGGTTTCATTGTAGTCCAGGTCCTTTTTCTGCACGAAACCTTTTGCCACCAGTCGTGCATTAAATCTCTCGATTGAGCCATCTGCATTTTTCTTTAGCCTTAATACCCATCGGCAACCAACAGCCTTCTTTCCTTTGGGAAGGCTCACCAGAACCCAAGTTTGGTTCTCAATGAGAGATGCAATTTCTTCTTCTTTGGCTTCTTTCCAATTTGCTTCGTCAGTAGACGATTCGCTTAACAGAACTTCAGCATCAATTTCTTCCTCCAACAAATAGTGATTCATTCGTACTGGACGTCTTCTTCTTCGTTTGGTTTTCGTTGTTTCGTCATGATCGTCCTCTTCCTCGCGAGGTTGATTGACTCCATCGTCGTCATCATGGTCCTGGTTCACTTCACCTTGAACAACTTGATGGACATCATCATCGTCATCATGATTCATCTCTTCCTCTCGATGTTGATGGACATCATCATCGTCATCATGATTCATCTCTTCCTCTCGATGTTGATGGACATCGTCGTTTGTCACTTCCTCTGGAACTTGATGAACGTCGTCGCCGTAAGCCTCCAGGACTGGATTAACATCCACTGCACATGGTTCAATGTGATCGAGGGATTTCTGTAAATTTTTATCCATGAAAATCACATCATGGCTGATAGTTACCTTCTTTTCATCTTGCAGCCAGACCCGGTACCCCTTCTTCTCTCCACAGTATCCAACAAAACAAGCGGACTTGCTTTTAGCATCAAGTTTTCGACGCATCTGGTGAGGAATGTGGACGTAGCACCTTGTTCCAAACGTTTTAAAGTGTAACGGTGTGGTTGGTTTCCTGTTAAACCACACTTCGTACGGAGCTTTTGCTTCCACAGAGGTAGGGCCCGTTCTGTTTAAAACATACACAGCGGTGTTGACAGCCTCTGCCCAAAGATTTAACGGCATCTTTGTCGCGTGTATTAAAGTACGCGCACTATCAACCAATGTCCTGTTTTCGCGTTCCGCGGTCCCGTTTTGTTCTGGCGAATAAGGCATTGTAATTGTTTGCACTATACCATTCGCCGAGAGGAAAGACTTGAGAGCCTGATTGTCATATTCTTTTCCTCCGTCACTTTGAAACTCGCGAACTGTTACACCGGCTCTAGTCGCCTCATTTATGAAAGTTTTAACGCATTCAGGAACTTCACTTTTCTGTCCAATAAAAAACACGCGCCGAAACTTGCTAAAATCGTCTTTTATACACAGAAAGTATCTCGATCCGCCGAGAGAGGTCACCTGCATTGGCCCGCATACATCGGAATGCACGAGCTCTCCCGCACTCTTTGCCTTGTCTCTCCGCGAACGAAAACTTATTCGTTGTTGCTTCCCGAGAATGCACGCTTCACAAACTGCGTCATTACGATCTAGCGCACTAATGTTGTATCTTTTTAACACCTCACGAACATGCTGCTTGTTTTGGTGACAGAATCTCTCATGCCAAGTTTGGAGTGACGCCGTTTTCGTAGTTGCCACGGCCGCCAACATGGTCGCACACTCATCGACTTCTGATGAAAAAAGACAAAGATTATTTGTCCGAGAAACAGTCATATTTAGTGCATATAAGCCTCGTGTGGTCATTGTACCCGTTAAGCGCACATCGTTGTTCTTCACAAACTTGCACATGCGGATGTCAGCTTGAAACTTAAAGCCTTTCTTCATTGTTGCGCTGACTGAGAAGAGATTGCGCCCAAGATCTGGTACATACCAGACGTTCTCTAAGTAGTTGTCAACTGACGCACCGTTGTAACGCATCTGAACGTTCACTGTTCCATGACCAATTGCCTTTATGACACTAGAGTCCCCGAGATGCACGGATTTTTCTTGTTCGAATCTGTTAAAAGAAGCAAAGTATTCTTTTCTACTCGTCATGTGTGCCGTTGCACCACTGTCCGCAAACCAAGTCTCACTGTCAGTTACCGCACTATTCGCGAACGATGCAACCGCCATGAAAGCTTCACCCGTACTTTCGTTATTGCTGAAATTTTTGTTTCTGCATTCGCGAGCAACATGTCCCATTTTGTGACATTTGTAACACTTTAAAATAGGCTTACGTTTATAGGCTTTCCTGTCCTCTGCAACTAGCGCTTCAGATTCGTTTTTCTTCGTTGGCAAACGCATTTCTATTAACCGTAGACGCTCGGTTAACTTGTTTATCGAACGATCAGCAATGGCAACGGACTCCCACACACTCTTAAGTTCGAAGTACTCTGTGGGGAGGGTTGACAAAATTCTACTCATGAGTAACAGGTCAGGAAGTTGCGTTTGGGCAACCGTCGTAAGTTCTTCATTCATTTCCCTGAAGATGCACTGAAGCCGAGCGATATGTGTCATGATATCCTCATTTTCATCCTTTTCATAGGTGAAAAATCTTTCCATCAGCCTGTCTAAGCGCTGTCCTGAACTTTGTTCATATACACTGAGTAGTTTTTCCCAAACAGCTTTAGCTGTGTCACATGTGGCTGTCAAGTCCACATTCGATTCGTTCATTGTCGAAACAAGTACAAGTTGGGCTAGCGCGTCAGCTTTTTTATACTTTCTTAATGCTGCTTGTGCTGCTTCGTCGTTCGAAGCTTCCGGGACGACCGTCATGCGGGTTACAACTTCATACACCTCGTGGTGTTTCAGTACCAAACACACTTGACGTTTCCACATCGCCCAATTTTGTGCTCCACTCAGTTTATCGATCTGAGCCTTAAACTCCATTGTTATTGAAACAATCAAGGCAGTAACGTACTACAAGAAAAAATGTCCGAACTCACAAACACGTGCTCACACTCGCGCAACTTACTAAGTTCAAGATTTTAATCACTAAACACTCGAAATTTACAGAAAATTCGTTCTGGGCCCATAACCTGTTGAGGTTAATGATTAATTAATTTGGAAATTAACAATGTTAGTCGTCAAATAAAAAGGATGCACACAGATTTAATTGTAATATTAAAGAACTCAGAGTAACACGCGTCTATACCCCACTAAGGTCGCAGCACGAAAGTGGAGAGAGATGGTTGGCGCATTGCGACAAATGCTTACAAGACTAGCAGTGTTGCCAATATAGAACTGGTAACCTTTATGGTACCAACATAACACATAGTACATAAGTATGGTGACATTCAAACAAAATATAATTACAACACATGGTCTGGTCGCCCTTTTGTGAAACTCATATTGAAAGAATTGAAGCTATTCAAAATAAATTTGCAAGATTGGTCAAATATATAAGTATAAGCTACCAATTAGTGTTAGAAACTCCACTAGTTTATGCAAAAGTTATCTTGGCATGTCTGAGCTAAAGATGTGTAGAAAATATTTAAGTGAATGGAACAGTGAAAGGACAGGAAAGCCTATACACGTAAGCCTATTTTAAAGTGTTACAAATGTCACAAAATGGGACATGTTGCTCGCGAATGCAGAAACAAAAATTTCAGCAATAATGAAAGTACGGGTGAAGCTTTCATGGCGGTTGCATCGTTCGCGAATAGTGCGGTAACTGACAGTGAGACTTGGTTTGCGGACAGTGGTGCAACGGCACACATGACAAGTAGAAAAGAATACTTTGCTTCTTTTAACAGATTCGAACAAGAAAAATCCGTGCATCTCGGGGACTCTAGTGTCATAAAGGCAATTGGTCATGGAACAGTGAACGTTCAGATGTTTCGTTTATAAACTTCTACAATATGTGTTATCCCAGGCTCCCAGCCTTTTGTCAATGAGTTAAATTTATTTGTGCCTTATTATCATACAAGGGATGCTACCTTATTTTATATCCATCACTACACCTCTTATTTTGCTTTATTATCGCCATTTAATAAAGCTGTGGCAGCTTGTAACAGTATTTGTAATGATTTGGACTTCTTTGGCATACGGTTCTCAACTTTTAGATCTAGAGCCCTTACACTTACATGTTCATGATCTCTGTGTTGATTTGTAGTATAAGTTTTGTCATGTATTTTAATAAGTATGTCTTGTTATTTTTATTTTATTGTTTCTTAAAGGTACCCACTACCGTTAATAAATTATTATGATTGTCCATGATATGACATTTATCAACATTTGTCTGTCTCTGAGAAAATGATTTGTATTCTTTTTAATTAATGAGATTCGAATATTTCAATTTTCAAATTCTTTATAATATTTCTCTCTTAATAACTTGTTGTTCAATGACTTTGTATATCTTTAGAAAATAAGTGAAATCTCATATATTAACAATAGCTATTGATAAATCATTAAAGTATTGGTTTATTATCAAACTATACTGTATAATACATTTTTGTATCATATAAACAATATTTCAGTAATCCTATTACATACTTAAAATATACTTTAGTCTTAAGTAGCAAACCTACTGTCTACCAATAGCCAACCCGAACCTATGAAAATAAAGTGCATTAGTCAAAACAATAAAACATGCAATCCAACAGCCACAATAGTGGCATCTCTACAATGCCACTATTACAATCATGCATAGTAGTAAAGAAAATGAAGCAACAAATAAAACAAGCTTAACCTGTAACTGCTTCTATGCTGATTTAGGCATGCTCTGTAATGAAAAGATTAAATTGAACAGACAGTAGCAGTTCATCATATTTTGATTCTTAACCAGACAATATAAAGAATTGCTAACTGGATTTGTAGAAAGGGGACATTTTCTTTTTTCCAAAATGTTCTAGAATCATAGTTTCCAAAGATATTAATTGACAAATGATAATAATAATTAAAGCAATTTTTGTAGATGTTCTTGTAACAGATTGTAAAATTTTTAATTTTACAATCTTTTAAAAGCAATAAACACTGCCTTTATTATATATTTATTTATTTACACGAATTACAGAAAAAAAATTGTATGATTATATATAATTATATATGATCCATATATAATTATATACAAAAATTGGCCAGATCTGACTATATATAATTATATATAATCATATATAGTGTTATATATGATCATATATACTTATCTATATATGGTTATATATAATTAGATCTGAAAATTGACCAGATCTGAGCATATCTAATTATGTATATTTATATACGATCATATGTAAATATATATGATCATATATAAATATATATGATCATATATCTTTTCTTTCTTTGGAATTTTATAGGGCGTTGACAAATAATACAATCATAATAAACCATACATATTTTGTAGGAAATTTAACGATCTACAAAAAAGGTGTATGATTTTTTCGTCCACTGGTTCAAAAGTTATTCGAAGTCTATTTTTACTATAACTTTAATTTTGACCTCGAATAACTTTCGAACCAGTGGAGTTAGCGAAAAATCATTAAAGACCTTTTTGTAGAGCGTTAAATTTCCAACAAGAATATATATGGTTTATTATGATCGTATTATTTATCAGCGCCCTATAAAATTCCAAAAAGAATTTTCCCCATGTTATTTCCATTTAAAACTTTGACTCTCGTGTTTTATTTGCCACACTTTATCATGGTCTTTTCTTCATGCACGATACTTATTAATACGTCATCTAACTTCGGTTTGGTTGATGTCTTAGTAGAGTGAAGTCGTAATATGTCAGTCGTTGTATCAATTCGTTGTAATAAGTTGTTTAATTGGGTGTTTATACCCTGCTTAAACAATCATATTGGGCGCGGTAAGTTCAATGGGAAAATTGCATCGGAAATTTCCAATTGAATCCTATTGAAGGTTTATTTTCCTATAGAAATCTCCTGAATCCTATTCAGTTGTCCTATTGAGATACGCCAAATCCTATTCGATTTCCCAATAGGATTTAATACTATTCAATAGGAATATTGTGGTCTGAGAATTTCCTATAGCATAATCCACAATCCTATTCGATTCTTCAATAGGATTTGAGTAAATTGAATAGGACTTAGATTATAATTCCCCTATTGAAAAGAGGCAATTCCTTTTAGATGCTCCAATAGGAATTGATACTATTCAATGGGAATATTGCAGTCTCAGAATTTCCTATAGAATAATCCAGAATCCTATTCGATTCTTCAATAGGATTTTAATAAATTGAATAGGACTTCTCAGATTATAATTCTCCTATTGAAAAGAGGCAATTCCTTTTAGATGCTCCAATAGGAATTGATACTATTCAATGGGAATATTGCAGTCTCAGAAATTCCTATTGAATAATCCAGAATCCTATTCGATTCTTCAATAGGATTTTAGAAAATTGAATAGGACTTAGATTATAATTCCCCTATTGAAAAGAGGCAATTCCTATTAGATGCTCCAATAGGAATTGATACTATTCAATGGGAATATTGCAGTCTCAGAAATTCCTATAGAATAATCCAGAATCCTATTCGATTCTTCAGTAGGATTTTATTAAATTGAATAGGACTTCTCAGATTATAATTTTCCCATTAAATAAGGTCAAGCTGTATGTATTAATTTAGGGAATTTTTAATGAACATAAACTCTTAAGTTGAATTATTTTTTTATTTTTTCCTAGTAACATTTGCTTCAGTCTACTCAACTATTTAATATCAATTTTTCTCTTAATTCGAACTTTTATTCCTGTCCGTAAGTGGCTTCGATTTCACTTTCTGCAATGATTGTGTTGTTTTTTACTACACTTATATTATGTAAAAATGTTATATAACTTATTATTCAGTTATATAAATTTCTACACATATCACGACTCGAGTTTCGACGTTTGACGGTCATTTTCAAGGGTCTTAACAAATTGCTAAAGTTGAATATATACCCTAATAGTTTTGGTGGGGAGGGGGGCGGTGTCTGTCCGTAGATGAGGACTTATCTGTTTGAGATTGGGTGAGATTAAAAAGTTGGAAAAAGATTAGGTCAGTTTGCTCGTTTAGGAGATTAACTGAGGGATTACGAGTTTTTCTGAAAATTTCTAATGACTAGGAGATTTAGTTTCGGGCCAAAAAATGTATTATATATTTTTTATTTATTTAATATTTTTTAACCCCGGTTAGATTAGGTTGCCCGCCGCGAAGCGGACAGATATACCAAGACAACATACGCGCGGCAGCGCGAACTCTCGATCCAATATATAGCGGTGGTGGCGTTAATATGTAAGTAGCTTTTCTTCTTTATCATTGCTCGCAGTAGTTATATCCTCGTTTACTTCATCATCATTGTTGTTACTTTCTAAATCGTCATGCTCTTCATCATCACTTTTGTCATTTTCTACTTCATTATTTTCTTCATTATCACTCCTTTCATTATTTATGTCATCATTTGTTCCATTAACATGTCTTTCATTTTCTTCATTATCCGTTTCATCAGATTGATTAGTATCATTTAAGTTTTTTCATTGTCCTGTCTCATTTGTATTTTTTTCAACTTTTCATTCCCATTTCGAATGTTATTTTCTGTGTTTCTCGGTTCTGCTCCAGATTCATCTACAAGATTCATCATAATTTTCAAAAATCTTACTCTTTTACAAAAGTACATAAAAAGATATAAAAAAATATACCACCTACCTTTGTAATGACATTGTTTTTTGAGATTTGAGTTTTTTGGCCCATATAAAAAGTTAATTTCCCTAGATGAGAATCGTATAATAGTTCTTTTGCCACTGTATCTCGGTTATTATTTTTCTTCAAATATTCTTTATATAATTCTGTACATCAAAACAATTAGTATTAGATTTTACATAATTATACAATATTCAAGCTAAACTATAATTATTTTTCTTAATAACAAACATATATGTTTGTTAGTTATATTGAATAATCTATTTATTTATATTGAATAATTTCCTGTAGTATTTAATATGAGATGTATATTCTAATCTTCTATAGTATTTAATATGAGATGTATATTAAAATATAGTAATTACTTGAAATAAAAGCAACTATTCTGTAATCATTTTTTCATCTATCTTCATGTTAAATTTTTTATTGCGATTGGTCGGGTCAAAATTCATAATTTTTTGGTTAGAACTGCTGTCTGGGTATTGTTGCATTTCAGGTATGCCCATTCATAATGCTTGTTATTTTGGCCTTCTTAAAAATAAATTATACACATGAAAATTACAAAAGCTAATCAAATTTCAGTATACATATATAAAATATATACATTTATTACAAGCCATGTTAACAAAAACAATAATTAAATAATGTTGCTTCAAATACTTACGACTAGTCATTATTGCAAGAATCCTAAATTTACACTCTTTAATAAAAAAATGTATTCTCGTATGATGCGTATCACTATAATCCAGCTATTATCCACGTGCAAAGTAAATAATTTTTACTTCATTGTTTGCATTATGAGATTGTGGTGGTTTGCGCAGCCTAGCCTTAGCGCTACAAGTAGCCAATCTCGAAACCGAGCCAGAACCGAGCCGAGCCGAGATTAAAATTATAAATGCGCGCTTGCTTAAAATAATGCCACCAAATGAAATTCATCGTAAGCCACGTGTTTTAAAAAAGAAAAAAGGATGGAAGGCGACAGAATGGCGTTCTTGGCTACTATTTACACCATTCCTTGTTTAAGTGGAGTGTTAGATGAAAATGTTCTAAAAGCATACAGATTGTTCATGAAAAGTATGCACACTCTTCTTTTGGAAGAAATAACAGAAAGTCGACTGTGCGAATATGAAATGAATATTTTATTTTAGATTTTGTTGTTAATTTTGTTGTAAGGAATTGTACAGGCCAGAATTTATGACTTTTAATGTTCATTGTTTGCTTCATATAGTACAAAGTGTGCGGAAAAATGAGCCGTTGTGGGCCACGTCAACGTACCCATTTGAAAGTAATATTTACAAGCTAAAACAAGACGTTACAGGACCAAAAAACATCATGAACCAAATGGCTACACGTACATTACTTCGGAATGGGTTCCTCAACTATTTATCCACAACAAAAGAGAAAAATTCGTGGAACTTTTGTAAAAATATAATTAATAAAGGACGGACAATAGCCATTTTGTTCGTAATAAGAATAACACAATATTGATAAAAAATATTAAATCAGGTTCCATTACTCAACAATGGTGCCGGAAAATATAATCGATGTATTTATAAAGTAATTGTATTATATCACAGTATGGAATACAATAAACCTAAGAGAACAGATAATACATGCATACATCTGAAAAATGGATGTGTTGCAAGAATCAACGATCAACGATTTAGCTTCGATGGGGAAATTATGTTATTCGATGTAAAAATAGAGGAACTAGAAAAGTTTGAAAATTTAGATCACATTTGCTTGATAACAAAATGGAAAAAGAATTCGGAATATGTTACAATGCAAGATATAAACAATAAAGTAATACTCATAACAATCACAGCGAATGAAAATGTAGGGGACGAAAATGCGTGTAAAATTTATGCATGTCTACAACCTAATAACATAGAATTACAGTGAAAATTTTGTACATTTAACAATAAGAATAAAAAAAACATAACAATGTTTAAGTCCTATTTCACTATTGACATCTATTCATCTCCTATTGAATGTTGGTGATACTAAACCTATTAAATAATGGTAAATCATATTAAGGATCATTATAAAATTAAAATAATTTCTAAGTCGTATTTCCCTATTGACAACTATTCATTTCCTATTGGACGTTGGAGGAGTCAAACCTATTGAATAATGCAAAATACTATTAAGGTTTATTTGACAATTTAAATAATTTCTAAGTCGTGTTTCCCTATTGACATCTTTTCATCTCCTATTGGATGTTGGTAAAACCAAACCTATTGAATATCAAAGAATCCTATTGAGGTTTATTTAAAAGTAAAAATAATCTAAACTAAACCTATTCAATAATACTAAACCTATTCAATAATGCTAAATCCTATTAAGAATCATTATAAAATAAAAATAATTTCTAAGTCGTATTTCCCTATTGACAACTATTCATCTCCTATTGGACATTGGTGAAGCCAAATCTATTGAATAATGCAGAATCCCATTGCGATTTAGAAATAAAGATAAATTTTCTAAGTCGCATTATCCTATTAATTCATTTGGTTTCCTATTTAGATCTCTACTTTCATTTCCTATAAAAACTCTTCATTTCCTATAGAATCGCTAACTTCCTTTTAGAATCATCATAATCCTATTCAGTTGTGTCAATAGGAAAGCTCTAAATCCTATAGGTTAACGATCATCATTTTATTTCCTATTCAGATTTGTATAATCCTATTAGACATTTTCCGTTTGCCAGAAATTTCTTAACTTTTCCTATTCAAATATGATGTTTGCTATTCAAATTCTGAAAAAGCCTATAGGATTTAACTTTTCCCAATAGGAATGTTTAAGCAGGGTATAAATACGTTTTTGTTTTCTGTGTTAAATATATTCTCTTGCTCCTACTCTACATAAAATTGTACTAACATGTTTTAATTATTAAAAAAACGAAATTGTAAAGGTCGATACTAGGATTTGGGAATACCCGGATCCGGATTCTTTTTGGATTCGGCGAGTTCGGTTAGACCATGGTCATCTTCATCTTGCAAACCGGTCATATTTTTATTGTTATATACTACATCACAAACAGATAAGTGTATAGTGTGATTCAAACAGAAATTACAAAGAATAGAAGATTCTCGTCCAAATTTCATCATTACACTTGCACCGTCGTCGGTTGAACCAACTATATATTTTTTTAATTTTATATTAAATGTGTTTAGGTGTTTTTCTACTCTTTCGACTAATTGTATAGCAGTACATGAGTTAAAAATTCTCAATAAACACAGATTATACACTTCAGAGTCAATTCCATGCAAATTGATATTTAGATATCTTCGAATTTTCATACTCGTCCATTCATCAAGTGTAATGCTAAATCGACGATCTTCTTTACGACGAGGTGTACTAGACAATGCCAAACATTCAAGACCTGAGACTCGTCGAGTCTTAGATCGGGTACCGGCTATTTACCCTTGGACTCGTCGAGTCCGGGTCCGGGTACTCGGACCCGAAAAACCCTAGTCGATACTCATGTGCGCGACACTCAGCTACGCAAAGTCGCGCGACGTCGTCTGTCAAATAATGATTATATTGTTTTAAATGGGCATGCGCGACAGCTTACTTCGCGTGCCGCAAGTGAGAACGTGTCCATTTAAAACAATGTATGTAATAATTATTTGATAGGCGACGTCGCGCGACTTCAGGTAGCCGAGTGTCGCGCATATGAGAATCTACCTTCACTGTTGTCTAGGCAGTGTTTGTTTCTTATTATTTAAATCATGAGTTCTTTTTAACTCTCGATTTTTTGTGACATCGCTTTTTCAAATCCTCTCGGGTTTGAGGTTTCCCGTTTCTGGAGGTCCATTTTTTTTCATTTGCCAATTTTAAGGCATAATCTAGAAAAGAAATCACAATATCATCAAATAAATTCAAAAAGTTTGGGAAATCCAAATGTACATGCCTTAAGCACTTTATTTGGATAGTGAAATTATAATTATATAAGTAATCTCATTCTTGGCCGTCTCGTTTAAAGCCTTTACAAGGGCTACCTTTTTTTACCTACAGGAGCTACCTTTTTTCATTTACCTAAGTGAGCTCGTGGAGCTTGGCCGGAATCAATTGATCAATTGGGTCATGCAACAGCCGGCGCGTCGTAAGTTTCTACCTTTCATATGAGCTCACAGAATTTTTTTTATGAGCTCACAGAAACTCTTTTGCCTTTCCAATTAAATTTTTTTTTGTATGATTTAATAATTTTTACTTACAATGAGACATTTTCGAAAATATACATGATAAGCCTGTAACTTGTTGATATTCTAAATATGATCTCATATTTTGAGTGAAACAGAGTTACAGTGAGCATATTTCTATCACTTTATTTTTACTTGGCGTTGCCAAATATAATTACATACTATGGAAGCCAAATAGAGCAGATATTTGACTTGTGGTATCGACAGAACTACCTTAAATTGAATGTTTTAGAAATGTCATACCACTTGAATGTTGTAATGATGAAATTTTTCTCAGTGCTTCCTCAAGCATTATTTTTTTATTTTTTTCTTCTGATCAAACTCTTTTTCAATAAATGGCAGTAGGGAAAGATGATTCGTTCTAGACCCACCGCCACCACAATCATGCGCATGCGCGATGACCTTTGACCCCCTAACCTGACCTTGACCCCTAACCTTGACCTAGGAACTTCCGGTTTCAGGTTTCGACTTCCGGTTTCGACTTCCGGTTTCCGGTTTCGACTTCCGGTTTCGACTTCCGGCCGCCATTTTCGGAACTTCCAGATACGCGGGAAAATTCAAAATATAGATGCGTGGCGGGGAAATTCAAAATTAGACCCTGTTGAGACAAATGAGGTGTGAAGTTGGTTGCATACATCAACGGGACTAAACACATGAGACTAGACAGACGAGGCTAGAGCCATGGGACTAAATACATGAGACTAGATAGACGAGGCTAGATACATGAGACTAGATACATGAAACTAGATACATGGAGCCAGACAGGTGAAGCTAAATACATGAGACTAGACAGACGGGGCTAGATACATGAGACTAGATAGACGGGGCTAGATACATGAGGCTAGACTAGACGGACTAGACTAAACCATTTTAAACCATTTGATGTGAAAAATGAAATCTGGTGTCAGAACGGCTCTAGCATGTGCCTTAAGCGAGATACCGCCCGACCGCCTACCCCACAGTTGATGACGTCATCCGCCGCGGCAGATATTGCTAAACTAATTACCTCGATGTTGATTGGCTGATTAACGAATAAATAATTACAGTTGACCTTTTCCCTCAATTTATATGTAATGGACAAGACTGGACAGACAAGACTAGACAGACAAGACTAGACGAGACTAGTTAGATGAAGCTAGACAGATGGGGGCTAAATACATGAGATTAGACAAACCAAGCTAAATACATGAAACTAGATTAGACTGAACTAAAATATAAGGGATTGTTTAATTTAAATAAAATATATTTTCGATTGTTTTTCTTATAATTGTTCATAATGTTTATATTATTACTTTCATTTTGTTATCTACGTTTTATTTTGATTTACGGCTTGTTGATTAGACGCAACCGGATGTTTGTCAGTCATAACACCAGGCAAGAATAGAGGGACTAGACTAGACAGACTAGATTAGACAGACAGACAAGCGGAGAAAATTCAAAATGAGTTGCGGATGGGTAGCGGACAATCCTGTATGCATGCATAATTGATTGCAAACATATTACGGATTGATTCAAATGAGATTATTGGTTTTAGGTCGGACAAGATCGGACAATACCGAACAAGGTCGAACAAGAACGGACAAGACTATACAGACCTTATATTTATCCGAATAATTTCCTATGAGTAAGCGAAATTTCTTATACTTGTCTGTGAACCAGATCGTATTAATGTTTTTCATTTATATAAATACCAAGGAGTTCAATTCTGGCATCCACTTTTCATCTACATGCATCCACTTTTCATTTACTTGCATCCACTTTTCATCTACTTGCATCCACTTTTCATCACGCCAAACAGGGTGTGAGGTCTATGTGACCCCACGCTAAACAGGGTGTGAGATCTATGTGACCCCACGCCAAACAGGGTGTGAGGTCTATGTGACCCCACGCTAAACAGGGTGTGAGGTCTATGTGACCCCACGCCAAACAGGGTGTGAGGTCTATGTGACCCCACGCCAAACAGGGTGTTAGGTCTATGTGACCCCACGCTAAACAGGGTGTGAGGTCTATGTAACCCCACGCTAAACTCCGTCCACTTTCCGTCCACCCCATCCACTTTCCGTCCCCTTTTCATTCTTTCAGCTTTAATCTCATTGGGTTAGTTGGATTAGCATTGGGTTAGGTTAGCATTAGGTTAGGTTACGAGATATTAGGAATGAAACGCACTTCATTGCCAACCTCCCGTAACCTAACCTAATGCTAACCTAACCCAATGCTAACCCAACTAACCCAATGAGATTAAAGCTGAAAGAATGAAAAGGGGACGGAAAGTGGATGGGGTGGACGGAAAGTGGACGGAGTTTAGCGTGGGGTTACATAGACCTCACACCCAGTTTGGCGTGGGGTCACATAGACCTCACACCCTGTTTGGCGTGGGGTCACATAGACCTCACACCCTGTTTGGCGTGTGGTCACATAGACCTCACACCCTGTTTAGCGTGGGATCACATAGACCTCACACCCTGTTTGGCGTGGGGTCACACAGACCTCACACCCTGTTTAGCGTGGGGTCACATAGACCTCACACCCTGTTTGGCGTGATGAAAAGTGGATGCAAGTAGATGAAAAGTGGATGCAAGTAAATGAAAAGTGGATGCATGTAGATGAAAAGTGGATGCCAGAATTGAACTCCTTGGTATTTATATAAATGAAAAACATTAATACGATCTGGTTCACAGACAAGTATAAGAAATTTCGCTTACTCATAGGAAATTATTCGGATAAATATAAGGTCTGTATAGTCTTGTCCGTTCTTGTTCGACCTTGTTCGGTATTGTCCGATCTTGTCCGACCTAAAACCAATAATCTCATTTGAATCAATCCGTAATATGTTTGCAATCAATTATGCATGCATACAGGATTGTCCGCTACCCATCCGCAACTCATTTTGAATTTTCTCCGCTTGTCTGTCTGTCTAATCTAGTCTGTCTAGTCTAGTCCCTCTATTCTTGCCTGGTGTTATGACTGACAAACATCCGGTTGCGTCTAATCAACAAGCCGTAAATCAAAATAAAACGTAGATAACAAAATGAAAGTAATAATATAAACATTATTAACAATTATAAGAAAAACAATCGAAAATATATTTTATTTAAATTAAACAATCCCTTATATTTTAGTTCAGTCTAATCTAGTTTCATGTATTTAGCTTGGTCTGTCTAATTTCATGTATTTAGCCCCCATCTGTCTAGCTTCATCTAACTAGTCTCGTCTAGTCTTGTCTGTCTAGTCTTGTCTGTCCAGTCTTGTCCATTACATATAAATTGAGGGAAAAGGTCAACTGTAATTATTTATTCGTTAATCAGCCAATCAACATCGAGGTAATTAGTTTAGCAATATCTGCCGCGGCGGATGACGTCATCAACTGTGGGGTAGGCGGTCGGGCGGTATCTCGCTTAAGGCACATGCTAGAGCCGTTCTGACACCAGATTTCATTTTTCTCATCAAATGGTTTAAAATGGTTTAGTCTAGTCCGTCTAGTCTAGCCTCATGTATCTAGCCCCGTCTATCTAGTCTCATGTATCTAGCCCCGTCTGTCTAGTCTCATGTATTTAGCTTCATCTGTCTGGCTCCATGTATCTAGTTTCATGTATCTAGTCTCATGTATCTAGCCTCGTCTATCTAGTCTCATGTATTTAGTCCCATGGCTCTAGCCTCGTCTGTCTAGTCTCATGTGTTTAGTCCCGTTGATGTATGCAACCAAGTTCACACCTCATTTGTCTCAACAGGGTCTAATTTTGAATTTCCCCGCCTCGCGTCTATATTTTGAATTTTCCCGCGCATCTGGAAGTTCCGAAAATGGCGGCCGGAAGTCGAAACCGGAAACCGGAAGTCGAAACCGGAAACCGGAAGTCGAAACCGGAAGTTCCGAGGTCAAGGTTAGGGGTCAAGGTCAAGGTTAGGTTAGGGGTCAAAGGTCATCGCGCATGCGCATGATTGTGGTGGCGGTGGGTCTAGAACGAATCATCTTTCCCTACTAATGGCTGATTGGTTTTATCGTCTCTATTTTGATTTTCGTCTTCTGAGCCCTGTAAAATTATTCGATTAGAAAAAGTAAATAAATTATATATTCTAGCTTTTTTGACTTCCCGATATGGAAATTTTCAAAAATTCTGGAAGCTATTGGTTTAAGTCCCATTTTTGAAAATCAAATTTTCATCAGATCTCGGCGTTTTGGGGTCTCAGAACCCAAAGCCAAAAAATCAGATGGACGTCCATCTCTGTGTTTGCGTGCGTGTGTGTGTAAACTTTTTTTGTCGTGTGATATCTTTAGAATATTGACCGATTGAAGACAAGTTTGTGGCATTCAAAAAGGTTTATTGAGATTTTAATCTGATTAGATTTTAAAGTAAATCTAACGAGTAGTTTAGAGATTATTAAAAAAATTAACACTGAAAAAAAATGTAGGTTTTTCTAGTATAACTTTTTTAATTATGTTACCAATAATATTCGTCCACATATAATATTTTCGCGTTTGTTGCGCATTTGAATCTGTCACTCCATTCAATAAATATCAAGGTGAAGAAAAATTAAAATGATAATTTTTTTTTATTGTTTATATCTACAGATTTTAAAATAGAACCAAAATAAAATTGAGCTCAAAACATATCGGCTGTTCAAAATGGCATTTATACATAAATTGGCAGAAATTAAAAAACCATTTAAAATTAAGCAATAACCATTTTTGGATTTTTTTTTAACAAATAAAATAATTACAAAAAAAAAATGATTGGAAAAATGCACATGTAAGAAATTTAATAAACTAATATATGTGCAATTTTTTTTTTTTTTTTGATCATTTATATATAAAAAAAATATCGAATATCGGCTATCTTCTGTATCATTAATAATAATAATTTATATAACATCAATATAATCAATCAAGTATATCAAAATACCTTAAGATATTTTAATAAACTTTTTAAAAATATTAATGGATATTACCTGTTTATTATATGTTTACGTCCTTTTGACCCTTTCATCAAATTCAAATTTTGAAAAGATGATGATGCATACTTTGTATTCAATTTTCTTGATCTTTTGCTAGATAAAGCAGCTGATTCATCGTTTTGTTTGGAAGTTGATGTTGGAAGTTTTCTTTTTTTTGAATCTTTCTTAAACATGTCTAACATTTGTTTAATTTTTTTGTCATCATCTAGAAAAATAATATTTTAAATTAGGCAATTGAAAGAATTTATTGTTTATATATCATAGTGAAGATCTTATTATTTTTCAATTATTATAAAAAAAATGTAATGTATTTTTTGTCTGATAATCTTTGTTTAAATAAAAATCAAAATAATGCCACATGTTTGCTAATTTCAGTAAAATAGCATATAACAGCATAACTTAAATAAATTCAAATATTATTTTTTTACTGATAATAAATTATAATTACAAAAAAATGTTTTGGAAAATGGCACACATAAATTTTATTATCACTTACCAGATATCATAACTACCTGTCCATTCTCTTGTTTATTATTAAAGAAAAACATTACATGATCTCCTTCTTCTGGGGGATAATCCTTATAAAAAATCACTTCATTATCGTCAACTTGACAATATGAATGGTCCCTCTAGCAATTTATAACAAACATTATAATAGATTATATTATTATATATGTAACTAATATTTATGTTGTACACGTTGTCTATGCGGCTGCGGAAACACGTTCAAAGATGAAAAGTTATTTGTGGCGTAGTAGGGCGTAGGGCATAGCCAAGGTTGCCAGGTGTTCGGTATTTTACCGTACCGTTCGGTATTTCAGCCCCGTGTTCGGTGTTCGGTACGACAAACATATTGTTCGGTATTTATTTCGGAACTCATTTATTTCTCTAATTTATTAATTGAATCACAAATTCAACTCAATAAGCAAATTCAAATTTTGTTGTTTGCCAAACGTGTGGCAACGTTTGGCAAACGTGGACATGGATAAAAAGTGGATAAAGCGTGGATTAAGGCTGAATTATGCATTTGTTGAAATTTCAAAGTGACATATGTCGCGAATTACAGCTCCAAATCAAAGAGAACACCCATTTACTATGAGCGTGCATTAGCAATAATAAATACGATTTTTAATATAGTGTGTTCGATTCGATCTATGGTGTAGTTCAGAAATAAAACTTTTCATTAAATGTTTTTTTCTTCTTTTGTTTTCACCCTATGTTCGGTAATTTGGCCGATCTCATCTGGCAAACCTGGGCGTATCACGTGATACACCATATATTTAGATATTTGTCTCTGGTTTAGTATCAAAGTATCATAGTCACCTAAACCGCTGCATATAAATTTTATAAGATATATATTTTTTCTTTTTTACGAAATTAAAAATAATCGAACATGTCAGATAATGGAAATAATAGTAATGATTCTCAGTCTACAACTCATGCAAAAAAAAAAAACTTTACAGCTCAGACTCATCGATTCTATCTAATTATATATAGACCTATATATAATCAGATCTGATCATATGTAGACTTATATATATATATTTATACGCAGGCATATATCAGTCAGGTCTGATCAGATACAATTATGTATAGACCTATATATAATCAGATCTGATCATATATAGACTTATATATAATTATATATAATTATTTATAATTATATATTATTATATATAGACTTAAATCAGCTAGGTCTGATCAGATCTAATTATACATAGGTTCATATATAATTATATATAATCCCATATATAATCATGTATGATTATATATAATTCCATATATATTCACGTATAATTATATATAATTATATTTAATTTCATATAAAATCATATATAATCATATATAATCATATATGATCATATATAATTAGGGAAAATCTTTTTTCATCGGGTGGCCATCTAAGGAGCGCGTTACAAATTCTATTTCATATTTTGTTTTTTCTTCGTTCTCTTCTGTAAGGCGGTTCTTTTTCCTGCTACCATTTTCGCCAGATGTTCAGCTGTTAGTTTCCTGTTGGTTTTAGTTTTTGGAGCTTCCTGAAAACCTCAAAGTAATAAATATTTTTTGTTATACAACTTCTGTGTTAAAATTTGTGCCCTCCTAAATTTAGCAAATCCCTTCAGTTTTTTGTGTGTATATTCTTCCAGTGTCTCCCTCATTATCTTTTCTAGAGTGTTGTTGAATAGGGTTGGGGAGAGTGTCAGATCTGACTGGGTTTTTAAAGGTTCAGGAAGCTTGCCTAGAAATTTCACTTTAGACTTGGATCTGTCAATGTTTGCTTCACAATCTCTGGTTTTTCTCTGTCTATTGAGTCATATACGTTTTTGAAATTAATAAACGTTGTAACATGTGGTTGGTCAGCACCAGTGTTCCCCCTAAGCTGTGCGCGTGTGCGCGCGCACATAGATTTTAGATATAGCGCACATGAAAAATATTGGCGCGAAATTTGTTTGCAGAAAATAAAATTGCACCTGCATATGTAGTCTATATAAAAAAATGTAATTGATATACAATTAAAATGAACATATCTTTACTTTCGGTTCGAGAAATAAATAACCACATGGCAAAATACGTTTAGTCCAGTCATCTCGGCATAACAACCCGGAATCTAATAATTCCTTAATTTTAGCAATATCCTTCACAATCCTTCATTTTAACATTACAAATGTTGTCTCAAAAGTCACATATGTCAGCATATTAGCGTCCTTAGATATTCAAGGTCAAAGGCCGAAAAAATCTGTTTTTTCAAAATATCTCGTTTTCTCTGCCTTTTATCGTATTTGCATTTATTTTGGAAAATATTTTCTTTTTAATGTTGTTTTTGTTGGGAATAGAAGTGGCAACGTGGCTTGTGTGAGTGCGCATGTGTAACAAGACACTCTCCTCTGCAACAAGACGAAAGCATGTAACGAAGTTTTGAGTAAAACAATATATTATTTGTGTAAAGTGTTAAACCCTCATTGAACCCACCCTAAAATCCCTAAGAGGTTATGGGCCCAGGGGAGAGACAAAAAGTTTTTTGAAAAATCGCTTTATTTGCTAAAATAAGGGTAAATTTAAAAAAGTGCAAAAAACGTGTTTAGCAGAAAAAAGAAAAATGGCGACAGCGACCGGTGAAGGGATCGTGGTGTACCCGCAACTGAAAGAGGGAACAAATTTTACACATTGGAAATTCAGAGTATATCTTATACTAGAAGAAAAAGGAGTAAAAGAAGCAATCGAACCTTTACAACCTGGAAAGGAACTGAACAAAGAAAAAGATGCTAAAGCTAGATCAACTATTGTAAAATGTATAACCGACAAATACATCTCATATGTGCAGAAAGCAAGAAATGCTAAAGAAATGTTGACTTGCTTAGAAAACATTTTCGAAAGAAAAAGCGCAGTAAACAAATTACATCTGAAAAGACAACTTTTAACGCTAAAATGCAAAGTAAGTGACAAATTACAAGATCATTTCCTAAAATATGATGCATTAATAAATAGCATAGAATCATCAGGCACTAAAATGGATGAGTCTGATAAAGTGTGTCATCTATTACTAACATTACCATCGTCGTATGATAATGTAGTTACTGCCATAGAAACAATGAGTGCGGAAAAAGACTTGACTGTTGATTTTGTAAAAACGTGTTTGTTAGACGACGAATTAAAGAGAGGTGAAAAGACATCAACAAATAGAAGTGAAGCAGCATTTAGTGCAAGATACGAATGTTTCAAATGTGGGCGTACTGGACATATAGAGTCAGAGTGTTTTAGCAACACAAATAATGGCAAACAGAGAGGAAATTTTCGTGGTCGTGGACGTGCACAATCCAACTTCAGTCGTGGAAGATTCCAGTATAATCGAGGTCGAGGACAGCATAGAGGAAATTCAAATCAAAATCAGACACACATGAGCAAGACAGAAGAAAACTACAATTTCGTAGCAACGACGCAGCTAGAATGTTATCAGGCAACAGTGAACACAGACAATATTGATTGGATAATTGATTCAGGTGCAACAGAACACTTAATACAACAAGAATATGAAAAATACATGACCAATGTTATTGTCATGGAAACGTGTACAAGAATAAAAATCGCAAGCGGCGATGCATTAATTGCAAAGAAACAAGGTAAAATTTGTATGTTATCATGCGGAAGGGAAGTAACTATTGATGCATTAATTGTTCCGGGTTTATTTCATAATATTTTGTCAGTAAAAGGGTTAATAGATAAAGGTATTGAAGTTATATTTAAACCATTAAAGGTAACGTTAATTAAAAATGATGCAGTGTGGCATTGCAAAGAAAGGTGTGGTTTATTTTATTTGAATGGATTACTTAAAGATAATTCTAAGTTTGAAGAAGCAAATGTATGCTCAAACAATAATATATGGCATTTGAGATTGGGTCATTTAAATAAAAAGGGGTTATCAACAATGAAACTACCCATGTCCGACAAAAAATGTAATTCATGCATGAAAAACAAAAGCGTAAGGAAGCCATTTATTAAACAAGAACTACCAAGAAGCAGACAAATTGGTGAGTTAATACACACAGACATAGCTGGTCCGGTGACACCTATGTCAAATGAAGGTCAAAAATATTTTCAAACTATAACGGACGATTATTCTCATTTTGTAAAACTGTATGTACTTAAAAATAAGAGTGAAGCTGAAAATAACCTTATACATTATATTAAAGAAATTCAAACGCAAAAAGATGTAAATGTAAAAAGGATAAGATGTGACAATGGCGGCGAATTCATTTCAAATTTATTCAGAAAATTTTGTTACGAAAACGGAATTATTATTCAGTATACTAGACCTTATTCACCACAACAAAACGGTGTAGCAGAAAGACTTAATAGAACTTTGTACAATAAAGCTAGAACAATGATAAATGAAACAGGGTTACCAAAATACTTATGGACAGAAGCATTTATGTGCGCAGCTTATCAGTTAAACAGATGTCCATCTGCAGCAATAAATTTTAAAATTCCAGCCGAAATGTATTACGGAAAATTAGATTTAAAAAGGTTAAGAGTATTTGGTTCAAAAGCGTGGGCGGTAATTTTACCACGTAAATTTAAACTTGACGAAAGAAGTATTGAAACTCGAATGGTAGGTTATAGTAGCAATGGGTATCGTTTGTGGAACCCTCAAACAGAAGAGATAATAATCTCCAGAGATGTAGAATTTGATGAAAGTGATTATAAGTTTGTAAACGATAAAAATAGAAATGAGTTATCAGAGCAATTCATATTAAATGAAAGCGATGTATTAAGCGAAAATAATAAGTCAAGTGAGAACGAAGTAAATAACGAAAATAATAGTGAAACCGAAAAAAGTAATGAATCAAGTGATAGTGAAGTAGAAAACGAGAATAGTAGTGATGATAGTAGTATTGATGAAAGAAATGTTATTAATGAAGAACGAAAGACTAGAACACGAACAATTAAAGTACCGGAAAGATATAAAAAAGATTTTGAATACGAATTGCATACTGCATATTGTTTATTTTTAAGAAAAGATCCAATAACATATGATGAAGCAATAAACTTAAATGATGGGTGGCAAGAAGCTATAAATAAAGAAATAAATGCTCATACAAATATGAACACATGGACAGTAGTTCCTAAACCAAAAGATAAGAAAATTATAGACTCTAAATGGATTTTTAAAACCAAAGATGACGGTGTAAAGAAAGCGAGAATTGTCGCAAGAGGTTTTCAAGAAAATGTAAATTATAGCGCAAATAACTATGCCCCAGTGGCTAGATTGCAAACAATTAGATTGTTAATTTCTCAGGCTATTCAAAAAGGGTGGCAATTGAAGCAGTTGGATATCCCAACGGCATTTTTGAACAGTAACTTAAAATCTGAAATTTATGTAAATCCACCACAAGGAATAAATATTGAAAGGAATAAAGTTTTTAAAATGAATAAAGGTTTGTACGGACTAAAGGAAAGCCCAAAATGTTGGAACGAAACATTTAATAGTTTTGCAAGTAGTATCAAGTTAAAAAGATCTAAAAATGATTGTTGTTTTTATATTGGCGAGAATGTATGGTTAATTGTGTTTGTAGACGATATACTTATAACTGGAAGTGACGAGAATGTAAAGTTTATTATATCTGAACTAAAGAAAGAATATAATGCGAAAGATTTAGGCAATGTAAAAAACTTCTTAGGTATGGAAATAGAAAGATCAAAAGAAAAATTAAAGTTATCTCAAAGTAAACACATAAGAAAAATGGTTGAAAGATTTAGAATGATAGAGAGTAAAGGAGCAAAGATTCCAATAACAAAAGGTTATCAAATAGATTCAAGCGAAGAGATTGTTAATGTTCCATATAGGGAATTAATCGGAGGATTAATGTATATAAGTACAGGCACTAGGCCAGATATATCCTATGCAACAAGCTATTTGAGTCAATGTCTAGATAAACCAACGCAATCAGCATGGTTAGAAGCAAAAAGAGTGTTAAAATATTTATACACTACTATAGATTTGTCATTAACATATGTAAAGTCAAATCAAATGTCAATTGAAACTTACTCAGATGCAGATTATGCAAACGACAAAAAAGATAGGAGGAGCATAAGTGGATCAGTAACAATGTATTGTAAAAATGCTATATCATGGTTATCCAGAAAACAAGGATGTGTTTCCTTATCAACTGCAGAAGCAGAATATATAGCTGCCACTGTCAGCGTATGTGAACAAATAAATATTAAACGATTAAGCGAAGATTTGAACGAAAATGTAAAAACTGTATTGTATGTAGATAATAAGGGTGCGATTGATATGGCGAATAGTTACGAAAATAGTAAACGATCAAAGCACATTGATATTAGATATCACTTTATTAAAGACAAAGTAAACTCAAAGGAGATAGATATAAAATATGTAAGTTCTACTGAGAACCTGGCGGATATGTTTACTAAAGCACTAAGTTATGAACAATTCAGTTACTACAGAAATATCCTAAATATTTGTTAAAAAAAAAAAAAAAAAAAAGTTTTATTTGTATTATGAACTAGATTGTAAGAGAAACGATTTTTATGTTTTGTAATGTTAAAAAAGGGTTAATATGTAAAAATCGAGGAGGAGTGTTGGGAATAGAAGTGGCAACGTGGCTTGTGTGAGTGCGCATGTGTAACAAGACACTCTCCTCTGCAACAAGACTGAAGCATGTAACGAAGTTTTGAGTAAATCAATATATTATTTGTGTAAAGTGTTAAACCCTCATTGAACCCACCCTAAAATCCCTAAGAAAGGAAAATAAACTTAAAGCTCTTGTAATACAAGTAAGTGAATGTGAGGAAAAAATAAAACCTATTGATGAAAGATTAAATGCAATTTGTCAATTTGAAATGAATTTAACTGAACTTCAGAAGAAAGAAGCAGCTAAAGACAGTGAAAAGAAAAGTGTTATTTCTTAGGGATTTTAGGGTGGGTTCAATGAGGGTTTAACACTTTACACAAATAATATATTGATTTACTCAAAACTTCGTTACATGCTTTCGTCTTGTTGCAGAGGAGAGTGTCTTGTTACACATGCGCACTCACACAAGCCACGTTGCCACTTCTATTCCCAACACTCCTCCTCGATTTTTACATATTAACCCTTTTTTAACATTACAAAACATAAAAATCGTTTCTCTTACAATCTAGTTCATAATACAAATAAAACTTTTTTTTTTTTTTTAACAAATATTTAGGATATTTCTGTAGTAACTGAATTGTTCATAACTTAGTGCTTTAGTAAACATATCCGCCAGATTCTCAGTAGAACTTACATATTTTATATCTATCTCCTTTGAGTTTACTTTGTCTTTAATAAAGTGATATCTAATATCAATGTGCTTTGATCGTTTACTATTTTCGTAACTATTCGCCATATCAATCGCACCCTTATTATCTACATACAATACAGTTTTTACTTTTTCGTTCAAATCTTCGCTTAATCGTTTAATATTTATTTGTTCACATGCGCTGACAGTGGCAGCTATATATTCTGCTTCTGCAGTTGATAAAGAAACACATCCTTGTTTTCTGGATAACCATGATATAGCATTTTTACAATACATTGTTACTGATCCACTTATGCTCCTCCTATCTTTTTTGTCGTTTGCATAATCTGCATCTGAGTAAGTTTCAATTGACATTTGATTTGACTTTACATATGTTAATGACAAATCTATAGTAGTGTATAAATATTTTAACACTCTTTTTGCTTCTAACCATGCTGATTGCGTTGGTTTATCTAGACATTGACTCAAATAGCTTGTTGCATAGGATATATCTGGCCTAGTGCCTGTACTTATATACATTAATCCTCCGATTAATTCCCTATATGGAACATTAACAATCTCTTCGCTTGAATCTATTTGATAACCTTTTGTTATTGGAATCTTTGCTCCTTTACTCTCTATCATTCTAAATCTTTCAACCATTTTTCTTATGTGTTTACTTTGAGATAACTTTAATTTTTCTTTTGATCTTTCTATTTCCATACCTAAGAAGTTTTTTACATTGCCTAAATCTTTCGCATTATATTCTTTCTTTAGTTCAGATATAATAAACTTTACATTCTCGTCACTTCCAGTTATAAGTATATCGTCTACAAACACAATTAACCATACATTCTCGCCAATATAAAAACAACAATCATTTTTAGATCTTTTTAACTTGATACTACTTGCAAAACTATTAAATGTTTCGTTCCAACATTTTGGGCTTTCCTTTAGTCCGTACAAACCTTTATTCATTTTAAAAACTTTATTCCTTTCAATATTTATTCCTTGTGGTGGATTTACATAAATTTCAGATTTTAAGTTACTGTTCAAAAATGCCGTTGGGATATCCAACTGCTTCAATTGCCACCCTTTTTGAATAGCCTGAGAAATTAACAATCTAATTGTTTGCAATCTAGCCACTGGGGCATAGTTATTTGCGCTATAATTTACATTTTCTTGAAAACCTCTTGCGACAATTCTCGCTTTCTTTACACCGTCATCTTTGGTTTTAAAAATCCATTTAGAGTCTATAATTTTCTTATCTTTTGGTTTAGGAACTACTGTCCATGTGTTCATATTTGTATGAGCATTTATTTCTTTATTTATAGCTTCTTGCCACCCATCATTTAAGTTTATTGCTTCATCATATGTTATTGGATCTTTTCTTAAAAATAAACAATATGCAGTATGCAATTCGTATTCAAAATCTTTTTTATATCTTTCCGGTACTTTAATTGTTCGTGTTCTAGTCTTTCGTTCTTCATTAATAACATTTCTTTCATCAATACTACTATCATCACTACTATTCTCGTTTTCTACTTCACTATCACTTGATTCATTACTTTTTTCGGTTTCACTATTATTTTCGTTATTTACTTCGTTCTCACTTGACTTATTATTTTTGCTTAATACATCGCTTTCATTTAATATGAATTGCTCTGATAACTCATTTCTATTTTTATCGTTTACAAACTTATAATCACTTTCATCAAATTCTACATCTCTGGAGATTATTATCTCTTCTGTTTGAGGGTTCCACAAACGATACCCATTGCTACTATAACCTACCATTCGAGTTTCAATACTTCTTTCGTCAAGTTTAAATTTACGTGGTAAAATTACCGCCCACGCTTTTGAACCAAATACTCTTAACCTTTTTAAATCTAATTTTCCGTAATACATTTCGGCTGGAATTTTAAAATTTATTGCTGCAGATGGACATCTGTTTAACTGATAAGCTGCGCACATAAATGCTTCTGTCCATAAGTATTTTGGTAACCCTGTTTCATTTATCATTGTTCTAGCTTTATTGTACAAAGTTCTATTAAGTCTTTCTGCTACACCGTTTTGTTGTGGTGAATAAGGTCTAGTATACTGAATAATAATTCCGTTTTCGTAACAAAATTTTCTGAATAAATTTGAAATGAATTCGCCGCCATTGTCACATCTTATCCTTTTTACATTTACATCTTTTTGCGTTTGAATTTCTTTAATATAATGTATAAGGTTATTTTCAGCTTCACTCTTATTTTTAAGTACATACAGTTTTACAAAATGAGAATAATCGTCCGTTATAGTTTGAAAATATTTTTGACCTTCATTTGACATAGGTGTCACCGGACCAGCTATGTCTGTGTGTATTAACTCACCAATTTGTCTGCTTCTTGGTAGTTCTTGTTTAATAAATGGCTTCCTTACGCTTTTGTTTTTCATGCATGAATTACATTTTGTGTCGGACATGGGTAGTTTCATTGTTGATAACCCCTTTTTATTTAAATGACCCAATCTCAAATGCCATATATTATTGTTTGAGCATACATTTGCTTCTTCAAACTTAGAATTATCTTTAAGTAATCCATTCAAATAAAATAAACCGCACCTTTCTTTGCAATGCCACACTGCATCATTTTTAATTAACGTTACCTTTAATGGTTTAAATATAACTTCAATACCTTTATCTATTAACCCTTTTACTGACAAAATATTATGAAATAAACCCGGAACAATTAATGCATCAATAGTTACTTCCCTTCCGCATGATAACATACAAATTTTACCTTGTTTCTTTGCAATTAATGCATCGCCGCTTGCGATTTTTATTCTTGTACACGTTTCCATGACAATAACATTGGTCATGTATTTTTCATATTCTTGTTGTATTAAGTGTTCTGTTGCACCTGAATCAATTATCCAATCAATATTGTCTGTGTTCACTGTTGCCTGATAACATTCTAGCTGCGTCGTTGCTACGAAATTGTAGTTTTCTTCTGTCTTGCTCATGTGTGTCTGATTTTGATTTGAATTTCCTCTATGCTGTCCTCGACCTCGATTATACTGGAATCTTCCACGACTGAAGTTGGATTGTGCACGTCCACGACCACGAAAATTTCCTCTCTGTTTGCCATTATTTGTGTTGCTAAAACACTCTGACTCTATATGTCCAGTACGCCCACATTTGAAACATTCGTATCTTGCACTAAATGCTGCTTCACTTCTATTTGTTGATGTCTTTTCACCTCTCTTTAATTCGTCGTCTAACAAACACGTTTTTACAAAATCAACAGTCAAGTCTTTTTCCGCACTCATTGTTTCTATGGCAGTAACTACATTATCATACGACGATGGTAATGTTAGTAATAGATGACACACTTTATCAGACTCATCCATTTTAGTGCCTGATGATTCTATGCTATTTATTAATGCATCATATTTTAGGAAATGATCTTGTAATTTGTCACTTACTTTGCATTTTAGCGTTAAAAGTTGTCTTTTCAGATGTAATTTGTTTACTGCGCTTTTTCTTTCGAAAATGTTTTCTAAGCAAGTCAACATTTCTTTAGCATTTCTTGCTTTCTGCACATATGAGATGTATTTGTCGGTTATACATTTTACAATAGTTGATCTAGCTTTAGCATCTTTTTCTTTGTTCAGTTCCTTTCCAGGTTGTAAAGGTTCGATTGCTTCTTTTACTCCTTTTTCTTCTAGTATAAGATATACTCTGAATTTCCAATGTGTAAAATTTGTTCCCTCTTTCAGTTGCGGGTACACCACGATCCCTTCACCGGTCGCTGTCGCCATTTTTCTTTGTTCTGCTAAACACGTTTTTTGCACTTTTTTAAATTTACCCTTATTTTATCAAATAAAGCGATTTTTCAAAAAACTTTTTGTCTCTCCCCTGGGCCCATAACCTCTTAGGGATTTTAGGGTGGGTTCAATGAGGGTTTAACACTTTACACAAATAATATATTGATTTACTCAAAACTTCGTTACATGCTTTCGTCTTGTTGCAGAGGAGAGTGTCTTGTTACACATGCGCACTCACACAAGCCACGTTGCCACTTCTATTCCCAACATTATTGAGATTCAAGCCTCTATTAAAGCTTATATTACTAACGAATATAGTGGATCTGATTTAGAGCTCAATGAAGAAATAAATTCTTTTCGAGAGAAAGAAATAAAGAACAAGTGGAACTGTTGCACCATAAAAGGCAAAAGGAGCAAATTGAATCATTGGAGGAGAATTTGGAATAATTTATTAATACGAAACAAATTATTTTAGCTCAAACTGAAAGTGATATTTCAACTTATAAGAGTAAACTAAATGAACGAAACGTCTTGATTCAACGTGTTTCAAAATCTGTTTCTTGCAATGTTAAACCCATTGAAAGTAATGAAGATACAGAAACAGCTATAACTGCAATAACATTAGCCATTGAAAAAAAGGAAAAATCTTTAAATTCTTTGTCTGAAGAATTTAAGAATTCAGAGAAAGTTTTACAAGACAATGTTGATAGCTGTAGAGAAAAATATGTCCGAGTTGAGCAAGAAATATCTCTAAAAACAAAAGAAGTACAGGAATTACAAAAGAAATCAAGAGATAAAGGTGCAAAGTTAATAGCGTTGAGTGTATCTGATGAAAAATTGAGAGAATTTCAAAGAAAAATTGCTAATATTGATAAAGATTTAGATAAATTGCACAGCGCATTTAGTGAGGAGGAGCTATCAAAAGCAATTGATAAAGATAAAGAAGAAATTCGTCGATTGAATTCTATGTTGGAAAAATTGGAAGAAGAATATAAAATATGGCAAAAAACAGTGTAACAGAAAATTAATTAGAAAATCTCAAAACAGAAATATGGAGCAAAGAAACAGAAATACATAGAATAGAAAATCAGTATTTCGACCAATTTAAATTATTGTTTCACGAGGTTCCTAAAAGTCATGTCAAAAGACAAGTCGAGCAATTGCAGAAAGAAAATTCAAATAAAGTTACTGCAAGCAATAATAAAATTTTTGCTGTGCATCAATTAGTTACGAAACTTGAAACTGAAATTAAACATGAAACTAAAGTATTAAACGATGCAGAAACTCATTTGACGAAATGCAGGAACAAGATTACCAGAGTATCTGGAAGTTTAGAATATAATAAGAAATGTTTTGAATTAGAACAAGAAATAAATAAACTGCAACGAAAAAAAGGCCAATTGAGTTCAGCAAAGTTAATGTATGAAGCTTTTGTACATGAAATATCATCAAAAAAATGTTGTCTAATTTGCAGCACAAATTTTGACAGCAAAGAAAACGCTATAAATGAAATAGTAGGTACAATGAAAAATAGAATTCAAGACATACCAAGAGATTTAAAAAATGTCCAAGCAGAATTACTAAAAGCCGAAGATTTAAATAAAACAGTGATTCAACTAAAATCTCCTAATGATAGAATTCAAGAATTAGCTGAAAAAATAATTCCTAATTTACAACAAGAAATAGAAAAACTTAATAACAATCTAAAATCTCAAACTGAGATTTTATCTAGATCAAAAGAAGATTTAAAAATACCTCAAGAAATATTTGAAAACTGTGGAAAAGTAATAAGCAGTGCAGCTTTGATCGATCAACATTGTGCAGATATTAAAAAGTCAAAAGAAAGAATAGTAATTTTAAATACTCAGTTAATAAAAATTGAATCAACAAGATCAAAGCAGCAAACAGAAGCTGAAATAGAAGATACCAAAATAGAATTAAATACACTGCATGAAGAATTTGACAATAAAAATAAGAAATTAAATATTAATCGTAAAAGGATTACTGATTTAAAAGAACAAAGAAATGCTATTGTTGAAGCTCAGCTAATACTCCAAGTTGCAATGCAAGGAAAACCACAACTGGAAGAGAGTTTAAAAGAAACAAATGCAAAAGAATTGAAATTTCAGGATGAAACTCAAGCACTTCACTAATTATATCGAAGAATGACTTGGATGAAGCAAAAATGGATCTTGATGGAACTAAAGCATCCAATGATGTAACACTATGAGCAATGAAAAACGAATATTATTCTTATGTGAATAAATTGAAAGAAATTACATCAAATACAAAAAAAATACAATCAAATATTAAATCTGACTCTGAGAAAGATTTTCAAGGTAAATATGATACTGTTCTAGAAGAGTTGCAGAGGCGGAAATTAAAAAAACAAGAACTTTTAAATAAGAAAGAAATAGTTACAAAAGCTATCAATGATTCCAATGTTTTGGTGGCTAAACAACAACACGATTTTAGAGAACTAAAGAATAATTTGAGTTTAAGAGGAAAACGTAATTTAGAAAAGGTTATTGATAGAGAGTTGAGTGAATTAAAACAGGAAATTTGTGACCAAGATTATAAATTAGTCTATGAAGAAAAAATGGCTCTACAAAGAAAAAGAAATGAAATGGATAAACAGATTCAAATGAAGACAGGAAAAATTGAAGAACTACTTTAAACAATTAATGTAACAATTAATGAAATTAAAAAGGATCTTGAAAGACCTGAAAATAAGACTATAAATGTAGTTTATAGAAATAAGTGTATTGAAACGAAAGTGAATGAAATAGCCATCCAGAATATTAAGAGCTATGCTGAAGCTTTAGAAAATGCAATCTGTAAATTTCATAAATCTAGAATGTTGGAAATTAATAAGAATATCAGGCAATTCTGGAGGAAAATATATAGGGGTAATGATATTGAATTTATAGAAATCGACAGTGGTGATTTAACTTACACAGGAACAAGACGTAGAGTTTACAATTTTACAATTATCGCGTAAAGCAAAGGAAGAATGAAACATTTTTAGAATTGAGTGGACGTTGTAGTGCAGGTCAAAAAGTCCTGGCTTGTCTAATAATTGGAATTGCTCTATCTGAAACATTCAGTTCAAATTGTGGCATTCTAGCTCTTGATAAACCAACATCAAATTTAGATTGGGAGAACATTGAAAGCTTAAGTTTGTCCTTAGCTGACATTATCAATACAAGGAAGGCACAGAAGAATTTCCAGTTACTTATGATGAGGAATTTTTAAGAACACTTTGTACTGTTGATAGCTTAAGATATTACTATAAAGTTTCTAGGAACAATAGAGTAGAGAGTAGAGATGTACTGTTATTACATCAGAATCTTTGTAAGAATTGCAAATGTTTATTTTGTTATTTACTTATATTTTTCTAAAATAAAATTGTAAATCTAATATATACAGTTCAATGAAGGAAACTTACTGAATAAAAACAAAATAAAAAAATCATATTATTTGTTAAATTAAGCACACACGATAGCGAGATATTAAATAAACAATATTAATGGGATAGTAAGTAATTATAAGTATCCTATATTTAAAATTAATCACTAATGACATTGCTAAAGGTATATCACACAACAAATCTTATGCTAAACAAGTAGAAATATTTTCAAACATATTATTCCTTATAGCAATAT
Source organism: Phosphuga atrata (assembly GCA_944588485.1). NCBI lineage: Eukaryota > Metazoa > Arthropoda > Insecta > Coleoptera > Silphidae > Phosphuga > Phosphuga atrata. The sequence goes on along the minus strand of OX155896.1, from coordinate 24,152,253 downwards.
CAATGTAATAAAAAACTAAGCACCAATTATGGGAATATTATATAAAAACAAGTAATCAAAAAAGATGCTTTAGTAACTTGATCTTAAGTATTACTACTCCAGCTATTCAATTACATTTGTTGTTATTTATGAAATATTCAGTTCAGTACAAACTATAGTAAGTCTTCTTCTTTCTCTAAATAATAGTTTAATTTTACAATATATTAATAATCATATCAAATATTAAAAATATTTGTGCATATTAAACAATACTATACTTTTCTGCATTTCTCTTTTTGGATTCTTATAATATTTGGTTAAATGGCATCACTTAAAAAATAGAGAACATATAAATAGAAAACATAGATTAAAAATAAATGCATTCATAATTAGAAAGTGGATATGAAAATTGATCATTAATATTATGTTAAAATCACACATTAAAAAAACATATATTATTAGTCCAGAAAAAAAAACAGTTTAAAAAAAATAAAGAGATCATTAAAAATGTTGTTGACGTTTCTGTTTATTGTCCATTGCATCTAGAATTGGTTGTCCTCTAGTCTGATACCTCATCCTCAATTTCTCTTTCCATATCGGCATGTAATGTAGCCATTCTCTATTGCAACTCTTCATTTGATAAAAATTTCAAATGGCTATAATTATTATCTGATAATGCCCTTTGAAAACTTTTTCCAATAGGCATTAATTTTTCTTGCTAGTAATGACAATGACCTAAGGCCCCTTCAGTATCACTATCCGAATTCCCATCTGAATGTTCTTTAGTAATGCAGAAAGTTTTAGCAGTTTCAGAATCGTATTTCATTGTCTTTTCATCATTAGTAATGACCATTTTTTTTTTGAGGTCCGATGCTACTAGAGAAAAAACAATATATTGATCGCTTGCAAAGTGTGAAATGACCCAAAATATAAGCTATTACAAATTACCATTGTTTTAATTCCGATTGCAATTCTAACAATTGTTCTCGTTGTAGTCTGAAACCTAATGTATTATTAATTAATGTACTTTCATTAGGATGTTCTACCATAGCTTGATTACGAGCAGGCCCGGACTTAGAGACCCAGGGCCCCTAGGCACTTTTTACATTTGGGCCCCCCCACCCCATCATCTCGAAGCTATTTTGGAAATTTAGTAAATTAAATGCACTAGTACAGAACATATAATTTTTAATCGACTTTAATGACTGATAAACAACAGAATAATAGAGTCTATATATTATATATAGAGAACTATAGTTACGTTATTCTTAAAAAAATTATAGAATCATACGACGAACTTTCTTCTGTGCAAAAGAACGAATGACGTCATCATAGTCAATTGCGACTGCATTATTTCTGACTCTATGTACATTACAGAGAGTGAATTGAGCCATTTCTCTCCTACGTTGGATATTAAGTAATTCTTTACTCTCTTTAGCGCTGAAAAACGACCGTTCTCCTGAGCAGTTTGACGCTGGTATACACAACAGTATTCGGAGCGCAATTCCGATAAATTTTCAAAAAGCCTTTTTCTGATAAGTATTTGTATAGCTTCAGTGACGATAACTCCATAACTTCATCATTCGATGACAAATGAGCTTTCAGGTGCAGACACTCGTTTTCCAAAGTCCTATCCAAATCCTCGGGATAAAAAGTTATAAGGTTTCATTGGAAATTATCTGGAGAGCTGCCATGATCTCATTCCAATTGCAAGCATTGTCGTAAGACTGCCATCGGCAATCGGCGATATCCAAGTCGTGATTTTTCAATGTCTCTAGGACGACAATTTGGAATGAATTTAAAAAATCGTTCGACAGAACATCCGCCTTCTCACTATGAAAGAAAGTTTATCTACATGAGAAATGTCCGGAGTCCACAGAGATAGAGAAATATTTGGCATGCTTTATCCCAGTCACAATGGTATTTATTACCTTTTCTGCCATAATATTGATCATTTAATCGCATATTTTTGAAGAAAGATATATGATGTTGTGCCACTTCCTTTGTTACAGTGTCGTGTTAGTCCAGAAAACAGCCAAAAAAGAACTCGGCTATAAGTTCTAGGGTCATAACATAGTTCCCACTATTTTTTGTATCCAAATCTCTCATGGGAACCTCTAAACGGCAATCCGCATGCAGAAAGTGACTTCACAACAGCCACAATCAAAACCTCATGCCAGTATTTTGTTTCTTCTTCCGTGTGAAGAACAAGACGCTTGTCAACTATACCTCCGGCATTCTTCCTAGCTAATAGTGTCGCAAATGCTGAGCTGCGTTCGTCCCAATTATCATGTTCCTTCATTCTTTGAACTGCGTTTTTCCAATCGTTGTAGCCTTCATTAGCTAGCGACCCCAATTTGTCAAACATCTTACAAGGGGCGCAAAACACTGCACCCTTGCTCTTCGAAAATATGAGCCAAGTTCGATGTCGTATTTCACCATTGCTTAATGTTCGGCTAAAAAGTGACAGCGATAGATACCTGGTTTTATTTGCGTACTGACGCCTTGAAGAAGAAAAGTCGGCATCTATATTCTGTTTCACGCCATTTTGGACAAGAGCCAGGCTTTTGAGCTTATGTAAAGATTCCGCCACCGGGGCCCCTATTAGGCAGGTAGGGTCCCTAGGCCCGGGCCTTGTAGGTCTAGGCAAAAATCCGGCACTGATTACGAGTAACAATTTTCCTTTACATTTTCAGCTATTATTTCAATTGTAGTTCTAAGGAAATTCTTTTCCCTAATTTCCTGAGCCTCACTTATCATTTGCTTCAAAATATTTGGTTGTTTAGCATTGTTTATAAAAAATATGTTGGAGTAAGTTGATAGCTGTTGCACATTCTTCTGGGTTCTTTACTAAACATATACTAACAAAATCAATAACTCTAGGACTCAATTGGTCAAGTTTGCGAAAAGAGGGCGGAGGTTTTATGGGTATGAAGAATGGTGAATTAATTTACGCCAAAACGAGGATCCGTCACCAGCTGCTCCAAAACCACTGCAAATCATCGATGGGACTCGCATTTCCTGAGCAGCGCTTCTCTTCTTAAGCAAATGTACAAAAATGTTGACTGGCTCGTTGACTGGTTTGCCTCAAAAGAGCAATAGTTCTTTTAGCGTGGCATCCACAAATTGTCAGACATCTGAAAAAAATGTATAGCTAGCGATGGAAACTGCAGTAAAATATTTATCATTTTCATACAATGTGCATTTTCCATACAAAAATTTACATACCTTGTACACACATAAACGCTTTAATCTGGAATTATCTGGAAAAACGCTTGTTTTATGGTGGTATTTTGTATTGTATTTTTATTTTGATTCTTATTTCTGTGGTCAAGCCTTAAATATGGTTTAGGAACACTATATAATTAGAACTCTAAATAATTTGCTCTTACAAATTAGATGCCATGGGAAACTCTAATTAATATAATTAAAATCGAAAATAATTATATATATATATATATATATATATATATATATATATATATATATATATATATATATATAATCTATATATTGTAAAAAGAATTTACGATTTAATGTGTCAGTTATTAATCCTTCTGTTATATATATATATATATATATATATATATATATACAGGGTGATAATTTTTTAAAGACATATCCAGGAAGCAAAAATAAGCAAAATAAACTCATATGTTCAAGTCCGATTTTCATTTGTTTCATAGATATTTTGAACAATAGTAATTTATAAATTTAAAGGAAATTGTATTACCGAACTTACAAACAAAACAAAAACAAGTAGCATTAATTCCCGTTAAATTTTGGAAAACTCCACTTCGATACACTTATTTATACCACCAACCACTTCGATACAGTTATTTGCGCGTTTATAAATGGACCTGGTAGCCAGTTTCAGTGAACGATGATTCGCTCTAATTAACGCCGCAGCATTAAGAGTGCGATCTAGTAGCGCATCCCTTGTGTCCACTTTCATAGCATAAACTAATGACTTCATCCATCCCTAAAGACAAAAATCTAGTGGAGTGAGATCCGGTGATCTCGGTGGCCAAGAGTGTGGGCCTCCGCTACCAATCTAACGATCGCCGAAATGGGTATTTACAAAATTTCTTACAATATTTGCATAATGAGGAGGTGCTCCATCATGTTGGATAATACGTCGACGAATATTTAAAGGTTAAAATGTAAATAACCTTCCCCAGCAAGGCGGCTATCCAATACAAAAGGATAATAATAATAAGTTTATTTCCAGCAGACAATATTTGTCTATAATGGACAAATCATAATAAAAATACATAAAATACATATAGGTAACAAGATAATGGACAGATCATAATAAAAATAAATAAAATACATTACGAAATTAACTAGATATCAAGGTGTAGGTCGAGTAGCAAAATGGGCAGTTAATTGCTTCTTAACTGCACGTTTATTGAACTGGACGTGGAATAAATCAAACTCCGACTTTTGTGAATATAAATTATTGTAGAGTCTGAGGCACCTAATCAATGGAAAATTGAAGTGGTGAAATGTGCTAGGTATGTTAAAATAAAAGGTTATGTGACTCCTACTTTCTGTTCTCGGTACGGCAATCTCGCTTAAGATTGACGGGCAATGTATTGGGCAATGTAATTCCTGTTAATATTTTTTGCAAAAAGATCAAAGCGATAATATCTCTCCTGCATAATAAGGAGTCGAGCGCAGACAAGTCTAGGAGCCAAGCCACATCGACATGCGTCACAGGATAATGGCCATGCATTTTAAAGAAAACATATTTGGCACACTTCCGCTGCACTCTTTCCAGAGAACGGATGTGTAGTTGACTACGTGGCATCCAAACAACCGCGCAGTATTCCAATTTGGAGCGCACAAAAGCATAATATAGCGCTTTTATGGAGGTGATGCTAGTGAAGTCTCTAGTGTTTCTAAAAATGAAACCTAAACATTTTGAATGCATTATTAACAGTCTTTGTAATGTGAGGTACAAAGGTGAGCCCAGTATCCATAGTTACACCGAGATCTAAAATTTTATCGCATGACACAAGCGGGGAAAAAACCTGACAGTTTGAGTTTTCCTTGTAAAGCTGATTTTTTGCATTTACTAATGTTAAGTCCCAAACTATTATTCGTACACCATGCGTTCAACTGGTCTATGCTATTTTGCAGAAGTAAACAATCAGATTTGGCACCAATGATCTTGGCTATCTTGAGATCATCAGCATAAATAAACACTCTACAATCAATACTACTATCCCAGCCAGCGTTGAATGTTGCAGGAATGATGCAGCAATGTTCCGAAGGCTGCACAACATTCCGAATGTTGCAGCAACATTCCTGAACATTCCAGTGGCAACGTTGCAATGTGAATGTTGCAGCAACATTCCAGTTGCAACATTACAATGTGAATGTTGCAGCAACATTTCTGAACATTCCAGTTGCAACATTGCAATGTGAATGTTACAGGAACATTCCTGCAACATTCCAGTTGCAATATTACAATGTGAATGTTGTAGCAACATTCCTACAACATTCCAGTAAGGCTGTTTTTTTTTCATTATTAATATTATCATTTATTTTTACTGTGATTATTTTTACTCGTCTCACTATTTTTTATTCTTATACTCAAAAATATTCATCAACATTTTTATATAAATATCTCTAAATTTATGTACATTTTACCATATGTATACCAAGTTATGGTCAGCTAAATGCAAGATTCTCTTCATATTTGATATTTTGCTAGTATTGTTAAAAATTTGTTTAAAATTTAATTTCTTATGGTCTTATGTCGGATTTTATATCATAGTTAGAAAGTTTTTGTAAAAAATCAGAATAAAAATCTTTTATATGATCTGTCAAAGCATTTCTACATTTATAACTATATAAGCTGTTATTATAACTATATAAGTTGATACTGATTTCAAATCTATGATTTCCTCATAACATAATATAACATAATTTACATAACATAACATAATTTTAATAAGCATAGCCAGAAAATGGCTTCAGTGAGTCGAGCATCAACGAAAGTAATTCACAAAATTCTTCTTTTATATATTTTTTTGCAGTAATTCATCGCTTTTGTTGATAGTTTGCGAAATATTTTAACTACTTTATGTATAATTGGTATCAAAGAATCCCGGTACGTTTGGAAATAATTTAAGAATAAAGATGCACCTATTGTACAACTTCAAAACCTTCAGCATTACAAGTGTGCGAAAAAGCCGATTGTATACCAAAATAGCTAAAGTTCCCCACCAATAAGTAGGGAGTGGGACCAAGTTGATATTATTCCCATTTAAAAATTAAAATGTAGTGATTGAAATTATAAATTTATTTTAGCAATTTCGTAATTGACCGATCTACATGCGATCATGAATAAAAACACTATTAATTGTAATTATAATGTGGTAAGGTTTCTAAATTGTGTTCAATATAATAACTTATATAACAAAAACAGATGTACCTACTACTCATTACCCTAATGATACGAAAAGCTGTGAATACTTATAATTAATAGAGATTTCATAAATTAATTAACGAAATTGGCTACCCCACATTACCAAAAGTACCTTACTATTAAGCTAAGATACATATTCAGAAGAAATCATTAGTACCGATAAACTCGTAACTATCGATTATAAACAAATGACTAAAAAACTATCATACTATGAGCCTTACAACTAAAAGATGTAAACAAAAACAGCTGTCATCAGTGAATTGTGAGTCAATTTTACAGCGAAGATGTGGACAAGATTGAAGAACAGCTTACAGAGAGTATTTATCTGTTAAGCCGAGCTATTGTTTTGAATAATATGCTTGTGTTACTTTTCAATGTTAAAGGTTTAAAATCAAATTACGATTTAGATGTTTTCATTATTAACTTTGAAGCAAATTCTGATGCGATAGTATGCACAGAGATAGAGAAAAACTAGAGTATCACAAGCCTTTTAACATTAAGGGTTATACAATTTATTAGAATAATGATGATGTTGCCAGAGCTGACGGTGTTGTCCTGTATGCCAAAGAATCTTTGTCACATGCTATTATTATTGAAAGTGCAGGCCTGTACAAAATACTTTTACAACAATAAATATCAAAAATAATGCTTCCATCAAAATATCTGGCATTTACAAGTTTCATGATGTAGATCAGTGGTTCCCAACCTTTTGAAAAATCGTACCCCCCAAAATATACTGCTATAAATTCTGTACCCCTCCCCTTTTTTATAGGTAAGGGAACAAAAGTAATAGCATGTTTAGACAAAAAAAAGTACTATTACTAACTAATACTCCTACTAATGTGATGGTTGGGCTTGTATTGTTGGAATAATCTTTGTTATATCGGAGTTTGCCTTTGTTAACTTGAAACGTAAGTCAGGCTCTAATTTCAATTGCGTCCTGCACTTATTTTTAATATACAACATGGCAAAAAACCTAGTTTCACACAAATATGATGTGTTTAAGGGCATTAAAAATGTTAATGCTTTGTCCGAAATAATTTAATATTCAGCTCTTCTCTCTAACAAAAAATTACACAAGATGTCTTTTTTAAATTCATTTTCTAGACTTCCGTCAAATGAAATTTCAAATAATTGGTCTCTTTGTTCCACTGAAAATTGATCCAACACATTTTCCGAAACTGATGAAAACGGTTCTCTTATCCAGCTTTCACTATCCAAATTTTCAGGAAAGTATGATCGGAAATTCTCAACAAGACCCGCGCAATATTTTTCAACGTCTTTAATCAGTATTTTATTTATTGTTAGTTCATTTTGGAAAGTAAAGTCTTCTAATGTAGGTAATGCCGCAAACACATTTTTTCTTATATCCTTGATTATAAATTCCAGCTTAGTGTTGCCTTTATTTTGTCAGATATAGTAAAATGTGTTACATTTTGGACTTGTAAACTGGAATTCAGATCATTTAAGCGTTCAAAAATGCTAATCGTTCCAATCAGAGTTCATCACTAAACCAATGAGAGAATTCCATTTTGTATTCTGATAGGAAGACATGCACTTCTGAACGAAGCTCAAAAAGTCGAGTTAAACTTTTCCTCTCGACAACCAACTTCTATGTATGTAGAAGATGCCTATATGTACTAGTAATATATGTACTAGTTTTAAGTAATATCTGTACTAGATCTAAGCAATATCTATACTTGATCTAAGCAAACAAACTACGAACACTTGGTGATTTATAATTGAGTATTAAACTCTGAATTCATGATATCAGTGCTAGTTTATTTGAAAAAATCATCACAAACTGGATTCATTAAATTCGCTCCTGTAAATAAAGCAGAGGTGGCAATTTAACTGATGTGTTATTCTATAACGTAATGTAATAATTTGTGTATTGAAATAAAAACACAGTTGAAACTGACTATTAAACTATTTCCGTTTTCAAAATCGTATTGTCCTTATTGAAAAACCCTTCCAAATACGGCTCGATAACTTACTCACCTTATACAAACAAGTGTCTAAAACTTCCGTGGCCACTTTTTCCAAATTGGCCGTGACCAACAGCCTGGAGTGAATGTACTGGCAAAGTTCTTTGTTGGTCATGACGTCCCAAACCCCGTCGCAGGCCAAGACCAAAAACTCGTCCTCGACGGCGTCCCGATCCCGAGTAATATATGTACTAGTTTTAAGTAATATCTGTACTAGATCTAAGCAATATCTATACTTGATCTAAGCAAACAAACTACGAACACTTGGTGATTTATAATTGAGTATTAAACTCTGAATTCATGATATCAGTGCTAGTTTATTTGAAAAAATCATCACAAACTGGATTCATTAAATTCGCTCCTGTAAATAAAGCAGAGGTGGCAATTTAACTGATGTGTTATTCTATAACGTAATGTAATAATTTGTGTATTGAAATAAAAACACAGTTGAAACTGACTATTAAACTATTTCCGTTTTCAAAATCGTATTGTCCTTATTGAAAAACCCTTCCAAATACGGCTCGATAACTTACTCACCTTATACAAACAAGTGTCTAAAACTTCCGTGGCCACTTTTTCCAAATTGGCCGTGACCAACAGCCTGGAGTGAATGTACTGGCAAAGTTCTTTGTTGGTCATGACGTCCCAAACCCCGTCGCAGGCCAAGACCAAAAACTCGTCCTCGACGGCGTCCCGATCTCTGACAAAAATTTCAGGTTCTGGAGAAACTAGCTGCTCACAAGGTCCCAGTCCTTCCACATTTTTATATACATAATCTCAAATCTTTGGATCATCTAAGATTGTGGTCATTTTTTGTTTATAGTCAGCACTGTTCATGACTACAGAGCAATTTCCATTGTCAGCTGGTAGGACCACAATGCTATTGTTTTCCCTTAGTGCCTTAAGGGCTTTGAATTCCTCGTATGAGATGTTTCTTGTCGGTGGTTTGGCAGATCTTAAAATGTGGCATGTTTCCTGTCTTATTGTCTCGGCTAATGTGGCAGGGAGTTGTGAAATAGCAGTCTCGACACCAGTGATTATGTCTTCTTTGGGAAGGCGAGTTGGTGCTATTGCAAAGTTAAAACCCTTGGCCAGTACGGTTTTGGTAGGTTCGTCAAGGGGCTGGTCTGAAAGATTATAAACCACTTTGTCGATGTTGAGTGGTTTTGGTGCAGGTTTTTGTCTCCGTCTGAGAAGGTTGTATTTTTCTTTCTGTCTATTGGTAATTAATAATCTAAAAATAATCTAAATTCTTAAAAGACACAACATCGACACCATTTTCAAACCTAACCAGAAAATATCCTCCATGCTACGCAGCGTTAAAGACACCATCCCGTTAGAATCCCATGGAATTTACGAAATACCTTGCGGAACATGTGAACGAACCTACATTGGACGTACCAATAGAAAAATATCTGCTAGGATTCAAGAACATGTAGTTTCAGTCAGACACAGAGACAAAGTTTCATCGGCACTTGTCCAACACACAAACACCGGTCACTGGATGGACTTTAGAAATTCAAGGACTCTTGCACAGATTAGCCACGAAATGTCACGAGTATACAGAGAAGCCATAGAGATAGAAAAACGAGACTACTGCATGAACACGAGAGACGATTCCTTGAGACTGCCCCCAGCATGGCTACCGATCATATCCACCCTCAAAATGCAACCCCAGACACCCCAGACTCATGTACGACCAACAAGAAAACAAACAACCGAACCGAAGCACCGCACACAACGCGCATGACCCGAAGCCAGACAGCTATAAGTAGTCGCACCGCACGAACGAGCTCTCAGTATGCGTCTAACCGTTGACCCGCACGGACGCATATGTCTCTTGAGAATGGCGAATGTGAGTTCGCCGAAACGTCGAGAATCCGGTTCTTTTCAGAACCAACCCTCAACATCAATGCGGAATCCCCGAGAAAACAATACAACACAGGTATCTATCCGCGAAAACCTCAAATACAACATATATATATATATATATATATATATATATATATATATATATATATATATATATATATATATATATATATGGCTTTTTATTAAAATGTTTTTTTGTACTAACCTCAACACGTTCAACAATAAGTGAGCTATTTAACTATTTTAGAAATTACAAGATAAGTGAGCTATTACAAAAAAATAAGAACTTCAGCAATGGAAACATTTTTAATGATTTATTCTGATACAATACATTAATAAAGTAGAATTATTATGAACTGAACAAATTTACTAGTGGTTAAAAGTGAATTCTGCAATTTTTCGGCAGTATTAATTATATCGGTGTTGCAATTGATACTAAGCGGAACTGCACTTCCCTACGAAGTTCTTCTTTAGACATATGTTTTAAATTAGGTTTTGGCATTTTTTCGCTAACCCCCAACTCTTTCAAGATTTTTTAAACAAAAACTGTGATTGTTAGCTGGTGTCAAAAATCAAGTCAAACTGTTTATCACTAGTACTACTATTAGCAAACGTCAAGTTATTAACAAAAACATTCTGTTCGTAGCGCAGTACGAAATACTATATGTTTAGCGTTAAAATTAATAAAAATATTATTATAGTTCAATATTTCATTTAAGCTCACTTATTATGGAACGGAGGTAGTATTATATTTGTTGTAGCTCATCCATAATAATTATTGGTAAAGTGTTGGAATAGCCCACGTTGGGTGGCTTTCAAAAATTAAAGTTGCGCATGCGCAATAAACCTTTACAGCAGTGGTAACAAAAGAGTCAAAATTGTTGTCTCAAAATAAGAGTTACGCATGCGTACTGAAATGGAATAAAAATTTAAAATTGGTTTTAAGAAATAGTCTAAATTTGACAAAGCATAATAAAATTATATTCTGTGCAAGAATGTGGTTGTTTTGACAATTTTTTTAAAGCATTAAAACGATGCAATGAGGCCAAATTAAACGAGTATATTTACGTTATTTATTCGAAAATTCTATTGACAGTAGATTACTCGCCCTTATTATTATTACAATACAAAGATGTTAGATGTTATATATATATATATATATATATATATATATATATATATATATATATATATATATATATATATATATATATATATATATATACACACACACATACACTTTTTTTATCATCTGTGAGGGAGATGGGATTCCTAATCGGGATTCCTAATTAGGATTTGTCAGACGTTGGAATGGATTAAATCTACCTGGTCGTTTACGATGTTTGCGCCTTTCATAATGAAAGGCCCATGAAACATCAAGGCGCAAACATAGTAAACGACCAGGTAAATTTAATCCATTCCAACGTCTGCTAAATCCTAATTAGGAATTTCCTAAAATAATCCCGTGTCCCTCACAGATGATGAAAAAGTGTATATATAAACATGTAACATCTTTGTATTGTAGATAATCTTCTGAAGAAGGCCTGTTTCTGAATGTTTTTTTGAATCAAGTAAATTTGTTGAAATGCTTTATTAAGAAATATTTTTAATCGTTGGAGAAATGTTGATTTAAGTGGAATAGTTGTTTGCAGCAGAATCAACTGTTCTGGTAATATAAAGAAATTTATGTTCCTATTTGAAATTTATTATACATTTTCATTATATTGATAAATTTATATAATAAATACAGAAATTGTATGAACGAAAAAAATATATTACGTTCAGCGTTGGAATTACCCAGGGTAAACCACGTGGAGGTGCTTACCACGTTTTTTACCCCTGGATAAATCGTATTTTATACAATATTATTTTATATTTACCATAAATAAGAATGCTACTGTCAACTTTAAAATGAAGCAATATAATATTGTAATTACGATTGATCCACCTTAAAAAAGGAAACCATAACATATATAAACTATAACAAATAAAAATATCAATACATAGAATAAAAATTAAAATAACAAAATATAAATACTATATCCCAACAAAGCAAAACAAAAAATCAATTCTATAACTCAATAAGACAAAAGGAAAAAATAAATAAAAACAAAAATAATAAATATCAATTCTAAAAACAGAAATCTTGGGATTCTATGAAAAACTGAAATATAAAACTGACTTAATAATTTAAAATGAAATGAACAATTAAAATTGATAAACCCTTGAGAATTGATGGTTTTAAGTTTTAGTCCTCTCCTGTAGAGAACGAAATATTGGCAGTTTGCATGAAAAACTGAAAAATTAAAACTATTAGTAACTTAAAATGAAATAAACGTTTAAAATTGACAAACCATTTTAGAATTAAATTGTAGTCCTTTCCTGACTGCAACCAATTCATCCATCAATTGAGTAAAAACTAAAAAATAAAACTATTAATAAATTAAAATTAAGTGAACATTTAAAATTTACATTGCATAAATGCTTTTGTTTTTTGTGCTCGTCTACTAAGGCAAGATCAATTCCTCAAATCTAAAACATACAATTGTTAATAATTTATCTTGAGACAAAAATTAATAATTTACAATTACCTATTGAGGAAGATCACGTTCTTTTGGTAGGTATATTTCTTTGATGGCTTCAATAAAATCGGCCATCAGGGATGTTGATGCGCTGTTTCCTCCTCCAGATGTACTCAAAGAGGTAGCTATCAAAGTCATCGTATACAGGCACTTCTCTTTATTGCACCCCAGGTACCCTCTATGGAATTTGTGTGAGCACCAGTCGTTGGATTCCTAAACTCAATTGAATGATTGACAGTCAGGTGTTGGAAGCCCTCATCTTCCAGGCAGTCATATGCTCTCTAACAATCTGACACAATTGTTGTTCCAGGTTGAATGAACTGCTTGATGATTGTCAGTAGCACTTGCTCCGCTCTGGGACCACTTGCATGAAACAATTCTCCGTGTGTCTCTCAATTCCTCAAAAACCCATCTACCAAATACATGCTTCCCTCGATGGTACTTCCTCTTCCCAAATTTACTCTCATTGATTTCGACAATGGTTCCAGGTCCCCCAATCATCTCATTCTCTCTGAAACAAACCTCAGTGCACACTTCCCGACAGAAGTGATTCCAGTTTGTAATTGCATTAACCGAGACTTTTGACTCTAAACTAGCAAATTTGGTTGGTACTTTCCCTATCCATTCAAGGGTAACAAGCATGACTTGTTGAGAGGAAAGCTTGCTTTTCTCAAACCAACTTCCCTTTCTTATGCTCCTCGATACACAATGTGTCTTGACTCCAGCACCTTTCCTACATATCCATTCGTAGCCATCCATGTTCTTGATTTTAGTTAGCTTCATATTGCTTCCACACCTAAAACAAATATAGTGGTTAGCTATCAATCCTAAATCCACTAGCCACTCAATGGCCAATTCATTACTCTCTGTGGCTTTTCTTATTTTGTCTATGTTGTAGGCTTCCATCTTTGTAGTAGGATTCGAACTCGGTTGTTAGTTAAAAATGTGAACGGTCGTTTTGAAAATCATGCGCATTGTCCGGTTATAGTCGTCCTTCTTACGACATTTTTACGCCACTGGTTTGTTTACTTTTTTTACTGTCAAAAAATGTTTGACAGTGGCGCTGTAGTCTAACGTGGGCTGTGAGTGGAGTGATCCTAATGGTAATATTAATTTTTAAAATAGATAAAATGAATTGAAATTACAATTACAAATTTAGTATATTTGAAGATTTTATTACATTTGGCAACATCTGAAAGTATCTGTCAAACAAGTGTATTTTACCGCCATATTGTGTCAAATTTCGCCGGTTTGGTTACATTTTGTACAGCGTAATTGAAAAGTATTCATGATCGAATGTTTCTTTTGTTCATTGAAACTTATTTATCGTCGAAAACGCTATCCTAACTGCAAATTCTTGATTGAGTTAGAGATATATAAACAACACTTGCAAATTCCAACGTTATTGCCAATAATTTGATGCAATTACTCCATATAATATTTTATCAACAACTTCAAAGAGACTACTGAAAGGTATGGCTTAATAAATATAGCCATTGTTTCCTTATATTTTAAACAATGTATTATCTTGGGCCAAATATTGATTAACATTAAACCTACTATACTGATACTTCTTGTATTATACTTACTTACCAGTCCTTAAAAATAGAATTGTTTATAGTAAATGTAGATGATTGTCAATTTGTTATTGTATGAATTAGTAAATGAACTAGTACACGTGGATCGTATTTTTCGGAATGGAATAGTTTTTGTGGATGTAAGAGTTGAAAAGAATGGAATAGTTGCTAAAGGTGGAATAATTGATGAGAGTGAAATTGTTTAATGAATTTTGACATTTGTATATGAAAGAGTAATCCGAATTGCGAGCTGCACGATTCTTGTAGAAAGCGCATCAGCTAAGGTTGTATGAGTTGCAAGATGTACAATTCCTACTGCACAGAATATTAACTAATAATTCATCCGTCTCAAATGATTTTAATGCTGTCAGGTTTGTAAAATAATATAATCAAACACTTTTGAGGTGTACTTAATCATATAATGTTACCCATTGTCTGAAATCAAAGTGACTTTAATTTAAGGAGTGATATTAGAAATGAAAAGTTCCCAACGTTCATAAAAAGGTTACTATATCTAATGTATTATAATACTATATGTGTCTAATGTGATATTAGTTCCTAAGGTGTACAACATGGAGGATAGAAAATCAGCTGTGGAGTAAAAAGTTACTGAAAATCTCACTAAAACTTTTATAACCTTTAAATTGATTAAGTAACATTGATGTTGTCAACTTTGACGTTCAACATAACCAACATATTGTTTTAATCAAGTTGGTATCTTGTGTTTTTGAGTTACCAACATACTCAAACATAATCTCACCAACTATTTGTTAAAGTTACATTGTTCTTTTTTTTCGTCAAAATTGTAAGCCTTATTAACTTCACTTCATCATATATAGTAACCTCCTTTTATGAAGGCTGGCAACTCTTGATTTCCAATATCACTCCTCCAATTATAGTAAGTTTGCTTTTAGACAATTAGCAACACTTAGCAAAATTATGTTACTAAAAGTTTCACCAAAAAAAAATAATAACCAATAAATTACTCAACTGACGTTAATGTCAACTTTGATTTAATATGAAAATTAAATCAAAGTTGACAAAGTATTTCTTTATTTAAAAAATCCAGTGTCAAGGTTATCGGCCATGAAAATTCAAAAATGGTCAAATTGTTTCAATAGAAATATCTATGATCTTAATAGATCTGAAAGAGTTTTTATTATATCTATTGCAGTTTTCTAGTTGTTGCTATTTGAATCCATTAGTATCAGTTCCGGTTTGACTTCGAGGGATGCGTATGTGGTCTGGATTTCTATGGCGCTTTGCTAACCTAATAGCCTAACCTAGGTTAAACCAACATTTAGCTTTACATCTTTATCTTATTTTTGATCTCTTGGGTCGCGCTACCGCTTGTAGTTTGTCTTAATTTTTCGTTCGCTTTTCTTTCAGGCTAACAGACTTTGCCACTTTAACTTATTGTAGATCAAGCTGTAAATGCATGTCTGGTAGACTTTGAAGAGTTGGACAAAAAAATATATTTGCAAGTTTTCAATAAATATTTCTTTGTTAAAAACAATCCTGTGTCAAGGCTATCGACCAAAAAGGTACCAAAACGTCAATTTAAATAGAAAAATCTATAATATATATATATATATATATCTGAAAAAAAATTCAAAATATCTGTTGCAGTTTTCAATTTATAGTTATTTGAATTTATTAATTTTTGTTATGTCCGAGTTTGAAGGTCTTGATTTATCTGCCGCTTAGCGGTGTGCAACCTAATCTAACCGGGGTTAAACCAACGGTCCTTGCAACACCGTCCTATATTGTATCGAAAGCTTGCGCTACCGCGCGTATGTTGTCTTGATTTATCTGTCCTGTTATTTTACCCGGTGTAAACCAACATTCCTTCCAACACTGTCCTATATTGGATCGAGAGTTCGCGCTGCCGCGCGTATGTTGTCTTGATTTATCTTCCCGCTTCGCGGCGGACAACCTAATCTAACCAAGGTAAAACCAACGGTCCTTGCCACTTTGTCCTACATTGGACCGAGAGTTCGCGCTACCGCGCGTATGTTGTCTTGATTTATCTTCCCGCTTCGCGGCGGACAACCTAATCTAACCAAGGTAAAGCCAACGGTCCTTGCCACTTTGTCCTACATTGGACCGAGAGTTCGCGCTGCCGCGCGTATGTTGTCTTGATTTATCTTCCCGCTTCGCGGCGGACAACCTAATCTAACCAAGGTAAAACCAACGGTCCTTGCCACTTTGTCCTACATTGGACCGAGAGTTCGCGCTGCCGTGCGTATGTTGTCTTGATTTAGCTTCCCGCTTCGTGGCGGACAACCTAATCTAACCAAGGTAAAACCAATGGTAAAACCAAATGGTATCATATAATATAAAATTCAAAGAAAGACAAAATATAAAATAGTGCTAAATGCATGCAACTTCGTAGCCTTTGAAAAAAATATATATTTGTAAATTTTTTAAGTATTTCTTTATTAGAAAAAATTACGTGTCCAGGCTATCCGCCACGAAGATACCAAAACGTCAATTTCAATAGAAAAATGTATAATCTATACAGATCTGAAAGAAATTTCAATATATCTCTTGCAGTTTTCATTTTATAGCTATTTGAATTTATTAATTTCTGTTATGATCGAGTTTGAGGGGCGACGGCCGCCGCTAGATAAAATATTTTGCAAAACTAACTGAAAGATATCATAGATTGGCTAATTCTCTACAAATGTGTGAAATTTTATTGTTCCACGTTGTGTGAAACATATTAAAATCATTTTTTAAACAAATCCAGACATGTCAATCATGAATTCCGATCAAATTCGAACGCGAAAATTTCAAAAATTGCGAAAAAATATATTAATAATTGAAGGATTTCAACGTACCCCTTTTCTGAATTTCGTTTTTGAATTTTTTCGTTTATAAAAAAAAAAAATCGGCCAAACGGTTCGCTTTGGATAGATGAAAATGACACAACATTTAGATGAAAATGTGTTCTATAAAATAGCGCTAAATGCATGTTTCTTAGACTCCGGAAAATTCGACAAAAAAATATGTTTGCAAGTTTTCACTGAATATTTCTTTATTAAAACAATTATGTGTCCAGGCTATCGGCCACGAAGATGAAAAAACGTCAATTTCAATAGATAAATGTATAATCTATATAGATTTGAAAAAAATTTCAATATATCTCTTGCAGTTTTCATTTTATAGCTATTTGAATTTATTAATTTCTGTTATTTTCGAGTTTGAGGGGCGGCGGCCGCCGCCCGATGAAATATTTTGCAAAACTAACTGAGGTATATCATAGACTGACTGACTAATTCTCTACAAATGTGTGAAATTTTATTGTTCCACGTTTTGTGAAACTTAGTAAAATATTTTTTTCAACATATCCAGACATGTCAATCACGAATTCCGATCAAAACCGAATGCAAAAATTTCAAAATATTCAAAAATTGCGAAGAAATATATTAATCCTTGAAGGATTTCAATGAAACTTGTACTGAATGTGGGTATCCACCAGAAGTAACTGCTGATAAATTTTGAACGCTCCCACTCCAATGGGGACGGTGTGAGGAATTATTTTTGCATCACAGCTTATTTGCAAATAACTCGTCAACGCCTCAAGGTGGAAAATTATAACCGGGATATCCGTATGTAAGACGTCGGTGTCTACAAAAAAGTATTTTTTGAAAATTTTGTAAAAACCTTCGGTTTGGTCGCAAAAGTAAAAAATATAAAATTGAAAAAATTTTAGAAGGGGTTTACGTACCCCTTCTCTGAATTTCGTCACTCAATTTACACGGGTTTTAAATGGGCTCTTCCGCCAAAACGGTTCGCACTGGCAAAATGAAAATGACACAACTTTTAGATGAAAATGTGCTCTATAAAATAGTGCTAAATGCATGTTTCTTAGACTTCGGAAAATTGAACAAAAAAATATATTTGCAAGTATTTCTTTATTAAAAAAATCCTGTGGCAAGGCAATCGACCACAAATATGTAAATTTCAATAGAAACATGTACAATTTATATACATAACTCTTGTAAACTATATAAAACTTAATGCGTTTGTTAACGAAAGTGCGCTCTATTTATCTGTGTTAAAATTATTTAACACACATTTCTAAACGTTCGTCATGTCGTGGCTATCAGCCACAAAAAGTTTGCATGCAGCACATTTCAATGGGTCTCAATGAACACTATTCGATTTTAAAAAGAAAATCCGAATAAATTTCGAGATGGCTTTTCCTTCAGCCGTCAAGTGGTAGAACTGACCGTTTTTCAACAAAAACTCTCTTGTTGTACCCGCTAGGAAGTCGAGGAATACACCTTTAGATTCCAAATTAAATGTGTAATTTTTAACTATTCTTGTAGAATACTCTTAATTCCCACCGTTTGAAAAATGGATTTTAAATCACCAGATGACCGAAAAACTTACATCGTCCCCCATGTAAAATTATCCGAATCACGAATCAGCCGCTGAAAATTCATGCAACATATTTTTATAGAACTTGATGAGTTGTATTCGAATTTAAATCGAAAATGTCAATAAATATTGAAATGGCTGTTCATTCCTCAGTAAAATGGTAAAACTGACAGCTTTTCGCCAATAACTCTGTTGATATACATTCGAGGAAGACGCGTATTGTACCGTTGGAATCTAAATTCAATTCAAAAGCTCCAATTATTCTTAAAAAAAACTCGTAAATATCGCGGATTATGAAATAAATTTTGGAATTCAAATGTGCAGCGAAGCAACTGTTTCTGATGTAAAATGGTCTGAATTTTAAGAATCTGCTAAAAGAAAAGTGAAAAAACTTCGTTTTCTTGTGAAGAGCCAGAGTCGCCGAAATCTGCAATTTAGAGATTTCAAGATATCTCTTTGAATTTTATTTGAATTTCAACCTAACATTGAGCGAAAAATCAGAATTTTGATTTAAATTCTTTTCTTTAATTTTATCTTTTCACAAGCACACGAATAATCATAAACGGATAAACTTCAACAATGACATTTCCATATAACCTGAGCGAAAATAGTGTCAGAATGATCAGCTGTAAGTGTAAATTGGCGATTCAGCGGCAAGCAATGGTCGTAGTATTTTTGACCTGGAGTGCGAAGCCGTTGATGGATTTGAGAAATTCAAACGCCATACTGTTGGCCTTTTCACCGGGCATGCACTTGTTGGACATGAAATGTAAATTTTCTTTCAAGCGTTTCCGTTTGAAGAGATGAAAAAAAAGTGACTTCGCGAATTGGGGCCTGCGGAACGTCCCCGGAGGTGTAATGCGCCGAGACTGGTGTCGTTCGAAAGTAGACACGTGGGGCTATAATTCCTGAAAAGAGCAATATAATTCTAAAACATTTCACCGAATATTGAAGGTTTCAAATTGCTCAATTTTGAAAAATTCGTTTCGAGTTTGGACGGGCGTTGAGACCCCCAAATGCGATCGAGCGATGCATCGTTCCTATCGCCTTATAGACCCTTTCTTTCTATATTCAGAAACCACCACCGCGAGGCCCTGCTATTTAATTTAGCGAATCCCAGAGAATTCTCGCGTACTTCTGCAAAACATGGTTTTTCGGGCCTCCCGGCGCCATCCGCCACGCAATTGCAATTAAACTCCAAAACAAACTTAAAGACACTATGCCGAATCGATTGGTGCCGGTCCGGTTCCGATCCGACTGTTGGGTATCCCGGGAGAGGGATCCCCGCAAATTAGGTGAAAAAAACATCGCGTTTTTTCGATTTTTGGGTTAAAATTGACCCAGAGTGGGAACAGGATGCCGAAGGTACCAGATTTCTACCGCCGGTTGCGGGTAAATATCTCGCATCGAACGAACCGGTTTGGAGACACGGCGCTCTTCAATCAAGAGAACGGCGTCCACAGATGTGATGAAAAAAACTGTTTTTTTTCGCTTATATTTTCCGCCGCACCGGGTGAACCGACGGTCGCGTACTTTTCCGCATGACGTCAAAAAACGTGAAATCGACGCGGCAAGAGAACGCAGTAAAAAAATCGAGCCGCAGACCAAAATTGCTCCTCAAAGGTGCTAGAAACGATCTCCTGTTTTTGGCACCTAGAGGACGCCATGTGGGACTTGCGAGCGGCAGACGGACACGGGTCGAAGGCCTGTTCAGTTTTACAACAGAAAATGACCATTTCCCGTTTCGACGCCCAAGAAGAACAGAGTTTTTACGGAAAAATTGAAAAATTTAAAACGCAACTACGCAACTACGGGATTACTCCTTACTCCCCATTGATTTCTCCTTAAGTATGAGATATCTAAATTTGTTGGCTTATATGCACTGTGAGCATATAGCAGCTCAATAAATGTCTTCTAATTTTGTTGCATTTAGTTACCATTTATTGCTGGTCCCAACACTATGTCAGGCATGTAAAACACATATGATATTACAGGCCACATCATCTATTTTGTACTAAGGTCGCACTTGAAGGCCGCATGTTTTTACTGTACCAAAAATTAATAAAATATGATTGTTGGGATGACTATATTATGTATTTATTAGACTGAATGTTTTTTTACTACACTAAAAATATTAACATACATTTTATATTTCATGTTATTTTTTACACTGAATCTATCTATATTCTATATTTAAAAATAAAACTAAAATAAAAGTTATAATAAACAAAATCACAGTTTAATACTTACTACTTTTTAGAAGATATTTGACATCGTTTGTTGGAAAGCAAGTCATCAATATTTTGTTGAATATCTTGAGCTGATGCAATTTTTAAATTTGAAGATATATGTTGATCGGTTAATCTTGACCTTTCTGAATTTTTGTTATTTTTAATTAAAGAAAATAGTTTCTCACACAAATAAGTGATTCTGAACATAGTAAATACGTAACAGTAACGCCTAAGATACATTTTAGAAAATCGATCTACAGATAAATATGTATAACATTCTGGAATTCCAACTTCCATACTTTTTTTCTTCACCAAAGAATCACATTGGATATCAATTAATTCCATTTGTAAGTTTTCATCAGCAATTTCAATATCGATAGATTGAGGTTGTTGAAAATGGGGCGAATACGTCCCTGTAGGTCTAGAACGCAGGCCCTGTGCGAGCCAATGGGCTCACGCCAACATTCTATGATCGCGCAAACGCACGAGAAGTTTAAATTCATATATCGTATAAGCAGTGTAAAAACAAAATACAATCAATAAAAATCAATAACAGAATGTATATGAAAATATAAGACTTGTAAATAAAAGTACATGTGATGAATACATACAACAGTGTTCTTTTAACGATAATATTCACATTTGGGGCCGAAACCAGGGAAGATAACGTATAAAGTGTGTGAGTGTTATAATCAGAACCATAACGAAGAAAATGGATTTGTCATTAAGAAAAACGTACCGCAAACAATTAAAGAAGCAGAGGAGCTGATGAAGGAAGAAGATATTGATGTGGACAATATTCCAGTAGTTATTGCAAGGGTAAAGGCTATTCGTGATCAGCTTGGAGTTGTCAATGAAAAATTAGCGCCAGTATTCGATGATGATCAACTAGAGAATGAGTGCGAAAACATTGTGGAATATAACGACAATGCAGTGAAGGTAATCGCAAGATTAAAACAAAGAATGTATCGGCCGACGCAAGCAGACATTGCTTCAACCAAAATCTGGGTTGGTGCGGCTTCGCCGCACCAACAAGAAGATACGGCGCATGTACAAATTAGTCAGCGCCAGACTATGGTAAGATTATCCAGGCTTGATTTAATTAAATTTGACGGTAATTTTCAAGTAGGCCGGCCTTTTGGGAGCAGTACAATCTTGCAATTCACGAGAACAAAAATTTAGATAATTCGTCAAAATTTGCATATCTAAAATGTTACTTGAGTGGCAAAGCATTAATAACAATTAACGGATTGACGTCAAGTCAATTGTCTTACCATGATGCAATCGGATTGCTCAAAGACGAGTACGGAAACCAAGAGCGTATTGTGGATATTTATATTCAGAAGTTACTAGCAATAACACGTAAAATATGAAAAGGACATAAATGGCTTGAGAAAATTGTATAATACGGCTACAACCGTAACTAAATCACTAACGACCCTTGGTATTTATCCAAACCAATATGGACTTCTAGTAAAATCGATTATATTTAAAGCATTGCCATACAATTTGAGAATTGCTTTCAATAAGCAAAAGCTAACTGATACCGACTTATGCAATAGTAGTTCCTGTAGTGGATTTCAACAGAATAGCAAGGCAGACGTAGATTATAATAAGCAAATAACGATATTACTGCAATTTATAAAAATTGAGCTAGATTCCATTGAACAAGCACATTGTTCAAGTGAATGGGACAGAAATTTTCGAATAACCTCAGTACAGAAAAGAAAAAAGATAAAACGTTCACTGCCGCTGGTCTATTAACAAGTGTAAAATATTATTGTTTGTTCTGTCAAGCCAGAACCCGCCAAACAAAAGATTGTGACTTCTTTAAATTTGAACGAAAAGAAGAACATTTTAAAGCAAAAAAGGCTTTCTTTTCGATGCACAAAGCCGAATCACATTTCAAAACTTTGTAAAACTAGAGATTTAAGTTGTGCAAAATGTAAAAACAGATATGTAAATTCCATGTGTGATCAGAGTTAGCGAGAACAAAAAAGAGCTGATGTTAAACCTAGTACAGCTAATAATGAAAGTTCTTCAAGTCTATTAACAAACGGCCAATTAGACAATGTTTACTTGAAAACTGCCTGTGCGTACATTGTAACGAATAAACCGCAAGAAGAAACATTAACTCGAATGGTTATAGATGGTGGTAGCCAACTCACATTCATGAAAGAAAATTTATCGCGTCAGTTGAATTTACCTATTGCCGGTACACATAAAATAGCCATACAAGCTTTAGGAAATAAAACATGATCACCGGCTAGATTACAGTGATGGACTTATCGAGATGGAAGCAATAGAGGTCCCTGAAATCTGTTTCGATTCTTTAGAGACGCCTTGTTTAAAGCACCCTGTAATTAGAGAATTTTCTAGAAGCCATCAGATAGCAGACATGAATCAGAAACAGCGAGTAATAAACGGAATATTATTATTGATTGGAGCGGATAACTACTGGAAAATAATCACGGGCGAAACGTACCAATTAACTGAAGATTTAATGGCGGTAAATTCAAAATTTGGATCGACGTTACTCGGTTCCGTTTGTAGTAATAATACTTATGAGTTTATGACAAATCTGAACCTAGTGACTGTTTTAAACGTACAAACCTTTGGTGAAGAATTTAATATAAAGAACTTTTGGACTCTAGAGACTATCGGTATAAACTCAAGTGAAAAACTGAATAACGGGTTTACAGAAGACTATAAAAGAAAAAAATGAATGTCTTTAAATTCATTTTTTTCTTTTATAAAGTCGTTACGAAGTATCGTTACCGTGGAAAAGTGAACAATTAGTGGACTCGAACTATTCGGGAGCATTAACGCGTGTGAAAAATTTAACCAATAAACTATTTCGAAACGGTAAGCTGCACGAATATGATTGCGCGATCCGCGAATACATAAATAACGATTGTGCGGAAATCATGTTAAATAGTTTGGGTGACGCTAAAACTTATTATATGCCTCACAGACCAGTATACCGAGAAGACAAGGATACGACCAAGTTACGTGTGGTTTATGATGCTTCAGCACACGGACCTGCATTTGAGTCGTTAAACGAACAATTGTCAGTGGGTGCGAATTGAGTTAAGAACTTGGTAGAAATTTGACTAAAATTTAGAATCGGCGCAATCGACTTAATGGCGCACATTGAAAAAGCGTTTCTACAAATATCGCTGAATAAACGAGATCGCGATTCACATAGATTTTTATGGTACAAAAATCCTATTGATAAAAACATCGAATCAACGTCAGAGTTACCAGAATTAACCACGTATCGTATGAAGAGAGTAATATTTGGAGTTACAACTAGTCCGTTCCTGTTAGCAGCCACGTTGAAGAAGCATTTTGGTGAACAGCCTACAGCGTTCAGAAAAACTGCAGATACTTTAGATAAATGTTTTTACGTAGATGATCTAGTACTTGCAGTAAATACTTTCGAGAAAGCTATTAATATCTATAGTGAGTCCAAGGAAGTACTTAAAGCAGCAAACATGAATCTTAGAAAATGGAGCTCTAACAATGTGAAATTAAATGAACACTTTAACGAAAAGGAAGAATCCGTTGTTAAGAGTGAACCAAAAAGGGTATTAGGAGTTTTATGGTATACTATGACTGATGAAATGTCTGTTGATATATCACATTTTATACGTAACGTGGATTTTGTTGAATGCCCTACAAAAAGAAGTGTACTTCAAACTATTGCGAGAATTTTCGACCCGTTAGGTGTGCTTCTTGGACCTTAAACAAGGTCTTGAATGGGATGCTCACTTGCCCGAAAATTTGAAGTCAGAATGGAAAAAAGTTATGCAGAATTGGCAAATTTACATTTTCCACGCATAGATTTAAATAACAGTAACGAGGAAGTGGAATTACATGTATTTGCTGACGCGAGCTCGCAAGCTTATGGAACTGTAGCGTATTTAAAATGTCTGAAAACAAATACCTGTAAATTTTTGATTTTCGAAAAATCGAGTTGCTCCTTTAATTAAAAGGGGGGACAAACAGTTAACATTGCCTAAACTCGAGTTAACTGCCGCATTGTGTGCAGCTAGACTTCAGGATAATATTTTGAAAAGTTCAATGTTAAATATTAAAGGAATATTTATGTGGTCGGACTCAAAGATCACCCTCAAAATTTTCTCTCAAAGATTACTGGATAAAAGGAAATACGAAGAGAAAGGAAGTATCCATAACTAATAGAGTCAATGAAATAAGAAGCTTGACAAAGGGAAAATGGAGATATTGTCCTAGCAAAGACAACCCGGCTGATTTGTTAACTAGAGGTTTGTCTACAATAGTTTTACTTGCAGCAGAAATATGGTTGAGTGGACCAACTTGGTTACAAGAAGATCATCAAAAGTGGCCACTAAATGACATTGATAACAATGAAGAAAAACAGGTTAACGCCTTGTTTAACCTAAGTGACATAAAAGACGATTGCAATGTCAAGATTGAACCTCTCTTTAATTTAGAGGTTTGAAAAACTAGAAAGAATGTTGGATGTTACAGCGTATATCCTAAGATTTATTCAACTATGTAAAACTAAGAAGTAAACAACAGGTCCATTGCAAGTCAATGAAGTAAAGAAGGCTGAAATCTATTGGTTAAAATACGTACAATGTAGTGAATTTGACAAGGAAATGGAAGCACTATCTAAATCGGAAGAAATAAGTCATCGGTCAGCAATCCTGACACTTAATCCATTCTTAGATGATGATGAAATTATGAGATTAGGTGGTAGGTTACAGGAAGCTTGCTTACCATATGAGACAAGGCATCCAGTCATTTTGCCACAGAAATCACCGTACACAACAAGAGTTATCAACAGATGCCATGAAAGAGTAATGCATTCTGGAGTAAATGCAACTTTAAATGAATTAAGAAAAGGTTTTTGGGTTATACATGGCAGACAAAGAGTAAAATCCATAATTTCCAACAGAAAATAAAAACGACTGAAAAGTAAGTCAGGAAATGAACCATTCGCACCATTGCCCAAGAACAGATTAACAATGTCAAATCCGTTCAAGTTTACCAGAGTTGACTTCGCAGGACCCTTGAATGTAACAAATGCTGATAAACTTGTAAAGTTCTACATGATGCTGCTAACCTGTGCAGTAGTTAGAGCTATCCATTTGGAAATGGTACCGGATTTAACGACTGAGAGTTGTATCAGGGCATTACGCAAGTTTATTGCGAGAAGAGGAGTCCCGAATGTAATTTATTCGGACAACGCGAAGACATTCCGAAGAACGTCCCAAGAGATTCAAAAGCTATTCCATATTTTAACAACGGAAAAGGTACAAGATTTATCGAAGGAACATCGAATAGAATGGCGCTTCATAGTGGAACGAGCAGCTTGGTGGGGCGGTTTCTGGGAGCGCCTAGTGAAGACAGTGAAAGATGCTCTAAAACTAACACTTGGAAGAGCAAGTATCAACTATGATGACGACCCATCAAATTTACTAATATTAACGCCTGCGCACTTCCTCATTGGAACTAATAAAGGGGGATTTAGTATGGACTTAACAAATCCTAAAATAAGAAGAAACTGTATTCCCCAGCAATGAAAGGATCGTGAATCGAAGACATCAAAGTTTTGGAAGCGATGGCATACAGATTACTTTCAACAATTGCGATCTGTACACCACACACCCAAAGTAAAGACCCAAGAAAGGAGATGTGGCGTTGTTACACGATCAGAACTTTTCGAGACTCCAATTGAAACTTGTAAGGGTAACGGATTTATTTCAGGGTAGAGACGGCATGACGAGAGCTTGCGAAGTCCAGACGAGTAACGGGACGAAGCTACGAAGACCAGTCCAACTTCTTTATCCCCTGGAAGTGGATGATATTCTGCCGGGGGAGGATGTTGAAAATAGGGCGAATACGTCCCTGTACGTCTAGAACGCAGGCCCTGTGCGAGCCAATGGGCTCACGCCAACATTCTACGATCGCGCAAACGCACGAGGAGTTTAAATTCATATATCGTATAAGTAGTGTAAAAACAAAATACAATCAATAAAAATCAATAACCGAATGTATAGAGTTGAAAATAAAAGTACAAGTGATAAATACATACAACAGTGTTCTTTTAATTTAAAAGTTAATAATTCGATAATAAAAACGATAATATTCACAGAGGTGAAGTAAAAAGACGAAATTGTACTTCACAGCTTTTAAAATGAAAAAAATCTTCAATCGATTTCCGTTTCTAATAATTTAATTTGGTGAGAATATTCTGAAAATCTTAATTTAGGTGGAATTGGTAAAACCATAATACATTATAGATAATCATATAAACTTAATAAAGTTGGAACACAGCCTGAATATATAAATATATTCAACCTTTCCGGAGCTCTATAACATTATTGAGTCTTTTTAGGACTACCAAAACAAATCTCATGTTAAATTTGTCAGTTATTTTATAGCTTTCAGTCCACCTTCGTGGCACTCAACAAAAACCAGAAAAATAAAAAGAAGTTTTGTTTTTTAAGTTCATGTCTTTCCGATGAGAAAGTACTTAAGGTATTAGCCATCTTCAGACGCGTTTCGAGATTTATCTCTCATCAGTGCAGCTTTGCTTTTATGAATAACATTTTGTAAAACACTTACTTGAAAACCACGTGTCCGATATTTAAAACTTTGGAGCACTGTACTTGTTGGTGAATAATACAATGAAAACGTTCAAAATTATTATCACCATACTGTTTACACGCTTCTTTTAAACTCGCAAAAACTCCTTTAGTAATTCCGATCGTGGTAGGTGCACCATCAGTTGCAAGACAAACGAACTTTTCCAATGGTAACTTATATTTCTTCAAAACTTCCATAAGCGCATCAAAAATATCAACTCAGATAGTTGTATTATGCTTGGAATGACTTCCAAAAGTTCTTCACTTACTTTTAACTTAACATCGCAGGCGCGAAAAAAAACGGTCAGCTTAGCAAAAGAATAGGCTTGAAATATTAATATTATTAAGTTGATTGATGCTGATTTCACCAATTCTCGGCTATTTCAGGAAATTTTTGCTACAGTAATTCGACTTACACTTACACATATTTTTTTATATTTGTGCTGGATATAATACTTCGCCTTTT
Organism: Phosphuga atrata; assembly: GCA_944588485.1. NCBI lineage: Eukaryota > Metazoa > Arthropoda > Insecta > Coleoptera > Silphidae > Phosphuga > Phosphuga atrata. The sequence continues at coordinate 24,124,092 of OX155896.1, read as the reverse complement.
ATCAAAAAAATTGAAAACGTCTCGGCGGGCCGCAATCTATGTATTTTCGGGCAGTATGCGGGCCGCGTGTTTGCCATGCCTGCTCTACGTGCTTCTGCTTCTGTGTATGTTCTTGTATGTTCCATTATACGGTGATCAATGATCAGAAAAAATGCAGTCTGCTTTTCCATTCATGACATGTCTTTTAGCATATGCTCTTGGACCAGACACTTACCTAAAAATATTATGTTATATTATATGTTATTATATTAATTGATGTCCTATGATGTAAATTTCATATTATTTTGAGAAGTCAAATAGTCTGCTAGTGGTAAGTAGGACAGGTGAGATTCTTCACAAAAAAAAATCAAATTCTGTAAATAATGAAGAATAGATTGTAAGCATGTATTAAGAAAAACCGTTAAGTTTAATAGTGATGTGATAATACTTAAATATGTGAAAGATAGTAGAATAGTACAAAAGTTTGATAATCATCACATTGATTTATAGCGGTAGGTTTAGTGGTAAACAAAGAATTTATTTTCTTGCTTTTAAATAATTGCTTTCATGACACTCGAATATTTGAATTTGTACATTCTTTATAATTTTTCTCTTTTAATATAACTTCTTGTTCAATCACCTGTATATCTTTAAAAAAGAAGAGAAATCTTATATATTAACAATAGTTATTGACAAATCATTAAAGTATTTGTTTATAATCAGACTATTCTATATAATAGATTATTGTATCATATAAACAATATTTCAGAAGTCCTATTACATACATAAAATATACTTTAGTCAAAAGTAGCAAACCTACTGTCCACCAATAGCCACCAGAACCTATGGAAATAAGTTGCATTAGTCAAAACGGTCAAACATCCAATCCAACAATCTCTACAATGCCACTATTACAGTCATGCATAGTAAAGAAAATGAAAGTAAAACAAGCTTAACCTGTAACTGCTACTATGCTGGATTTAGGCATGCTCATACTGTAATGAAAAGATTAAATTGACTGGATAGTAGCAGTTCATCATATTTTGATTCTTGATGAGACAATATAAATGACATTCATAAGAATTGCTAACTGAAATTGTAGAAAATGTCTCCTTTTCCTTTATTCCAAAATGTTCTAGAATCATAGTTTCCAAAGATATTAATTGGCAGATGATTATAATAATTAAAGCAATGTTCTTGTAACAGATTGTAAAATTTTGAATTTTACATAAAAAGCAAATAAACATTATTTATGCCTTTATTATTTATTTATTTATTTACACGAATTGGCCATCTAAAGACCACGTTACAAATTCTATTTCATATTTTGTTTTTACTTATTTCTCTTCTCTAAGACTGTTCTTCTTCCTGCTGCCATTTTCGCCAGATGTTCAGCTGTTAGTTTCTTGTTGGTCTTAGTTTTTGGAGCCTCCTGAAAAACCTCGAATTCATTTATTGCCTTTCTGTACTTATAATTTCTACAATAGGGAACCCTGTTCTGTACAACCCTGTTCTGTACTAAACAAGATACATCCCTGTTCACTGAGTCCATTTCTGTAAGTTTAAGTTCTGTGATGTCTTTCTTTATTCCTTCCAACCAAGAGTTGGGTGTTCCCCTTTGTTGACTTATGTTGAAGATTTATTTCATTAATCTGCTATTAACCAATCTCACCAGATGACAGAAGAACATCAGCCTTCTCTTTCTTATTTCTATTGTGACCGGCTTAATAAATTTTTAGATCTTTTCACTGCTCATCTTTACCCATTTTTCGCCAATTTTTTTGTCCACCAAGAATCTTTCACAGAATTACTCTTTCCTTCTTCTCGAGTTTCTCTACTAGTCCTGTGTTCTTGATGGAGAGTGTTTCTGCTGCATATTGTACTACTGTTCTTGTAACTGTGCTGTAGTGTAATAACTTTGCATTGCAAGATAAATATTTTGTTATACAACTTCTGTGTTAAAATTTGTGCCCTCCTAAATTTAGCTATTCAAAGTTTGACAGCTTCTTTTTCTATTCCAATGTCCGCTACTGTTTCTCCCAAATATTTAAAGTATTTATATATAAAGTGACTCTATTGATGCATCCAATATTTGTGTGTACTTCCTTAATTTCCTTAAATTTGTTAGACATGAATTTAGTTTTTTCTTGTGATATCTGTAAGCCAAATTTATCTGCATGCTTTGCTAAGATTTCTATTTGCTTAAATGCAATAGCTACTTTGTGTATCGTTAGTCCTTTAACTGATCCTCCAAAAGAAATTCCCTTCCGTTTTTTGTGAGTACATTCTTCCAGTGTCTCCGTCATTATCTTTTCTAGAGTGATGTTGAATAGGATTGGGGAGAGAGTCCGTCACCCTATCTCAGACCTGTCTGGGTTTTTAAAGGTTCAGAAATCTTGCCTCGCAGTTCCACTTTGGACTTGGTATCAATGTTTGCATCACAATCTCTCTGGTTTTTCTATTACTTCCAAATTCCTCCAGAGTTAAACAATAATGCTAACTCACAATGCTTCCTCTGTCTATTGAGTCATATGCCTTATTGAAATCAATAAACATTGTAACATGTGGTTGGCCAACACATGTTTTGATTATGCTTTTCAGATTGATAATTTGCTACGAACAGCTCCTCCCTTTTCTAAATCCACCTTGGTATTCCCCTATTTGTGCATCGAGAACTGAACATTATTTTTTAAAGGACCTTGTATGGAACAGATAAGAGGGAAATTCCCCTGTAATTGTTGACATCAGATCTGTTACCTTTTTTGTGGAGTGGATGTATAAGTGCCATCTTCCAATCACCTGGGATCTTCTCAGCCAAATTTTCTTAATAATATTACTGAGGTGTAGTGAAACTTTTTCCTCGCCTAGTTTCAAAAGTTCAGCTGTGATTCCATCTTCACCAGGAGATTTGATGTTCTTAGTTTTATTGCTTGTTGGACTTCATCTGCAGTTGGTGGATGTGATTCTGCAGGATTTCGTATGGAGTTTTGAATTCCGGTTTCTCTGGGGGAACACTGCCTTTATTAACACTAGATTTACCAGCTATTTAAATATAACCTATTTCTACCAAAACCAGTCAAAATGACTGGTCTTAAAAAAATGATTGGTGGGGTTCTCAGTCTTTATATATTTTTTATAAATAATAAATTACTTCAATTAGGTGAATTGTAATATGTTGTATTGATTATAAATTTATTCATTAGTTAATTGAAACATAAAAAAATTTCAGATTCCCAAACATAGATAAATGCCATGTCCAAAACATACATTAGCAATTCGAAATTTTGTTTCAATTCTGAGTCTTGAATTTGCCATAATGTTTCTTATTCATATTTTTTTGCGTGCATTATAAATAGTCGTAGTATTATTATTATTACAATGCCCTATTTGACAACATTTACGTGTATGAAGTGTGCTACTTGAACCTGATATATCAGCTGCTGGTATATCAGCTTCTTGTGGTATTTTTCTTGAAATCTGGTATTCAGAAGCAAGTTATTCAAATAGATGAAATAAACACTCTTTTCTTGAAATATTTCCACCTGTCGTGTTTCTATACAATATACAGGCATTTATTCAAGCTAAATCTAGAATATGAAAATAACTTGAAGTAAACATCCTCTGGAACCTGATTTGACACTATATTATCGTGCGTTCCATTTGGTCAGTCACATCGACTCAAAATTAGTACGACGACAAATTTAGTATTGTTATAAAAAGTCACAATATCGGGTAATTTCATAGAAGTTATACAAAAAATACCCCAGACATTTTGACTGGTTTGGTATAAGTACCAATGATAATCAAAAACTTTATGATTTTGAATAAAAACTATAAAAATAACCCCCTAATATTATTCATTTAATTATCACTACAAATGTCATGACATTCGTTTCAAAAAAAAAAATTGTGTGAAGTAGGAATTTAAACATAAAATTGTAAAACCAGTCATTTTGACAGTTGTGGTAAATCTAGTGTTAAAATAAAATTAAATAAAAAAATTCGAACGAATTAAAAGTCAAAGCACAAGAACAAGACCACAAATTACGCGCGGCTCTGCCGCGCGAGGTATGTGATCTTGAATTATCTGATCAAGACCATACTACGCGCGGCGCTGCCGCGCGTGGTGTGGTATTCATTCCTCAAAAAAACCTCAACTAGCAATAATAATCTTATTTTATAATTCTGTATTTATGGTACTCGAAAGATCATTCGAGTAACAGAATGACTCGATTATTGATCATTGGTCAGCATAATCCCTCGATTATGGCCATCCAGGGCCCGATCTAGCTATTTAACCGCTCCGAGCAAAAATAATCCCATCAAAAACATAAAATGTAAAAAATGCCAAGTCTCGTAACGCTTTCCTTTCGCTAAAAAAAGTTGTAAGATCTCATGTAGGACCAAGTCAGTTATTTTAGTTGGTGTCTATGGAAGCACCTATTCAACAAATTTGTTATAAATTGTTATCTAATCATTTATTCATTTCTATAATAATTATAATGACTTGGCAATTGCATGGCAACATATTCTACTAATTAAAATACTTTATTCTTAGGTTTACTGGTCCCTGTGATACAATGTTTTTCATTAGTACAGGTACAAAAGATTCTCTCTTTTTTATTATCACCTGTTGACTATGCAAAATTGTTTTGTATTTGATCCTATATGATGTGTATTTCATGAAATAAACATTATTATTTTAACTACTGTTTAGATTTACTTAGTAATCGAAGAACTTAGTTGTTATATTCTTTTATAATTATGTTATCGTGCAATTGCCAAGTCATTATAATTATTATAGAAATGAAGGTGCTTAATATTGATACGGTCACTATAAATGTTGATAGGTAATTGATCAGATAACAATTTATAACAAAGTTGTTGAATAGGTGCTTCGATAGACACCAACTAAAATAACTGACTTGGTCTTACATGAGATCTCACAACTTTTTTTAGCGAAAGGAAAGCGTTACAAGACTTGGCATTTTTTACATTTTATGTTTTTGAAGGGATCTCATTTCTTTTCTCCGTATTTTTATTTTTTCCTTCCTTTATAGGCTAAAGCCTAACTAAAATTTGAAATTTGTAAGATTGCAAGAAGTCCTTAGAATTTTGATGATAGATGACAAAATTAAGAAATTTTTAAATAATCATTATTTTTCATTTAATGGATAATGAAATTTCAGAATTTTTAATTTTTTTCCTTCCTTTATAGGCTAAAGGCTAACTAAAATTAAACATTCGAGGTTTGTAAGATTGCAAGTTTCGTAGAATTTCGATGATCGGTGACAAAATTAAGAAATTTTTAAATAATCATTATTTTTCATTTAATGGATAATGAAATTTCAGGATTTTTAATTTTTTCCTTCCTTTATAGGCTAAACGCTAACTAAAATTCAAAATTTGGTCTTTGAACGATTGCTAGAAGTACCTTAGAATTTTGATGATCAGTGACAAAATTCAGGAATTTTTAAATAATCATTGTTTTTCATTTAATGGATAATGAAATTTCTGGAATTTTGATTTTTTCCTTCCGTTATGTACTAAAGGCTAACTAAAATTCAAAATTTGAAGTTTGTGAGATTGCTAGAAGTATCTTAGAATTTTGATTATCAGTGATAAAATTAAGAATTTTTTAAATAATCATTATTTTTCATTTAATGGATAATGAAATTTCGGGATTTTTGATTTTTTCCTTCCGTTATGGACTAAAGGCTAACTAAAATTCAAAATTTGGGGTTTGTAAGATTGCAAGAAGTTCCTTAGAATTTTGATGATAAGTGACAAAATTAAGAAATTTTTAATAATCATTACTTTTCATTTAATGGATAATGAAATTTCTGGATTTTTATTTTTTTTCTTCCGTTATAGGCTAAAGGCTAACTAAAATTTGTAGTTTGTAAGATTGCTAGAAGTTCCTTAGAATTTTGATGATCGGTAACAAAATTAAGATATTTTTAAACAATCTTTATTTTTCATTTAATGGATAATTGAAATTTAGAGATTTTTGATTTTTTTCTTCCGTTATAGGCTAAAGGCTAATTAAAATTCAAAATATTGCTAGAAGTACCTTAGAATTTGATGATCGGTGACAAAATTAAGAAATTTTTAATAATCATTATTTTTTAATTAATGGATAATGAAATTTCGGAATTTTTCATTTTTTCCTTCCTTTATATGCTAAATAAAGACTAACTAAAATTCAAAATCTGGTGTTTGTAACATTGCTAGAAGAACCTTAGAATTTTGATGATCGTTGACAGAATTAAGAATTTTTTAATAATCATTTGTTATTTAATTTATAATGAAATTTCTAGATTTTTGATTTTTTCTTTCCGTTATAGGCTAAAGGCGAATTAAAATTAAAAATTTGGCGTTTGTAAGATTGCTAGAAGTACCTTAGAATTTTGATGATCGGTGACAAAATTAAGAAATTTTAAATAACCATTATTTTTCATTTAATGGATTATGAAATTTCTGGATTTTTGAATTTTTCTTTCCGTTATGGACTAAAGGCTGACTAAAATTCAAAATTTTAAATTTGTAAGGTTGCTAGAAGCACCTTAGAATTTTGATGATCGGTGACAAGCTTAAGAAATTTTTAAATAATCATTATTTTTCATTTAATGGATAATGAAATTTCGGATTATTTCCTTCTGTTATAGGCCAAAGGCTAACTAAAATTAAAAAATTGGAGTTTGTAAGATTGCTAGAAGTACCTTAAAATTTTGATGATTGGTGACAAAATTAACAATTTTTTAATAATCATTATTTGTCATTTAATGGATAATGAAATTTCGGGATTTTTGATTTTTTCCTTCCGTTATAGGCTAAAGGCTAACTAAAATTCAAAATTTGATCGTAGGTGAGTTTGTCACTTACAGAATTAAGAAATTTGACTGGCGATAATTCGCAATAAACTATAAGGTATAATTATTAGGTATTTTGGAAATATAGCCAGTTATAGTATGTCTTTTGATATCTAAAATTTCAAACTTCTTGCTTTATCCACAACGAAGTTGCAGGCGGGTCAAAAGTGCCGTTTGTCGCTTCGAGAAAAGATAGTACGGTAGTGCTCGACTTGGCGGGGGCACTGCCGTGCCCCCATATATTCGCCGGCCTTTACACTAACTCCACAGCTTGCTATTCGAAAGATGGGATGTTCTATATGTGATATTGTTAATAATTGTATAATTAATTGATTGTATAATATTCACATATGTTAGTCTTCTGGGAAAAAAGAGTTTCTCAGAAACTACTGAATGGATTGAATTTTTTTTTTTATCGAAATATGTATCTTTCAACTTCTTCATCATATCATCAAGCTATTTTGACTCTCTGCTGGGTATAGGTCTCTTCCCTTGTGCCATTTTGCCCTGTCTTGGTCTAATCTTGGCTACGTGTGACCTTTTAACTTTGGAAACAATAAGATAAACATTTTTTATCAAAATTATTTCAGAAGTTAAAAAGATTCGGACCAAACTGTTAAAATTATGAAGTCAGTTCGTACATATTCAAGTTAAGGTTCATATGTTATGTATAAAAAAACACAAAATGATTTTTTAAATTTAATGCAAATGAATAGAAACACATAATTATGTAACACTACAAAATGAATCAGTCATTTTTAAATATAATCAAATTAGGTAAATGAAACATTGTATCTGTGAATATTAAATTTACTTTCTAATTAAAATAATTTTCTTCGCACTTTTTGATCTGAAAAATCTTTAATAATTTCTGATAAATTTATGCTGTTGCAAGCCTTATGTTCTATTGAAATTAGATCTATGAAGGTCGCATTACAAGTCACCACCAAACCTACAATTTACAATGGTAGTTTTTATAAAAAAATTCTCTCTTAGAGAGAAGATTGAGGACTTCGTGCAACCGCCTGGCGCCCTCTATTTGCCCCCCCCCCCCCCCCTCTCAATTTTGCCGCTCTGGGCATTTGCCCAGTTGTACTCCTATCATTTATCACCAGTTCATTGTAAAAACTCTAATAGAAAACATTTAACTGATTAATCAAATCTATTATTTTGAAAAAAAAATTCCCCTTTTTAACACGTTTTTATTTGCTTGCTTTTTTATCTGTTTGTTTTCAAATTCTGTGTTCTCCGTCCGGATTATTTTTGCGATTAAACTTCCAGATGAGCTAGAGACTTTGCTAGATATAAGCTAGAACTTTAAACATAGCTCAGAACTGGATGACTTAGCTCAGAAATGCAATACTTTAATTCTCTAGGGTCAGGACAAATAGCGCCGCCTGGCGACATTTTATGCGGCCCATGAAACATTTTATAATTTACTTAGGTTGGTTTCGTGATCGTGTCGTGCATAAATATTACTTCACTGAGAAAGCAATTACAAATTTATCTGTACAGAGTACCCTCAATGAATGATCTTAATTCATATTCTAACATAAACATAACTAGAAAAAATCCCAAAAGCATGTCTACAACATGCTTGTAATGTTTACCAAACCTGATGTTTCCTCATTTCTATCTCCCACTACCTTCTACATTCCAATCTTCTTCTTTAGCCATTAGGTCCATCCTTGGACATAGGCCTTTCTCAATTGTTTTCATCTTTCCCTATTGTGTGCTAGTTGGATCCATGCCAGTCCGGCAGTTCCTATGAGGTCATCATCTTCCTCTTCTTCTTTTGTGTTCATATGGTCTTCATTCTATGATTTGCCTGTCCCATCTCATCCGATCACATCTTGCAACGTAACCTGCGCATCTTCACTTAAGGATTGTATTTTCTTTCCAATATCAGTGACTTTAGTTATTGCTCGTATTCTTTCGTTTCGCTATCTGTTCCTTTTTGTAATCCCCATTATTGACCTCTTCATAGCTCTTTGTGCAGTTTTTAGCCTTATATGTCATCACAAGTAAAATGCACAAAAACTCTTGATTCAGGTGTTGTGCTATTTTCTTATTTTGCAAGCTGAATGAAAGTTTGGCGAAAGACACCCATACTAGCCTTATTCTCTTTCTTATTTCTTCCTTCTGTTTGGTTTGGTTGAGAGAAAGTTTTTGTCCTAAGTACATGTATTCTTCCATCTTTTTGACTTCCTGTCCTCCCTCTATTATTGGTTCTTCTGTTCCTAGGTACATTATCTGGGTTTTTGAAAGTTTCATTTGCAGCCCTATTTTTTTAGATTCTCTTTGTTGGTCTGCAATTATTGTTGATCTAATAAATATTCTCTACTATTTGCCAAGATAATATCTTCAGCACATAGATTGGTTAGTCGAGTTTCATTAATGTTGATAACTTTGTTGTTCCAGTAAGTTTTCTTAAAAATAGTCTCCAATGCTAAAGTAAAGAGTTTTGGAGATTTTGCAGTCATCTTGTCATACTCCTCTTTCAAGTTGGACAGGTTTAGTTTTTTTGTGGAGAATGTAAGTTGCGATTGTTTCTTTGTTGCATTCTTTGTTGGTATTCGTCGAACTTTATCTCTAGTCTGTTGGTGATCATTTTTGTCAGTAATTTGTATACATGTGACATTAGACTGATCAACCTGTAATTTTCTATCTTGTTATTATCACCTTTCTTGTAGATTAGGACCGCGTTATCGTTTTTCCATTGTTTTGGTATTTTCCTCATCTTTAATCATGTGTGTAGTAGTTTCGTAATTTTCTTTATTAGATTATCTCCTCATTCTCGTGTCATTTTCACCATGATATTCTCACCGCCAATTGCTTTATTGTATTTCATGTTGTTCAAAGTAGTTATTACTTCCTCTATTACATCCTAATCTACCTGTCATAATTTCATAGATACTGCACATGAAAATAGAAATTTTTTAAATGCAGACCGCGGTCAAATTTTCATCCGCAATGTGGCCCTACAGCCAAAAGATTTGCCCACCCTTGCTCTAGGCCAACGGTCGCCAAACTACGGCCAGCGGGCCTCAATCCAGCCCTCTAAAGATTTTGATCCGGTCTTTATTTTTCATTATTTCAATTTGCTTTAACATGCAATGTAATATTCAAATAGGATTTCAATAATATTTTTCATTCTCAAAAAGTTTGGAAACACTTCTACGTTAATTAATTATTTAATATTAAATGTGATCCATATTAAATGTACAGTGAATTCAACACAGTTTCGACAGTTGAACATTTTACACTTGAAAATAACCTTCAACAGTCGAAACTGGAGTCGTGATAAGTAAAGGTTATAACTTTAAAAAAAAAATTATCGTTTTTTTTTTAATATATTTTAAAACTTTATTATAAATAATTCGGATGTGCGATGCGAAAAAGTTAAAAAAAAAATAATTATAATCAATTTAAGTGATAAAATTTTGAAAATAATCACGTGACTCCAAACGCGCCATAATTTGTGACGTCGAAAGGGTGAAACTTCATTCTAACATTCAAACATAACATTCTTTATAAAAAGTTTTAATATTTGACATGCCTATTACAGCTACTGTATCAACAAAGTCAGGCGTGGGTAGAAATTACCCATCTTACGTCACAACGCTATCGACCTGTTTTCGGTACAGAGTTTAAAAATATATTTTCAATTTGTTATAAATTTTTAATTACAACGAAAAAAAGAAAACAAAAAAGAGTTTTGTTATAAAACTTATATATGTTTTCGATTTATGACAAAAAAAAAGATACCCAATTACTTCTAAAAAAAATTATATTATATTTAAATTCTATAAAGAATAAAAAACAATACTTCTATTATAAAATGTAAACAAAAGTAAAAATCATTTCTTAATTATTATTGTTTGTTTATATTTGCTGTTGCAATACACTACCATTATTTTTTCTAAATTGTCTGTATGTAATTGTCCATTGTAAGTGGTGTAAGACTGTCTTCTGTCAGATAAAACCATTTTATAAGCGGAAAAAGAACATTTAACATCGAATTACGTTACCGGTGCATACTTCAACATTACCGCTGTTTCTGGCGTTATGTTTTCAGGAAGCTTGAATATAGTTTTTAATGACTGGCTATTTAATACAAACGTTGTATATTTTCACAATTGAAAATATGTATAAGTTATTAATGAGGATGCAGTCAAAACTTTTGGTTGGGCAAAAGAAACTCTTTGTTATATACTCGAGCTTTGGGGAATGTTTATTCCCTTTATCAAGACAACTAAAAAAATTTATTTATTAGTTAACTCATATGGTCTTTAGACAGGTTTTATAAAAATACTTACTAACGTGAGGTTAATGGTAAAAAGTAGCTTCATGAACAATACTGAACAAATATTTATAAAATAACAGGGTTAATCCTTCATGTATAAATAGTTTAACAGATTAAAAAATTAAAAAACTAAATGACATTTGAAAGATTAATAAATTTAAAACAAAATGCAAACATTTGAAAAAATAAAAATAAAAACAAATTACATCTTATGAGAAAGAGAAAGAAGATGATGTTCTAGTTTTAGCAAGTAATCATAGATAATACTGAGATTATTAACATCTGTTTTCTTGTTCATACTATTTTCCTCGTTTTTGATGTAAAACATTTCCTTAAAAATTCTTTTATGGTAATTGTTTTCAGTGCATAACAAAATTATGCCACCACCTGCTTCCGGCACACATCATAAATGGAATTGGAAATATAACAACCCTCTTACACCACAGAGGAGGAAGAACTGGAACCACGGTACAGAATTTCAACAACAGAGCGAAAAAAAGTATTTTAAATTTAGAAATTAAAATAACCTTTAGCGAATTACAAAATTTAGAAAGAGAACTAAAAGATGTTAAAAACAAATTAACTGTTATATTGCCCAGTCACATCTTACAAGAATATAACAGAAGAACAATTATAAAATACAAAAACTGTTTTCATAAAATTAAAAATATCAATATGCAAAAATTAAGATGAGTTTTTGAACATAAAAATACAAGAGAAATGGATAAAAAATTTAACTGACATAGTATTACCTAGTGATATAAAACGGTTACTACCTTTAGGACCAAAACATTGGGACACGTCCCCTAACAGGTGATATTAAATTATCTAACTCATTAGCAGATTTAGAACTTATTTTGTCAAATGTAGATAAAAATTAACACAACACTTACTGGACACAATTTACTAATATAATAACCAATTTCTTACATAAAAATTCTAACAATATACACTATTTAAGGAAAATTTTTGATCAATGTAAACGGTTTTTGAAACAGCACCCAGATCTCTATGTGGTAAGAAGTGATAAGGGTAATGTAACAGTAATAATGTCTAAAGATGATTACATCAACAAAAGTTGTGAATTACTCAAGGACACTAAATATTACAAGCAATTAAAAAATAATCCAGTTTGCACTTTGCAACAAAAAGCAAACAAAATTGTGTCTAATGTAAAAAAACGCAAGTTAATTGATGAAATCACAGGTACGACTCTTACTATTTATAACGCTGTTAAACCTCGACTCGATATTTTGCCTAAAATCCATAAACCCAATCTTTCTGTGAGACCTATCGTGTCTTCGGTGGACTGGTGGAGAACAGTAAATTAGCAAAATGGCTAGCGACCATACTTGCTAATTCTTATGATTCAGACAACGATTATTATGTAAAGGAATCACTAACATTTAGTAATTTCATTAACAATTTCAAATTACCAGAAGATTATGTGTTGGTCAGTTTTGATGTTATTTCACTTTTCACCAACTTACCGTTATCTGTTATAATAACAAGTTGAAAACATTGGGAAAATGTTACGCCACATTGCCTTCTTGATTTTGAAACTTTCAAATTAATTTTAGAATTCATTTTTGATGGGGGCAATGGGGACAACACATTTTAGTAAATTTTGTTTTAGATGATCTAATCACAGATGTTTTAAAAAAATTGCCGTTTAATTTACCTTTTGTCAAAAGATATGTAGATGATTTGATTTTAGGTGTTCCAAAGGATAGAATAGGTGAGGCTCTAAATGTTTTTAATGGATTTAATATCAACCTGCAATTCACAGCAGAAGAAGAAGACTCAAACAACTCGATTCCGTTTTTGTCCATGAAAGTTTTTAGAACCAACAATAACCTGTTAAAAACTAAATGGTATATAAAACCTTGCTCGAGTAACAGATGGCTTAATTTTCATTCTTATATCCGATGAAAATTATAATTAACTTAATCTTGTAATGAGAAATAGGGTAATCAAATTATCACACCCTGATTTTGTTATTGAATGCCTAGGAATGTTGAGAGATATCCTGCGAGAAAATTCATATCCTAATAAATTGGTTAATAAACTATTGTTTAGTTCTCCCTTGAACCATGGAACGGATAATTTTGGCAATATTTTTCAAAATTTGAATGTTAACACTCTGGAAGCTCTACCAACGAATAAAGATCAAGAAATCAATTTGGAAAACACACAAAACAACAGCCCCTCTTTTTTCTGCTCGCTCCCATATATAGTCTTTAACCATATATAGTCTTAAAACTAACAATAATATTTTTACAAAAACAAAAACCAAATTAGAAACATTAGAAAAATCGAATGTAGTTTATAATATCCCTTGTCTAAATTGTAAAAAAATGTATATAGGACAAGCTAGGTGTCTATCGGGACGCATCACGTCTCACAGAAGTGGCAAATTAAAGAAAATATCATGTGCCCTTTCGGAACATGTCATTATGAACAAACATTCCATGGATTTTGACAAAGTAAGAGTGTTATGCACCAAAAACAATTACCATAAAAGAATTTTTAAGGAAATGTTATACATCAAAAACGAGGAAAATAGTATGAACAAGAAAACAGATGTTAATAATCTCAGTATTATCTATGATTACTTGCTAAAACTAGAACATCATCTTCTTTCTCATAAGATGTAATTTGTTGTTTTTATTTTATTTTTAGTTTTTCAAATTTTTGCATTTTGTTTTAAATTTATTAATCTTTCAAATGTCATTTTGTTTTTTAATTTTTTAATCTGTTAAACTATTGTTACATGAAGGATTAACCCTGTTATTTTATAAATATTTGTTCAGTATTGTTCATGAAGCTGCTTTTTACCGTTAACCTCACGTAAGTATTTTTATAAAACCTGTCTAAAGACCATGTGAGTTAACTAATAAATACATTTTTGTAGTTATCTTGATAAAGGGAATAAACATTCCCGAATGCTCGAGTATGTAACAAAGAGTTTCTTTTGCCCAACCAAAATTTTTGACTGCATCCTCATTAAACTTATACATATTTTCAATTGTGAAAATATACAAAGTTTGTATATATATATATATATATATATATATATAATATATATATATGTATATATATATATATATATATATATATATATATATATATATATATATATGTATATATATATATATATATATATATATATATATATATATATATATATATATATATATATATATATATGTGTGTGTGTGTCTGTTGTATTGTTTTCTCGGGGATTCCGCGTTGATGTTGAGGGTTGGTTCTGAAAAGAACCGGATTCTCGACGTTTCGGCGACTAACATTCGCCATTTTCAAGAGATATATGCGTCCGTGCGGGTCAACCGTTGGATCCATGGTGTTAAGCGCTGACAAACATAAAACAAATAATAACCAATTTGTTATTTGGTTATTAGGAACGTGTTTGCGTCTGGCCTTATGACGCAACTGCTCCAAACTCCGACACGGCCATTCTGACCATATCACATGTCCTCGTGTGATTCTCAAAAATAAATAAACCTAAACCAGTATCAAATTCCCAAGGAAAGTTCAATTCAAATTTAATTTGTTAGGTTTACTATTAAAAAGTTACTTTATTACGGGCCAAGATGAAAGAAATAGGTCTAGACAGACAACACCAAAGGAAACAATATTTTACAAATAAAGCTGATTGAGTCACCACAGTTCCAAAAAAATGATTACTAATTATTGATTTTAAATAACCAATTACAACTGATTTTAATTTATTCAAACTGAACAACTCTTTGTGTAGCACCAGATTCGTAGCCTATAGCTATATCAATAGCTCCACAAGCAACCTTCTCTGTGCTTTACGCAAATCCACTCTATGGATTGCCGTAGTCAACCCTATGACTACACAATACAGACTTCACTAAGTCCCGACCTCCACAAATGCTCCACCAACCGCGCACTCACGGACTACTCGAAGGTAGATACCGATTTCTATTAAGCCACGACTACGAAATAACCATTGGCACGGTCAACCAACTGAATAAGGGGCTTACACATTTTCAGCAGTCACTTCCTGCTCTAAATTATTCTCGATTATCATTTCAATTGGAACCTGGCTCTCAGGCATCTTCCTGATTCTATCATGCGCATATTTGTAAGTACGCATAGAATCTAAAGCTCTAAGTGTATACCTGTCACCATCCAGAATTTCGATAATCTTAAACGGACCTTTATATTTGGGATCTAATTTAGATTGATTGCGTTCTTCATTTTGAATCAACACAAAATCACCAACAGAAAATTTGTTAAGTTTTGCCTTTGTACTATCAAATCATTGTTGATCATAATGAGCAGACTTTTCGATGCATCCGATTGCCGTGTTTTTACTTCTGTAATATTTACTTCTGATTCCACGTTACTAGCCATCAATTTCAATGGTATAGCTACCTTCCATATCATTAACTCTAAAGGATTAGCTTTTGTGATACGATTCATAGTACAATTGAGCGCAAACAAGTGACTCATGAATATTATTAATTACTGACCATTTAAATGGACGGGGTACTATATGTAGACATTTATCACGACCGTTTCTTTGAATTTTACGGTGAAGTATACCCGATCGAATTCCGTACGTCTTTGAAACATCTTCATAGGACCTCTGTATTTTTTATCAAGCTTACTTTGATTACGTTCTTAGTTTTTTTAATAGAACCAAATCATCGACTTTAAACAAATGAACTTTAGCTTTACCTACATCAAACCTTGCTTTATCAACAACAGAGTTTCTTTCCACACCTGCAACAGCTCTTTCTCTCAACTCACTTAGATCAAATTCATCTACATTATCTATCATTAGCAACTAAACCAAAAAGCTTTGCAACTTTACCAATCATCAATTCAATTGCACTGCAATTAGTGACTCTATATTTAGTGGAATTTATCGCTAACTGCACTTCATACAAATTGTCATTCCAAGATTTATTTTAATATAATTCAATTGCTCTAAACAATGAAATAGTTCTGAGAAACTTCTGAAATAGTTTGGCAGGACTTTTGGCTTTCTAAAATAGTTTGAACAGAGGTATATTTAGCAGCTGATTAGACTCAGGGACGTATGTGAAGTAGATAGACGGTTCAGGGATCCGTCACCATGGACTCAGAGGCTCGCAAGCATGGACTCAGAGGGTCCCTAGGATATAACCTCTAAGAAGTACTTCACTTGGAGACGTATGGCCAATCAAACTGTAAACATTGACTTCAAAACAAACATTGCTCATTCCACCTGACTGTTTGCGTGACTACTTCCAGTTGATATTAAATCTAACTCAATATTTTGACTTTTACAGTTCTCTTTAAATTCTTTGTTGTCAAAACATCTACCTTGGTCGACAATAACTCTACTGGGCTTGAAAATGGTGAACTACTAAGCCTGATAATATTAGTCTCCAACAATTCTCTAATTTTAATACGAATTATTTCTTTCTTAGATTCGCTCATACTATATGGGCGCCTTTGTACTGTTTTACATGAATCTTTCAGTCTAATCTAATTTACCAGTAGGGCTGTTGGATTATCTTTTATAAAAGGGTCTTTAAAATTTTCTAATAGAGTAATTAACTAACCATTTTCATTATCAAGCAAATCAGTTTTGATCCCACTTCTGATGTCGAAGGCAGGTGAGGGGGTGTATAACATCTATCATCATTGTCAGACATCGTGTACTAATATTATTTTAATTCGATATATTACAATTAATAATCATCCAAATATGATATTTTAAACTAAACCGAGATATAATATTAACCAAAGTATAAATGTTAAATTAACTTAAACAAAACCAAACTAAACATAAACAAAGGGGTCGACCGTTCTTAAAACCTTTCGTAATCGAACTCGAATAATAATGAATATCTGTCAAGAAAATACATATATATATATATATATATATATATATATATATATATATATATATATATATATATATATATATATATATAATTGGTGTGTGGAGCAGTTGCGTCATCAGGCCAGACGCAAACGTTCCTAATAAACAAATTGGTTATTATTTGTTTTATGTTTGTCAGCGCTAAACACCATGGATCCAAGAATGCAGTGAAGAAACAAAATTAATAGGGAACTATGTATTTTCTTGACAGATATTCATTATTATTCTGAGTTCGATTACGAAAGGTTTTAAGAACGGTCGACCCCTTTGTTTATGTTTAGTTTGGTTTTGTTTAAGTTAATTTAACATTTATACTTTGGTTAATATTATATCTCGGTTTAGTTTAAAATATCATATTTGGATGATTATTAATTGTAATATATCGAATTAAAATAATATTAGTACACGATGTCTGACAATGATGATAGATGTTATACACCCCCTCACCTGCCTTCGACATCAGAAGTGGGATAAAAACTGATCTGCTTGATAATGAAAATGGTTAGTTAATTACTCTATTAGAAAATTTTAAAGACCCTTTTATAAAAGATAATCCAACAGCCCTACTGGTAAATTAGATTAGACTGAAAGATTCATGTAAAACAGTACAAAGGCGCCCATATAGTATGAGCGAATCTAAGAAAGAAATAATTCGTATTAAAATTAGAGAATTGTTGGAGACTAATATTATCAGGCTTAGTAGTTCACCATTTTCAAGCCCAGTAGAGTTATTGTTATATTGTTTATATTGTTATTTATTATATTATTTTTTATTATTTTATAGTTTATATAGTTTTTTATTATTATATGTATATATGTATATATATATATATATATATATATATATATATATATATATATATATATATATATATATATATCGAACTTTTATATCGACTCGCGTTTCTCGAGGATAACAAGCTAATTTAGCTTTCCTAAGACTATGCAGTGACAGAAATAACTTATGCACAAGTTTAATGACACTTCCGAGTCTGCTTGTAGACATAACATATTGATTTACTTTCAACATAGTACGCAAAAGCTTCGTCACTGGTCCATAGCTCCTGGCTCATTGCATGTACAACTGTGTTTTTTAAGTTCCTTACTCTGCATAGGATCGTTCGTCATAATTTTTATCCCTTTTGCCATGTCTCTACTACTTGACAATCGCGTTGACACCTCAGCAGCGTAGGTTAGCTCATTAGTACTTCTTGTCTGGATAAGATCATCAATCCGTCTTTTATTAAGGCGTTTTATTTTAAGGCTTGATTCCGAGAACTCTTTCATAGGCCTCCCAAGGCCTGGTAAGCGTTCTTTAGAAGTGATTGGCAACAATTTGGAACAAGACATTTCAAAAGACATATTTGAACCCATTAGCCACTCTGAATTCTTCTGTAGAAACCGCTCTTTGTTCCATCTACAGCTCTTCCATTTTTCAAGAATTTTGGACGAAAATCGCGAAATGTGGCGTTCATGTTCTTTAAAGATTGTTGATTTGCATCCCTAATATCCTGTATTGTGCTGATAAATCAAAACAAAGCTTAATTTCTCGTTTCCTTTCCATATTTCAGCCATTCTTCAAATAAATCAATTTTCGGTATGGCGGACATCTCAAAAAAAAAAAATTAAAAATGATTTATTTCGCCCATCGCCGCAAGCCAGTTTTATATCATAATAAAGTAGATGAAGTATATTATACATTAATTCTAAAGGGGCCGACGAGGTGGTATGTATATATGACTTTTTTCTGGCAAAGTTGAAAAATAGGCAAAAATCTGAGTACTTTAAGAAACAATCTTGATGGTTTTGATGACAAAAAACAACTTGATGACAAATTTTTTGATGACAAAAAATGGTTTATATTACATGAATAAAAATATGCTTAAAACCTTCAACTACAATCTCCATAATGCACAAATAGCACAGAACTTTTTGAAAAAACACAATAAAATTAAATGGTAAGACTCACAAATGTTACTGAATGAATAAAAAAAATCTCATTTTCTTATATACCATATTTTTTATTGCTTGTCATTAAGAAGTAATTATGAACAAAATCTTTAATTGTTTCCCAAGTATTTTCTGTGAATTGTGATAATTATATTCCACGAATTAAATGGTTGTTTTTGTCCACCTAATTTGGTCTTTTGAACCACTGTGCGTTGGAGCACTGTTCGAAACGCGGCGCGTGTCATATGTAGTTGTCGAGCAGCAGATCGCTGGCTAAGGCCCTTTTCGAAAAACAAAAACTTGGGCGGCTTTTTGCGGTGTAATATGCATTAAACTAACACGCTTGAAAACCAATCAAATTATGAAAAACGAATATTGTACAAATTTCAATTACAACGGCAATAATTAGAATCTTTCGCAAGTTTGTTATTCTCGTTAAAATCACCGGTTGCTTCGTCTATAACCGATAAGCATTCTTGATAAATTTAAACTCGTATTAACCCTTTGCACTCGTATGTCGCACCATATGCGATAATATACATTTTACCGTTGCACTCGTATGTCGCACCGGTCGCGTACGGTGCGACTACTTGTTTATAACTATCTATGTATGTGCATCTTTTGTATAATTTGGACAATTTAAGACAATAGACAATTTAAGTCTTGCTCAGTTTGTGTATTTTTACCGGTGGCGGTGTTATATTTGAAAATTTTGCTCTATTCAAAATGCCTAAAAGACTTTTCAAATGTATTATACATGATTTGAAAAGTAGTGATGAGTTTTATATGGATTCAAATGACGACGAGGAATTAGGTAGTGCTGGAAATTGTGACAGTGACCATGAAGAGAAACATGAGGAAGAAAATGATTCAAGTAGTGGTAGTGACATTATAGTGAATAAATGAAGAAAAAACGATTCCTTTGCAAAGATGTGAGTTTCACTCACTCACATCTTTGCAAAGGAATCGTGCGAAGAGGTAATTGAAAGGAGGAACAATTATGAACCATGGGAGGATGTTACTCTTAATGACAATATCTCAAACAAGTGGGGAATTAGAGTATACATACTGGCGCTTGCTAATACAGGCTATGTATATTCAATTGCACCTTATTATGGAAGCGTAACATCAGAAGATTTGAAACAGCAAGAGGTTGTCAACAGACTACCTCCTTGCTCGTCATTTAATCTCATGAGTAAGTGGAGCTGTGATGGAAGTTCCGGTCACAGCACATACAAACAAAAATTTACAAACAGTGAGGACACTGATGAATTTTTGTTTGTTTTTTCATTCCCAGTCAAATAAAGGATGAAAGTGGCAATATAGTCTGGCAGAATTCTCGACCATCTTCTACAATGCATTGTCGTCCAATAAAGTTTATCTTTTCCAAAGAAACTAAAGCCTTTACTGTGGAAGAAAGTAACAATGTTTTGGAAGAGATAAATAATTTATTGCCGACAATATGCTAAGTAAAAGAAGGTTAGGTTTTTCAGTCATGCATGAAATGCTTCTGACCATGATTGATGGGAAAGTCTGTAATGTGTTGACCGAAACTTCCTCATCACAAAAAATGACGAATGACGAATCAAGGGAGTTTGTAGCCAAGATAATCTTTGTTTTGGTTTATTTACATTGCATGGCTGGATTAGGTGTTTTGAATGCTTGCTTTATATTAGCTATCGTCTTGATATTAAGAAATGGCAAATTTGAATCTCAAAAAGTTAGTGTGAAGCAATGTTCTGACTAAATAAAAATCCCTTTTAAAACCAAAATGGGGCTAATTGTAGATAAGCCAAAACCAGGGTATGTCAATACAAATAATGGAAATACCGCTCGAAAGTTTTTTGAAAATCCAGAACTAAGTGCTGATATTACAGGATTAGATATTACATTAATATCAAAAATTGGAATTATTCTTCGGACTTTATCTTCAGGATTTGATATTAACATTGACAAATTTCAGGCATTTGCAGCAGAAACAAAGAAACTGTACATAAATCTCTATCTGTGGTACTACATGCCTGCTACTGCTCACAAAATCCTTGTTCATACTTCAGAAGTTATTGCATTTATCTGCTTTGTTGCCTATTGGCCAGCTTTACGAGGAAGCTCAAGAAGCGCGAAACAAGGTCTGCAGAAGGTTTCGTCAACACAATACTCGCAAGCAGACATGTTTTACCACGAATACAGATTACTTAACATGTTATTGATAACATCTGACCCTGTAATAACAAGCTTAAGAGATGTACCACTAAAAAAGGCTTCAAACCCCTCTTCTGAAGTCCTAGATTTATTAAAACCCACTAGTATTACTGGAAGATACAGTAAATAGTTCAGACATTACTGATCATCATGATCCTGATCTTAACTACTCAGCTGCAGATTCATCTGAAGAAAGTGAAAGTGAAGTGACTAAAATTTAAATAAATATTTTTTTCAAGTACGTTCCTACTTGTTTTTATTAAAAACCATGAAAATTATTTAAACGAATGAAAATAATTTTGTCCAGCTAAAAATGCTACGCGAATCACTTTACAACGTTATGGGGACACTGGATCCTGTCACAGACGATCTGGTACAGGCAGAAGGAGCTTTACATAGGCTAGGGATGACCGCTTTATTGTGTCAACATTATTTCAAATAATAAGTCAAAAGTGGATCGATTTCTATGCACGCAGGCTTATTTAATTTTTAACTATGCTTAGGTTTCATTAGGCATAGTTAGAAATCGAATATCATAGATATTACATTACAAGACAAATAAGTCTCAACTGATAAGATAGGCAGAAAAACAATAGACTGACTAGACTAGATGGGACTTGGGCAATCTCGTTTCAATTTGAGTCTCTTTCAAGTCAAACGCCAAACAAGAAATAATGTTAATTTTTAAAAATATAGCATTTATGCCTTTTTGTTTGTTTATTGTGTATCTTGTAAAATTTTGTCACTTTTGTTTGTTGTGTATCTTATAAAAATTATTAAAATATGAATTGATACCTGGGTGGCATCCAAAATAATTGATTTTCAATACCAATAATTTCATCATATATATTTTCTGTCTTGCTATTTAGAATTAAGTTTTCATAATTTTCTTCTGCAACACTGCCAGAATTTTCACAAAAAAATTAAATCTTTCTCAAAATCGCATTGTTGTCTTCAGATAATTCAATTTTGGATTTTTCTCAAATTTTATTTTCAATTTCCTCATTCTCTATTTTAATGAGTTCAATACATCTATTCAAACTTAGTATGTTACTTGCATGTCCATTTATATTTACTATGCTTGTTTTTTCTAATTGATTTTCCAGATTGCCTTTTAACATTTCTAAATCTGTCTCTCGGTTTATCTCTATACAATTTAACATCAGATCTGCTAGTGAATACACTTTCATTGTAATCTGAATCAGTTAACTCAGATATGTCATCTGATGTGATATCTGCTTGAGGTTTTGTTGTAGTATTTTTAAGTTTCCGAGGGTTTGTAACTGGTGTTAAATTAGGTTTTGTATTAAAAGGTATGTGAATACTATTTTTTGTTGAAGTAGATGAAGATTCAATGGAATCCAAGTTTAATATGTTTTTAGAAACAATTGATTCTTCAATCTCATCCTACAATATTATAAAAATCATTAAATAACTTGAAATAATAATTATTTTACCGGACTCGAAGACATGTTAAAATATTACAAATTGTCAACTTGCAATATATGTTTGTATTTTACTTGTAACTCGGAAACCAACACCATCTGTTTATCAAACACCTGTTTGTCATGGTGCTTTATTTGTGTAATAATAAATTTATACATTATTAATTTTCAATATTGATTAATACAATCTTATTCACAAGCTTATTTTCTTTTATTGTTTCAGATGTCAAAGTTGGACAGTATTTCTATTTGTGGAATTAGGAGTTTTGGAATCAAGGACAGAGACACCTAAAAAATAAAATTGTATTCCCTTTAACATTATTTTTGGACCAAAATGGTTGTGCGAAAAAAACCATAAAAGAATCTATCAGGCATTCATGCACAGGAGAACTTCCAGGTGGTACAACAGGTGCTAAGGGCGGTCAAGGTTTTATAAGTGATCCTTATATGCATACTGTACCTCATGTTATGGGCCAAATTCGTCTAAATATAATTGATGTTAAAAGCAATAAAGCAACTATCATTAGAATAATGAAATGTGAAAAAATTGGCGCTGGGACTTAAAGTTTAGTACTTTAAATTTCACTATGAGATTTGTAAAAGCCAATGGGTAAGAAGAAACTAGTGGATGCAGTGAGGAAGTAAATGCACTTTCTATACAATTGCTTCGTGTACCAAAATCTATACTAAATAATGTGATATTTTGTCACCAAAAAAACTCACTGTGGCCTCTAGAAGAGAGTACACAGTTGAAAAAGAAGTTTGATGAAATTTTCGAATCAGTGGAATAAAATGTGTGAACACTTTAAGAAAACAATTTAAAATAAAATCTGATAATTTGAAGGTGCTCAAGGTGCATCTCTAAACTTGCAAAGATCTTAAAGATGAAGTATCAAGAAAGAAATTAGGTTTGCAAGATAAGGAAAAGAAACATAAAGCTCTTGTAATACAAGTTTGTGAATCTAAAGAAAAAATAAAAGCTATTGATGAAAGATTAAATGCAATTTGTCAATTTGAAATGAATTTCGGAAGAAAAAAGCAGCTAAAGACAGTGAAAAGAAAAGTGTTATTGAGATTCAAGCCTTTATAAAAGCTAATATTACTAAAGAATATAGTGGATCTGATTTAGAGCTCAAAGAAGAAATAAATTATTTTCAAGAGAAAAGTAATGAAGAACAAGTAGAACTGTTGCACCATAAAAGGCAAAAGCAGTAAATTGAATCGCTGGAGGAGAATTTGGAAGAAGTTATAAGAAACAAATTATTTTAGCTCAAACTGAAAATGATATTTCAACTTACAAGAGTAAATTGAATGAACGAAACGTGTTGATTGAAAGTATTTCATAATCTGTTTCTTGCAATACTAAACCCATTAAAGATAATGAAGATGCAGAAACAGCTATAACTGCAATAACAATAGCTATTGAAAAAATGGAAAGATCTTTAAATTCTTTGTCTGAAGAATTTAAGAATTCATGGAAAGTTTTACAAAACAATGTTGATAGCTGTAGACAAATATGTCCAAGTTCAGCTAGAAATATCTTTATAAACAAAAGAAGTACAGGAATTACAAAGGAAATCAAGGGATATAAGTGCAAAGTTAAAAGAGTTCAGTGTATCTGAATAGAAAAATTGCTAATATTGACAAAGATTTAGATAAATTACACAGTGCATTTAATGACAAGGAGCTTTGAAAAGCAATAGATAAAGGTAAAGACAAAATTCGTTGATTGAATTCTGTGTTGGAATAATTGGAAGAATAATATAAAATATGGCAAAAGATCAGTGTAACAGAAAATGATTTAGAAAATCTCAAAACAGAAATATTGAGCAAAGAAACAGAAATACATTGAATAGAAAGTCAGCATTTCGACCAATTTAAATTATTGTTTCAAGAGGTTCCTAAAAGTCAAGTCAAAAGACAAGTCGAGCAATAGGGAATATGCATTAATTTTTTTTTATTTGCTTAATTCACTTTTTAATTCGTTTCAACATAGTAAAAAATATAAATACTGTTGAAAGTGATTAAATTAATTTAAATATATATATATATATATAAAATACCGATGAAATTTGACCTGTTTAAACGGTCACATTTATTGCGCGCTTTGCATGACGTCGTAGCTCGTGTTGTCATTCAGTGTTGTTTGCTATTTGGATAAACAGTTAAGGATTTTCAATTTGAATCGCTATTTCGATCATTGAAAAAACCTAAAAAATCATTTTATAGTTATTGTCTAGTACCGAAATGCAAAAACACTATTATAAGTACACCAGATAAAGTGTGTGTTTGATAAAGTCCCAATCGAGGTGTATAGTCCACCCCACCCACATCTTTTGCGCATGCGATACAAAATATGCGGCCGTGTATCTATTTTTGGTAGATTGTCCGATTGTACTTACAATAACCACTTTCAGTCATTGTTCTTGATCATTTATAATGTCACTATATACCAAAATCGCACTAGGTATTGGAAAACACTACAGAAATATTGCACAGCAAAACATCACAGTGAATATCGACGCCGATCAATATCATAACGGTCACGTCAGTCCATTTTTCGATTCGACCAATGGTAATGCGTTTCGCAAATTTGAATTTCACTCATATTTTGGACTTTTTGATTTAAATTTTTGGAATTAAATACAAACTAAATGAGAAAATAATGCTATCGGTGTAATATCAAGATCATGGTATCAAGTATCGGGGGTTAAAAAATCAAGTAAATCTAAATCTCTTGCATATTCCCTATTGCAGAAAGAAAATTCAAATAAAGTCACTGCAAGCAATAATAAAATTTTTGCTGCCCAGAAATTAGTTACAAAACTTGAAATTGAAATTAAACATTAAACTAAAGTATTAAATGATGCGGAAACTGATTTGACGAAATGCAGGAACGAGATTTCCAGATTATGTGGGAATCTAGAATTTAATGAGAAATTTGTTGAATTAGAAGAAGAAATAAATAAACTGCAACAAAGAAAAGGCCAATTAAGTTCAGCAAAGTTAATGTATGAAGCGCGTACATGAAATATCATCAAAAAAATGATGATCAATTTGCAGCACAAATTGTGACGGCAAAGAAAACGCAATAAATGAAATATTACGTACAATGAAAAATAAAATTCAAGACATTCCAAGAAATTTAAAAAATGTCCAAGCAGAATTATTAAAAGCTGAAGATTTAAATAAGACAGTGATTCAAGTCAAATCTTCTAATGATAGAACTCAAGAATTAGCTGAAAAAATAATTCGTAATGTACAACAAGAAATAGAAAAGCTTAATAACAATCTAAAATCTCAAACTGAGATTTTATCTAGATCAAAAGGAGATTTAAAAACACCTTGAGAAATGTTTGAAAACTGTGGAAAAGTAATAGCAGTGCAGCTTTGATCGATCAACATTATGCAGATATCAAAAAGTCAAAAGAAAGAATAGTAATTTTAAATACTCAGCTAATAAAAATTGAATCAACAAGATCAAAGCAGCAAACAGAAGTTGAAATAGAAGATACCAAAATGGATTTAAATACACTGCAAGAAAAATCTGAAAGTAAAAATAAGTTAAATATAAACAAAGAAAGGAAACAAATGAAAATGAAGGGAAATTTCCGGATGATATTCAAGCACTTAAAGGTTCAATTATTATATCGAAGAATGACTTGGGGTGAAACAAAAACGAGCAACAAAAGACAAATATTATTCCTATGTGAATAAATTGAAAGAAATTAAAAAAAAACAATCAAATATTAAATCTGACTCTGAGAAAGATTTTCAAGGTAAATATGATACTGTTCTAGAAGAGTTGCAGAGGCAGAAATTAAAAAAAAACAAGAACTTTTGAATAAGAAGGAAATAGTTACAAAAGCTATTAATAATTCCAATGTTTTGATGGCTAAACAAGAACACTATTTTAGAGAACTAAAGGATAATTTGAGTTTAAGAGAAAAACGTAATTTAGAAGAGTTTATTTATAGAGAGTTGAGTGAATTAAAACAGGAAATTGGTGACCAAGATTATAAATTAGTATGATGAAAATAGTATTAGATGAAGAAAAGGGGCTTGACATGAAAAATTGAAGAACTACTAGCAACAATTAATGAAATTAAAAGGGATCTTGAAAGATCTGAAAATAAGACTATAAATGTAGTTTATAGAAATAAGTGTATTGAAATGAAAGTGAATGAAATAGATATCCAGAATATTAAGAGCTATGCTGAAGCTTTAGAAAATGCAATCTGTAAATTTCATAAATCTAGAATGTTGGAAATAAATAAGAATATCAGGCAATTGTGGAGGTAAATATATCGACGGTCCCTACGTACAAAACGTCAAAAACCGAGGTTTACAGGAGAGCGTTATTTATGTTCAAACCGCTCTAGAAATAATTCTATGTACAATTAATTATAAATATTTTTTTTCTATATGTTTTATTAGCTTTAGGAACTTTATAATAACTTTAGATATTTTCTTTTTTTATATTTTTTTGGAAAAAACTGATAGAAACCTATTTCTACGGTGATATTAAAATAAAAGTATGTCAGACCATGTCTTTATATACGTAGGGACCGTCGATATAATAGGGGTAATGATATTGAATTTATAGAAATCGACAGTGGTGATTTATCTTACACAGGAATAAGACGTAGTTACAATTATCGCGTAATGCAAAAGAAAAATGAGATATTTTTAGAAACGAGAGGACGTTGTAGTGCAGGTCAAAAAGTCATGGCTTGTCTAATAATTAGAATTGCTCTATCTGAAACATTCAGTTCAAATTGTGGCATTGCTGCTCTTGATGTACCAACAACAAATTTAGATAGGGAGAACATTGAAAGCTTAAGTTTGTCCTTAGCTGACATTATTAATACAAGGAAGGCACAAGAAGAAGGTACAAGAATTTCCAGTTACTTATAATCAGGGATTGCAATCCGGTGTCATTTTCAATCCGCCCGGATGCAGCCAAATTTCCACCGATTCGGCCGAATCCTTTCGTTTGGAAAATGACACCGGATTGCAATCCCTAATTATAAGTAGCCTTATTTTCAGGTCGTTAAAGATCCTTTTTAATTTCATTAATTGTTGCAAGTAGTTCTTCATTTTTTCCTGTCTTCATTTGAAACCATTTCATTTATTTTTCTTTGTAGAGCCACTTTTTCTTCATAGACTAATTTATAATCTTGGTCACCAATTTCCTGTTTTAATTCACTCAACTCTCTATGATACTCTCTCTATCAATAACCTCAAATAAACTCAAATAAACTCAAAATATCCTTTAGTTCTCTAAAATAGTGTTTAGTTTCAGTTTGTTTAGCAATCAAAATATTGGAATCATTAATGGCTTTTGTAACTATTTCCTTCTTATTAAAAAGTTCTTGTTTTAGTTTAATGTCTGCCTCTGCAACTTTTCTGGAACAGTATCATATTTACCTTGAAAATCTTTCTCAGAGTCAGATTTAATATTTGATTGTGTTTTTTAATTTCTTTCAATTTATTCACATATGAATAATATTCGTCTGTTGTTGCTCGTAGGGTTACATCATTAGATGCTTTAGTTCCATCAAGATCAATTTTTGCTTCATCCAAGTCATTCTTTGATATAATTAGTGAACTGTGTGCTTGAATATCATCCTGAAATTTCCCTTCTTTTTCATTTCTTTCTTTTAAACTCTCTTCTAGTTGTGGTTTTCCTTGCGTTGACTCTTGTAGTTTTAACTGAGTTTCAACAATAGCATTTCTTTGTTCTTTTAAATCAGTACTCC
Organism: Phosphuga atrata; assembly: GCA_944588485.1. Taxonomy (NCBI): domain Eukaryota; kingdom Metazoa; phylum Arthropoda; class Insecta; order Coleoptera; family Silphidae; genus Phosphuga; species Phosphuga atrata. The sequence goes on along the minus strand of OX155896.1, from coordinate 24,095,650 downwards.
TTTTACAATTCAGATTTAATTTCTTATTTTTAGTTTCAGATTCTTCTCGCAGTGTATTTAAATCCATTTTGGTATCTTCTATTTCAACTTCTGTTTCCTGCTTTGATCTTATTGATTCAATTTTTATAAGCTGAGAAATTCCTATTCTTTCTTTTCTTGATATCTGCACAATGTTGATCAATCAAAGCTGCACTGCTATTACTTTTCCACAGTTTTCAAATATTTCTTGAGGTATTTTTAAATCTTCTTATGATCTAGATAAAATCTCAGTTTGAGATTTTGGATTGTTATTTATTAAGCTTTTCTATAACTTGTTGTAAATTAGGAATTATTTTTTCAGCTAATTCTTGTATTCCATCATTAGAAGATTTTAATTGAATCACTGTCTTATTTAAATCTTTGGCTTTTACTAATTCTGCTTGCAGATTTTATAAATCTCTTGGAATGTCGAGAATTTTATTTTGCATTGTAACTACTATTTCATTTATAGCGCGTTTTCCTTGCTTTTAAAAATTTGTGCTGCAAATTGGACAACATTTTTTTTATGATATATTATGTACGTGCTTCATACATTAACTTTGCTGAACTTAATTGGCCTTCTCTTTGTTGCAGTTTATTTATTTCTTGTTCTAATTTAACACATTTCTTATTATATTCTAGATTCCCACATAATCTGGAAATCTCCTTCCTGCATTTCGTCAAATCAGTTTCTGCATCATTTAAAACTTTGGTTTGATGTTTAATTTCAGTTTCAAGTTTTGTAACTAATTTCTGGGCACAAAAATTTTATTATTGCTTGCAGTAACTTTATTTGAATTTTCTTTCTACAATAGAGAATATGCAAGAGATTTTGAGTTACTTGATTTTTTTACCCCCGATATTTTATGATCTTGACATTACACCTATACCATTCTTTTCTCATTTAGTTTGTATTTAATTCCAAAAATTTAAATCAAAAAGTCCAAAATATGCGAGCGAAATTCAAATTTGCGAGGCGCATTACCATTGGTCGAATCGAAAAATGGACCGTGAAGTGAACGTTATGATATTGATCGGCGTCGATAATCACTGGCTGTTTTGCTGTGCAATATTTCTGTAGTGTTTTCCAATACCTAGTGCGATTTTGGTATATATTGACATTATAAATGATCAAGAACAATGACTGAAAGTGTTTTTTTAAGTACAATCGGTTAATCTACCAAAAATAGATACATGGCCGCATATTTTGTATCGCATGCGCAAGATGTGGGTAAGGTGGACTATACACCTCGATTGGGACTTTATCAAACACTTTTTCTGGTGTACTTATAATAGTGTTTTTGCATTCCGGTACTAGACAATAACTATAAAATGTTTTTTAGCTTTTTCTATGATCGAAATAGCGATTCAAACTGAAAATCCTTAACTATCTATGCAAATAGCGAACAACACTGAATGGCAACATGAGCTGTGACGTCATCCAAAGCGCGCAATAAATGTGACCGTTCAAACAAGTCAAATTTAATCACTATTTTATATATATTTTTAAAAATTTATTGAATCACTTTCAACAGTATTTATATTTTTTACTATGTTAAAACGAAGTTAAAATAAATTAAGAAAATTTTAAAAAATGATGCATATTTCCTATTGCTGGACATATCTTTTGACTTGACTTTTAGGAACCTCTTCAAACAATAATTTAAATTGGTCGAAATGCTGGATTTCTATTCTATGTATTTGTTTCTTTGCTGAATATTTCTGTTTTGAGATTTTCTGTTACACTGGTCTTTTGCCATATTTTATATTCTTCCAATTTTTCCAACACAGAATTCAATCGACGAATTTCTTTTTTATGTTTATCTATTGATTTTGAAAGCACCTCCTCATTAAATGCGCTGTGTAATTTATCTAAATGTTTATCAATATTAGCAATTTTTGCTTTGAAATACTCTCAATTCTATATCTATATATATATATATATATATATATATATATATATATATATATATAATTATATTTTATAATTTATACACTCTTTTAACTTTGCACTTACATCTCTTGATTTTCTTTGTAATTCCTGTACTTCTTTTGTTTTTAAAGATATTTCTTGCTCAACTTGGACATATTTTTCTATACAGCTATCAACTTTTGTCTTGTAAAAATTGTCTTGTAAAACTTTCTCTGAATTCTTAAATTTTTCAGACAAATAATTTAAAGATCTTTCCTTTTTTCCAATGGTTAATGATATTGCAGTTATAGCAGTTTCTGCATCTTCATTACTTTTAATGGGTTTAGTATTGCAAACAGATTATGAAATACTTTCAATCAACACGTTTCGTTCATTCAATTTACTCTTGTAAGTTGAAATATCATTTTCAGTTTGAGGTAATATAATTAGTTTCTTATTAATAACTTCTTGCAAATTCTGCTCCAGTGATGATCAATTTGCTGCTTTTGTCTTTTATGGTGGAACAGTTCTACTTCATTTCTTTTCTCTCGAAAAGAATTTATTTCTTCTTTGAGCTCTAAATCAGATCCACTATGTTCTTTAGTAATATTAGCTTTTATAGAGGCTTGAATCTCAATAACGGAATCATCCGACCGAATTTCCACCGATTCGGCCGGATCAATGGAATTAAATCTAACATAATAAATATACTTTGCTTAGTCTACTGAGATCACAACAATTAGATATTTGAGCATACTAACAAGTCTTAGTCTAATATTTATGACAGACATCATGATGAATCTGTCTAATGTATGGCAAAATTATCACAATAATGAGTTTATAACTATTTAGTTTAATCAACTTGCAATAAATACCGTATTTGGTGGTGCATAAGGCACACCCTAAAATTCAACCTACTTTTTGTGAGCCTATAGCGCGGACCTATGTTTTATAGGCATTTTTTTTGAAAAAAGGTGCGCGTTATACACCGGCAAATACGGTAATTATTTTAAGTATACATTATCACAAAATCAATTTTGGTTTTGAAAAAACCATGTGGCGCCATGCGCACCAAGCATTTAAAATTAGCATCACCGGATCCGGTATATTGGTACCGGATCCGGTATATTGGTACCGGATCCAGTAAACGTTTAGTGATGCCGGATCCGACGGATTACTGGTTCCGGTTTTCCGGATTGCATACTATAATTACTCACGATGAGTAATTTTTAAAAACACTGTACTGTTGATAGCCTAAGATATTACTATAAGTTTCTAGGAACAATAGAGAATGTACAATTATTACATCAGAATCTTTGTAAGAATTATAAATGTTTGTTTTGTTATTCACTTATATTTTTCTAAAATAAAATTATAAATCCTAAGTATATTCCATAAAATAAAATGTTTATTGGACTTCACCACATGCTGAAATTGTGACTTTTTCAGTTGGTGTTCCAGATTTTGTTCCACATCTCTCCATTCTCTTAACAACATCCATTCCACTTATCACATGACCAAAAACAACATGTTTATTATCTAACCAATCTGTTTTTGCTGTACAAATGAAAAATTGGGAGCCATTGGTGTTCGGACCAGAATTCGCCATGGATAATGTACCTGGTCCTGTATGTTTTAATTCAAAGTTCTCATCGGCAAATTTTCTACCATATATTGACTTTCCGCCAGTCCCATTGTGATTTGTAAAGTCCCCTCCTTGGCACATCTAGAAGAAATAATACAAACGTTTTAATTGTTATGTCTACAAAAGCAGTTTGATAGTTTTGAAATTATTTTAGTGCTGGAACATGTTAAAAATTACATTACATTAAGGGCCAAATTGTTTAATATACCGGGTGTGTCAAAACTACACCGACAAACGTTTAGGGCTGTATTAGGGCTATATTCCAAAATAGCATAAAACTATTAATACATATGGGGTCAAAAACGCTTAGTTTGCCATATACTCGACAAAAAACGGAAACGGACAACAATACACAAAACATAATGTGAAGCGTACCAAAAAATTAATCGGTGTTTCTTTCCCGTTGCGATAAAACAAAAAAAAATCAATGTACATTTTCTTTACGAAAATTATATGTCCACTTTTAGTCTATTGAAAATTGTGTCTTGTGCTCATAAATTTACCCAATAGTGCCTGGGTTCCGAACCTAGGGGTTTTATCTATAAGGGGTTTTATTTATAATTATCCCCACGAGGGTAAATCAGCTTTTCTGCGGGGGTAACCAAGAGCTTAATTATTATGTCATACTAATTAATTAATAGTATAGATAGTTACTTAATATTAAAAAGAAAAATATAGATAACCGCGCAGTACTATTTACACTCTTTCTAGCAGACGTGCCGTTGTCGCCTGATTTAGGTTGATAATCCGACACATATGGTACCAGACAATCGCCGGATTATCATTATTGCACTGTAGTTATTTAACTTTTTTATTGCATTTTTTGTTCTATTTAAGAAAACCAAAACACGTGTCTGCTAGTTATCTCGCCCTCTAATTATCTGAATTTCCGGAAATTGGTTACCATGAAATATTTTATTACTTTTGACCACGCCTTTTTTGCCAAACTTCCTTGATATTTTAAAATTAATTTAAGTTATTAAAATGTGTAGTCTTATTGATGATTGATCAAGTCTTAGTGATGATTTATGTGACTATACAGTCACATAAATACATTAAAACAACGCTGTGTTTAATATTTTTTTGGAAGAAGACTTATTGATAGTCTTGCACGTAACTTCTTAATACTTGCCGTAAAGCAATCGCGAGTCTAAACAGTGACATGGCTTCTTCATCCGAAAAAAAAAACGCTTCACGAATGTTGTCGTGTTCACAATTACTGGTATTTACTCGGTATATTAAAGATGACCATGTAAAAGAGTAAAACTTGTTCTGCAAGTCTCTGCTCACCACTACTCGTGGTAGACGTATTCGAAACGCTAAAGGAGTTTATTTTAGTCAACGGCCTGGACTGGTCAAAGTTGGTTGGCGTTTGTACAGACGCCTTCTATGATGGTTCTACATATGTGTTGTGTGTGTCTACTATGTGTTCGTTCTACATTTCAAGAACTCGTGAAACAAGTTGCTCCTCAAGTTTTATCTTATCATTGCCTGATGCTACACCGCTTTTTGTGTTAAAACGCTTCCACCAGATTTGCTAAGCACATTGAATGACGTTGTGAAAAATGTGAATCATATTCGTGGCAGTGCTAGAAACTCGAGATTATTCAAAGTTTTATGCGATGAAGTTGGTACCAAATTTAATTCTCTTTTTCAAAACACAGAGGTACGCTGGTTATCCCGAGAAAGAGTTCTGAACAGAGTTTACGAGCTTCGTGAAGAAATAGGATTATTTTTTGAAAAACAGAACACAAAAAGTTTTTTTCAAAAATACACGATGAAACATTTATCGAAAAGCTGGTCTATCTTGCTGATTTTTTAAGTGAAATTAACAGTCTTAATATGTCATTGCAAGGAAATATGACAAATATTTTGACAGCGCAGGATAAAGTTGCAAGTTTTGTGCGTAAATTGGAACTTTACCAACGCAGAGTGCAAGTTGGCGACGTGTCGATGTTCTCACAGCTGTATGAGCAATCGGTAAATACCGAAACCAAACAAAATTACGTTTCAGATTTTCGTGGATTCCGTGGACGTCTTTGAGGACGTGGAAAATTTGAGAGTTCTAGGACAGATACAAGACGTGATAGAACAGTTCGTACTGTGGCATTAGAGGAAAATGTCTTGGTGTTGTTGATCTTGTTGTTTTACCCTTTTAGAAAGTCCAGGCACTGAATTGTAATGACTTTGCTTCACGAGTAGTTTTGTAGGTGGTTCTTGAACAGCACAAAACAGTATGAACGGTTTCCAAAGTTGATACTTTTTACCGATGAGGCTACGTTTACAAAGGAAGGAATATTCGAGAGCCATAATATGCACTTGTGGGCTGAAGAAAATTCTCGTGCAATACATGGTAGAGGTTATAAACTACAGATTTTGGTATTGTAGGTGTGGTATTGTTGGCAACCATTTGTGTTGGCGGATCGAACAGAAACAGAAAGAAAGAACAGAAATTTTCTGAAAAATGACCTCTTCAATGGATTAGACCTGGTCGATGTTCAACTGAGACATGAAATGTGGTTTATGTATGACGGTGCACCAGCATATTTTAGTCGCCGCGTCCGTGCATGTCTCCATGCAAGGTATCCTGATAAATGGATAGGTAGGAATGGTCCGATACCATGACCGGCCCGTTCCAAAGATTTTTTTTATGGGGCCATCTGAAAATCATAGTGTACGAAACTACAGTCAGAGCACTTGAGGAGCTACTGCCACGTGTAACTGAAGCGTGTCGAATAGTTAGAAACATGCCTGGCGTTTTTGGATGCGTTCGTCGTTCTTTATTGCAGCGGTGTCGACTGTGCATTGAACACGAATAGCGAAATTTATAAAATAAATTAAATAGAGTTTTATGCTTATTTTGGATCATATAATCAGCCCTGAAATTTTGTCGGTGGAGTTCTGACACACCCGGTATATTCAGTGCGATACTAGCAAACAAAGGATTAATACAAAGAAGGGTGTAAATACATTTGCTAGTCCAGTAATTAGTTCATTTTGAGATTATGTATCATATATCCAATTAAAATTGTCTAATAAGAATTATACTCACAAAATCAGGTATAATCCTGTGTATTGAACTATTTTGAAACCCATAACCTTTCTCATGTGTGCATAAACATCTAAAATTCTCTGCTGTCCTTGGAACAACATCAGCCCTTAACATCATAGTTATTCTTCCAACTTCAGTTTTTCCAATTTTGATATCAAAATACACTTGTGGATTTTTCACTTTCTTAGCTGTTGTACCAGATGCTTCCTATAAAAATAAAATCATAAAAGTGATTTACAGTAAATACTAAATTGTGGAAATAAATTTCATACATCTCCCACATTTTCCTTAATCGAAGCATCTTCATCAGTAACAGTTTTTTTAATGGTTTCTCCAGCATGTTGCTGTAACCAAGTATCTTCAGACCAAACAGGTCTTGTAGAGCCTTCCTTAATTCTCTGTGGTTTAGCCAAATTAACTCGTATAGTTCTGCCAAATAATTCTGAATCATTCTGCAATTTAAATAAAACTAATTATAATACTTAAGATAAATATATTTTTTTGAATTGTCTATTTAATTCTAATATAAGGAATTTTTGAATTATATTCGTCTATTTGAATAAAAGGATGAATAAACTGACAACTGATATGTTTTATTGATGGTTTATTAAAAATCAATGTACAAAATCTAGGACATGTTAAATAACAAATTGCACTTCAAAACAAAACAATTTCACTTACAAATAATACATTAGGTATTATATATATTAAAGAAAACTTAATGAATAAAAACAAAATAAAAAAATCACATTATTTGTTAAGTTGACACACACGATAGCAAGATATTAAATAAACAAAATTAATGGAATAGTAAGTACTGATAAGTATCCTATATTTAAAATTAAGCACTAATGACATTGCTAAAGGTATATCACACAACAAATCAAATACTAAAAAAGTAGAAACATATTCAAACATATTATTCCTTATAGCAATACCAATGTAATAAAAAACTAAGCACCAATTATAGGAATATTATATATTATAGTAATCAAAAAAGATGCTTTAGTAACTTGATCTTTCACTTGATATTAAGTACCACTACTCCAGCTATTCAATTACATTTGTTGTTATTTATGAAATATTCAGTTCAGTACAAACTGTAGTATCAAAGTCTTCTTCTTTCTCTAAAATAGTTTAATTTTACAATATATTACTACATATATCAAATATTAAAAATGCTTGTGCATATTAAACAATACTATTTTTCTGCATTTCCCTTATTGGATTCTTATAATATTTGGTTAAATGGCATCACTTAAATGATATAGAACATATAAGTAGAAAACATAGATTATAAAAAAAATGCATTCAACAATTAGAAAGTGGATATGAAAATTGAGCATGAATATTATGTTAAAATTACATCACACATTAAAAAAAAATTCAAATATATTAATACCCAAAAAAGAACAGTTTAAATAAAAAGAAAATAAAGAGCACTCATTAAAAATTTTGTTGACGTTTCCGTTTATTGTCCATTGCATCTAGAATTGGTTGCCCTTTAGTCTGATACCTCCTCCTCAATTCATCAATTTCTCTTTCCATATCAGCATCTAATGTAGCCATTCTCTGTTGCAACTCTTCATATGTTAAAAATTTCAAATGGCTATAATTACTATCTGATAATGCCCTTTGAAAACTATTTCCAATGGGCATTAATTGTTCTTGGTAGTAATGACAATGACCTAAGGCCCCTTCAGTATCACTATCAGAATTTCCATCTGAATGTTCTTTATTAATGTAGAAAGTTTTAGCAGTTGCAGAATCATATTTCATTGTCTTTTCATCATTATTAATTACCATTGTTCCTAATTCAGATTGCAATTCTAACAATTGTTCTCGTTGTAGTCTGAGACCTAATGTATTATTAATTAATGTACTTTCATTAGGATGTTCTACCATAGTTTGATTACGAGTAACAATGTTTTCCTTTACATTTTCAGCTATTATTTCAGTTGTAGTTCTAAGGAATTTCTTTTCCCTAATTTCCTGAGCTTCACTTATCATTTGCTTCAAAATATTTGGTTGTTTAGCATTGTTTATAAAAACATGTTGGAGTAAGTTGATAGCAGTTGCACGTTCTTCTGGGTTCTTTACTAAACATATACTAACAAAATCAATAAATTCAGGACTCCATTGGTCAGGTTTGTGAAAAGAGGGTGGAGGTTTTATGGGTATCATAAAAATTGCTCTCATAGGATGAATTTCACCATATGGTGGTTTTCCTTCAGCCATTTCAAGGGCAGTTATACCTAAACTCCAAATATCAGCTACACAATTGTAACCAATTTCTTGTATTATTTCTGGTGCCATCCAAAAAGGTGTCCCTATTAACGTATTTCTTTTGGCAATGGTATCGGTCAATTGGCAAGCTACACCAAAGTCGGCTAGTTTAGCATATCCTTCCAAAGTTAAAAGTATATTAGCTGCTTTTATATCACGATGAATTTTTCTACAAGAATGTAAATATTCTAAACCTTTAAGTACATCATATAATATCGTTGCAATTTCATCTTCTGTTAAAGTTTTCTTCCTGAGTTTAATTATATCTGATACAGAACCTGCTTCACAAAATTCCATAATGATCCACAAGTCACTATTTTTAAAATAACTTCCGTAATACTTCACTACATAAGGGCTGTCACATTGTTGCATTATAGAAATTTCTTTAATAATTTCTTGAAGGTCAGTGTCCACAGGTACTTGTTTTATTGCTAATACGTGTCCAGATTCTTTATTTAAAGCTTTATAAACACTTCCATATGAACCTTCACCTAATTTACATATTATATCGAAAACTTCTTCAGGCTGTTTGGCAAGACTCTCTTCTGATAACTTAGTTAAAACATTTTTCGAAGCCATGTTTGATATAATATAAATATTTATGTTATTGGAATAATTGATAAGACGAATTAAAAAGAATATAAGAGTTTAATTTAGAGAAAATTATACCATGTTATCAATAGCAGCTGCTGCGTCTTCTGCGTTTTCAAACTCAATGAAAGCAAAACCTCTGTGTTTTTCTGATTCATAATCTAATGGGATTTGGACGTCAACGATATCGCCAAATGGAATAAATGCTGCGTTTAATGTTTTCTCGTCAACTTCCTCGGCCAAACCACCAACGTAAATTGTTCTTTTTGTACTAGACATCTTTTAATAAAACTTTTAACATAACAGGGGATTTCCGGCAAGACTGAGGTTATGTTAATAAAAAAAAATACCCAAAACGAACAACTTTCAACTATTGCCAACTTTAAAACAATTAAAAAGACCGGACTGAAGTTGTACAAGAATGAAAATAAGGCACCCTCAAATAGTTAACCCATGGAGCCAGGGTTGCCAGATTGGGCGTTTTTCGACAATTTGGGCGATTTTAAAACACATTTTGCGACTAAATTTGTATTGGGCTATTTTCCACTATTTGGGCTATTTTGAAAATGTTGGTGTCGCTTGAAGTTCATTCTCCATTTTTGTATACTTATTATAATTTCTTATGTATATATCAAAGAGGATAGGATAGAGGGGAAGGTCTCCATAAGAGACAATGTTAAAATAGAGTATACGGTTTTTAGCGCTCCTAGTGTTTCTCCTGCAGACTAAAAAGAGAAAACGCGGTAGAATTCCGTTCAATTCAAATTTTAAATAATATATTTCATATTAATATTTAGTACAGTATAGAAAGAAAACATTAACGAAGTTGATAAATCCAACCCAAAATCGAAGTAAGCATATAAAAAAATAAGAATTTATAAGTAAGAATTTCAAAATTTAAAAGGACACAAAAATATTTATGATCTAATGTATAACTCAGGAATTCATGAATCCTTTGTAGAAGTTTTTAATTTACTTGAAATAATAATTACCACACATATGACAACAGCAGAACCTGAAAGATGTTTTTCCGCTCTTGAGAGAATAAGAACTTTTTTAAGAAATACAACAAAGATACAACAAGAAATGGAACAAAAAAGACTAACAGTAGATATGATTAGCATAGAAAAAAACATACCAAAATATACCAAATTTTAATGAAAAGGTTATTGATGGTTTTGTTAATCTAAAGGAACGTAGAATGGAATTTAAATATAAATAATTGTTACTGGTATTACACTGATTTTCAACTCGTAGTGATTTTTTTTTATAATTTTTTCCAGCCCTCCCACATACATCATACACGAGCCGCCACTGAATAAAAATAATATTTTTAATACAGATGGATAATTTTTACGATTCCTGCTTTTGAATCACAAAATACCAGCTTAAATTCAACTTCATCTGTAGAATTAGCGGAAGAAATTAACAGTAAGAATTTTTTTTTTATTTAAATACTTTTTATTCCAAACTTATCCGATATTATTTTTTTTTAGTTAACGAGGAGCGTATGTGTTGGTCTGACAAAAGAAAGAGTAACTTATAAGATATATTTATTTATTAATTATTAGTTTTTTTACTTTTTATTTTTAATATGACTAACTGGGTAAAATATAAAAAAACATTTCAAGAAAGTTGGTTGAAAGATCCGATGTTTTGTAAATGGTTAGGACAAGCAAGTGGTAATGTAAATAAAGCTTATTGTTAAATTTGTAAAGTAGAACTAAGAGCCCACAGAGCTGATCTTATCAGACACAAAGATTCTGAAAAACATAAACAAAGTTAAAATGTATTAAGAGGATTAGCCATTTAGCGCCCTCCGTGCCGCAATTGAAACTAACGGAAATGGACATAAAACCTCCAGTGGCGTGTAAATCGTTGGATACGCATTATTATTTAAGGTTGCGTCGACTTCATATAACAAAAGAGAGTTTCCCCCCAATTTTCACCTGTCGCCAGGATCGGCCCTGTATATAGCATAAAAAGGAAAGGAAACGAAAATCATTACGAAACCCATTTTGTGTATATATATATATATATATATATATATATATATATATATATATATATATATATATGTATGTATATATATATATATGTATATATATAAATATATATATATATATATATATATATATACATATATATATATATTCACAAAATGTTTCGTAATAATTTTCGTTTCCTTTCCTTTTTATGCTATATACAGGGCCGATCCTGGCGACAGGTGAAAATTGGGGGGAAACTCTCTTTTGTTATATGAAGTCGACGCAACCGTCGTGATATATATATATATATATATATATATGTATATATATATATATATATATATATATATATATATATATATATATATATATATATATATATATATATATATATATATATATATATATATATATATATATGTTTATTACAATAATAGGAACGTTTAATAAAAATTAGTTAACAAGTTTTTTTTCCTATTAAATAATAGTATTTATTTTATTAGTAATTTCAACAAGAGTGAAAAATGAAAAAACAGTAGCATCACCGATTTTTTTAAAAAGAAACTAAAAACTAGCAGCGAAGATGAGTCAATGACCAAGGAAAATGCAACATTGAGCCAAGTATCCAACACCAACTTCAACGCTGATCACCTGGAATCTGTTGAACTTGCAGCCATAGCATCAACGTCAACGTCAACAAGTACTTATATGATAACGATTCTGACGAAGTCTCGTGGCCTAATATTTTGAGTGCGGAAATGTGGTTAGAAAAGAAAATACAGTTTCCTTGGTTACTTTCCGAATCCGGAAAATTAGGTTGCTCTTTTTGTAACAAAATACAGCACTTAGGGGTATCTAAAACCCGTTGTGTAAATATTTCAAAGGAATGGAGTTCCACATCCGTTTCTTACTACGGTAAAGATAAAAAATCGCAGTTAACATCATTAAGAAAAAAAAAATTTGAACACGCGAAAACAACAGCGCACATTAATTCAGAAAAAACTTTAAACAGCGAACAGCATCAGCCAATAGAAAATGCAATAGACAATTTAAATAAGGCGTTCTATTAAGAGCACGTCTTTAGTATTTAGAACTGCTTATTACTTAGCCAAAGATAGCTAGTTCATTCAGAACTGTTAATGCAGTTTGGCAAAATTTAAAATCTCTTGCTGAACATTTTCATCAAGCCGATAACAATTAGTTAACAAATTATAAAATACGCATAGTAGATACTCAAACAATACTGCATAAATATTTTTAACAATACATGAACACACTAATGGTTTTTATAAAATATTCCAAATAGGATTATGTTCAGAATCTTGTGGTTGAATTTTCCTTGTTTTGTTGTCATCCGCTGAACGATGAGACCTTAACCAAGTTTTTACATAATCATCTGGTTTAAATAATTGTTGTGGTGGGCCATTCATTTTTATAAATAAAAGATTTGCTAGATTTTCAATTAATATTCTATTTCTTTGTTCATTTGAAATAATATTCATATTACTGAATCCGCGCTCACACTCTGCCGAACTGCAAGGTACAATATTTATGTATCGAATTAAGATTTCTACATCTTCAGGAATTACTTTGCCTCCAGTATCAATATAATCTCTAAACGCATTGATACATCGCATCGGTGATGTTAAATTAAATCTGGTGCATAATGACTGGATTTCATTTTCTCCATAGCCAATTTCAATATCTGCTGGCCACTCCGTTGGATCTAGTACTCGAAATTCACTTATCAAATCATTTTCTGTATGAAGTCTTCTAGTCATATTATTAATGAGACTTACAAGGAATTGATTTCTGTTAATAATAGTAATTTTTGTATTATCTGTTAAAGTTAATGTTCCTAATTTCATCACTTGAACAGCCTCTGATGCTTCTATGAGTTTGTTTCCTTTTTTAACGTCTTTTAATGATTCCAAATAGCGAATAGTTAGACGGATTAGTTTGTCCGCATATACTATCGTTACACTTCTGTTCTGTAACGCTTTAGACAAGATGGAAAGTTCATACAAAACGTCATACATTAATGCCAAGTTAATTATAAACTGTTTAGACATGATATATTTTTTTAGACCAATGTATACACTCTGATCAGTTTTTGAACGAGTTTCATCAGTTGCGGCTTGATGAAAATGTTCAGCAAGAGATTTTAAATTTTGCCAAACTGCATTAACAGTTCTGAATGAACTAGCTATCCACCTTATTCCTAAAACACGTCCTATTTTTTTAATTTCTTCTCCCAAATTTTCCGCGCATGATTCTAGTTCGCGTTGATTTTTAGGAGATTGATGATAAATGGTATATAATTTATCCATAAATATGTGAAAATGGTTAATACCATTTACTTCCGCGACAGCATCGTTAACAGAGAGCTCCAGACGATGATTTAAACAGTGTCAAGTGATTATTTTTGGAAATTTATTCAATAATTTTGTAGCTACTCCTGACCCTTTTCCTAACATTACACTTGCTCCGTCGCTGGTAAATGCAATTCAATTTTGTTTCAAATAATTCTCGTCGAAGCCAAATTTTTCCAAATTATTTAAAAGGTATTCTGTAATGGTGGATGCTGTTTGATCGGACAATTCTATTAAATAAAAAAAAAGTAATCGTGGTTCGCTGATTTTATTTATTTCGAATTTTAAAAATATAATTAGAGTAGATTTTTTACTTAATGTTGTAGATTCATCAATGAGAATCGAAATCTTTCCATTTGTTTTAATAATTTCTGAACAAATTCTTAATTTCATATTTTTGGATATGTGATTAATTATATTGGTGCAGGTATATCTGGACCGTAAACCAGGTGCCAAAATTGTTCCATTTAATTCTTGCAATTGCAATAAATTATAATTATCCGAATATGGTCGGTCGTGTTTGGCTAAATAATAAGCAGTTCTAAATACTACAGACGTGCTCTTAATAGACGCCTTATTTAAATTGTCTATTACATTTTCTATTGGCTGATGCTGTTCGCTGTTTTTTCTGAATTAATGTGCGCTGTTGTTTTCGCGTGTTCAAATTTTTTTTTCTTAATGACGTTAACTGCGATTTTTTATCTTTACCGTAGTAAGAAACGGATGTGGAACTCCATTCCTTTGAAATATTTAAACCACGGGTTTTAGATACCCCTAAGTGCTGTATTTTGTTACAAAAAGAGCAACCTAATTTTCCGGATTCGGAAAGTAACCAAGGAAACTGTATTTTCTTTTCTAACCACATTTCCGCACTCCAAATATTAGGCCACGAGACTTCGTCAGAATCGTTATCATATAAGTACTTGTTGACGTTGACGTTGATGCTATGGCTGCAAGTTCAACAGATTCCAGTTGATCAGCGTTGAAGTTGGTGTTGGATACTTGGCTCAATGTTGCATTTTCCTTGGTCATTGACTCATCTTCGCTGCTAGTTTTTAGTTTCTTTTTAAAAAAATCGGTGATGCTACTGTTTTTTCTTTTTTCACTCATGTTGAAATTACTAATAAAATAAATACTATTATTTAATAGGAAAAAAAACGGACATTTTTTTATTAATAATGAAAATGAAATATACTTACACTTTAAGTTTATTAGATTAAAGATTATAGAAAAATGCAACTACTACATACATATATGTAGTGCGCACGTAATCTTGTAGCGAGAGGTTCTTAGAAATATGCGAAATTGACACTAACACTTTTTAATCGACACTTTGACTTAGGTAGCGTAGGTAGCGTGCATAGAATATTTTGCTAACAGTAGTACTTATTAATCTTATTATTACATTGTATGTAATAAAGGTTTTAATGTATACAATTTAATATTATTTATATTATTTTTAATCGACACTTTGACTTAGGTAGCGTAGGTAGCGTGCATAGAATATTTTGCTAACAGTAGTACTTATTAATCTTATTATTACATTGTATGTAATAAAGGTTTTAATGTATACAATAGTTTTGTGTGGCACTTATTCACTAACTAAAACTTCCACTTTCTATAAATGTGCTGATGCTAAGAAAAATGCCGACAAACGTACCGATTTACAAATGTAACGTTACCGGTTACATTTGTAAATCGGTACGTTTGTCGGCATTTTTCTTAGCATCAGTGTAATAAACTAATAAAGTTTAAAACATCTACCAATACTAGAAACCAACATCTGGAAATTCTAGTTCACAACAAATGTATAATAAAAATTCTTAGCATTAGCCGCAGGCCCATTTGGGTATGGCAATAAACTATGCCAGGGATGAGTAACGTACGGTGCGTGGGCCGCTTGCATTAAAATTTATGTATGAAATCTTTACTTTTTTTAAATTATATATTTTTTTCTTCTAATGTTTATTATAAATAAAGTTTAATTCCCGTTGAACCGGTTCAAAAACCGGTTCACGTGTTTGTTTCGGTTCGGTTCGAGTTCCGGTTCAGCAGAAAAAAAACGTTCCGGACTCCGGTTCACGGTTCGGAAAAACAAGCCGGTTCGTTCCGGTTTTTGTTCCGGTTCGGGTTCGGTTCAAACCCTTGTTTATAAT
The DNA here is from genome assembly GCA_944588485.1 of Phosphuga atrata. NCBI lineage: Eukaryota > Metazoa > Arthropoda > Insecta > Coleoptera > Silphidae > Phosphuga > Phosphuga atrata. The sequence continues at coordinate 24,079,630 of OX155896.1, read as the reverse complement.
AATACATATAAAAATTCGTCAAAAATTAGAAAAAAAAATCAGCAATTCTTTTTAATTTTTTTTTCAATACGTCAGCCAATTCTAGTTATCAGAAATCATCTTTAGTTCCGGAACGCGTTCCTGTCCAAAAAGGAAGTACTGGAACGACGTTCCGGAGCGTTCCGGCTCGACAACACCACTGCATGCCAAATTACAGCTTTATATTTCTAATAGTCTCCGAGCTAAACTGCGGACAGATGGACAGGACGGACGGACGGACATATAGAAACTATAAGGGTTCCTTGTTGGTAACAACGAAACCCTAAAAAGTGACGTGAGGTGAATTTTTTTTTCATTAAGAAATTGAAATTAAAGAAATAGTTTTAGAATGAGTGTACATTCTATAGTGATACCGGAGACTGATGATGAATCCACACCATCGGAGATAATTGATAAAGCAAATGAAGTAATTAGTATTGCCTTTTTCTTTCTCTCAGTGTATCTTTCCATGAATGAGCATATACGCAATGGGCGCGCGCTCTCTCTCTCACACTCCCTCTCTCTCTCTCCCTCCAAAGAGACAGCTTTCTATTACAAGTGCGTGCATGCGAGTATCGGGCCTCAAGCAGGATAGCAGACTAGCGCGTAGCCGGTTGTATAACCTTAATACTGGCCACTAAATAATTTTGCAATAACGTATTTGTTTGTTTTAAATCATACGATAGTTATATTGTCTCTTAATTATTTAGGTTTTGAGAAATGGAAACTTAAGAAAGATTGCAAAATACAGATTTAGAAAAGTAAGTTTATTTAAAATATTTGTGTATTTGACCATCTTGAAGTTTGATATTATTGTTTTGTTATTTTATACTTATTTACTTCAAGAAATAATAATAATAAATATTATTACCTGCTAGTTTCTGCTTTATTAAAAATTAATAATGAATGTAAAAATGAACTAAAAAATTAAAACTTTGTTATGTTACTCAAATGTTACTCAAATTTGTTATGTCGATCGTCTTTCTTTTTTCTATTTATTTACAAAAAACAAAAATGAAAGACGATCGACATAACAAATTTGAAAGTTTTAATTTTTTATTTTCATATATATTTCTTCATTTTTAGCTTGATGATGACTAATTTTGGTAAAATGTAAGAATAGCCCACGTTGGGTGACAGTTTCTGAAATTAAACTTGCGCATGTGCAATAAACCTTTGCAGCAGTGGTAACAAGAGTCAAATTTGTTGTCTCATAATAAGAATTACGCATGCGTATTGAAATTGAAATAGAAATTTAAAATTGGTTTTAAGAAATAGTCTAAAGTTGATAAAGCATAATAAAATTACATTCTGTGCAAGAATGTGGTATTAATGTTCAATGCATTTTGAATTTTGTTTTGACAATTTCTTTAAAGCATTAAAATGATGCAATGAGGCCAAATTAAACGAGGATATTTACGTTATTTATTCGAAAATTCTATTGAGAGTAGATTACTCGCCTTTATTATTATTATTTTACTACGGTTATATTAATTTGTGACGGAGTCATTTCATCAACTTCTTCATTTCAGGCATTTTATTATCCTCTTCAGATTAGTCATTTCAGTATCGTCTCCAGATTTGAGAGATAGTGAAAGTCGTACGTATAAAAATCGCTCGTGTTCAAACTAAGTTTATTGTTAAATAAAACGCGAACTTAAATACAAAATTTACATAATTATAAATCGCATAGCAGCGTACTTCATTGCCACAAATAAATATATAGTGAAAGTGACTCAATAGTGAGAAATTTATTAATATTGTGATGAACTGAACATTTTTTACTACCATAAGAAGTCCTCACCTCTGATAGTTCAAGCGCATTTTTTTTTGATCGCCTGACGAGAAAAGGATAGGGCCGGACTCAAAAATATTTAGTGATATAAAATGAGGTGCTGGTCATTTAAAAAACCTCCTGAAAAGGGAAGAGATATATTTACGTGTGATATCTGCAAAGATTTACAATGCAAAGAGTGCTGTGGCTTAACCTCCTCTGAAGTGAAAGTTATGGAGCTTAAAAGTAGAGTTATGATCCTGGCATGCAGTAAATGCCAGAATCAGTCCCATTATGAATCTTTACATGAACGTTTACGGGCCATGGAGCAAACAATGATTGGAGAATTAAAAAATGTACAGAGTATTATTGAGTGGCAGAATAAAAAAAAATCAGAACAAGATGAGGTGATAAATAAAATACTCAAGAAAACAAATCTTAATGATGCTGGTAGCAGTAAAAGCTATGCCAACGCTGCAGCTCGAGAAGTCAATGAAAATACCGAAATCATAGTGATCAAACCAAGACATAAGCAAGACAGTGATGTAACAAAAAGCGAATTAAAGGAAAAAATTGACCCCAAGGGTTTGGCTATTGGTGTGGAAAACATGAGGAGAGGAAAAGGAGGTTCAATCATCATTAATTGTACTAATTCAGTGGCAAAGCAGAAAATCAAGCAAAGGGTGGAGAGTGACCTTGGAAATAAATATAGTGTGGCGGATGGAATACAAAAAAATCCAAAAATTATTATTCGAGGCGTTGAAGAAGAATACATTGAGAATGATGATAGTGTTATAATAGAATGTATAAGAGAACAAAATGACCTTCATATCGACGAGTCTACTATAATAGAGGTGCAAAGGAAATATAAACAGAAGGACAAGGTTGATAAGGGCAATATAGTACTTACTGTGGATGTCTCACTCAAGGAAAGAATATGTGAATTGGGTAGGATCAACATTGGATGGAGAAGATGTATGGTGCAAGAGTTTTTCAGTGTGCTGAGGTGCTTCAAATGTGCAAGATATGGACATACAGCTCAAAACTGTGAAAATAGCATAACATGCTTCAACTGTGGAGGTATGCATAAATCAAATGATTGCCCTGATCCCGAAAACGTTAATTGCATAAATTGTGCTGAGACAAATAAGAGATTGAAAAAAGTGCTAAAACAAACCATACTGTGTTTGACCCTGAATGCCCCTGCTATAAGAGGGTTCTGGTGTTAGAAGCAAAGAAAACAAAGAAGGTATAGCAATTAACTTGTTCATCTCCAGATCAAAGTATCAAAGAAAATATAGCTTTAAGTTTATTTCATCAAAATGTTAGAAGTATCTCAAATTGTATAAATAATATTTGTGTAATAGTTCAACAGCTCAAGGTACATTTCATTGCCATTACTGAACACTGGCAAACAGCTGACATTCTAGAAGCATTCCATTTAGAAAATTATAAATTGATCTCATCTTTTTGTCGCAAAAAGCAAGGATCACATGGTGGAGTAGCCTTATATGCATTAACATTATTGAATCCTTTAATAAGAGGTGATATAAATAATTTAATTGAAGAATATGTTTTTGAATGTTGTGGTGCTGAAATAAGAATTGATAATACTCATTACATCATCTGTGTAGTCTACAAACCCCCAACAACTAGTATTGAACATTACATTAAAAAAATAGATCTGCTCTTAGAAAGAGCCACGGAAGGTGATAAATGTGTTCTGATTGCTGGAGATCTCAACATAGACATGTTAAAAACTGCAAAAAATGAAAAGCACATAGACCTAGTAAACAATATGTTAAATTATTGTTATTAAGTTTTAATAATTCAAATGCACATTAATTTTAGGATGAACGTTTATTCTTAAACTAAAACATTAAAAAACATACAGAATACTAAACACAGAATCTTCATCTAACGACAAACAAAAACGTAAAAAAACTAGTTAACGGACAGGAAAAAACGCCATGTGTAAAAAAGTTTTACCAACATAACTACTATAAAATGCCGCCAAAATAAAATATTATGAATAATCATTGTATGAAAATACAAACAAAAATAAATTTCCAACACTCCCTCTTATTGAATATAATGATTATTCTATCAATTATCGGCACTCTCTCTATTCTAAAGTTATTCTTGTACAACATTTGACATACATATGCTAGAAATACATTCAGTAAATTTTACCCTACCTAAAGGTTTGGTCAGAGCGTCCGCTGGCATCTTTGAGGTTGGCATGTAAGCTAAAGTTATAATATTATCATTAAAACAATTGCGAACGTAATGATATCTTATGTCAATGTGTTTTGTCCTTTTATGATGCACAGGATTCTTCACCAACTTTATCGCCCCTTGGTTATCATTGAATAATTTGACCGGCTCATTTAACCCAATTATTTGGTAAACAATATTTTTCAAAAATACAGCCTCTTTGCTTGCTTCAGACAAGCCCACATATTCCGCCTCCGTAGTGGATTGTGCTACGCACCTTTGTTTCTTTGACTCCCAAGATATCAAACAATCCCCTAGTTTGAACACATATCCGGTATACGATTTTCTTTCATTATCATCGCTTCCCCAATCTGCATCCACATATCCCACTAAATTATCATCAGAATTTCTGAAACTAAGGCCTAATGCGCACGACCCTTTTAAGTATCTTAACACACGTTTTGCCATTAACCAGTGCTCCCTTCTGAATGACGAATTAAATTGACTTAAATAGCTGACGGCATACATAATATCTGGTCTGGTGCACACCGCCAGATACATCAACCCACCTATAAGTTCACGATACGGTAAGTTTTCATCTATATCTTCATTACATCCTAACTGAGATCCTAATTCTAGAGGCGTACTAACAGGTTTGCAATCACCCATGCCAAATTTATTTAATAGTTTCTTAATATAAGCCATTTGATCTAGAAAATAACACCCATTTTCTCTCTTTACTCTCATTCCCAATATATGTGATACTGGACCAAGTTCCTTTACTTTTAAACATGACTTTAATTCATTTTTTTACTTGCTGCATTAAATTATCATCATTGCAAAATAATAAAAAGTCGTCAACATATAAAGCCATAATTGCAATACTTTTATTTTTCCTACGAATATATACACATGGTTCACTATCACATTTACTGAATCCTAATTTACTTAACACTTCATTGCATCTTTCGTTCCAAGCACGAGACCCCTGTTTTAGCCCGTAAATTGCCTTCGAGAGCTTACACACTTTATTTTCATTCCCCTTTTCAACAAAGCCTTTTGGCTGCCGCATGTAAATTTCTTCTTTTAACTCACTATTGAGAAACGCGGTTTCCACATCTAAGTGCTCTACGCACATATTATATTTTACTGCTAACGCAAAAAGTAGCCTAATAGTGGAATGTCTAACTACAGGGGCAAAAGTCTCCTCGTAATCAACCCCATATTTTTGGCTAAAACCCCGTGCAACAACCCTACACTTGAACCTATCAATCATATTACCACTAGCGTCTCTCTTAATTTTATACACCCACTTCGATTCAATAAGATTTTTATTAGGAGGCAAATCTACAAGGGTCCATGTTTTGTTTTCCTTTAATGATTCAATTTCTGACTCCATGGCTTCTTGCCATTTTTGTTTATTTACACTCGACATGGCCTCCATGTAAGTTTCTGGCTCCTCATCATTCATCCCTACACTATAAAGGACGTGATCAGGGTATTGTTTCGCAATTCTGTCTCTCAAAGGATCGCCTACTTATAACTTGACCTTCGTCTATTTCATCAGGAGTTTCAGGTAAGTCACTATCATTCAAAACACTATCACTATCTGACAAATCACTAGTTTCGATCAAATCAGAAATATCGACAATTGAATCTTTTTCATTTAAATTTTCAGTTAAGTCACCCTCGGGCACATAATTTTCTAAATAAGCAATAACATTTTCAACATTAACTGGTTCTATTTTATTATTTTTCCACGATTCTAGATTACCTAGTGACATATTCTCAAAGAAAACTACGCTAAAGTAACTTTACTCAGCATTCCAGGATCTACTAATTTATAACCTTTCATACCATCTGGGTAGCCAACAAAAATTTTTGCTTGAGCCTTAAAATCCCATTTTTTTCTTTTCTCTTTTGGAACATGCACAAATGCAATGCAACCAAAAACCTTAATATGAGCTAAATCTACTTTGTTCCCACTCCATTTTTCTTCAGGAGTGTAACCAACTAACGCCCAGGTGGGTGACCTATTTTTTAAGTATATCGCCACCTCACACGCATATTGCCAGTAATGCTTTTCCAGCCCACTATCACTTAACATACTCTTAGCCTTGTCAACAATTGTCCTAACTGACCTCTCAATTACCCCATTCTGTTCATGATCATAGGGAACTGATTTTTCATGCTTTATTCCATAATTACTTAGAAACCCTTCAAGTTCTTTATTCACGTACTCACTACCGCAATCAGTTCTGAGTGCTTTAATTTGTAGCCCGGTCTCTTTTTCAACATTGGATTTAAATAATTTAAAATAATATCCAACTTCATCTTTTGAGGTCAAAAAATAAACAAATATTTTCCTAGTATAGTCATCTTCAAATAATAGCATATAATTTTTACCCTGAATTGACTTTATGTTCATAGGGCCAACCAAATCTGAATGAACCAAGAGCAATTTCTCAGTTGTGCGCCTGCCACTAGCTTTTGGAAATGGGGTACGGGTCATTTTCCCTTCAACGCAAGAGATACACGGTTCTGACTCTTTATGGTTAAAATTTATACCAACAGATAATTTATCTTTTAGTGCTTTCATGCTTTGACCACTCAAATGTCCTAGCCGTCTATGCCAAAGCATTTGATCATTTTTAACCATAAAACAATTAGATGAAACTGAATTTAAATTTTCAGACAAAACATTTGGTTTTTCTAATTTATAAATACTATCAACACACCTAGCGGATGCCATGACCTCACCTTTTACATTAACATTGTCTGCAGAATAAATATTACAACCATTTGAGTTAAACACAACAACATTATTATTTTGTACCAATTTACTAACTGACAATAGATTTGCAGACAAATTTGGGACATATACCACATTATTCATTTTAATTTTAATACCCTTTTTTAGATTAACAAAAATGTGTCCCTGGCCCTCAACATCTAGTTGCTCATTATTAGCAATAGTAACCGTTTTATAATTTGTATTGCTATTAAAATTTTCAAATAAATCTTTTGACTTTGAAAAATGCGTCATTGCTCCTGAGTCAATATACCAACCCTCTGATTCAACTTTTACAGATAATGCAGTGAGCCAATTATATGATTTGTCCCCTTTGCTACCAGAATTATTACTCTGATTTGTACTTACAGTACTTTTGTTCTGACTATTACCATTATCTTCAGTTTGTGGCCTGTGCCTCGTCTTGAACCAACAGTATTTAGCCGTATGACCCACCTTCTTGCAGTAAAAACAGGATTGACGAACTTGATTTCCTCCTGGGGGCTGTTAGATCTTCTCACCACTGCTCCACCTCGTCCTCCTCCATTGGATTGACTACTTATCCAATTCTGGCTGTTCTCATAAGGCCTTGAATGCTGTCCCTTAGCAGAAAAAGCTGCACCACTTTCTTTGTAATCCTTACGTGACATTTCTCTTTCTCTTGCCTCTGCAATGAGCTTTGAACCCACATCATCAGCCGTAACACCTTTTAGGTTATGTTTCAAAACGGTTTTTAACGCCTCATATTCAGAAGAAAGACCCCTTAACATTAAAACAGTTGTTAAGTCATCATCGATTGGTTTTCCCATTTCTTGTAACTGGCTAGTTATTTCTTTAAATTTTAACACGTAACTATCCATACTTTCTTTTAGTTTAATTTCCAATAACTGATCTAAAAGCACCAATCTTCTGTTTATTCCTTTGTCGTCATAGTTTTTTTAATAGAATTAACCAAGATTCACTAGCAGATTTTGAATTTCTGATTAAGAGTTTTGGACCATTTTCTACACTGAGAGCAATTTTTGCTCTAGCCCTTTGTTCCTTTTTCTTGTCCGAACACAATGGGTTGCCATCTTTGTCTAGTTCAATACAGTCATACAGGTCCTCATGCATTAAGCACATTTCCATATCATATTTCCAGCTTTGGTAGTTTTCAATGCCTTTTAGTTTTATAATATTGGGAATTGAAGAACTTACGAATGTCGACATGGTTTTTTGTTCTTGGTTGATCACTTCAACCAGGGGGATGGCACTCTTATGGGTGACCTTGTGACAGAAGTTTTAATTCAATAATGAATTTATAGATGGCTTGGTCGCTTAAATTAAGAGATAGATGGCACTGAGCACGTGAAATCTCAAGTAAATAACTAGTGTTGTTTACATTTATAGTAGCAAAATGTCACCCAGAGACAAATGTTTAAAGATGATGTCGCCAATGTGCAAGATATTCATTCGTTATATTGGATATATAAGTTTTTTGTTTTTGTCAATAAGTGCTATTTATGCGGTCAAGGAATTTTACATCCAAGCATCCAAGAATATATTGTGTCTGCAAGATATTATTAGTGCAAGACTCTTGAAAATAATTCTCCGTACATTAGTTATAATCTAAATTGAAAGGTAAATGTTCATGTTTTTATTGTATTAAACATGATTGGTTTATTACCATCATATCTATTACTTTCAGACAATGGATTCCATATATTTCTGTTGTGTTGTTCCTGTTTGTGAAAGTAATATGAAGGATGACCCTCTACAAAGTTTTATATATATATATATATTTTAATGTAAATACATATTTAATAAATTATTAGTACATGTAAATAACATATTTAACAAATTGTTTTTAATTTTCACCCTATTTTAAATAAATTATATTATCGCATATATTTAATAAAACATTCATATAGCCCGCGTTTGATAATTAGTTCCATAATGTTTTCATAGTTAGCGCAAACTTCTGTCACAAAAATTCCTTAGTGGGTGTCGCATCTCTCTTTAGATACTTGTCTCTGACTTCAACTTCACTTCCTAATCCATCCATTGCACTTATTTTGTTTACGCATTGAATTTATTCACGTTTACTGGGCCAATAACCTATTGTTATTAAGTTTTAATAATTCAAATGCACATTAATTTTAGGATGAACGTTTATTCTTAAACTAAAACATTAAAAAACATACAGAATACTAAACACAGAATCTTCATCTAACGACAAACAAAAACGTAAAAAAACTAGTTAACGGACAGGAAAAAACGCCATGTGTAAAAAAGTTTTACCAACATAACAACTATAAAATGCCGCCAAAATAAAATATTATGAATAATCATTGTATGAAAATACAAACAAAAATAAATTTCCAACATAAATACCTATGATATGATTTTCACAATAGATGAACCAACTAGAGTTACCAGACACAGCGCAACTTGTTTGGATAATATATATGTTCCCAGTAAAATAACTTATTCTGTAAATGTCATAAATACAAATATATCTGATCATTATGGACAATACATCTGCGTAAAAAAGAAAGAATCTCTGAAGACACCCATGAATGGAAACGTTCGTTCAGTGCAAAAAACTATGACAAGCTTTATCAATCATTATCAAATGAGACCTGCTTAAGTGTATTTGAAGCAAAAAACGTTGATTATATGTATAATAGATTCATTGCTCAACTCACGAGTTCTGTGAATGAAGCTTTTCCTCTGAAGAAAGTTCATATTCATTCAATGAAAAAACCAAAGTGGATATCAGAAATTGTTATGAATGCAAAAAATACACTTAACTTGTTATTAGAAATGTACCTCCTCAAACAAATAACAAACCATGAACTGAATCAATACCAAAAATATTACTGCAACTTGTTGCTGTCAGAAAAGAAAAAACTCTATGGTGAAAAAATTGCTCAATCTGATAACACGTCTAAAACAGTCTGGTCAATTGTGAACTCAGAACTAGGCAAGTCAAAAAACACTAATTACTCTTTCAATGGAATAAAAACTAACGATGAATTGTATACAGAACCAGATTTTGCTTGTAATATATTCAATGATTATTTTCTAACCGCCTCTTCTCGTCTCATGTGTGATAATGCTGCAAATAATTTCGAATGTAACCTTGTGCCAGAATGCTACAGATCGATTTACTTAACAGAGATAACCCAAAATGAGGTTTTAGAAGTGATAAATAGTTTGAAAAACAAGTATTTATCGGGAGACAATGAAATAAGTAATGTTTTACTGAAGAATATCAGTCAATATATTTTAGAACCTACAACTTACATTCTGAATGAATCCTTTAGACAAGGCATCTTTCCCACTAAGCTGAAGGTGGCAATTATTAGGCCATTGTTGAAAAATAAGGGTGATCCGCTTCTAGTGGAAAATTACAGATCCATTAGTTTACTTTAATCCTTTTCTAAATTATTTGAAATTATTATGTGCAGAAGATTCGTTCCATTTCTGAGGGCAAACAGAGTGATAACAAATAATCAGCATGGATTTCAGAAGGGTAAATCTACTACAACTGCCATTTTCGCTTTTATTGAGAGGATCCTTCATTATATGGACAATGGCTATATTGCTCATGGTGTATTTCTGGACCTGTTGAAGGCTTTTGACTGTGTGAACCATGAAATACTTCTGAGCAAGTTATATAAAATTGGGATTCGCGGAATAGCACATGACTGGTTTAGATCTTATCTTTCCAACAGACTACAAACAGTATGTGTAAAGCATAATACAAAAACATATTTTTCAGATGAGTAAACAATTGCTATGGGTGTACCACAGGGTAGTGTACTTGGTCCGATCTTGTTCATCCTATATGTAAATGATATGTCAAATATCATAACAGACCCAACTATTGCAGTAACTTCATATGCCGATGACACTAACTTGCTTATAGTAGAAAAGGACTATACCCTATTGTGTGACAAAACTATCAATGCCACAGAAAACATTGCAAATTGGTTCCAAAACAATGCTCTAGTTCTGAACACATTCAAAACAAACTGTATTCTTTTCAGACATTGTAGAAATACTTCACTGTATCCAGACTCCATCAATCTTTATAAGACACAAATATTATATGCCAGCAAAACAAACTTTCTTGGAATTACCATTGATGAATTTATGTGTTGGTCAGAACATGTGAAGCAGTTGTGTGGTTTCAGCATACTTTGGTCAATTTTACTCAGTTATGTCAGACAGAATCCTTTTTTGGGGTGGGTCACACAGTCAAGAAGTCTTTACAATACAAAAAAGAATGATTAGAATCATGGGAAATCTCAAAATAGGTGAGTCCTGTAGAGAACAATTTAAATCATTAAATTAGTTAACTCTACCTGCCATATACTTCTCTGAATGTGTAAATTTTGTTTTTAAAAATAAGCAGCTTTTTGATGGAGTATTGTCTAGCCATTCTTATGATACTAGACACAAAGTTAATCTTACCTTCCCTGCACATAAAACCACTCTTCTTGAAAAAGGCAGTTTTTGTAAATGTGTGGAATTTTATAATATACTCCCTAGCAAAATTAAGGAGATGATAAACTTTTTCCACTATAGAAAAACTAATCTGCTTTGAACCATATAAAATTGATGATCTAAACCAAAGAATTTTCCAGTCCTAGTTTTTAAATGCTAAAAATAGATGTAATGATCTGTACTATACAAATTGTAATTCGTCTCTGGTATGAATAATCTAATCTAAATCCTCGGCGAGCCATAGCGAGCCATACCGTACGCATATAATTTGATTATCAGCTCTTCAAAATTAACGAGATAATTTATACTGTATATTAAAGTATAAATTTATTTATAATAAATTCCAGCTATCAGAAGATTAGTGATTAGCAAAAATTAATGCAATAGTGAAATAATCTAAACAAATATCAGGTATCAAAATCCAGTGAGTTCAACACAAACAATTTTTTATCACTCTGCAAAAAATAACGACCTAAGGAAAACGAACATTCAGCAGTGGCGTGCCTAATATTTTTAAACAAGGAATCATGCAATGCTTCAAGTGTGATAAAGAGTGCAATGACGATGATTCTTGTCAATGTGATGGGCGTTCCACAAGAATGCACTACATATGCGCTGAGCTCACTTCTTCTGAAGTCAGATGTATGCAGCTAAAAAATAAAAGAGTACTCAAATATTTTTGCAGTGACTGCCAAGAAGGGCTTAGATTGTTGCCAATTATGAAAAAACAAATTGAAACTCTTGAACAAAAAATGAGTGAGCTTGCTGAGGAACTCACCACAATTAAACAAGCTAAAACTTCTCCAGAACAGCAAACTGATTTTGATTCAGTAGTCCATGAACTGGAAGAACGCAGAAAAAGATCCAAAAATATAATGATGTACAACGTTCCCGAGTCCAATGCAGTTACAACAAAAGGCAAAATTGATGATGACAATTCCAAAGTCAATGATATATTGCATGCCTTAGATCCACAACTACACATCAAAAAAGTCTTTCGAGTTGGCAAAAACAATAATACCTCCCGACCTGTAAAAGTTGTTCTTGACAGTAGTGATGATGCTTTATTCGTCCTGAGAAATAAAAACAAAATAAACCTTCCAGAAATTAGAGTCAGCTCTGATTTAACTCTTAATCAGAGGAACCATCTCAGAAATCTTCGCCAACAACTTAACGATAGGACTGAGAAAGGAGAAAACAATCTAACCATTCGATACATACAGGGAATGCCGAAAATTGTCTCTAGCACTTCTCAAAGAAAAAACTAAATTCTACGGGCAGCCCTCAGATTGAACAGAACATATTGCGCGTATACTATCAAAATGTTAGAGGTATCAGAACTAAAATTACGACATTAGAACTTTATGCAGCTATCAGTGACTATGATGTTATTGTTTTCACTGAGACTTGGCTCTACGAAAATATTCATGATGAGGAACTTGGTTTGTCGCAATATGATTTATACAGGAAAGATCGGTCAATACTAACAAGTCAAAAATCCAGAGGCGGAGGCGTTCTTGTAGCGGTGAAGAAGCATTATTCCAGTAATGTCATAACTATCAACGTGAATAACGTGGAACAAATATTTGTCAAGGTATCTACTTATGGTGAAGATCTAATTATTGGTGGGATCTATCTTCCACCCAGCTCTCGTCAGGAGTTATATGAAGATCATTGTGCAACTGTAGATAGTGTGATAGAGAGATTTCCCGAAACAAAACTGCTTCTGTATGGTGACTATAACTTACCAAATGTTGAATGGTATAATGACGAATTGGGCGTATCTGCTATATATAATAATAATAATGCAGCTCAAATGCTTGTTGAATCTCTAGCATTTCATAATCTCTTTCAATCAAATTCCATTAAAAATTGTTTTGGTGTTATGCTAGACTTGATATTCACGAAAGATAAAGACATTATCACTGTAGAAATTGCTAATTGCACTGTTGATGACTGTTTGCTGCCTTGTGATCCATATCATCCAGCCACAGTCTCATCAATTACCTTGAACAAAGATTTCAACGATCTGAAATTTGACAACTCTTATTTCAACTTCAAAAGAGGAGATTACATTGGACTAAACTTCTACTTGTCCACTGTAGACTGGGACAATCAGCTAGGCAGTATAACAGACATCAATAATGCTACAGAAATTTTCTATAATATTTTATATACAGGAATAAACAATTTCATTCCCTATATTCGCTTTAGCAAGCCTAAATTTCCTTGTTGGTTTAACAACGATATGAAATATTTTATATTTGAAAAGAAAAAAGCTCATAAAAGTTATAAAATTAGTAACAGCTGGGATGATTATTTAATTTTTTCTGACTTCTTAACTTCGAAAACAGTGTAAAATAATGAGTAAAGAATGTTATGATAACTATATAAAATGTACGGAAAATAACGTAGGTAGGAATATAAAACATTTCTGGAATTTTGTAAACTATAAAAAGAAAAATCATGGCTTACCAGATACTATGTACTTAGGAGAACAATCATGTACAACAGGAAATGAAATAGCTAACGGCTTTGCACGCCAGTTTCAATCAGTCTACAAACAGGACACTGCTAATGCAAATTTGTTAGGATTCAAATGTGATAAAACTATAGATATGAGTTCCTGTAATTTCAGCTTGGAAACCATATTGAATAAATTATACCAATTAGACTCCATTGTTATTGAAGAAATGTAGATTTACCTTGGCAAAACCTTTGTTCCATCTATTTACTTCATCATCGAACTTAGGGGAATTTCCACTTTTGTGGAAATCTAGTTTTATCACCCCAATCTTCAAGTCGGGAGATAAAGCAAACATACAAAATTATAGACCGATCACAATTCTGAGTGCAATCCCAAAATTATTAGAGAGTCTGATCTGTGATCAAATAAAAACCCCACTAAACCAAGTTATTATACAAGAGCAGCACGGTTTTTGCATGGGTAAATCAACAACTACAAATTTGTTAACAATAACACAATTTGTGTTGAGTGCCCTGGAACAGAAGCATCAAGTAGATGTAATTTACACAGATTTTTCCAAAGCATTCGACACAGTTAATCATACTGTCTTGCTTCAGAAATTAGAAGCGATAGGGTTTCATGGAAATTTACAGAACTGGTTCGCAAGCTATCTTCGAGACAGAAATCAATATGTAAAAGTTAAGAGTTTCACATCGGAGGAGATTCACGTCACTTCAGAAGTACTACAGGGAAGCCATCTGGGCCCCTTCTTGTTCAATATATTCATCAATGATATTGAAGGAATAATCAAACATTCAAAATTTTTGCTGTTCGCAGATGATCTTAAAATCTTTAGCCATGTCAACAACGAACAAGATTGTGAAAATGTTCAAAAGGACCTTACTTCAATTGTCAAATGGTGCACTGAAAATTACATAGAGTTGAATGTAAACAAATGCAATGTTATGTCTTTTTATCGATCACTTGAACATATTGAATTTGGGTATAATATTGAAGGTGAACCTCTCACAAGAGCAAACTTTGTTCGGGATCTCGGTGTTCTTTTTGACACCAAGATTAATTTTCATCTCCACTTTGAGCAGGTTGTCAATAAGGCGACAAAAATGCTGGACTTTGTGTACAGGACCACAAGAGAATTAATTCACTAATGTCGATTCCATAAAAACTCTTTATTATTCTTTGGTTAGATCAATATTGGAGTATTGTTCATGTGTATGGTCACCAACATATGAAATCCATATAAATAATATAGAAAAAACTCAGAACAATTTTTTGAGATATTTAGTCTATAAATTGAATATACCTTTAATTCAAAACTCACTGAGAGAAGTTCGCAATACAACAAAAATAGAGAAACTCAGCACTCGTAGAGTTTATGCAGACATTAGATTTCTGCATAAGATTTTGAACTATAATGCTGATTGTCCACATCTCCTGTCCTTAATTGGCCTACATGTTCCATCTAGAGTAACTCGAAACACTCAGACTTTTGCAATTGGTTTCCACAGATGCAATTATGGAAAACATTCACCATTAGCCAGAATTATATCGAACGCTAACGAAATTCAAGTGGATTTTTTTAATATCTCCGAAAGTAGCTTGAAACGAGGATTGCCGTCGCTTCGTAATTTGTAAATGTTCATTCGTATAGTTTTTAGGTTTACCCTTAGTTATAAGTATACATGTATCATATATCTTATAAAAACATATTTTTGAATTGGGTGCTACCCGTAAATAAATAAATAAATATCAATCATTTTCACTTCTCCTTTTTACACTTACACAGTTAAGTACAGTTGATGCACTTATTTGGGTCAGTATCATACAAATTACAGTTATAAACATAAACTTAACACTTAAAATTACAAATAAATTCTAACTTATAAGATATATCTGGAATTATCAATATAAAAACAATAAAAAGTTAACAATTAAAGAAAAAAGCTAATTGTAGTGGATAGTACACCCCCTCTAAGTTCTACTTTAAAAATTAATGTGGAATTTGGTGTGATGGTTGGTGGAGATCTTTCTTGACCATATGCCATGGCTGGTGGACATGTGATGCGACGTTTACCGCCAACTTTCATACCAGCTACACCAACATCCCATCCCTTAATACATTGCAAAAATATGGTATAGTTCAGTCAATTGTTATTCTGGGTTGAATGAACTGCTTGATAATGGTCAGCAGCACAGCCTTGCTCCGCTCTGGGACCACTTGCATGAAACATTTCTCTGTGTGTCTCTCGATTCCTCCAAAAACCCATCTACCATATACATGCTTCCCTCAATGGTACTTCCTCTTCCCAAATTTACTATCATCGATTTCGACAATGATTCCAGGTCCCCAATCATCTCATTCTCTCTGAAACAAGTCGCTGGGCACATTTCCCGACAGAAGTGATTCCAGTTTGTAATTGCATTAACGGAGACTTTTGACTCTGAACTAGCAAATTTGGTTGGTACTTTCCCTATCCATTCAAGGGTAACAAGCAAGACTTGTTGAAAGGAAAGCTTGCTTTTCTTAAACCAACTTCACTTTCTTATGCTCATCGATACACAATGTGTCTCGACTACAGGACCTTTCCTACATCTCCATTCGTAGCCATCCATGCTCTTGATTTTAGTTAGCTTCATATTGCTTCCACACCTAAAACAAATATAGTGGTTAGCTATCAATCTTTATTAATCTGCGCTATAAGACATGACATGTATAAGCACGTACGGTGGGTACGCATAATGCGCATGCGCATTTGTGGCATAACACAAAGGCGTAGGGAAAATAAATTTGAAGGGGGTATATAAAAATTGTTTAAAATGAAAATAAACCCCAACAACTCTAACCTAACCGGAGTTAAATCAACGGTCCTTACCGCTTTGTCCTATATTGAATCGAGAGTTCTCGAGATTTATCTTCCCGCTTCGCGTTAGGCAACCAAGGTATCTAACCAAGGTAAAACCAACGGTCCTTGCCACTTTCTCCAATATTTGATCGAGAGTTCGCCTTGCCGCGCGTATGTTGTCTTGATTTATCTCCCCGCTTCGCGGCGGACAACCTAATCTAACCAAGGTAAAACCAACGGTCCTTGCCACTTTGTCCTATATTGGATCGAGAGTTCGCGGTGCCGCGCGTATGTTGTCTTGATTTATCTTCCCGCTTCGCGGCGGGCAACCTAATGTAACCAGGGTTAAACCAACGGTCCTTGCCACTTTATCCTATATTGAATCGAGAGTTCACGCTGACGCGTGGGTTAAACCAGCAATCTAATAAGTTTCAACTTGTCAAATTAATTCTTCGTACTAACCTTAAATAATGCGTTGTGTTTCGATTTGTGAAATAATAAAGTAAACTAAACCTGTAATACGAATTCGTAGTCGTAACCTTAAATAAAAATGCGTATCCAACTGTTTACGCGCCACTGGAGGTTTTATGTCAATTTTCGTTAGAAAACACACCAATGCGCATGCGCATAATGCGTACGGTGGGTTGCCTACACATGTCATGTCTTATAGCACAGATTAACCATCAATCCTAAATCCATTAGCCACTCAATGGCCAATGCATTCGTCTCTGTGGCTTTTCTTATTTTGACTGTGTTGTAGGCTTCCATCTTCGTAGTAGGCTGGTAGTAGGCTTCGATCTCGGTTATTAGTTAAAAATGTCAACGGTCGTTTTGAAATTTCAGGTCGTCTTGATAATCATGCGCATTGTCCGGTTATAGTCGTCTTTAAATTTTTACGCCACTGGTTTGTTTAAATTTTTACTGTTAAAAAATGTTTGACAGTGGAGCTGTAGTCACTGAAATATATACTAACTGGAACGATCGCTGGCCTCTTAGCTTGTGCGGGTAGAGAGAGAGAGGTCCCAAGGGGAGACCTCCCTCATTGTATTTTAGAGAGAGAGGATGACTTGAATTCGAGAGTGGGAGGATGTGGTACAGTCAGAGCGAAGAGCTAGTTGTATCAAACCATATCAAGTATTTATGCACTCTATGTAAATACAAAATATTAAAACTAATAATATTTTGTCATGTGCTACTAGTATTATATATATGATAATTTTCTTTTTGTATTATATATTACTTGTATAAAATAATATAGATATATTTATACTATACATTAGGTTTTTTACTAAAACTGTACTAGACGAAGACAGAGTGATACCAGGGCTCCCCTTGCGACCTCTCTCTCTACCCGCACAAACTTAGAAGCAAGCGCTCGTTCCAGTTAGTATATATTTCAGTGGCTGTAGTCTAATTTGGGCTGTGAGTGGAGTGATCCCAAAATGGAAGGAAGTATTAGTGTAATCTAGTTTAGATCAAGTAGCATACCGCGAAGCGGTAGATCTCATCACAGCGGTAGATCACTCGATTCAAGATAAGGCCTATGCCGCACTATGGCTAAACCACCGCGGTTTTTAATCGCGTGATTTTGTGACTCTAGTAAGCTATTACAAGCGGCCTTACTTGCGGTTTTTTCCCGCGACTGATTTTTATGACCGGTTATAGCGGTTACCGCTCGCAGGAAAAAACATAGGTTAGGCTAGGTTGCATACCTCCAAGCAGCAGATATATTCAAACCACATAGGCGCGGCAGCAGGACCGCTGGATTAAAGTAACCACATTTTCATTGAGGAAAAGCGGAACAAGAGGGATGAAATGAGAATTATAATTTAGTTTTGAAAGCAGACCAATAATTTGTTGGGAATAGAAGTGGCAACGTGGCTTGTGTGAGTGCGCATGTGTAACAAGACACTCTCCTCTGCAACAAGACGAAAGCATGTAACGAAGTTTTGAGTAAAACAATATATTATTTGTGTAAAGTGTTAAACCCTCATTGAACCCACCCTAAAATCCCTAAGAGGTTATGGGCCCAGGGGAGAGACAAAAAGTTTTTTGAAAAATCGCTTTATTTGATAAAATAAGGGTAAATTTAAAAAAGTGCAAAAAACGTGTTTAGCAGAACAAAGAAAAATGGCGACAGCGACCGGTGAAGGGATCGTGGTGTACCCGCAACTGAAAGAGGGAACAAATTTTACACATTGGAAATTCAGAGTATATCTTATACTAGAAGAAAAAGGAGTAAAAGAAGCAATCGAACCTTTACAACCTGGAAAGGAACTGAACAAAGAAAAAGATGCTAAAGCTAGATCAACTATTGTAAAATGTATAACCGACAAATACATCTCATATGTGCAGAAAGCAAGAAATGCTAAAGAAATGTTGACTTGCTTAGAAAACATTTTCGAAAGAAAAAGCGCAGTAAACAAATTACATCTGAAAAGACAACTTTTAACGCTAAAATGCAAAGTAAGTGACAAATTACAAGATCATTTCCTAAAATATGATGCATTAATAAATAGCATAGAATCATCAGGCACTAAAATGGATGAGTCTGATAAAGTGTGTCATCTATTACTAACATTACCATCGTCGTATGATAATGTAGTTACTGCCATAGAAACAATGAGTGCGGAAAAAGACTTGACTGTTGATTTTGTAAAAACGTGTTTGTTAGACGACGAATTAAAGAGAGGTGAAAAGACATCAACAAATAGAAGTGAAGCAGCATTTAGTGCAAGATACGAATGTTTCAAATGTGGGCGTACTGGACATATAGAGTCAGAGTGTTTTAGCAACACAAATAATGGCAAACAGAGAGGAAATTTTCGTGGTCGTGGACGTGCACAATCCAACTTCAGTCGTGGAAGATTCCAGTATAATCGAGGTCGAGGACAGCATAGAGGAAATTCAAATCAAAATCAGACACACATGAGCAAGACAGAAGAAAACTACAATTTCGTAGCAACGACGCAGCTAGAATGTTATCAGGCAACAGTGAACACAGACAATATTGATTGGATAATTGATTCAGGTGCAACAGAACACTTAATACAACAAGAATATGAAAAATACATGACCAATGTTATTGTCATGGAAACGTGTACAAGAATAAAAATCGCAAGCGGCGATGCATTAATTGCAAAGAAACAAGGTAAAATTTGTATGTTATCATGCGGAAGGGAAGTAACTATTGATGCATTAATTGTTCCGGGTTTATTTCATAATATTTTGTCAGTAAAAGGGTTAATAGATAAAGGTATTGAAGTTATATTTAAACCATTAAAGGTAACGTTAATTAAAAATGATGCAGTGTGGCATTGCAAAGAAAGGTGTGGTTTATTTTATTTGAATGGATTACTTAAAGATAATTCTAAGTTTGAAGAAGCAAATGTATGCTCAAACAATAATATATGGCATTTGAGATTGGGTCATTTAAATAAAAAGGGGTTATCAACAATGAAACTACCCATGTCCGACAAAAAATGTAATTCATGCATGAAAAACAAAAGCGTAAGGAAGCCATTTATTAAACAAGAACTACCAAGAAGCAGACAAATTGGTGAGTTAATACACACAGACATAGCTGGTCCGGTGACACCTATGTCAAATGAAGGTCAAAAATATTTTCAAACTATAACGGACGATTATTCTCATTTTGTAAAACTGTATGTACTTAAAAATAAGAGTGAAGCTGAAAATAACCTTATACATTATATTAAAGAAATTCAAACGCAAAAAGATGTAAATGTAAAAAGGATAAGATGTGACAATGGCGGCGAATTCATTTCAAATTTATTCAGAAAATTTTGTTACGAAAACGGAATTATTATTCAGTATACTAGACCTTATTCACCACAACAAAACGGTGTAGCAGAAAGACTTAATAGAACTTTGTACAATAAAGCTAGAACAATGATAAATGAAACAGGGTTACCAAAATACTTATGGACAGAAGCATTTATGTGCGCAGC
Organism: Phosphuga atrata; assembly: GCA_944588485.1. Classification (NCBI taxonomy): domain Eukaryota; kingdom Metazoa; phylum Arthropoda; class Insecta; order Coleoptera; family Silphidae; genus Phosphuga; species Phosphuga atrata. The sequence continues at coordinate 24,059,034 of OX155896.1, read as the reverse complement.
TTATCAGTTAAACAGATGTCCATCTGCAGCAATAAATTTTAAAATTCCAGCCGAAATGTATTACGGAAAATTAGATTTAAAAAGGTTAAGAGTATTTGGTTCAAAAGCGTGGGCGGTAATTTTACCACGTAAATTTAAACTTGACGAAAGAAGTATTGAAACTCGAATGGTAGGTTATAGTAGCAATGGGTATCGTTTGTGGAACCCTCAAACAGAAGAGATAATAATCTCCAGAGATGTAGAATTTGATGAAAGTGATTATAAGTTTGTAAACGATAAAAATAGAAATGAGTTATCAGAGCAATTCATATTAAATGAAAGCGATGTATTAAGCGAAAATAATAAGTCAAGTGAGAACGAAGTAAATAACGAAAATAATAGTGAAACCGAAAAAAGTAATGAATCAAGTGATAGTGAAGTAGAAAACGAGAATAGTAGTGATGATAGTAGTATTGATGAAAGAAATGTTATTAATGAAGAACGAAAGACTAGAACACGAACAATTAAAGTACCGGAAAGATATAAAAAAGATTTTGAATACGAATTGCATACTGCATATTGTTTATTTTTAAGAAAAGATCCAATAACATATGATGAAGCAATAAACTTAAATGATGGGTGGCAAGAAGCTATAAATAAAGAAATAAATGCTCATACAAATATGAACACATGGACAGTAGTTCCTAAACCAAAAGATAAGAAAATTATAGACTCTAAATGGATTTTTAAAACCAAAGATGACGGTGTAAAGAAAGCGAGAATTGTCGCAAGAGGTTTTCAAGAAAATGTAAATTATAGCGCAAATAACTATGCCCCAGTGGCTAGATTGCAAACAATTAGATTGTTAATTTCTCAGGCTATTCAAAAAGGGTGGCAATTGAAGCAGTTGGATATCCCAACGGCATTTTTGAACAGTAACTTAAAATCTGAAATTTATGTAAATCCACCACAAGGAATAAATATTGAAAGGAATAAAGTTTTTAAAATGAATAAAGGTTTGTACGGACTAAAGGAAAGCCCAAAATGTTGGAACGAAACATTTAATAGTTTTGCAAGTAGTATCAAGTTAAAAAGATCTAAAAATGATTGTTGTTTTTATATTGGCGAGAATGTATGGTTAATTGTGTTTGTAGACGATATACTTATAACTGGAAGTGACGAGAATGTAAAGTTTATTATATCTGAACTAAAGAAAGAATATAATGCGAAAGATTTAGGCAATGTAAAAAACTTCTTAGGTATGGAAATAGAAAGATCAAAAGAAAAATTAAAGTTATCTCAAAGTAAACACATAAGAAAAATGGTTGAAAGATTTAGAATGATAGAGAGTAAAGGAGCAAAGATTCCAATAACAAAAGGTTATCAAATAGATTCAAGCGAAGAGATTGTTAATGTTCCATATAGGGAATTAATCGGAGGATTAATGTATATAAGTACAGGCACTAGGCCAGATATATCCTATGCAACAAGCTATTTGAGTCAATGTCTAGATAAACCAACGCAATCAGCATGGTTAGAAGCAAAAAGAGTGTTAAAATATTTATACACTACTATAGATTTGTCATTAACATATGTAAAGTCAAATCAAATGTCAATTGAAACTTACTCAGATGCAGATTATGCAAACGACAAAAAAGATAGGAGGAGCATAAGTGGATCAGTAACAATGTATTGTAAAAATGCTATATCATGGTTATCCAGAAAACAAGGATGTGTTTCTTTATCAACTGCAGAAGCAGAATATATAGCTGCCACTGTCAGCGCATGTGAACAAATAAATATTAAACGATTAAGCGAAGATTTGAACGAAAATGTAAAAACTGTATTGTATGTAGATAATAAGGGTGCGATTGATATGGCGAATAGTTACGAAAATAGTAAACGATCAAAGCACATTGATATTAGATATCACTTTATTAAAGACAAAGTAAACTCAAAGGAGATAGATATAAAATATGTAAGTTCTACTGAGAACCTGGCGGATATGTTTACTAAAGCACTAAGTTATGAACAATTCAGTTACTACAGAAATATCCTAAATATTTGTTAAAAAAACAAAAAAAAAGTTTTATTTGTATTATGAACTAGATTGTAAGAGAAACGATTTTTATGTTTTGTAATGTTAAAAAAGGGTTAATATGTAAAAATCGAGGAGGAGTGTTGGGAATAGAAGTGGCAACGTGGCTTGTGTGAGTGCGCATGTGTAACAAGACACTCTCCTCTGCAACAAGACGAAAGCATGTAACGAAGTTTTGAGTAAAACAATATATTATTTGTGTAAAGTGTTAAACCCTCATTGAACCCACCCTAAAATCCCTAAGATAATTCGCAAAAATATATTTTATCTACTCACACACCAAAATGAACACATTAATAAAAATATTATTGTATGTGTAGGATGCCATTATTATAATCGTGTGTAAAAGTATCCAAATCGTGCGTAAAAGTCCAATGTAAATCAAATTGAGTTTCATTATTAAACGATTTCTATTTGTTGTTACTATGGCAATAACTTGCGTCACTGAACAAAAAACATAGATATAGTGAAAATAAATTTTCTGACGTTTATTAGAATTGAATTAACTTTTCTTATTTGGAATCAAGAGTTCTCGGCCTCTCAGTCTGGATTTATCTGGTTCTAATATAACTTATCCTAACCATAACCCATTCTAGATTAAATCTAGGTTAACCTAGGTTACATCAACAACGACCAAACAGTATTCCCGTCACTGTGCGTTTTTACTAGTTAGCAATTTTTTCCAAGGAGGCGCTGAACGTTCTAACCTTATTGTGTCTCTGATTTGATGCACTCATGCACAAAAGTCGTTCTTCACACACTTGTATCATAAACTACTATTATTGTATAGGTACATTCATATAATTGTCTATAAATATAATTATTAATTATTGGTAACTATAAAAATATTTGTAAAAAACAATAATTTGAACATTATGATTTTTAATTAATTTAAATTTTGTATTAAAAAAAAATAGATTTTCTTTCACGGTCAAATTTTTGATTTGTTTTTTGATTCATTTGTCCATATTTTATTGACACTGGAAAAAAGTATCTGCGTCACTTTTTATTGATGCATTTGTTTCTGGAAGGGAGAGCGCGTATTCTACAATTTTCAAAATTTTTTGATAAGGAATATTATTCTGTTTAAAATGAAGCAATAACTCCGTCCATTTTTGGTCTGTTTCCACATTTGCAGACCAGTAACATTTAATTTTTTCATCAGTAACGTATCTTTTTACTAATAACACCACGTTAATATATTCAAAAAAATTTTACACGTATTCCCAAAAAATCTCCTTTTTTAATCTCAACCAACGAAAATTTCAGAACAAGGTGCCATTAAGCGACCGGATTTTATGAAAGAAGTTAGAAATTTTTATAATAACTGCTTTGAATATCTTGAAGAATGGCCAGTTCAATTGGAGGGTATTAAAAAATTTCATTAGTTGACATTAAAAAAGGGAGAATTTTTGGGAATATGTGGAAAAATCTTATATTATATATTGCAGTATATTTAAAATAAGAAATGCAGATATTTTCTAAAAAGCGGAACAGTTTTAAAAATCGGCGGGACGCGGGACGTTCCTCCAAAAAGCGGGACTGTCCCACCAAAATCGGGACGTGTGGTCACTTTACTCTGGATCCAAAATAAGATAAGGGCAAGTAGCGTTGTTTAGTTTACATTAAGACTAAGTGACATACAGACAGACTCAAATAACAGAAAATTTATTTTCACGACGCCTACGTTGTTTTATTTCAAGGTAATGCTAAAAAATTGTACATTGGGTGGACTAATCGAGGGTGCCTTACTCTCAGACTATACCGAAAGATCAAACGGCGAAACTATCAAACACACTAGATGAGCAGATGCGGAACGACCATAAACCACGAACCTTTAGATACTTGTCTCTGAATGAACCTATGAATACTAGAATTCATAGGTCCATGGAAATGACAATATTAGGGTTACCTACATTCATAAAATTTTTCTCTGGATAAACATTGATGCACGTAGGAAACTATAACATTTTAACAATAGGGAATATGCAAGAGATTTAAATTTACTTGATTTTTTTACCTCCGATACTTTATGATCTTGACATTATATATATACCATTATTTTTTTATTTAGTTTGTATTTATTTAAAAAAATAATAATCAAAAAGTCCAAAATATGCGAGCGAAATTCAAATTTGCGAAACGCCATTGGTCGAACCGAAACTAAGGACTGTAACGCGCATGTTATGACATTTATCGGCGTCAATATTCACTGTGCTGTTTTGCTGTGCAATATTACTGTATTGTTTTTCTAGTGTGTTAGTAGTGCGATTTTGGTCTATAGTGACATTATAAATTATCAAGAACAATGACGGAAAGTGGTTTTGTTAAAGCACAATCGGACAATTAACCAAAAATAGATGTATTTATGATGTTCTGAGAATAACCAAACTGCATTGCTAATATGTTAAATGATTCATTTAATTTTGATTTCTTTAATGTAATTAGTATGTCTATAGTAAGAAGTGGGATGCTTTCACTTAAAAGTTTTATTAAATCGTATGATTATTTGGGTAATCCTTTCAACATTTTAGGCTCTTTTCCTATAGCAGTTATTGTACCAAATCGCATTACATTTTTTTAATTTTTTTCATCCTCCAATCCAATCATCTTGCGTCCAACTTAATTGAGATTAGCTACATGATGCATAATCAGGGGATATCACTGAAGAATCAGAAGAAATAGATGTACTATGAACTGGGTTATCTGCAAATAACTTCCTAGCTGATTTTATTGGAAATTTTATTGGAAAACCTTACACCATTATTTACGCATTTCTTGCAACAAGGAAAACACTTTATCCGGTGTACTTATAATAGTGCTTTTGCATTCCGGTACAAAACAATATCTATAACATGGTTTTTTAGCTTTTTCCATTATCGAAATAGCGATTCAAACTGAAAATCCTAAACTGTCAAAAGTAAACAACATTGCAAACAACAATCCTGAATGACAACGAGAGCTGTGACGTCACCCAAAGCGCTCGAAAAATGGGACCGTTTAAACAGGTCAAATTTAATCGGCATTTTATATATATATTTTTTTGAAATTAATTGAAACACTTTCAACAGTATTTATATTTTTTACTATGTTAAAACGAAGTAAAAAGTGAATTAAGCAAATAAAAAAAATTGATGCATATTCCCTATTGATAAAAAATTTAAGAATGTTTTTCCCGGATAGATATCCAGGAAAGTAGGCAATCCTCATTTTATTCTTGCGCATTTGTTGGTCTAATGTCTAAATCTGTTTTTTGATGATTTAATACTACATTTTTTCATACGTAGATCCGATTTTTACATGGGATTATATAAATTGAACAGTTTTTAGAAGAAACGAAACGAATTCAACCTGAAAATAAGCTACTCGACGTTCAAAGCCTCTGAGACACAATTTTGAACTAATGGAAATTAACGAAAAAGCTGCAGTGGCGGGAACAAAGTTAGTATGTTAATGTTTAGGGTTAGTACGAAAAATTGCTTCAACAATTTTTAAAACTTATTTAAGGATTAGAACGACAAAGGATAAAGTGGAAAGGAATATTGGTTTAATCTAGGTTTAATTTTGTGACATATCGCGAAGCAGTAGATAAATCAAGACTACATCCGCGCGCCCTCTCCATCCAAGATAAGATAAAGTGTTAAGGACTGTTGGTTTATTTTATTAACAATTATTTCACTTCCAATACACACAAAATATTATACTTTGTAACTTTGACGAAAAGTTGTCAATTTTTAGAGAGCGCGAGCACATTCGCTCGAGAGGGAAACTGATAATTTCGCCCGTGTTACAAACAATATTTTTATTACCCATGCGAGGGGATGTATCTTACAAGTTTGGGATCCATGGGCCATCCAAATAAAATGGAATCAAAAATGAAAGATTTGATTTTTTATTTGTCTTTGGTGGTGTGGATTCGTCATAAGAACTCTCCTCTGTCTCCCTTATCACCATAGAATTTACACTTATTTTAAAACTTTCTTTAATTTTTATTATTATTTTGTAATGAAAAAAATTCTGACATTTCAAGTCACTTTTTTACTATCGCGGTTTTGATTGTTTTCATTTTATTTTTATTTATTTGTTTATTTTAATGTAACCTAGCGATATTGAATATTTGTGAGCGTCACCCAGGTTATGTGGAAATACAACGAGATGTGACATTTTTAGTATGAAATAATCTACGTCAAGAAGTTCTTTTCTGGCATGAGTAATAGTGCTTGAGTAAAAATATTTGCGTTACGTCCATGTTTTTTATTCCAGGATCATTTCGGTGCGTATGCGCAAAAATTGTAGATTGGGTGGACTATACGAGAGTATCTTATTTTGAACTGTACTGAAGAAACGAATGAATTATTTTCTAAAATTGTGAAAGTTGCTGAACAGTGTGTACTTAACCTTACAAACTTTTACATAAAAATATAAATATTGTGTAGAAAATTATGGAGAATTTGGAATTGCTGAAACAAGGAGCAGAAGCGAAACTATTTAAATGTACGTATCTGGGAAAGCCATGTGTAGCTAAGGAACGTTTCATTAAGAAATACAGGCATCCAGCTATGGACACTCACTTAACGAAGGAGAGAATGAAAGCAGAATGTAAAGCAATAAGTAAATGTAGAAGCATAGGAATTCAAACTCCGACGTTATATTTAGCAGACTTTAATAGAAGAATAATATTTATGGAGTATTTTGAAGCAAGTATAACTGCCAAAGATTATATTATTAAGGAGAAAAATAATGAGAAACTTATTGACAAACTTTCTCAAGACATTGGCATTGTTGTAGCCAAAATGCATGGTAACAACATTGTCCATGGTGATTTAACAACGTCGAATATCCTTGTAAGAAACAAATTCAACACAAAAAATTTCACGAACTATGATGATTTAACACTAGTACTAATTGATTTTGGTTTAGCACATACAGATGCATCTGCTGAGGACAAAGGTGTAGATTTATATGTGTTAGAAAGGGCTTTAATAAGTACACACAGTGATGTTGAACAGATTTTTCCAACAATATTAAATTCATATAGAAAACAAAATAAAAACTGTAAAGATGTTATATTAAAATTTGAAGATGTCAGAGCTAGAGGAAGAAAAAGAACAATGGTTGGATAATACCAAATGTATTTATATAAATCGGATTGCTTTATATGGTACAATTACTTCACCTGTGATGTATTTATCATCTTCCGATACTAAAAATTTGGCTACTCTGCCAATTCTATGTTATGTTTCCAAACCTGTTAATTTAATTAATTAAAAACAAACATTAATTTAATACATTGATTTTTATAACTCGGAAAACGTGTTTTAATAATATTTTTATTCAATAATATTGTAATATACCTTTTCATTATACTTCCCTGAAAACACTTGCATTTCATCTCCATTTATCACACAGAATAGTATATTGTGCAACTAGGGCGGTAAGTTGTCAATTGTCCACGAGAGCGAAATTGGGCGCATGAACGAAGTGAGTGCGCTCCTTTCGCTCGAGAGGGCAATTGCCAATACCGCACGAGCTGCAGATAATATTTTTATTACTAATGTGGGAGGACGTATCTTACGTTTTAAGTTTTTGATCTATGGGCCATCCAAACAAAGAATAGAACAAAAGAGAATTTGCTTTTTCAATTGTCTCCGGTGGTGTGGATTCGTCATAAGAACTCTATCAGTCTCCGGTATCGTAAATTTATCTCCGGTAATTTACACTCATTTTAAAACGTTTTCTTTAATTTATGTTTTAATGAAAAAAAAAGTCACTTTAACGTTACTTTTTTAATATTAGGTTTTGATTGTTTATTTTATTTATTCAATTGTTTTTTTAAATGTAACTTAAATGATTTTATTGAATATTTGCGTGCGTTACCCAAGTTATTTGGTAATTCGGCCAAAAACAGCCATTTGTCGCACTAAAAATCGGGCGCTAAGATAGTAGTTATCCCGCATGAGTATTAAATGAGAATGTTTCTTTTTGTTTGCAAACTACCTTCGTTGATCGAAAGTATTTTTTTTTATTTTCCTTAGTAACGCTAAACAACGCTTGTATTGTGACAGTTTGCAGTTTATTCTCTGGAAAGCTCTGGAAACTTCTTCTCTGGAAGAAGAAGTAATATTTCTTGAAGCAGCAAAAGTAAGTGCAGAATTACTTCCAAAGAAATCTCGTGAGAAATATGAAAATGAGTACAGCCTACTTTGCAAGTGGTGTCAGCAGAAAATGTTAACACAGTAAGTGATGATATTATTCTCGTTTATTTGTCAGAAAAAACTAAATCCATGAAAGTTTCAACCTTATGGAGTCGATTTTCAATGATAGAAGTTGTCTCGCATTAAAAGAAAATGTGATTATTAGTAATTTGCCAAAACACGCTAATCAACATGCCTATTAACCAGGAAAATCGTGCGAATCTGCTTTTCACCAATTAGTGGTAAGAATAGAAAACACATTGGAAAACGGGCAATTGACACTTGGTGCTCGAGACTACAGTGGCAGGTGACACAAAGAGAGTGTTTGTTGTCAACTGGTACCCTCAAGGTGGGGTACTATCTCCACTCCTATAGGACATGGTTGTCAGTGGTCTACTTGTGTCACTAAACAACAAAGGATTTTACACCCAAGGATATGCAGATGACATAGTAATTCTCATCAGAGTGAAATTTCCTACTATAATAGCAGATATACTCATACAAAACTCATACAAAAAGCACTGAACGAGATAGAGAGATGGTGCAGTTTGGTAGAGCTTCGAGTAAACTTCCGTTTTTAATTTTTTTTAATTCCACTTTAGTGGATTTTAGGGGGGGTTAGAATATGATCTATGTATCGTTTTATATTTTATATTCTATTTCTAACATATAAGCGATACCATAATGTTCTCTTTAAATTGATGTCATAAAGTTATCAGAAAAATGTTAACATTCCGACATCATTTTTAAGATATCAAAAAGATGTCCCTAGGTGGCGCGTAAGAGACGTTATGATAACTTTATGTTAGCTTTCTGACAACTATTTCGGATATCAGAAACTAAAAATGTTACGTTTATGTTAACTTTATGTTATCATTTTGCCGAACGGGGAACCTAGGTCCAAATTCACTCTCTTTCACTGAACTCTTTTCACTCTTTCCTCAATTCACTGAAATTCACCATTTCAAGGAACTTACAGAAATTATACAAGAAATCTGGAAAAACGAAAAACTCTCCAAAGACTGGAAATGTGCTCTGATTCACCCACTCCACAAAAAAGGAGACAAAACAGATTTAAATAACTGCAGAGGAATCTCCCTCCTTGAAGTCGGCTACAAAATTTTCTCTACATGCCTGTTTAAAAGAGTACAAGAACCACTCGAACATAAGATTGCTGAATATCAAGCTGGATTCCGTCCTCACAGATCGTGCGCGGTACAGATTTTCAACCTAAAAACTAAAAAATTCAGGGCCCTCAGAAACCTCCCAATCATCTGTGCCTTCATAGATTTCAAGATTATGATTCAATTGATCGACAGTCACTGTTCAGCATCCTGAAAGAACAAGGACTAGACACCAAAACACTAAAATTGATCCAGACCCTCACTGATACGAAATCAAGAGTAAAATTCATGGGAGAAATCTCAGAAGAATTCCTGATAGAAACTGGTGTCCAGCAAGGAGATGGACTATCACCCATCCTCTTCAACCTTGTCCTAGATAAAGTGATGAAGGAGAATGGGAAAAAGAAATGAAAGCATAAAATAGCTGGATCCCAATAAACATTGGGACACAAAAAATTGGGAAAAACAAGCTCGAAATTCTTTGCTTTGTCTTCGCAGATGACCTGGCCCTTATGTCCAGCGATTAAATCACAGCAATAAAGCAAATGGAAACTCTCCAGGAATGTGCTAAAAAAGTTGGACTGCAAATCTCCTTCCAGAATACAGAATTTTTCGCTTCAAAACTAGACGTCTCAAATCTAAATGCGAAATATGGACAGATCAACAGAGTCCCTCACTTCAAATACCTAGGTGAAATCATCGCACCAACTGGAAACGAATAAATCCTAAAAGAAGAGCGAAAAATCATAAGGAAAATCTTAGGGCCAAGACATTTGGAAGATGGTTATAGCTACAATCACGGAAATCTACAGAAAAATTATCTAATATTGCGGCAGACCTCAGGAAAAGAATGTTAAAATTTTATGGACATGTTAAGAGACTCTCTGACACCAGGTTAACCCACCCAATTTCTCGAAAGAGTTGACAAACTAAAGACTTTCCCTTGGACACAACAAGTAGGGGCAGACATGAAAAATGCTGAAATCCAACCAAAAGAAATTTCGGACCGACACATATTCAGAGGAAAAATTTATATATATATATATATATATATATAAATATATATATATATATATATATATATATATATATATATATATTTATTGTTGTATATATATATATTATATATATATATATATATATATATATATATATATATATATATATATATATATATATATATATATATATATATTGGGTGGAAGTGGAGTGGGGAAGGTGGAGTGGGGTAAATGAGATATAGTTTTTAAATAGGTGAACTTTGTAATGTTCCAAAATTATATTTATTAAGAAGAAATTATAATTTGTTTTTATAGCATTGCTATAGGGTTGTGAATCGATATTGCACCGTAAAACCAATTAGCAGATTTTTTTTTTTAGGAATTTTTTTTTTAAACATGGTCGATATATCACATTTGCCCCTAGATTTGGGGCAAATGTGATAATGGAGGATATGTGATATATTGGTATACGTAGTTGCTGCATAAAATAACGGGGCAAAGACATAGAATTTAGACAAAACTGTGCATTTTAGTTTTTTATTTATAAAAAAACTGGTAAAAAAGTGTAAAAAAGTTACAAACTTTTTAAATTTCTGAACACAAAAGCAAAATAAGGAACGATTCTTAGAAGATAAATAAAGGTAATAATTTCTGAAACAACTATTAGAAAAATAATAATGTTGGAAAGATAAAGGGGCAAAAGCGACATAGTGTAACACAATTTCCTGGTCATTGTATAACACATATGCCCCATTATAATATTTTCAGGGGCAAATGTGACACCGCCCCAAAAACCTAGAAAATTTTTAAATCCGGATTAACTGAACTTAACATATCACCTTATACTTTACTGTTTTTAACTTATCGCTACTAAATAATTCTTATTCACCCGTTGAGATAAAGGTTTTATGGCACTAGATGCAAAAAAACCTCAACTCGATATCAAAGTAAGCAACGTTCATCAGCAAAGATCTGCAACGAATTGTGGCAAAAGTTCTGCATACACGAATTAAAGTGGTGGGGGTGTAGACGGGTATGTTGCAGACCAATTAACATATATGACACTATTGGAATGAACTGTTGCAAGTTTTGGGAAGAGACTAACATAATTGCCCCGTTATCACATTTACCCCTCAAGAAAGAATAACATGATACAAAAAGTGAAAAGTTTAATATAGGGTATAAACATTTTTTATTCAGCATTTTGAGACTTGCTGTACGCATTTTATACTGAAGACTATAACTTTGGTTTTAAAAAGACGTGGAGTTTTTTTTATTACTTTTTTCTTTTTTGAGTCTATAATGAAGTCATTAAAGCATTCATATGGGTTCGTTTATGGATCGGCGAGTGCGATACAATATATCGGCGATTTTTTATTTAGAAATGGCATAAAAGGGCTCAAAATAGAAAATATAGTATAAAAAACTCGTTCATAAAGCGTTTTTCGCACTTGTCCGTTAGAAAACTCCTCGCTACGCTCGTCGTTTTCTAAATATGGACGCGTTCTGAAAAACCAGATTTATTCAACTCGTTCTGTAATATACTCTTATTGACAATCTAAGATAATATCTGACAAATGATACTACTCGCTATTTAAATTAATGCGTTTTGGCTTTTTTTTATAGCATTATGAATTTAATGAATATGGTCGTTTACATAAATTTATTTAATTCGAATACTTAAAAATTGTTCTAGCTCTCAAGAAATCAGGGGAAACTATATTAAGGACTCACCATGACAAATCATTACAGATTTTACAAATTCAATTCACGCTTTTGAAAATTAAATTCACAGGTTTGCAAATTAATAAAATCCGGCTTTTTGCAATTAAAATTCAAACTTTTGCAAATCTATATGAGAAATATAATTTGATTATAGTTAAAAACACTACATAACTATATGGAAATGACTCTGCAAAATACCAAGAGAAGACTCTGTAGTTGCTGAACTAAGGAAATATGCCCCTGAAGAAGCAGTTGAAATCTGCCAGAAGCAAATAGAACAAATTTAGGATGTCAATCGGACTCCTTTGAAGTCAAAATAGGAGTAAGACAAGTTGACTGGCTCTCTCCAATGCTTTTCAACGGCGTTCTCGAAAAGATCATTAGGACCTTGCGAATACAATTATTTGAAGCTGATTATATGAGAATGGGATATTATGAGTATGGGAACAAAATCCAAGGGGATTGTGGTTGACTGTCTAGCATTCGCTGATGACATCGCCATTCTGTCAAACGACTGAAACTGCTAGGATGCAAAACTCCAGACAAAATACGGGACTAACCAAGTACTTTTACATATTATATTAAAAAAAAAAACATAAAATAATGGTAATTGCATAGTAAGAAATCAAAAATTTTACACTTCCTGTTCCTCGTGGCTACTTGAAATGTCCAAAATCAACCAAAGTTCGTCCAAATTAACGTCTTCCAATTTCTAAAGTAACCCCTTAAGTGGCACAAAATGCAGGTACTCTTCGTTTAACGATATACCTGATTCTTAACGACCGTTCTAAACTCTGGTCAAATTTTCTGCAGCAATCTCTTTATAAACTGATCACATTTAAGAATAAAATAAAGCATAAACGTCCAATTCACGTAATAATATCGGTTGGTAATCAGCTTGTAACTAGATTATATTTTTATGTTGTGTAATTCTAAATTAATAAAAACGAAGGGTCGTCGGTTATCGACCAATTCGCTTAACGACCTAGTCTTAGGAACGAAACTCAGTCGATAATTGAGAACCTGTATTTGATTAATTTATTTCATACATACCTTCATTTCCATATTATGATCATTCGTTGAGGCCATCTAGGACCACCAGGCGCGTTTTTAAGCTATTCAGCTGCTCGGTGCAAGTTTTTGGCGGGGCCCGCTCTTAGAGAAGAGAAACGTACATAGAAGGAGCATCACCTTATAGAGTTCTGTTGGACTATTCACACGCTCATAGTCACGCTGTTCGTTCTGTAAACTCCAAAACCATATGGCGTTGATTTATTGCCACACATTGTAAAGTAACAAATTTAACAAAAAGCATTTATTTTATCGGGGTGAGAATTCATTTGTGATACAGTCTGGAACTAACCAAACACCTTAATGTTCAGTTACTCATTACCTTGCCTCCTTATGGAAACACTTGCGTTCAAACGTTCAAATGCTCCCATAAAGAAGGTTCTTCTATAGATGCCTCTGATCTTTGCATCTGACTCCGTAGTGGTGTGACATAGCTAGTAAAGCTAGATGAGAATGCTAGAATAATAAAGCCAGGAGCATGATGGTTGTCCAAATTCGAATATTCTAGAAATACTTCTTTTACTGACACATTATTATTTAGAATATCTAAATGTACAAAACGAATCAATAAAGGCACTTGGTCTGTTTTCGAAATGTCAGTGGTACTATTTACAATGATAGTCCAAAATATAGCTTTTTGAACTTCTTCCAACAATTTAGTTCTTGTAGCAGCTGCTAAAAGTCGAATTTATTCTTCCATTGTTGAAGCACTCAAATACTTTATTTTAGTCTTATCTTTCTAAATGATACTGCAATTGTGGTCAGTATATTAAAAGAAATTTAATAAACGTTAGGTATAGAATAACCTCGTAAGGGTAAAGTTAGTGATGTAATTGTCCGCAGGAGATCAAATTGCAATGTAAGAACTTCTTTCCATCTTTTCTGTTCTACGTCATACTGACTTAAGAGATGCATCACTTGACTTTTCCTCCCGTATATATGTCCGTTTTCCAGTTGTAGCCTTTAGATGATATTTACTTCGGGAATGTTCATGAATTATGGTGGATAGAAGTCCCCAATCATTGCACAAAACCATGTTTTCCTTTCCAAATAACCAACATGAAAGCTATAAGCTACGTCCATTTGAGGTGCATATGAAAGCCACCATCTGCTACGTTTTTCACCTAAGGTATTCTTAAAGTTGAAGTATTTCTCTGAAAAACTGCGATTTTTGGTTTTAGGATTTTTGTAGTAAACTTAACTAAAGATTCTAAAGACTCGAACTCAGTGCTAAGTGTAGAATTCAACAGGGTAGATGACAGAAAAACAGGCAAACATTCATTTTCTGACCCTTTGTCTCTTGAGTCGGAGTCTAACCTAACATCAGACGAAACTGATTCATTTGAAACAGCAGCAGGAGTAGAAGATGAATGTGAAACGAAAAAAAATCTGACATTTTCTTAAATTTTTTTGCAGCTTTTTCTCTTAATTTTTTATTAGATAACGCACGCTTTTCAGAGCCCGATTTGTGTTTATACTTTGATTTATCCAAATAGATAGATAAAATGATAAAGAAAAATGTTTTTACCATTAAAAATTTAAAAATGTCAGAAATCTTCAATTACAAAACTCAAACTTCAATTACTGCACACTGTACTCAGATAACATATAATATAATACATAATAGGAACAAGGAACATAAACTCGTTGCTGTATTGTAATTTTAAACTTAAAAGAATAGCTTTCACCCTTGGTTGATTTTTTTTTAACTCTTCTTAAGGACAAACATGTGTATTGTATATAAGTTTTTTTTAAATGTAACTAAGCGATTTTTATTGAATATTTGAGTGCGTTGCCCAAGTTATGTGGTAATACAGAAAAAAATAGCCATTTGTCGCACTAAAAAACGGGTGCCAAGGTAGAACTTATCCCGCATGAGTAATAAAATAATGTTTATTACTCAAGCAGGACAAGTAATATTTTGGCATTTTTTAGTGCGATAATTTCTGTTTGTCAATTCAATTATTACCACATAACTTTGCGCATTGAAGCGCATTGGAAATATTCATTTGCGTGCGACGTATTCTTGTCGCACGCAAAGACCTCAGCAGAACACCATAGTATTCAATTAGTTGAAGATAAGTTAAGGCCGATTCTCATATACGCGACACTCATCTACGCGACGTTGCACAATGAACTGTCGCGAATTGTCACGTCGCTGCTAGGTATTCTCATATATGCGACACTCAGCTACGCGATTATTTGCTGAAAATGTCAAATCTGTAGTTTCTCTACATTTCACGTTAAGTTATATTTTCAAAATGTCAAGTTTGTCAAGTTCCGATGATGGTTTTTTCTTCTTAGCCATGTGTTATGAAAATGAGAAATTAAAAGAAAAGGAAAAGATAATATTGGGTGCATCGGATCTTAAGAACAAAACTAAAAGAAGGAGAATTCCATACTCTCTTCAAACAATTACATGAGTCTGTACTTACGAGTCTCATCTAATTTTAAAGAAATTTCTTTTCAAATTAGTTAATCTACTAACCTGTATTGATTACCGTAATTTTAATTTTGTAAGTCATACAGTTTAACATAATCAGCCACAAGAGCGATCAATTCCTCTGCTTTTTCGTCGTTCATTCCATTCATTTTCAAAAACACGCCGTTTTTGACACAATCCGTCATTCGAATCACAAACAAACTTTCCAAACGTCATGCGATGTGCGACAAAACGTAAAAGAATGCTCCCGAAATAATCCCAGCGACAGTGCGCTGAATTCCGAGTTTTAGCAACTGTAGCGTAGCCATAGTGAGAACGTGCCCATTGAAAACAATGTAATCATTATTTGACAGCCGATTTCGTGTGACGTCGCGTAGCTGTGTGTCGCGTATATGAGAATCGGCCTTAATAAGTACTCACATAGATCGGAAATACAATTTTCCAACTATATAACTATATTAAAATTAAATAAAAGCCAATCCAAAACTGGTCAGAATTTCAAATATATATTAAAATCGGAGAATGTTACAGAAGAAGATTGATCCTTTTTTCCTTTTTTTATAAATGAGACTGCATTCCTCCAGCAGGTACAATAGCTTCTCCAGTGATGTATTTAGCATCCTCAGATACTAAAAATGCAGCAACGCCACTAACATCTTCAACTTCTCCAAACCTATAAAATCAATTGTTTAACATTTGAGACATTCAGAACTGAAATAAACTAATAAGGAAATAGCACTTCTTAATTTGAAAAGAAATCTGTATTTGATAAAAAACACTGTTGTTATCATGTTCCAAATGCGGCTCTCTCTACTCTGAAATTTATTCTTTGAAATGATATTTAATAATTTTTAAAACTCTGAAGTAAACATTGCAAAATAGTCCACTTTGGTTTTCAGCACCACATAAATTAAAGTGATCAAATATTTTATATACATATATATATATATATATATATATATATATATATATATATATATATATATAGTAAATGTACCTTTTCATAGGAATAAATGATAATGATTGCTCTTGTGCTGCTTCAGATCCAGTAATCTATGAAAAAAAAAATCATTATTGATGTGATAGCAAAATTGATTTAACTTACAGCTTCAGAGAACTTTGTTTTCACAATTCCTGGGCAAATACAGTTTACGTTAATATTTTCAGTAGATAGTTGTTGAGCTGCAGCTTTTGTCAATCCTAATAAAGTTGTCTTGCTTACTGAATAAGCTCCTAATGCCTGCAAATGTGTAAATGTGTTGTAAAAACTTGAAGTTACTTAAATAACTGATTTGTGGAGTTACTTGTTGAAACTTCATTTCAATAATGAAAAAAATAAAACAGTTTTATCACCTTTCAAATTTATTTGTAGTATACTAAATATGTTTCACCATACTGTGACTTCATCAGGTGATGAAATACAAAGTGCAAGATTTCCTAAACAACAACAAATTTTTTCCTAAACTAAAGTCCGACACTACCACTTTCCACCAAATTCCAACAAGTTAATCCATAAATAATTCAGAAGGCCTATTCAATAAAACCCAGATGTTTAAATTCTTTATGATGAACCCACAACCATCTAAGTCATAAGGGTTAATAAAATTACACAAAGAAAATAAACCCATTCACCCAGTAGTACCATATATAAAAAAAGCCTCTTGCATAAACCTATCCAAACACCCAATCAAGGTCATATATGAACGAACACAGTATAAACCTAAATTTGCAAACCTTGCAAATGCTGCCAAGATTATGGTCACACGTATGGCTATTGAAATAAAACACCACGGTGCGTTAAGTGCGCCAAATGATACGCCACATCTTAAGCACCCAGAACATCGACTTATGCCTGATAGGAGAGACTCACTTAACAAATGAATCACATTAAATTCCGAAATTATAAAACCTATCACTAAAGTGACCACACGTCCCGATTTTGGCGGGATAGTCCCGCGTTTTGGAAGACAGTTCCGGGTCCCGCCGATTTTTAAAAATGCCCCGCTTTTTAGAAAATATCTGCATTTTTTATTTTAAATCTATCCATAAAATTCATAAAATGTCCTTTTTTTAGTGTCAACCAATGAAATTTTTTAATATCCTCGAATTGAACTGTCTATTCTACAAGATATATTTCTGACTTCTTTCAGAAAATCCGGTCGTTTAATGGCACCTTGTTCTGAAATTTTCATTGGGTGACATCAAAACAGGAGATTTTATGGGAATGTGGAAAAATCTTTTGAATATATTAGTAACCATTTTCCGAAGAATAATATTTGCGAAAATCTTTTTTGATGAGGCGTTATTGGTAAAAAGATACGTTACGTACTACGTTACGAGTGCATGCCAGAAAATTTATTTTCACTACGTCTATGTTTATTGTTTAATGACGCAAGTTGTTGCCATAGTAACAAAAAACAGAAATCGTTTAATAATGAAACTCCATTTCATTTACATTGAACTTTTACCACGATTTGGTTACTTTTACACATTATTATAATAATGGCGTCCTTCACGTACAGTAATGTATTATTGTGTTCATTTTGGTGTGTGAGATAAGATATATTTTTTTGAATTATTGGTCTGCTTTCATAACTAAATTATAATTCTCATTTCATCCCATTTGTCCCGCTGTCTTATAGAAAATGTGGTCACTTTACCTATCAGACAGTTCATCCTGCAAACACGGCACGTGGTGGCTAGGGTTTTTCGGGTCCGAGTACCCGGACACGGACTCGACGAGTCCAAAAGTAAATACTCGGTACCCGATACCCGAACTAAGAGTCGACGAGTCTCGGGTCTTGATTGTTTGGCATTATCTAGTACACCGCGTCGTAAAGAAGATCGACGATTTTTTTTCAAAAAATGATATGAATGTCTGAATATAAAAATATAAAAATGTCTGATTAATAAATGGACGAGTATGAAAATTCGAACATATCTAAATATCAATTTGCATGGAATTGACTCTGAAGTGTAAAATCTGGATTTATTGAGAATTTTTAACTCATGATTTTCATCGAAAAAGTAGAACACTTAAACACATTCAATTTAAAATTAAAAAAACATATAGTTGGTTCAACCGGCGACGGTGCAAGTGTAATGATGAAATTTGGACGAGAATCTTCTTGTCTTTATAATTTCTGTTTGATTGGCACTATACACTTATCTGTTTGTGATATGTAGTATATAAAAAGAACAATATTACCGGCTTGCAAGATGAAGATGACCATGGTCTAGATGGTATTGATGATGATCAAGATGAAAATTATTATTTTGACAAGAGCGTCTATGATGTCGAAGAATACGGACAAGTTGAATTAAGACAATTTAGAAGGGAATTCATCAATTTGCCTTCCGCTCTTAGGCTCTTGTGGAGTTTTGTTTTATTTACCTATTTACCATAACATTCTCCAAATCCCTTGTTTATCTAATTATCTAAGTCCCACTTAACTTAATCGGCAAGTTCGCACAGTATCGCTTGCTTTACCATATGCGTGAATATGAAAAATCCTTTCGTGTTTGTGTTTAAATTGCGAGACAAATTAGACCCGGACCCGGAACTGGACTCGAAAAATCGGACTCGGACTCGCAGATGAGTCTAAAAAGACCGGGTATTCCCAAACCTTAGTGGTGGCAGCGCGATCTTAATCAAAGATAATCTAAAACATCTCGAAGAAGATAAATATGCAACTTGACATTCTAGCAACAACAGTAACATTCATTACAACAGAACAAACACTCACTGTGAGCGCAATCTACTGTCCCCCACGGTAACATACACGCGGATAAATATACTACATTTTTCGAGAAGCTGAACGGTAGATTCATCATTGGCGGCGACTTCAATCCGAAGCACACGCACTGGGGATCACGACGAATCACACCAAAAGGTCGCCAACTATATCAGGCTGCTAAGGACTACGGATGCGAGTTTGCCTCCACTGGCAATAATTTGTACTGGCCAACGGACTATAAATAAAACACCAAACCTTATAAATTTATTCATAACCAAAAACGTCGCAGCAAATTACATTAAGGTTGACCTCAACTCAGTTTACTCTCCAATCGTGCGAAATCAGTGACATCATTATAGCTACTAATCAGAATCCAGTGCTTGTGACACACCACACCGACTGGGACTACTTCACCCATCTTTTGGAAATAACCGTAAACTTGCATGTACAACTCAAAACAATCGAACAGTTAGAGAATGAAGTGCATCAATTCACTACGGCTATACAAGACGCATATAACGCCTGATAACCTTAAAATGCGGATTTAGAAAACGCTGGCATCAAACTCGAGCTCTAGAGAATTCTCTATGGAAGGCAACAAAGTATCTGAAGCGACCGATCACTCAAGTACATCCGAAACGCAAACCAAACGGCTAGTGGGCTCGCAACAGCAGTGATAAAGGAGACACTTTTGCAGAGCATTTGGAAAGCAGATTCCACCCCAACCCGGGATCGGATGAACTCCCAATACTCCAACAAACAAATACGAAGATACAATCCCGCTAGTAACACCCAAAGAGGTAGCCAAAGAGATTCAACAATAAACAATGCCGCAATTCGTCTAAAGTAGAGATGAGTATGGGACGAGTTTCTCGTCTCAGATCCCATCCCATGGGACGTGACCCTGTCACTGTCCCATCCCATCACGTTTTCGTCCCACTGTCCCATCCCGCAAACGTAAAATTTTCCCATCCCATCCCATTCATACCACCCCATCCCGGTCGCGCGGCCCGTCCCATTCATTCCATTTTTCCCATACAGCAGACTTTCTTTTCGGTTTTTCGACAATTCTCTTTAGTCGCAAACGGATCGGAAGATTTTTCAGGAACTACATCGTTATCCCAGAAATGTCCTGAGCTGTATCTCATGTATTAAAATTTTGCGTGTAGGCACGTTAAACGTTAATTTTGGATTATTTCCTATTTTCAATCTAATCGTTAAAATCGTAAGCTGCACCATTTTCAAGGATAAAATAGGACTTTTCTTTTTCACAAAAGAAAAATACCAGCCGAACTGCGCAAGCGCGATTCGATAACCGACAAACTACCGCGCCGAGTCGTGAAAAACTTAACAAAAGGCTACACAAAAAAGATACGCGCTGCAAAAAAAAAAAACAAAATTTATAAATAGCTAACAAAAATACAGTGATTTGTATTCATTTGTATTACAAACAAATGAAAATAAAAAGATTCTTATATGAAAACAATTACTTATGCACGAACTAGATTTACTAGATTATCAAAATCTGTCCCACTCCGTCCCATACATAATTGTCATCCCATCCCATCCCACTAGACTTTCATCCCACTCATCCCATACCATGGGACGATGGGATGGGATGGGACGATGGGATCCCATGCTCATCTCTAGTCTAAAGCATATACCAACCGCATGGAAGGTCTCGAAAGTAATTGTGCTACCAAAACATGGGAAAAATCACAATGATGTGGAGTCGTATCAGCCAATCGCATTACTGCCGATCATATCCAAACGCTTTGAGATGCCGATCATGAAACGTCTCAAGCTAATAATAAACAAATATGAGCTGGTGCCGGCCCACCAGTTTGGATTTCGAACCAATCACCCAAAAATTGACCAAGTTCACAGAATTACCAACGTCATCGAAAAATCCGAAAGAAAATTTCGCATTAAATATGAGGACGGGTTCTCCGATCTTCGGAACATCAGTGCTTGTGTCCCTCAGGGAAGTGTACTGCGAACGGGGCTATATCAACATTATACAAACGATACACCTATCTTAATCTGAACTAACAAACTAACTAACCAACTAACCCTATACAAACAGGTGTTGCGCCCAATCTGGACATACGGCATCCAATTGGGGATGTGCGAAGTAAACTATTGGAATTACAACAGGCTACTTTTTGTTCAATTTATGATGTAATTATACTAATAGAAACATGGCTCACTAAAGACTTTTCTAGTTTAGAATTGGGATTATAAGGATTTGAGTTATTTAAGCTTTAGAGGTGGCAGAATATTAATAGCGGTTAGAAAATGCTTCTCTGTAAACACGATTCAGCTTCCTTTGGGAAGAGTAGAACAACTGTTCATCAGTCTATCTCTAGGTGAAGATAAGTACATTATTGGAGGGGTCATCCACCTTCATCTAGATTGGATCTTTACTTAGAACATATCAAAGTCGTTGATAGTATTTTAGTATGAGTATGAGTGCCCTGATCACAAATTGATTCTTTGTGGAGATCTTAACCTTCCTGAAGCAAAGTGGGGTAACACATTTGATAATTTTGACGCAAATGTAAATTGTTCTGAAAATTCTCCATCCCTGGCATCACTGAATGCTTTCAGCAACCATAATTTCTATCAAGTATTCCCAACTCTAGAAATGTATTTTTAGATTTAATATTTTGTTTTTCTCCTATAATCATAAGAGAAGCAATTGATGTAATATTTCTTAATTCCATACACTATACAGCAGTCTCCTTTGATCTACGAAATAAATTAGAGCATGTTTCGTCCTATACTGCATATTATGATTTCAGAAATGGTGACTATGTAGGTATGAACAACTTTTTTGTAATCACCAATAGGGATACCTTTGAAAATGACGTTAAACTTTTTCATTTTTATGATAACATTTTCACAGGTCTTGTCTTATACCTATGTCCCAATAGACCTTTTTACGGTTAGTTAAGCGCATGAGCATCCGCCAAGTTTGAAAGGCGGGAATATGAATGTTACGGACACATATTTAGTTATGACGTTAAAAAGTTCGGGCACTTTTTGACGTATAACATGGCGGAAATTGAAACATGCGCACAAAATTATGAAAAGGTCTATTAAGAAATTTCGAAACATCCGCATTTCCTATTTAGTATAACTTGGAGCTTAGGAGATTGATCGTTCAGAAAAAAATATATCATAAGGAATATAAAAAATCATCAAATGTTTGAAGAATTTTGTAGTGTTAGGGCCCAATGTAAGACATTAAGAAATTCATGTTTCCAGGTATTCACCCCAAAAATAGAAAATAGCATTGTAAACGAACCACGAAACTTTTGAAAATTCATAAATGATAATAGGAAATCATATACATTACCATCACAAATGATTTATGAGGATTTTGTTGCTGATCATACTTCAGATATAGTAAATTTGCTTGCTACTTATTTTTCACTTTACTGTCTATAGTAAAGAAGAGACAAAACAAAAAGGAAATTAAATCGTGGAAATAGAGGACTGTATAATTTTTAATAGTGGAGGAAAAAACAGGATGCTATGTACTGGGTTTCTAGTAAACAAGAGAATAAAGCAGGCTGTCGTAGAATTCAAACCTATATCTGAAAGACTATGCTGGATAAGACTAAAAGGAAAATACCAAAATATAACACTAATAAATATACACGAACCAACAGAAGAAACTGAAATGGGAGTGATAGAAACCTATTATGATATGCAAGTATTTGAGAAAATACCAAGATACGATCTAAAAATAATTCTAGGTGGCGCGAATGCGAAAATAGGTAAAGAAGAAATGTACAGACCTACAATAGGCAAATTCAGCAAGCACGAAAACACCAATGAAAATGGACAATTGTTGATGGACAATTTGCAGTTGATGGACAATTTGCAAAAGAAAAGGGCATGAGAATAAAAAGCACATACTTCGAAAAGAAGGAAATTTACAAAGGCACTTGGAGATCACCGGACGGAACATACATTAATCAAATAGACCATGTATTGATAGATCAAGCCGAAGATAAGAGCATTACAGACATCAGAAGTTACAGAGGGACAGATGCGGATCACTTTTTAGTAGAAATACCTCAACAAAGACAGCAAAAAGACCGAGGAGACGAAAAAACTGAGGAACAGAATCGCAAAAATTGAAGAAAGAGAGGAATATACAGAAATGATAAATAGGTACTCTTAGACAATGCAAGGCGCAAATGACGTAGACAGTATCTGGACAATATAAAAAGTGTACAGCGCTAGCAGTACGACATATCCAAAAAAAAGGATACAGCACTAGCAGTACGACATATCCAAGGAGAGGATAAAGTAGCAGGCAAAAAATGGTTTGATGCAGAATGCCAAAAAGAAATAGAAAGCGAAAAGTTCAGAGAATGGAGATGTTAAAAAAAGAAACACAGGAATCTAAGCAAACGTACATGGAACAAAGAAAACAGTGTAAATAAGTATTGATGTATAAGAAAAGAAAGTATACAGAAAAACTCTTAGCAGAAATAGAAGAAAGTTATAATAATAAAGAAATAAAGTCTATACCAAGGAATTAAGAGAGAAAGGAGAGGATATGAACCGAGACCAGTATATTATAAAAACAAAGAAGGACGATTAATAGGCAATGAGGATGATATGATAGAAATGTGGAATAAATATTTCAAAGATCTTCTAAATGGTACACAAAATCAAGAAAACGAGAGGGAGCATGAAGAAGAAATTGATGAAGAAAGCCAACAGAGAGAGGAACCACCAACTTTAATAGAAATCATAGAAATAATAAAAGACTTAAAAAATAACAAAAGTCCTGGGAATGATCAGATAACAAGTATGATAACAAGCTCAAGTATGGGGGGAAAACCATAAGCAAGTGGATCCACCATCTAATAAAAAATAATGCACAAATTATAAAGGAATAGCGTTATTGAATGTAGCATATAAAATCCTAGCCTCTACATTAACCCCTTCAGACCCTGTGTACATTGTAATGTACATAACATTTATCATGCTGTATTTTATTAGGTATAGGTTTAAACTTAGTTGCGGGACCTAATGTACATACCAATGGTCAACTAATATAAAAAAATAACGTCTGTATTGCCATCAGTCTTTTCTGTTTTGAACTACTATGATTCTCTTGTGAGCAGTTTGACGTTTGTGTAAGCTTGAAATTGATAAGTCGGATATATTATAGTTTTTTGAATTTATATCTTCAAGTTAGTTTGAAATTTTGTATAAATCACTAAAGAATGTATCTATCTAGGTAGTAATGAAGTTTTATAAACAAATTTTACGTTTGGTTTTGTATTACAGCCTCTATATGAAGTATGTACATCATAATGTACATTCGGTCCCAGTCGGTAGAAAGAAATGTACCAAGTTTTGCTTAGAATTCTCTATAATTTTTTTTAATTTATTGTAATTTCGCATGCATGTTGCCAAAAGCCTAATCTATATGAACAAACCCTAGAAACTATACTTGAAGCAAATAAAACTGCTACATAGCTGGTTTTGCGCAAATAACCTACATCTAAATTTGGAAAAGACCAGCTATATGGTTTTCCAATGTCACTGAAGGAAACGAACCGGTGATCTCCCATTACAAATTGGCAATGTTCGATTAAAGAGAACCAAGGTAGTAAAGTTTCTAGGCGTCCACTTTAGGATCACCTGACGTGGAAAATAATGTCGGATAATATCATCAGAAAATTAAGAAAATTAATTTAATTAGAAAATTGCGTCAAACGGTGGACCTTCTGACTGTATACCATGCCAAAATCCAGTCAGTTTTAAACAATGACATATTACTTTGGTGAGCCTCCTCATTTATACAAAAGGTTTTCCTGTCACAAAAGCGAGTCATTAGAGCTTTAGCTAACAATATCAATTACAATATCAATGTATCCACATCATATAATTTTCCTGCCTCTCATATAATTTTCCATTGCATAACAATTGAACGTAGGAGACACAAGCTTAACATTGCAGCAAAAAAGATCACCATGAAGAACATAGCATATAGACTGCTAAGACCTAATACAGGGGCTGAACCTATTTGCACGAATGGAAGAATTTGGGGAAATGCAATAGGTCAATAGGCTACAGTATTTTAAGGGCTAACCCCCCTGGACCCACGTTGGTTGATGTGAAAAAACGTCCAACACGCTGCTCGCGACCTTACTTTTTGCAGCCCTCGGAGCGGACCTCTAAATAAAGGGTTTCGTGGTCTGTAATCAAGTCTCTAGTCCAGATATTAAGTCCCTAATGCAAGTATTAAGTCTGTACTCGTGGTATTAAGACCGTTCAACAAATTTGCTATGGATGAGCCCAAATAGCTAGGTATTTCTAGGCCAAGGAGCTCATACAACGGTTCACCCCAAGGCTTCCTCGTCAATTTACGTTCCTTCTACCGGTTACGTATAAGAAAGTATCACCATTTATCATCACTAAAGGTAAAAATGACGGGATTGAACGCGTTTCAGGAATTTATGTCCTTGAAAGTGAAAAAGCCTGGTGTACCCAAGCAGTTATAAGAAAGTGGGACGATTTTATGCTGCCACCACTGTTGAGGAGTCGAAATAGAGGTTTACTAGTTTAGGATTCAGCCAGTACTAACCGCGCTAAAGACATGAAAACCTTTATTGTTGAGAGGAAGATTGATCAAATAATGATTCTGGCATGAATGACTGGCTACCTCCAGACACTTGACATTACAATAAACAAGCCATTCGAGGATCATTTGCGGATGGAAATCAATTAATATATTGAAAACAGAATGGTAAAAAATCAACGAGATAATTTTGCAAAGCCAGGCTTACAAGAATTTGTGAATTGGGTAAAAAATTCACGGAACAAAATAACTGACATTTGAAGTATTCATTTAACAATAGCTATATTGCAAGACATCAGAGATTCGGACCAATGATTCTACAGGAAATGGATTTGGAGGAAAATCAGAACGGAATTCAAAATTTGATAAATTATGATGATGTTCCAGAAGAAGATGAAATGACTGTATTTGAATATTAAACAAAAATATAGAAATCTACTTTTGGGAATATAAGCCCTCCCCCGAAAATAAGCCCTAGCACGTATTTTGGACCTAAAAAGAAAGTAAGACAGTGTCTTATTTTTGGAAAAAGACGGTAAGTTTCAATTTTTATTTTTAATTATTCACTTAAATTAAGTATTCACTTTATTTGTTATATTTTTGTGACGTGTCCTATATGTAAATTACTTATATTTGGGGATAAATAAATGTATTTGATTTGATTTAGGACCGATATTAATCAATTTATAAATCAATTATGTAGATTGTAGCATCCTTAAGCGTAAATTTCTTCTGTTCGCTGACAATCTTAAGATGTTAAAATGATAATTAATTTTTCACGTTGGTGCGATATTAATATGTTACAGTTGAACACTGATAAATGTCATAAGATCACTTTGAGCAGATTAAAACATTCTATACTGTCTGAATATAGAATTAAAGGAACAGTTCTTGTTGAAACAGAAAATGTCAAGGATCTAGGAATTATATTTGATTCGAAAATGCCCTTCACAGGACATAAATGATGTGGCTTCACACTCTTTGAAAAGTGTTGGGATTCATTCTCAGGAAGTCGAAATCATCACTGGTAAGGTCAATTATGGAATAAAACTCTATGGTACGGAGCCCATACTTTTATAGTATAGTAATTTACTATAGTATAGATAGTGACTTGCTTGACGGCATTCAAAACAAGTTTTTGAGGTACTGTGCACATAGGTTGGACTATGCTAGAAGAGAGTATGAATATAAAACAATCATGGAAAATCTGAATTTGAAAACATTAGAACATAGAAGCTTGGAAGCAAATCTCATATTGTTACACAAAATCATAAATGGGACAATAAATTCACCAGAAATCTTGTAAAATTTAATGTTAATGAGAGAAGGATACGAAATTCTGAAATATTTAATATTCACTTTTACCACACTAAGTATGAGAAAAATTAGTCAATTGTTAGAATGTTGAACCAAGTTAATAAGCACAGTTCTAAAATAGGTTTCTTCAATATGTCAAACATTTCTATCAAAAGAGTTGTAAAAACATTATGAATACATTTTGAGTTACTCTATGCTATTATTTTGCCATTAGTATTTTATTCAATAGTGATTGTTATTTTTATTTATTTTATATTTTATAGCAGAATTAAGTAGTATATAATTTGTACTGTGATGTATATAATGTATGAAGAATTTTTTGAAAATTGACAATGTTATAAATAAATAAATGTGAATAAATAAATAAAATAAATACAAAACACCTACAAACTACAGCTCATTCACATATTTAGGCAAAATTTAGGATAACATAAGCAAGATCATTAAAATCGACAGACCTAACTATTGCATTTAAAACAAATAACTCAACACATATTCAAAATCACATAAAAAAAGGACAAAACTGATAAAAAGTCAAACTCGGGGTTTCTAAGCGAAGACTGTGATAAAGTTTACATAGGACAAACAGGGAGGTCATTTATACTATGAGTAAAAGAACACAAAACAAGTTATAACAACAAAAAACAGACTTTACTTTTGCCAACCATTGTGTAGAATATAATCACAAATTTATTGATATCTTACATACTACTACGTAGAAAACTCAACTTATTAGAAAGCTAAGAAATTAACAAATATAATAAAAAAGGTATCATCTTAAATGATCACTTAGAAGTTAGTAATTCTCCCTTACTAAACCTAAATTTGTAATGTGACACCCAGCCCCTCTTCAATTTGTATTTGTACATGAGAATTTTGTATTTTTTACTATACACGATTGTCTATATTTCATCGCCTGATGAAGCCACAGTGTGGTGAAACAGTGTGTACTACAAATAAATTTAAAACGCGATAAAACTGTGTTTTAATTTTTTAATTTTTGAAGTTACTTAAGTAATTTAAAATTCTTTTTTGTATCTTCAATATAAGAACATGAAAGAGGAAATTCCAACAACATGTTAATCAAACATTTTTATATTTATAAAATTACGAATTGAAAAAGAAAATTTATTAAATATTTTATTTTGCTTCTTTAAATATGCTTTAGATTAATATTCAAATAAGCAATTTGTCTTTAAAACACTATTCAAATATTGAATCGTGTTTTTAATAATAAATATCACAATAATCATAATAATAAATATCACAATAATCATAATAAATAACACAAAATACAGAAGAACTGTAAATAGAAAAATAAACTTACATCAAATGGTTGAAATGCAGCAATTGATGCAATAAAAACAATACTGCCTCCACCTCTTTTGCGGATCAAAGGCAAAGCTTCCTTAGCTATCAAGTAGGATGATTTTACATTGATATCAAATATTTTATCCCATGCAGCTTCTTCACACTAAAAGTAAAACATATTTAAAAAATAAACTCATGAACACAAAATTAATATTTGCTACTAAAATAAATAGAAGCCACATAGTAAGCTGGCTTATGCATAATATACATAAATCTCATAGTACACATTAGCCACATAGTAAACATAAGCCACATGTGTACATGGGAACTACAATTTGAATTGATAGATTGCACTGATAATCAATCATATAGTTATGAATTATTATTTGTATAGTTTTAAAAAACTTGTCGTCTAATGAAGAATTATTGACCATTATTTCATTGATAGTAGGAACAACGGGTAGATATTTACCACCCATTTAAAAATTTCATTTCACGTTCATGTTGTGACCATTGCCTTCAAAATTGTTAACTCAATAATATCGAGGAGCTTGTTAAAGAAGTATGGATCGAATAAAATCTGGAGTGGTCACCACTTGTTAATTCTGATTTTCATTCCAATAGGATACACATGTGAGCAGAAGTTTTATTTATTTAATTCTTGCTTAGGATCACAATAGTGATATAGCAAATGTCAAGGGTTAGTAATTAACATCATTACAAAACAATACACATACATCAACTATTTGATTTAATCATTTATATCACATCGCATTTGTTTGTTAAAAAGTATTAAAAAAGTTATATTTTGCAAGCTGAAATTTAATAATCAGCATTTTCCATTGGCAGTTAATAATTACCAATGGAAAATATCCACTCCACAGCAACACAGTACAGGAGAAAATCGTGCATATTCAAGCAATAGTTTTACATCTTCATGTGGAATATGTCATTTCAATTATTTCTATCCATGCTGACTTCATCATCTATTTCATTGATCTTTTTTACCTGACTTATTCTTCTGGTTATTTCTGTGATTCATGATTTTCCTTCCCCAGTTTTGTTTGGTTTCTTGGTGTTTCCCAAGTTCATTTTCAGGCCTACTGATAGTGATGCTGTATTTAGTTGGTCTAGCATGTCTGAGCTTATTAATATAATATCATCATCGACGAAACGTAAGTGATTTAGATATTTGCCATCTATGCTTATGCCTTTCTTCTCCCAAGACATGTTTTTAAAACGTCTTCTAAAGCGAGTGTAAACCGCTTTGGTGATATGATGTCTCCTTGCCTGACTCCTCTCCCTATCTTGATTTTCTCTGTAGTCGACTTTTCATCTAGTGTCACTTTAAAAGTGGCAAAAAGATTGCCTGTAAATATTGCCCAGAGTCCGATAGAATTGAACGATTTTTCATAGTCAATAAATGCAAGATGTATGGGTACATTATATTCCGAACACTTCTCAATTAATGTGCGAAGGCTCTGTATTTGATCCGTTTACTAAACCCTTTTTTTAACCCTTTTTACTAAACGAAATCCAGCCTGTTCTGGAGGTTGGTAGAAATCCAGTTTGTTTGTGTCAATTTGTTATGATTTTTGTTAACAATGTATAAAGGTGTGATAGCAGGCTAATGAGTCTATAGTTCTTAATGTCTTTATTGTCCCCTTCTTGTGTATCAGAATTACTTCAGAGTTTTCCCAGGCAGTAGGTATTCTCGTTTCTTCAATGCATTTGTTTAGTAGAAGCTTTTAATAAAGTGTAAAGTGTCGAATTTTAAAAATTACATAAACAGTTTTATCAAAGATCCCTTTGACATTTTTTGATCAAAACCTGAGTTCAAAAAATATTTGAAATAATAAGGTGGATAAAGAAAGAATAACAAAGAAAATTGCACAACAGTTTTGTTTGCTGTTCCCGGTAGAACTCTAAGAGTTCTATCAAAATTCCATTAACCATAACATTTTTCTGTAAAGTTAAAAATTTCAAAGATATTCAAGTCAAGAACCCCAGAACTATGGTTGAGGTAGGTAAAGTGGTTGCTACGCTCATTATTGGTATTTTCAAGTATTGAAATTTCGCACAAAGTACTCTACAACTATTACTATTACTACAACTATATATTACAAAATAATATATTTTTGCAAAATCGGTTGCTAACTTCCCTGGACCATTTCTTCAAACAGAATATTATCATAAATGACAAACTTTCAAATGTTCCATTACAAATGCAACTGCAGAAGAAACGTTTAGAGCACTACTAGCAATTAAATTAAAATCAGAATGACACAATTCCTTTTTTAGATTACAATTTAGTCTTTAGACTAATAAGTAATTTTAGTTTAACTTAAATTACTAGAAAAAAATAAAACTAAGATGTTGTCCACTGACGTCATCTTAGAATCCGTAAAGGTAATATGGTGTACTATTATATTACTACTATATATATTTGTACTATTCATTACAGAAACACGAAGGGTTTAGTTCTTTTGAGTCTTCTCAATAGGCCCGTGTTTTCTAGTAGCTGGACTGCCGCAACATTCACATGGCGATGGAGTCCCTATAGATATCGCAATTTCTGACGTACCAAGGGGCCTTCACTATATTCCTTAGTACTTTATTCTGAAACCTTCGTATAATTTGGATGTTAATTTGTTTGGCACCCCCCCCAAAGTTGTATACTATAGGTCCATATGGGTTTTAGTATTTGGTTTTATAGGAGAAGTTTATTTTGTATCGATAGGACTTAATTCCTATGCCAATAAACTTTTTTATATCGAATTTCCAATGTTTTCTTTTTCTTTTTGATATGTGCCTTCCAGCACAGCTTGGCATCAAGAGTCATGCCAAGATACTTTGCAGTATTTGCTTAAGGTAATTGGTTGTTATTTATGGTAAGTACTTTGATCCTTTAATTGTAATTCGCCATTTTTGTTGTCCACGCGTGGATATTATTCACAGAAGTTTGTATTTTGTCTGTTGTTGTTTGTTGAGTTTAATCAATATAGCGGTATCGTCGGCGAAGGTCACCATAGTATTGTGTTCTAGTTGTGGAATGTCACAAGTGTAAAGGAAATATTGCATAGGACGCAAAAAGCTTCCTTGTGGTACCCCAGCTTTAATTTATTTGTCTGAGTAGGCATCTTCCTGCCTTATTCTAAAAGTTCGATTTGACAGGTATGAAATCAGAAGATCTGAGAACTGTTTTGGTAACATTTTTCCAAGTTTATATATAAGACCATCATGCCATACCTTATCCAAAGCTTGTGCTACTTCGAGAAATACAGTTGCACAAACTTTATTTTCTTTGAGAGTTTTCTGTATAACTGCAGTTATCCGATGAACTTGATCAATGGTGGAATGTTTTTGTCAAAATCCAAACTGATGGTCTGGTATTATGTTATTTTTTTCTATTATAGGAATACGAGTTTAAGCTTTATGAAAAGTTTTTCAAAAAGTTTAGACATGATTGGAAGTAGCGATATGGATCTGTAAGAAGCAGCTTCGTGTGGAGGCTTTCCAGGTTTTGCTATCATTATCACTTTTGCAGTTTTCCATAACTCTAGGACATGCTTTAATCTAAAATCAGCGTTAATGATTGTTGTAAGTTTAATAATAGCGCTTTTCATAGGAGATTTTTTAATACTTCTCCATTTATTAGATCATAGCCATGTGATTTTTTTGCACTTATTTTAGTTTGGATTTCTATGAGAGCTTCTTTTGGGGTTACAAGCACAATTTCTTCTTCTTGAATAAATTCAATGTTTAAGGAGAAACCACTACCTAGTACATCTAATGGCTGGAAAGTGTTTGCTAGGTGCTTGCAAATCTTGTAGCTTTTTGCTCATTATTGATTGCCCATTTTCCGTTTTCATCTTTAATTTTAGAAGTCGACAATTAAGAAGTGCACAATTGGTCTTTTAATTTTTTTTGTTGCTTTCCACAAGGAATAGTGATTACTGCTATCAGTGGATAGTGATTGTAAATAGTTTTTCAATGTGGTGTCTTTATATGTTTGGATTTTTCTTCTTAACAGCATAGTTAAGTTGTTTGCAATATTTTGTCTAGTGGGGATCTTGTTTGGTGCCATCTATTTCTTTGTTTTCTTCTTTCGCAGACAAGGTTAATGATGTCTATAGGAAATGAAGTTCCCTTGTGTATTTTTATAGTTTCTGGTGTATTTGACCAAGCAGCCTGGTGAATGGCAGTAATAAGCTTTGACACTTCGGATTCCAGCTGTTGTGGAGTTTTGAGTGGTACTTTTAGATTAATCTTATTATCCTAGTCTATTTTGAAACTCTTCCAGTTTGTATTTTTATTGGTGAGACAAGGTGGACTTACATTTTTAGAATTATATCACTTAATTTTAATAGTATAGGAGAACGGTCAGAGTTCATGTCATGGCATTCTTTCACTTCTAGGTAATTTCGAGATATGTTTATAAAAATATATGTTAATATAAATAAATCAATTCCTAAAAATATCTTTCTTTTAGAAATCTGCCCTTAAACACAGGATAGGATTCTTGCAAAATTGTCCATCTTTAAATTTGTATAACAGAATAAAAAGTTTTAAAATACAACTTATATGGCTCAAATGCCTCCAGTCTAAATTGCTTTTGTAGCATACAAGCATACAAGTTCCCACTATTGATTTTGTAGCATACAAGTTCCCACTATTGATCAAGAAAAAATGCTTTCAGAAGAGTAGAGCATTTTTCAAGTACAAATGACATGAGCAAAGTGGTTCATACATTGGTTGAATGAACCATATTGCTGGAGTTGCAATAGCAATAGAGCATCTCACTACCTTCTTATTTTTTTATTTTATACTTTATTTTCTTCAAGAATAATAACTATTATTACCAACTAGTTTCGGCACTTTATTATTAAAAAATTAGCCATCATCAGGGTAAATTATGAACATTTATATATGAAAATAAAAAACTAAAACTTTCAATTTGTTATGTTTCATGTCAATTTCTTTTTTGTTTTTTGTAAATACTTTATTAATTTATTTAGGTGGTCATGTTTTGTCATTTGTCAGTATTGTCAATCAAATCATATATCGTCAATTTTATCATAGAATATTTCGAACATTGTCCTCGATCTAGTGTCTAACTGTGAATTTAGGCAGGTTTCATTAAGGTTCTACCTTGATCTTCCTATTTCCAATTTCTCAAGGTAATCGGCTTTCCTAAACGTGGAGCAAACATGTAATATTTTCATAACTTTTGCAGATTCAAAGGAGTGTTGTGTAACGTTGATGTGTCTTGCAAATTGAGAATTTGGGTTTGAGCTCCCAATTTCTCATATATGTTCTTTTAGCCTCACTTTGAAATTTCGAATAGTATGTCCAAGATATTCACGTTGCAATGGTGAATATCACCACATTCAAGTTTGTATATTCCTTTTTTCTCATTTAGTTCCATTTTGTCTTTGTTATTAAATTTTTTTTACCAATTGTGTTGTTTGTTTTTAAGGCATTTTTTAATCCTCCTTTTTGTAAAATACGTTTTAGTTTATCAGATATAGCAGAAATGTAAGTGAGTGTCACATAGTTACTTTTTTCGACTGTCTCATTCTCTTGCATGTAAGTATCTTCCCTTCTTTTCTTTTTAGTGATATTGTTGACAATCCTTTTAACAAGTTCTTCCTTGAAACTATTTCGTTTAGCTATTTGTTTGATAGTGTTTAGTTTAGTTTTTCACTTGCCATTGGTATTTTGATAGTTCTATGTACGAAACTATTGTAGACAGCTACTTTATGTGTTCCTGGGTGATTTGAAGCGTTGTTAATCGTGATGCCGGTATACGATGGTTTTCTAAAAATATTGAATTCTAATTTATTTTTCTTAACTTGAATTTTGAGGTCTAGGAAATTAATAATCCCATCATAATTTTGTCTCTCTGCTGTGACATTTATTTTTCTGTCAATTTTGTTAATATATTCAATGAAGTTCTCAAAACCTTCTTCTGTGACAGACCAAATATATCATCAACATACCTATTGTAGTGGACTAAATGGTGTTTATATTGATTATTTTCTACGATATGTTTTTCTAAATTGTCCATATATATATCCGCTAAAATTGGTCATGGTGGACCACCCATTGGTAGGCCTTCAATTTGTATGTATGTTTTACTGTTAATTTTAAAGAAATTTTGTTTTGTGCAAATTTCCAGTAGTTTATAAGCTTCCTCTACTTCTACATTATTTAATGAGCTAGCTGTTAATTTCTCCTTTATTATTTCCATATTTGCATTTGCGTCTATATTTGTGTATAAATTAGTAACGTCCAATGTGAACATAAATGATTTTGTTGGTATAGATAAATCCTTAATTTTGTCAATTACTTCAGTGGTGTTCCTTACTGTGTATTTGCATTTAATATTCAGGTTATTTTTTAAGAAATTTATCATATATTTGCTAATTTTGTGTGTTGGGGAATTAATGAACGAAACAACAGGTAGACCTGGTGAACACGTAGATTGGTACATCTATAAAATTTTCTGATTTGTGGAGTTTCATTAGTCCATATAGTCTGGGCATATTTGTATTATTTGCAAGAAGGCACTTTTGTTCAATTTCATTTAATATTCTTTTTGCTTTCTAGATCTCTTGGTTGACTTTCTTTATGAATCCATTTACTTTGATAGATTTTTGAATAAAACCATTGACCTTGAGGAAGTCTTCAATTTTTTGGTTATACATCTCTTTATTTATTGTTGCCCATGTCAGCTTTAGTTGTTACCAAGTTGTTCTCGGTGATCTTTTTCTTTATGCCCTTCATTATAAGCCTGCCCTTCATCCCCTTCAGTTGTTTTTTGATAATATTATTTGATAATTTATTCTCAACGATTCTCTTTCTTCGTGATTAGTTATTGTTCTATTCGTTATTTAGTCCAACTTCTATTTTCACAGCTAGATTTTTCTAATTGTTTATTATATTCAATAATGTTGCTGTATTTTATGTTGTATTTTGGGCCTTTGTTTAGCAAATTTATTTCTTTTTTATTGAAAACAATGTTACTGTAATTTATAAATGGTTTATAGAAATTATTAACTTTCTCATTCTCATTAATTTTGTTTTCATTATCTTTTTGGTGTATGCATAATTTTTCCAGTTTCTTTCGTAGTTTATCTCTTTGTTTTCTATTTAGTTCTTCGGTAATGTTGTTAATTTTCCCTATTTCTTCATTCAATACCATAAAATCCATTTTCTGTTTACGTTTGTCGTACGTGTTTTTTAATTGAATATAAGTATTGTCCAATGTAGGCTTTCCTAATCTCGTTTTGATTACTTTTTTTTTACTTTGATAAATAAAGGGTGATAAATGAAGTGTCCTGTTTTAATTTAATAAAAACAAAAAGATGCAATGACTTACCAGGTATACCGGTATGAAGTGAGAATTAAGATACAAATGTGTCGATAAGGAACATTTGTTGTAAACGAGCCTTAAGTTTTTTGGTTTGGTTTGTATGATATCTGTTAAACATATTTAATATACATCAAGTCATTGAACAAACAATATCATATTATGCCATCGTGTTGAAAATGCCGAATTTTGTACCACAAAGTTATGATTTGCAGAAAGCATTAATTTGTTTTCATTTGACGAAAAGTGCTGTAGAGTCCCATTGAATGCTTGTCGAAGCATATGGTAATCAAGCTCTATCAGAAGCAGCATACAAAAGATTGTTTTAAAGGTTCAGAGATAATGATTTTTATGTGAGAAAGAAGAATGTGGAAGACCACTAAAAAAGTTTGATGACGCCGAATTGCAAGCAATATTGGATGCAGATGATACTTTGAGTCAAAAGCAAATGACAGCAATGTTAAATGATGCACAGCAAACAATTTCTGACCGTTTAAAGGCTATGGGAAAGATCCAAAAGTGTGGAAAATGGGTGCCACATAAATTGAACAAAACAATGTGCCTGCACACAAAGCAAAACCGATTTAGGATACAATCAAAGCACTTGGCTGGGAGCTAACCCCACCTGCCGTATTCAACAGACTTGGCCCCTTCCGACTACCATTTGTTTTTATCAATGGGACACTCATTGGCTGAGCAGCACTGATTCCTATGAAGAAGTCAAAAATTGGGTGTCTGATTGGTTTGCTTCAAAAGACGAACATTTGTAGTGGTGTAGTATCCACAAATTGCTAAAAAGATGGTCAAAATGTGTAGAAAGCAATGGTCAATACTTTGAATATTTTTTTTTTACTTTCCCATTCACAATTAGTGTTTCATTTTCACAGAAAACCGCTCACTTCATACTGGTATACCTAATATTTGCTATAATTTTAACTGTTTAATATTCAGTGAATCTTTAAGTTTTTTTGGAAAATGGAGTGGTGAACCTGCAAAGAGGAAAAAACTGCCAGAACAGAAGTGAATACTTTGTAAGTTACGAACAGAATTAAAAAAAATTCCAATCAATCCGTTCGACGTTTATCGTAGTATGTAGGAATTTCACGTGAGCGGGTAAGAACAATTTTAAAGAAAGATTTACTCTTTCAGCCTTACAAATGACAAAAAGCCTAAAAATTTCTTCCAAAAGACCAAAACTCACGTTTAGAATGCAGTCAATGAATTTTGGGCAGAGAGGATAATTTTGTCAACAAAGTAATTATGAGTGACGAAGTACATTTTCAATTGCAAGTGGAGGAACAAACATATTTTACATTATTGGTTTGCCAAAAACCAATTTATATTCACAGAAGAGCTGCAATAATTGTTAATAGTGATAGTTATGTGGAGATGCTACAAAAGTAGCAAGATGGTGCAAGGCCTCATGTAGCCAACATGTCTATGGAGGTGTTACAAGAGTTATTTCCTGATCGACTGATTTCCCAGGGTGGGGATCAGTTGTGGCTTCCTCTCTCCGGATTTGTCGGTTTTGGATTATTTCTTATGGGGTCATATTTAATATAAAGATGATCTGAACTGACCTAAAACCTCGGAAGACTTTAATTTATATGTGCTAGATAATTTAAATTAGAGATACCATGAATATTCAGTATCTATTCAGTATACGGCCTCTTTTTTAATATTCACCTACTGAATACCAAAACAGCACACATATTATTAAAAAATGATTATATTTTACCAACAAAACATTACAATTTATTAATACTTAAAATTTATGAGGTAAGTTTGTGATGAATGAAAACAATTTTTTCAGCGTTTGTTGATAACAACCGATTGCGCTTTTCCTCATAAACTATACCCGCTTCTGAAAATAGCCTCTCACTGTACTCACTGCTACCGTGTGATGATAGATAAATTTTTGCGATTTCTGTCAGTTTTGCATACTGCTGTATGTTTGCTGACCATCACTTCTAAGGGTCTGCTGTCCTATCTAGGCGAGCTGCTTTTAGATAAAATTCAATCTCATTTGCAATAGCACTTTTCTGTCTCAATATTTTCTGTAGCGACTCAAATCAATTGCAAAAACTGTCGTGTATTTTAATGGTTTTGTCATTTTCATTGATATGTATTTTCTTACGAAGTGGAGAAGAATCATTATCGATACTACAAGACTCATCACAACTCATTTTCAGAAATTGTAAAAGAATTTTTTGTTTTGATCTTTGTGTTTGAATTAATCCCAGGAAACTGGTTTTGAAACGAAGGTCAAGAAAAATGGCAACCAAGTATTTGTCATTTTCTCAGGATGTAGTGGAGATCTCATTCTCAGTAAATTTGGTGTTCTATCAGCCAAATCTTCCTTTCCCAGGTTTTTCAACAATGTAACAACATGTGGAATCACTTCGGAGTTACAAGAAATACCCAAGCTAGTTATTTTTTGTTATCTCTTGAAATGATTTGAGGAGTGTGATAATGCCTCATAATCAGTTATGTATAAATCTCTAATTTAAATGTGGCAGAGTGCATCATAATTTTTAAGTATTAATTGTTAATTTAGGATTAAGCATTTAACTTGTTATTAAACTTTAGATTTTACTCTACAATGTTCAACAAAAATTCCAATTTTTGATAATTGCAGTTTAAAATCAAGACACTTAATTTGTCACCCTTTACCTAGACAGAAAAAGTATTGGACAAAGGAAGTAAAGCTTCTACTTTGACAATAGGGAATATGCAAATGATTTAAATTTAAGTACTTGATTTTTTTTACCCCTGATCCTTTATGATCTTGACATTACACCTATACCATTATTTTTTCATTTAGATTGTTTTTAATACCATAAAACTTATATCAAAAAGTCCAAAATATGCGAGCGAAATTCAAATTTGCGAAACGCATCACCATTGGTCGAATCAAAACATGGAGTGTGACGTGCACGTTATGACATTTATCGGCGTCGATATTTCCCTGAGCTGTTTTGCTATGCAATATTTCTGTAGTATTTTCCATTACCTAGTGCGATTTTGATATATAGTGAGATTATAAATTATCAAGAAGAATGACTGAAAGTGGTTTAGTTAAAGCACAATCGGATAATCTACCAAAAATAGATTCATTTATGTCAGCATATTTTGTATCGTATGCGGATGCGCAAAATATGTAGGTAAGGACTAGCTATTATACACTGGGTTACTTCGATTGGGACTTTACCAAACACTTTCTCTTGTGGAATTATAATAGTGTTTTGCATTCCAATATTAAGCTATTTCCATTACTAGCTTTTTCCATTATCAAAATAGCAATTCAAACTGAAAATCCTGAACTGTCTATGCAAATAGTAAACAACACTGAATGACAACGTGTTCTGTGACGTCATCCAAAGCGCGCGAAAAAATGGGACCATTCAAACAGGTCAAATTTAATTGGTATTTTATATATTATTTTAAACATTATTTGATGTATATATATTCCCTATTAGAACGCTGGTTATAACGTTTGAAAATAATAGCATATTATGTAATTATAAGTAAATATCAGATAATAAATGGTTGGATGTTTTCAAATCACATATCAGACAAATCCACTGAAATCAAAGTTTCCTGGGTTTTAACAATATCGGTATTGCTTTTTTTTTGACAGTAACAGTAACTAGCATAATTTTACATATTTTGTTTTTTTTGAGATGTAAGAATTTAACAAAAAGAAAATAATAAAAAGGAGAAAAAAAAAATATTGGTGCATTATAAGATGAAGAATGAGTTTTTTAACTAAAAAACTGATGTTTAATATCATGCAGTTACTATTTAATTTAGTCCTACAATTACCTAATATACAGAACATTCAAATGAATATTATATAAACTGGATAATCTAAGAGGTTTCTTAAACAACTTGATAACTAGTTTTTGTAAATAATATGGTCTATTTATATTAAATTAAGAAATATCTCGGTAATAAAATCTTAAGAAGAAATATCTTATTATCCTAGAAATATCTGAAAAAATATAATATTGAATAATACTTAAAATAAATACGTACATCTAAAACACTTCCAACTATAGGATTTGCTGCAGCATTGGAAATTAAAATATCCACACCCCCAAAAGATTTAACAGCCTAAAAGAAAAAGTCAACAATTTCATAAAAAAAAAAAACATTGATTTAGTTAAATACTTCTTCAAATAATTTAGTTCGGTCTTCTTTCTTTGCTACATGGCAAACAATTCCACTGACAGTTAATCCTTCTGACTTTAATTGGGCCAGTGCAGCATCAACATTTTTTTGTTTCCTGCTGCTAATCACAACCTTTGCACCTTCCTGTGCCAACCTTTTTGCTATACCAAAACCAATCCTGTGAATTTTAACCTGTATTTTGATTTGAATTTGTGATTAATTTTACCCCTCAGTTGAAGCTGTGACTACAGCAACTTTTCCATCTAGACGATTTTTTGGGATGTAGGACATTGTTCTGTTGAATGTTATTGCACTTAGAGTTGGTTTATTAAAGACACAAGCCACTGCTTTAAACATGCTTGGTAATGCAATTGCATATAATTAAAATATATTTTTTATCGATTGTACTTTGGTCAGAGACAAACTTTGGTTAAGACAAACGACGTCTCTTGACTACAGCGCCGCTGTCCAAACAATTATGACAGGCAAAATGTAAACAAACCAGTAGCTGAATTTTTTTTATGACGGACTATTAAAAGGCAGGATAGGGTTAAAATGTACTTTAAAACATCACTTGAGATAACGTGGGCAGGCAACCCACAGTACACATTCTGCGCATGCGCATTGGTGGGTTTTCCAACGGAAATTGACATAAAACCTTCAGTGGCGTGTAAATCGTTGGATACGCATTATTATTTAAGGTGACGACGACGAATTCATATAACAAGTTTATTATTATTTTACAAATCTATTTAACGATAAACGAAACATAACATAATTTATTTGACAAGTTGAAACTTATTAGATTCTTGGTTTAACCCCGGTTAGATTAGGTTGCCCGCCACGAAGCGGGCAGATAAATTAAGACAATATACGCGCGTCAGCGAGAACTCT
Source organism: Phosphuga atrata (assembly GCA_944588485.1). Taxonomy (NCBI): domain Eukaryota; kingdom Metazoa; phylum Arthropoda; class Insecta; order Coleoptera; family Silphidae; genus Phosphuga; species Phosphuga atrata. The sequence continues at coordinate 24,017,979 of OX155896.1, read as the reverse complement.
CGATTCAATATAGGACAAAGTGGCAAGGGCCGTTGGTTTAACCGTGGTTAGATTAGGTTGCCCGCCGCGAAGCGGGAAGATAAATCAAGACAACATACGCACGGCAGCGCGAACTCTCTATCCAATATAGGACAAAGTGGCAAAGACCGTTGGTTTTACCTTGGTTAGATTAGGTTGTCCGCCGCGAAGCGGGAAGATAAATCAAGACAACATACGCGCGGCAGCGCGAACTCTCGATTCAATATAGGACAAAGCGGCAAGGATCGTTGGTTTAACTCTGATTAGGTTAGAGTTGTTGGGGTTTATTATCCCCAATTTAATAGAATTTTTATATACCCCCTTCAAATTTATTTTCCCTACGCCTTTGTGTTTTGCCCCTATGCGCATGCGCATAATACGTACGATGGGTTGCCTATACATGTCATCTCAAGTGATGTTTTAAAGAACATTTTAACATGACAGTAACCAAAAATCACTAAAATAATGTGTTTATCTAATGAAAAGGGGTTAAAATGTGACAACACATGACTTGAGATGTCATGTATAGGCAACCAACCGTATGCATTATGGGCATGCGCATAGGGAGCAAAACACAATGGCGGTGGGAAAATAAATCTGAGGGGGGTATATAAAAATTCTTTAAAATAGTAATAAACCCCAACAACTCTAAAAAAAGAGTTAAACCAACGGTCCTTGCCGCTTTGTCCTATAGTGAATCGAGAGTTCGCGCTGCCGCGCGTATGTTGTCTTGATTTATCTTCCCGCTTCGCGGTAGGCAACCTAATCTAACCATGGTAAAACCAACGGTCCTTGCCACTTTTTCCTATAATGGATCGAGAGTTCGCGCTCCCGCGCGTATGTTGTCTTGATTCATCTTCCCCCTTCGCGGCGGACAACCTAATCTAACCAAGGTAAAACCAACGGTTCTTGCCACTTTATCCTTCATTGGACCGAGAGTTAGAGCTGCCGCGCGTATGTTGTCTTGATTTATCTTCCCGCTTCGCGGCGGACAACCTAATCTAACCAAGGTAAAACCAACGGTCCTTGCCACTGTCTCCTACATTGGACCGAGAGTTCGCGCTGCCGCGCGTATGTTGTCTTGATTTATCTTCCAGCTTCGCGGCGGGCAACCTAATCTAACCAGGGTTAAACCAACGGCCCTTGCCACTTTGTCCTATATTGAATAGAGAGTTCGCGCTGACGCGCGTATATTGTCTTAATTTATCTGCCCGCTTCGCGGCGGGCAACCTAATCTAACCGGGGTTAAACCAAGAGTCTAATAAGTTTCAACTTGTCAAATAAATTCTTCGTACTAACCTTAAATAATGCGTTATGTTTCGTTTATCCTTAAATAGATTTGTAAAATAATAATAAACTTGTTATATGAATTCGTCGTCGTCACCTTAAATAATAATGCGTATCCAACAATTTACACGCCACTGGAGGTTTTATGTCAATTTTCATTAGAAAACACACCAATGCGCATGCGCATAATGCTTACGGTGGGTTGCCTATAAATGTCATCTCAAGTCATGTCTTAAAGCACATTTTAACCGAAAATAGATTAATAGATTTTAAAAAATGTTTTTATTTTCATATTTAGGGAGAGATTATTATTTTATTTAATAAAATAAAACTGCAAAATACAGCAGTCCGCCATGATAAGCTGAACAGCTGAACACCAATCAGAGTGAAACACGTCACCATCCGGTATACGTACTTTGTTTACACTTTGTTTCGTAAGAACTTCGACGATCTCTGCAATTTTTAATTGATTTTACCTTCATTTATAAAGTATTTAGTGATTTTCATCGATCAGTTACTTAGTTTTGTGTTCTTAAAACATGGAAGAAGGATTTACCAGGGCAAATAGTTTTAATTTGCCCAGGATTGATTTGTTGATGTTAGGAGAGTTTCTTTCATTAAATAAAGACCCTTTTGGTTCAAATGTGCTAAGAGGCCCTAGATGTATAGGCAACCCACCGTACGCATTATATGCATGCGCATTGGTGGCATAACACAAAGGCGTAGGGAAAATAAATTTGAAGGGGGTATATAAAAATTGTTTAAAATGATAATAAACCCCAACAACTCAGAATTACTGTTGGAAATTTATTTTTGTTTGTATTTTCATACAATGATTATTCATAATATTTTATTTTGGCGGCATTTTTATAGTTGTTATGTTGGTAAAACTTTTTTACATATACCGTTTTTTCCTGTCCGTTAACTAGCTTTACGTTTTTGTTTGTCGTTAGATGAAGATTCTGTGTTTAGTATTCTGTGTGTTTTTTTAATGTTTTAGTTTAAGAATAAACGTTCATCCTAAAATTAATGTGCATTTGAATGATTAAAACTTAATAACAATAATTACATTACTTTCTTCAACCCCAATTACATTAGTTTCTCTCAATTAGTCTGCAGTATTTCCAAGTACTGAATATCCAACGGTCCTATATTGAATCGAGAGTTCGCGCTTCGCGGTGGGCAACCTAATCTAACCAAGGTAAAACCAACGGTCCTTGCCAGTTTGTCCTATATTGGATCGAGAGTTCGCGCTGCCGCGCGTATGTTGTCTTGATTTATCTTCCCGCTTCGCAGTGGGCAACCTAATCTAACCAGGGTTAAACCAACGGTCCTTGCCACTTTGTCCTATATTGAATCGAGAATTCGCGCTGCCGCGCGAATGTTTTTATTTTTTTTATTTTCCAAAGTGACTCCACTGAAACGGAAGGACAGAGGGACCGCCAGCGATGGCATTACTGCCTCTGCCCACCCTTCGAATAAAAATACAACAGGATTTACACGAAAGTAAAATATGCTATACAATAGCATTTAGTGCCCCATGAGCGAAAAATCTTATATGAATTATATAAAACATGTGAAACCCACTAATAAATACTATGCCACGTGCAAATGCATTTGAGTGGAATAAAAATTTCTTTCTTTTGCGTGGCAGACACAAATTTAATTGTAAACAAAAATATTGAAATTTTATGTGTAGCATTTGATGAAATATATGTGTCAGATTTTATTAAAAGTATTGTTACATTCTGGAAATAATATGTATATCCATTGTTATATAAAAGTACAGAGGATTAAATAAAAATGCAAACATTTCTTGAATTGTTTATTTAATGATTGTTTATTTTGACAGTTGCTGCCTCCCTTTTTATTGTCTATGAAATGGTCCCAAAGATTCCATTGTTAGGTTTGAGTTTGAAATGTCATGTGTCTAAGTTTGTCATATTCTCTCTGTAAAGGTGGTAGGTTAGTAGTCACTAGTGTAACAAATATTTGTATTCGCATTCGCGTATATTCGCATATGTCTTGACATTCGCATTCGCAAATATTTTGCAAATATGAACATCAGAAAAAATACATATGCGTAAATAATAGGTAAATAAACAAAAAAATATTAATTTCTTATTTTCTTTTCTTTCTAATTTTAATTAGAAATTTTTTTGATCATGTATTGAATATTTAACAAGGAAAAAGCTTTTTTCATGTTTGTGCCTCCATTCCGAACTACACATTTCACTTTTTTTTTTAGGTATTTCCCATGATGACAACATACCTACATAAGTTTACGAGCAATGTTTTCTCCGGTATGGCAGATGTCATTGAACACATCTGCCTTTAACGCTATCATTTTTCTTCCGAATTTTTCTGTAATCTGAAACTACAGAACAAGAATCTGACCAGATCTCACTGGTAAATGACATTTTTGACATCTGTAATTCGTGGATTTTTTGGCCCAATTTGCCATATAATTCATAGGAGACCAAAGAAGTAAAATACTGACCGGGCTTTAAATTATACGATGAACCTAGGTGCTTCACTAGTCTTACGAATCCCGTTGGATTCTATTGATTCCACGAAACTAAATGGCAAGTCTTTCGACGCAATCATTTCCATTATTGATTTATCAACCAAGAACCTTACAGATTTATTATCACACTGTTTCGTTTTTTCGACACATTCTTGAAGTGACATCTGTTTAGTGTCAGATTTAGTACTTTGGTGGGAAGATTTCGTTTTTTTGCAATTCAGCAAACACGGCTTTATGCATTGACTTCAAATGATTTCTTATAGCCGTTGTAGTTCTTCCTTTTGAAGAATATTTATTGTTACAGAGCTTGGATCTAGCTCGTAAAGCACCGCAAAGCATGAAATTAATCCATATTTCAGTAGAAGTAGAAACTGATTTTAAAATTAATTTAACTGAATATTCGCATTCTCGAATATTGGCGGCATAAATTCGCATGCCGCTGATATTCGCGAATGTGAATATTCAGTTAAATTAATTTGGATGCGCATTCGCAAATGCATAAAAATTGGCATTCGTTATGCACATCGCTTGGACTGAACTCGGGACCCCAGAAACATAAGCTAACAATATTCAAATTTAAAACTCTTTATTTACAATACTTACCTACAGAAAACAAAAACGTATACAAAATGTAAATGTAATATTGTATATTATATTAAGGTAATTACATATATACAGAAATACCTAGCGATAATCGCCACACTTACATTTTTAGGGTTCCGTACCGAAAACGGAACCCTTATAGGATCACTTTGTTGTCCGTCTGTCTGTCTGTCTGTCTGTCTGTCCGTCTGTCTGTCTGTCTGTCCGTCTGTCTGTCAAGACCATTTTTCTCAGGAACGCGTAGAGGTAACCACTTGAAATTTATATCAAATACTCGGGTCTGCGGTCTCTTTCAGCTGTGAAAAAATCAAACTTGTAAGTCAACGCGATCAAAAGATATGACCGTTTATGTCGCATATTTCGCGATTTCACAAGGGAATCAAAACCTATAGGGTACTTCCCGTTGACATAGAATCATGAAATTTGGCAAGAAGCGGTGTCTTACAGCACATCTAAAGGGAAAAATCTGAAAACCGTAAATATGTAGTTTAATTACAAGGAAAATGCGAATTTACTATTAGAAACTTATGAAAATACACTAATGTTGTCGTACTGGTTTTGTCAGGCTCCAGAAGCATATGGGTTGCATACAGTTAGGTCCTCCTCGGTTAGGTCCGAAGGTTAAAAAGTATGTGTTGGCACCAAGCTGTTTATTCTGAATTTTCTTTGTTTATATTCATTATGCATTTCATCACGTACGCTCTATATACATAACATATACAGGGTATATATTATGTCTAAATTTTGCTTGTTTATAACCGATATGCGACATACTCAAGTCCCCTAAGATCCTGTATATATTATATTTCGTCTAATTTTTCTTTAAAATCTACATATACTTAAATCACGTACGCCCTATATTTTTTGGTAGTCAATTGCCCAAAAGCAGTCAATTGAACAACTGAATGTTAAGAGTATCGAAATAGATCTAGAAATAGTTAATATATTAGTTTATATTAGATCTAGAAATAAGTGTAATACTAAAATAAGTAAGTTTTCTTTTTATATGTTTAAAAATATTCGCGTTATTTAAAAAAATACCCTGTATACCTTTATACAGGGTATATAGGTATACAGTCAAAATTGAGCAGTAAAAACAAATAGTGAAGTTCCAGAACCCCTAAACACTCATAGTGAATGGGGGATGTATGGTAATAAAATATAGGGTAGAATTCCATCGTACGACAGCGACATCTTGAGGTTATGCTTGCAGCGGTACTAAGATGGTCGTGATTTCAGGAGGGCCACTTGTCAAGTTAACTGAATGTGCTTGCTACATCCTCCACAAAAAAATATACCTTACTTACAAGTTTGTACGGAACCCTCGGTGCGCGAGTCACAACTCGCACTGGGCCGTTTTTTTTATGGCTAGCACTACTACATGCTGGAGGGGTTAGTTACACATTATAAAGAACAGTGTTTAATATTTATTTTATTTATTTGGTGAAAAATGTTTACAAACACGCAAGACATGCAAGAAAAAACTTAAAAAAACTGTTAAGGAGGTAAGGATCCTCCTCAAAAGAGAAAGGAAGGCGGGATAAAGGAAGAGGATATTTGAGACGAGCGCCCAAGATTGCATCTCTCGTTATACCCCGTATTAAAGGATTCCTGTGACTTCTTGTTTGATTGGCATAGAATTTCACAGGGAGTTCATGGACATAATAGACAACCATCAGGATGTCTGCCAAATAGTGCAAGTACGCGATCCTCGGGTATCTGTATCGATTCAATGCCAATCTGAGACATTTGTTCTGGAATACCCGTAGTGGCCTTAAATTGCTGCGAGCAAGGTTATACCAAACAGGAGATGCGTACGTCATTATTGGTCTTTATTACCATTATTGGTCTATAAGATCATTTTATAAATCAGTAATCTGTTTTCCTGGTTCAGTCTACTATTTTTTACGAGGAGGCTGTACAGATTCCTCATGGTCGCATATAGTTTTCTTACAGTATTCTTGCCTTGCTTCTTATATGTTAATTCTGACACTATTTTAGCTCTTACTTGGTGAAATTTTGACATAATGTAATGTTTGAGAAAAAATACATGTACACTTTTCACATATAATTTATTAATGATGACTATAGTTTCGCTATTATCATAGTATCTTCAGATCATAGTCACTATGATCTCAAGATGCTATGATAATAGCGAAACTATAGTCATCTTATATGTTAGTCTGCTATCTAATGACATCCTTAAGTATTTCACTGTAGATGAGGGTTTGATGTTTTTGCCTAGAATTTTGGGTGAGATTGAGAGTTCGTTATTAGTTATCTTTCTAGTGAACGAGATTGTTTCAGTTTTGTACGCGTTGTTGGTGATTTTCCATTTTTCGAAAAATTTTGGTAATTAGATCAGCTGGGTATGGATCTTCCATATGGATCCATTTATACTAATTTTCAGGAATCTATTTGTCAGACCAGACCAGACCAGACCTTGTCGAACGCTTTCTGTACATCTATCGTTTTGTCTCGGAATTTTCTGATGAGTGATTTAATTTCACGCTGTTTCTGTCATTATGTTTTTGTCTGTGTGAGAACTGGATCTTTGCCACTTCCGTCTCATTTACTTCTGTCTGTAATCAATTTTTTTATTTCCTGTGGGAGTTCGTCTTGGACAAAGCCTCGTAATATTGCAGTGGTCTTTTGTCGAGCCGTCTGAGTATTTTGGGTAAATTTTTCGACTTCTATCTCTATTTCCTTTGACGAGCTAATTTTCATATTTATGCGAGTCTTGTTGTCTAGTATTTCCCAAAATTGTATCCAATATGTTAAATTTTATACCGTCTATTTGTTTGTTTCATCTGTATCACGAATTTATCATAAGGTTGTGATCTGAGGTTAGGTCCGCTAGTGACTCTGGTTGCGTAAGTTCTTGTATGTTTCTATCCAAAGAATCAGGACTAGAGGAGGCGCTCTAAATGGGTAAGTATACCAAAAGGCTTAGAGGAAGAGAGTGGGGTACAATAGATCTATAAAGGTCGCAGTACAAGTTGTCACCACCATATTTACGATCTACAATCTTTTACAAAACTACATCAATTGTCGTCGGCGTTGTCCTGTTTGTCGCATAGTGCGTTGGTATATCTGAATATGTCAAGTTCGTGCCATTCTTTTGTAGGTGTTTATAAAGAGCAATCCCACTCGCATTGTTTATGTGAGAGTTCCAGAGAGTGTGTAGCAGAGTGTGTAGTGTTGAAGTCACCCGCGACTAGAACCTACTCTTCTAGAGCTGTTCATAAGTTCCTTCAAGTCGGTCTGTTTCAATGTATTCCTATGTAAATGTAAATGCAAATGTATAGAGGTTTTTAAAAACACATATTATTTACTTTTTGGGGCGTGATTAGGTTTCATAAATAATGAATTTCGAATTACAATAAAAAACATATATATATATATATATATATATATATATATATATATATATATATATATATATATATATATATATATATATATATATATATACACATAATCGGATAAAGTTCGTTATTATAACGTATAGGTATAACGAATAAGTTATAACGAACGTATTCTTATAATATTTTTTTAAATAAATTATGTTCAAAATGTATTAATTGTTTTTATGTATAATAAAATTATTTAAATTATTTCAAATACATTTTAACCTTAAAATGCAAGTATATTTTATTTGTTTGTTATTTTTAACTTTTACCTATATACGTGGAAAAAGTATACTTTTTCCGGTGAAAGTAGACATATGAAGCTGATTTCAAATTTAAACTCACTTTTACCTATCAAATTGGTAGATGTATACATATACCGGTATATGTTCACATTTGTCGATTTTGTACTTTTACTGTTACATATATATGTATATAAATAGGTCTATTGTAGATCGTATAAAGTATTGTCTTCAAGTGCAATTCCTACAATTTCTATTTAAATTTTTCTATGTATCCTAATTCTCCTGAAAGGTATATCATTTCTTAGCAATATAGCCACCCCACCGGGTCCATCATCTCGATCACACCGAATGCAAGTACAGCCTCTCAAATTGAAATTCTTACTTGGATTCAGTTTGGTTTCGGATAGGAGCAGGATATTCGTGCTATAAAATCAATCAGCTGGGCAACTTTGTTCAGCACGTTATTTGCATTTCAGGTACATAATCTCAATAGATCCATTATGGATTATCAAGTCGATGCAAGAAAGTGATGAGGACCACAAGGCGCTGCATTTCAGCTTTACAGGTGCCAAGGCTGCCTAACAGCTCCCTTGCCCTCTGAAGCTCTAGGATTTTCAGCTCTAGAGAACGGTAAACAGCAGCGAAATCATTTTCGGCACACAAAAACTACGCAACAAGACGAACAAGTCGATTTGTAAATTGTCGGGAAAGATTCAATAATTCGTGGAGAAATTTCAAACTAAAATTTATCCGATTCTCGATTTGCTAAGTAGATGTCTCGGAAACGGTTGCAGATAATCAAAATCGATTGGCGGCATCGTTTTCAGAAGGTCATTTTCCCAGCCAGCGTTTTAATGTTGCAGGAGTATTGCAGCAATGTTACTTTCGCAACGTTAAACATTACTGCAACATTCTTGCAACATTCCTATAACATTCCTATGTCCGCCTCTCTGCAACGTTCAGAAATGTTATGGGAACGTTGCACGGAACATTGCAGGAACGTTGCGGGAATGTTGCGAACATTGCAGGACCGTTCCGGAAACATTACGAACATTGCAGGATCGTTGCAGGAATATTGCGAACGTTACATGAATGTTGCAGGAGCATTGTGAACATTGCATGAATGTTGCAGGAATATTGCGAATGTTGCAGGAATTTTACAGGAATATATTGAATATTGAAAAATAGAAAATTATATTTTTAGTTTTATTCTCTTTTATTTACATCTTTCACTTTCTCTTTTAATATATTTTTTTAATTTATGTACTGTTACTGTTGTTCTCATCGGAGAAAACTTCCGCATTTGTTTTTTTGGCTCGGCTCACTCTTGTTGGAGTTTGAATAAGCCATTTCGCCAGAGTCTCTTCTATATCTTTTTCCCACCATTTCTCTCCGCCAACCTTTTTTAAAGTCTCTGTAAAATTGTAGGACAATATAAAATATAAGTAAAAATATCTGGCAAAAGTATAAAAATGTTCACTTTTAACCCGTTAATTCACAGTGTCACCTCTAGGTGACGGGACTTTGCGATTTTTTTTACATGCAATTTATTATATTTTAAAAACAAATATATTACTACTAAAATGTCAATACTTAGTAGTGTTTCTGATTTTATTTTGGGCACCACAGGAGTTATGTTATCTGTCAAATTAATTCAATTGTTTCAAACAGTCTTGATTTTTTGCTTGTATGTGTTTTGTGAAATTTACATTCTTGTAAAAATGTCAAAAGGATAAGTACTGTAATAGTTTTTATTGCAAATTATTGTCAAATAATCAAACTAATACTAAGAGTGTATTTTTTTCAAAAAATTATTAGTTTTGTATTCAAAATAAAGGTAGTTATCGCGTTTTGCTCCCCTGTAGGTGCCACCCCTTAAAAAAAAAACTAGGGGATAGTTTTTTTTTCTTTTTCATCATTCAATTCATTTCAATCATCAATTGGCTGAAACATCGTTTCTTATTCGAACGACCTTGCCAACTGAATTTTAAGGCAATGTGTTTGTTGTACAAGTAGGTTATGTAAACGCGTTTAGAAGGGACTCAGCGTTCATACACTAATACACTACATACAAGTGGAAGAGAGGAGTGCAGAAAGAACAGAAAGCGTAGATAAATTCAGCAACGTTTTATTGAGTATAGGTATACACGCGCCGATCGGCGGAGAATACACGCGCCGATCGGAAAAATAACTAAAAATATAATACATTTTTGAGTATAAGAATAAAAAAAAGTGAGACGAGTAAAAATAATCACAATAAAAATAAATGATAATATTATAATAATGAAAAAAAATATTGGCGCAGTCTTACTGGAATGTTGCAGGAATGTTGCTACAACATTCACATTGCAATATTGCAACTGGAATGTTGTAGGAATGTTGCTACAACATTCACATGGTAATATTGCAACTGGAATGTTGCAGGAATGTTGCTGCAACACTCACATTGCAATGTTGCCACTGGAATGTTCAGGAATGTTGCTGCAACATTCGGAATGTTGTACTAGCTGCAACATTCATGCAACATTCAACGCTGGCTGGGTTCCTATTGATACACTAAGATTGACCGCGGGAAATTCACGTCTTTCCGAGATCTCTACTCGAGCGCCGAAATTTCTTAAAAAAATCTTTAATTCTTGCAGGCAATAGTGAACGGAAAGAGCTAGCAAAATATAATTTGCATATCTGTAATCATCAGCAAAAACGCTTTCAGAAACGTGAATGAAAAACAGAAACTGGAATGTTGCAGGAATGTTGCTACAACATTCACATTGCAATATTGCAACTGGAATGTTGTAGGAATGTTGCTGCAACATTCACATTGTAATATTGCAACTGGAATGTTGCAGGAATGTTGCTGCAACATTCACATTGCAACGTTGCCACTGGAATGTTCAGGAATGTTGCTGCAACATTCGGAATGTTGTACTAGCTGCAACATTCATGCAACATTCAACGCTGGCTGGGTTCCTATTGATACACTAAGATTGTCCGCGGGAAATTCACGTCTTTCCGAGATCTCTACTCGAGCGCCGAAATTTCTTAAAAAAATCTTTAATTCTTGCAGGCAATAGTGAACGGAAAGAGCTAGCAAAATATAATTTGCATATCTGTAATCATCAGCAAAAACGCTTTCAGAAACGTTTTTAAATTTTGCTGTAACAAAAAATAACGATTTCGCCTAAATAGATTTTCTCGCATTTCGTCGTTTCCGCGGTCTGTACTCCCCGTGTCGATGGTATTTCTTAACTGAGAGCTTCCTAGGGAATATTATACACAGAGATGTGTGAGAATATTTTCCGACTAATTTTGGGACACTGCATCGATTGGTGAAGACTAGAAGTCTCTGTGGTGAGCCGTTCACCAGCGTCAAATCAGTCTAGTCTTCTCAAATCGTATCTTTTTTGTGTTGTTATTAACAATTCCGTGTCGTTTAAATTTGAGTTGATTAATCCGCGAAACTTGTAGAGTTTTTGTGAGGTATCTTTCTTATGAGCTGTTTCAGTTTCTGCGGAGAGAGAGAATGCGCGAGATTCTCGGTCGAAGTTGAGGCTTAATTATTAAAAACAGGTGCGCATTATTTTGCAGTTGCAGCGAGATTTTAATGTAAGTGTTAAATATTGTTGATTTGTTTGTAATTGTCTGTACTGTTCTCATTGAATTTTCACGAAAGTTAACTTTTTTCTTAAGCCAAGCAAAAAAATCCAAGCTGCTTCGGCACCGTGTCGCCTACAACTCGGGTATTAGACAGTTCTTTAATACATTAATTTGTTGTGTTTGTTTTTAATTAGTTTTAATCGTTTCGCTAAAAGGTAATCCATCAATCTCGATTCTTTAAGGGGTTAGGCCACTCTACAGAGTGAGAAAAATAGGATTTCGTGATTTCTTTTTCAGGGAAAATATCAAATAATTCGAGATTTCAAAGTTATAAGTTCTTTGTACATATGATTAGCTGTAAAACAAAATTGTTATAGTTCAATCATATATTTAAAAATGGCGGCTGTGCAGCGTTTTTCAAAATGGACTCTTCATTTTGGAAGGGTTTATAGCCGTATCAACAGCTACTGTAAATTTTGAATTATGATGAAACATTAAATTTTTCTTGAAAAATACGTAGGATATACGTGGAGATATACGAGAAGTACGTAGGATATTTTTTGATATATTGATTTTTGGCGAATGGCCCACTTCCAAAGTCAAACTTTCTAAATTCGTAGAAAAATTGCCAGAAAATTGTTAATAACAAATGTACTATGCCATATTAAAAATAAATCCTACGTACTTATTTAGACAATATATTTCTAAAGATCGAGTCAAATGAGTTTCATCATGTTGGGCATGTGGTAGAATGAGCAATTCAGCGACCTCCTCAAACATGTCCCATTGTATATTATATTTGTACATAGCATTATATTAAATATAAACATGTAATAGTATATATGTTACGGTAAAAGTACAAAATCGGCAAATGTGAACATTTACCGGTATATGTACACATCTACCAATGTGATAGGTAAATGTGAGTTTAAATCTGAGATCAGCTTTATATATCTACTTTTACCGGAAAATGTTTACTTTTTGTGTGTTACAATATCACGTGTGTCTTGTTGGACAGCCCATGCGTTGTGTATGTTAATGTAAACCTATAACAATTGCCAACAACATAATGCATATATGCACATTTGCCGGAAATAATTGGTAAATGTAAGTTGAACTCACATTTACCAACCAAGAAGGTAAATGTGTACATATGCCGGTAAATGTTCACATTTACCTAACTACGCACTTTTACCGTAACCTATATACAGTAAATGCTTAAAAAAAAAATAAGTGAATTGGTTGAAAATTGAAATTTGTCGAAAACATCAAAATAATTTGCAAAAATTGTCAAATTTTCAAAAAACAAAATCTCTATTCGAAACAAGTTTTTTTTTTTTTTGTTGATTTGAGTGTATAAACTTTGCAAAATGCATGTTTTTTATGTAAAAATTGGACGAAAACGTCAAAATAATTTACAAAATTGCCAAATTTTCAAAAACCTCTGTTGGAAGAATTTTTTTTTTTGTTGATTTGAGTGGACAAACCTCGCAAAATTATTTTGTTTTGTGTCAAAATTGAACGAGAACGTCAAAATAATTTGCAAAAATTTCCAAATTTTCAAAAACCAAAATCTCTATTCGAAGCAAATTCTGTTTTTTTGTTGATTTGAGTGGTCACACTTTGCAAAATTCTTTTGTTTTATGTCAAAATTAAACGAAAACGACAATATAATTTGCAAAAATTGCCAAATTTTCAAAAACCTAAATCTCTATTCCAAGCAAATTTTGTTTTTTTGTTCATTTGAGTGGATAAAATTTGCAAAATTCATTTATTTTATTTAAAAATTGGACGAAAATATCAAAATAATTTACAAAAATTGCCAAATTTTCAAAAACCAAAATCTCTATTCGAAGCAAATTCTGTTTTTTGTTAATTTGAGTGGATACACTTTGCAAAATTCTTTTGTTTTATGTCAAAATTGAACAAAAACGGCAAGATAATTTGCAAAAATTGCCAAATTTTCAAAAACCTAAATCTCTATTCCAAGAAAATTTTGTTTTTTGTTCATTTGAGTGGATAAACTTTGCAAAATTCATTTATTTTATATAAAAATTGGACGAAAATATCAAAATAATTTGCAAAAATTGCCAAATTTTCAAAAACCAAAATCTCTATTCGATGCAAATTTTGTTTTTTGTTGATTTGAGTGGATAAACTTTGAAAAATTCATTTGTTTTATGTCAAAATTGGACGAAAATGTCAAAATTAATTGGCAATTATTTCCAAATTTTCATAAACCAATATCTTTATAAGAAACAAAATTTGTTTTTTTTCGTTAATTTGAATGAACAATCCTTGCGTTTTTTTTTTGTATCAAAATTGAACGAAAAAGTCAAAATAATTTTCAAAAATTGCCAAATTTACTAATAACCAAAATCTCTATTCGATGCAAACTTTGTTTTTTGTTGATTTGGGTGGACACACCTTGAATTTTTTTTTGTTTAATGTCAAAATTCGACGAAAACGTCAAAATAATTTGCAAAATTTGCTTTATTTGAAACAAATTTTTTTGTTGTTGATTTGAGTGGACAAAATTTGGTAAATTCTTTTGTTTTGTGACAAAATTGGACGAAAACGTCAAAATAATTTCCTAAAATTGCCAAATTTACTAATAACCAAAATCTCTATTCGAAGCAAAAACTGTAATATATAGTTTCATCTACGAGAAGAGATTTTTTCGAATCCACATTTCTTCTTCACACTTACGTTAAAACAACTTCATGTTGGGACAACTTTATGTTGAAACCACTTCATGTTGCGACAACTTCATGTTGCTGCTTGGTATTGCGACAACTTGAAGTTGCAACAACTTTATTTTGAACTTGAATTACACTACTATCTTATAATAATTAAGTGGACCATGGAAAGCACAATCTAATCCAATTCAGTTAGCATTGTAGAGAATTCATTAAATTAGCTACATTTTAATCTAGTAGACTACATAGACAAGACAAGGAAGAGGCAAGACTATTAGAGATTACTTACAAATCAAGGAACTGTTCCTTAACCAACGTGGCCACAGCGCCTGTGCTAAAACTATGCAAAACTAGAGATTACTCGAACTATCTTTCCCTACTGATGGAATTTTTGAATTTTTTGATCTTTTTTGTAGAGTGTGCAAAATGGTGCAAAAGATGCAAACCAATAAAAAGCTGTTTAATTCAATCCCTATTCTTCCAGATACACTTTACATCTTAATTCTCAAATTAAAAATTGGTTTTAACTTGTAGAGTTTGCAATTTACTAGATTAGTCTAGTTCCACCGTTTTCCACTTCTCAACGTATTTTTCTTTTTAAGGCGAACGCAGGTCAGCTTTTCTTGCCATGGAGCTAAACTCAATAAAGAAGATTATCCCATTGGTCAATCAAGATGATTGCGACGAAATATACGAAAATGCAACTCAAAAGAGACTCGTGTCTCACAAACCATCACCAAAGCCCTGCAACAGTTCGACGCAAACAAGAAAATCTAGCAGAAGACGTGGAATAGATTGCATCACTCTTCCCGTCTGCTCCATATTGAAACACTATTAAAATTCTTTGAAAGTGAACCAGACCGAGTACGGATTTGTATCCGTCTTTTTTATTCGTAGACAATGATAATAATAATGTTAGAGTCATTACTATCCCACAATTCCGTAAAGATTCTGGATGTACAAATGGTGAAAGTCGAGTTGAAAATAAATTACAATCTGCAAAACTTGTAGAAGAAGGGGCAGGATTTGTGGATTTGAGAGGGGCGTATGTATATATTCAAATGTTTTATGTATTTTTGCTATCATTATTTTGGTTTGGATGTTTCCATGATAATAATGGTCCAAAGAGAGAAATGGAAGAACAGTTTGAGATTTTAAAGCAAGTTTTACCCGATGCTGACCCAAGATATCTGGAAGAACGTTTAAGTAATATTTCCGATCATAACGAGTTACAGTTATTCATTTCTGAAGCCATCGACTGGAAAAATTATCCGAAATACCTGATGCTTTACGGTATTAATTTTACGGTATTTAAAGAAAGTGATTTGATTATTTGCTTGGTTTATTTTTAGAAGGGCATAGTTATCAGCGCAAATGAGAAAATACACAACAGAGTTCAATGAGGAAAACTTCCTGAAGGAGTTTCCAAATCCTGAGGAGTATTTTCACCCAGACTCCAAAAGGAAATTTGCTGATGATTGTTTGCCAAGAAGCCCAGACTACTACTCTATATTGAACTTTTTGAAAAACCACTACAACAAAGTGACCCTCACATACATCACATATGTTTTCGCTCAAAATTTGAATGTTTTCAAAGCGTGTAAGATTTTTGATCACACCAAAGAGGGGTTGTTGAAAGGGGGGTCTTTAATGAAAACTGTTTATGCTATCAATACGGACAATATTCCTATGTTGCAATTGGTAGTAAATTTGTTGGAAAAACGAGTTTTAACTTTCTAAATGGTGTTGCTTTTTAGTTTGCGTATTTGGAACATAAGCAGGAAATTTTGGATTATAAAGATGCCAAGGAGAAGAATTATAACATTCAGAGGAAATCAGCTAAAAAGGATGAATTGATGGTTCTGATTCTGGAGATAACAATATCAAGTGTTTAAATTCAGATTGCATGAAGGAGAGTTGCAGGAGAGGCAAGGAACCCTCTCATTTGCCCCTGCGCTGCAATGAAGTCGAAAAGGACAGCGACGTTCAGAAAAAAACTTACATTGAGAAGAAAATAACAGAAGCTTTAATCAGGTAAAATAATATACACAAGACAAGACCATAGTATAACATGTTCATGTGGTGCAAATCTTTGTTACATTTGCAAGAAACCTGTAGAGTCTTTTACACTAACTTATTACAAACAGGATGTTTTGCAAACTGCAAAGAAAAATCCTATTGTTCTGCCGCCTGGAGTTGTACTGCCCAGGATTCAACCTTTTCGTTTGTTTTTAAATTTGTGTGTTTGTGTGTATGTCTGAGTGATTTTTAAAGTGTTTTTATTGAGTTATATGTACATTTGCATAGCAGTACCACTGATAAACTGTATAGTAAGTTACGTTGAAATGCGCGTGCGCATTAGTATGCGCAGAATATGCGTAGTAGTATAAATAACGTGAAGTGAACCGTACGCTTAATAACATCTTTGTAACCTCTCTCTCTGTATTTAGGATTAGTATTTGTTCTTAGATTAAAACCTAATATATAATTAATATCTTGTTTTTCATTTCACCTCTTTAACATGGTAGCTAAGCATGGTTAACAAGGAGGATTAATATTAGTCTTACCGAAAATAGTTAACACGTGCACAAAGGAGAACACGTGGTAAAAACGGCCGGAAGAAGTGAAATCGCGATAACGGTATTTGATGGTGAGGACTACAGCATGTGGAGAAAACGTATTATTATGTTTTTAAAAATGAAAAAATGTGTAACGGTTGTAGAAAGACAAAAAGTGGCAGCAGATAAAGAAGATTGGGATGAAAACGATTTAAAAGCGATAAACTATATTTACAGTGCGGTATCAAATAGACAGCTGGAATTTATTTGCGACAAAGAAACGGCATACGATATCATAAAAAAACTCGACAACTTATATTTAAAAGAATCTACAGCGTTACAGATTGTGTGTCGGAATAAATTAGAGAAGTTGAGGTTAAAAGACTATAGTGATTTGACAATATTTTTTTGTGACTTTGAAAGAGCCGTAAATGAATTAAAAAACTCGGGGGCAAGTGTAACAGAAAAAGGAAAGTTAAATTATATACTAAATACTCTGCCGGAATCCTACAGTTATATAGGGGATTTAATTGATACGTTAAAAGACACTGATCAAACAGCAGAATACGTGAAAAGTAAAATTCAAATGGCAGAATTGAAAAACAGAAGAGATGAAAACCCGGAAAGGAAGTCAAGTGCATTTATGGTAAACCAGGAAAGGAAGTGTTTTGGCTGCGGTGAAATTGGTCACATACAAAGAAACAGCAGAAACGGCAACCAAGCGAACAGAAGCAGAGGGACATGGCGGTCATCTAGAGGCCGAAATAGTTCAAGGAGAAATTACGGCAGAGGGCGCGGAAACCAAGTAGTACGGGAGCTAGCGACGTCGGGACAACAAGAATTTTAGGTAGGCTGGTTTTTAGATATGCTCTCTGTCTCACTTTCACTGTCGGCATACGGGCTATCTGGCTGGCGTCAGAGGTTGCTTTCATTAGTGCGCATCGTATTTGTACAGGTAAAATAATAATTTTCCAAATCATTTTAAGAAGGTTTTTCTTTTTTTTTATTAACTTTATTTAGCTTTTCGAAATGTAAATATATTATTGCCAGACATTTTTATCATTGCTTAACATAACAATGTGCCAGACGCTAATTTTGATTAAAAAAAAAACAAAATTCAAATTATTTTAGTATGGCTGAAATTTTGATATGATGTTATTTAAGTATCAACAAATCTAAAATTAATTTGCCAGACAATAATTCGATAGTTAAACCACCTGCCAGACCGATTTAAAACTGAAAAGGGAGTGGCCATGTTGCAAGAGTTCTGACTGTCACGTCAATTGCGCAAGCGCGATAGACAGTGATATCAGCTGTTCGTTGTTAATGTAGCGTCAGTTTAGTCACGTGGTACTTGTTGCTTTAATGTTTTCAAGAAAATTGTATTACAATGATTAGTGATCAAATGAAATGTGTTTTCTGTAAAGACAGAAATGGAAAAATAATTACTTTCACAGAAGAGAAATGGAAAAAGTGTAAAGAGGTTTTACAAATACGTGTAAATTTTAACCTAAAATACAATAGTGTACAGTTACCAGAGCAAATTAATGACACTGATGGATATCACAGAAATTGTTATAGTAGTTTTACATCTTTAATGGCAAAGTATCGTAACTTATCTACCGTTAATTTATCATCAATAGCAGATCTCCCCAGCACATCAAGTTCAACTCCGGTATCAAATACTGCAATAGATGTTAGCGAGACCAGGTCAGATAATATTGGTCCAAATTCAAATGTAAATATCCAAGAAATTGAAACTTCTAATGAATTTTTTGAGACTGAAAATATGGTTATTATAGAAACAAATTCAGATGTTAAAAGAGTAAACAGATGTAAAAAGGTGTTAAAAGATCGTACACAAGCAAGAAGTAAACAACAAACTTTACATTCCTCAAATGACGCAAAAATTTATGGAAAAGTGACAGAGTGGATGATAAAATTAGATAATCAACAGTTGTTAGAAAAAGTACAAAATTTAAAATCTACAAGTGGAATTATCTTTTATCATCATTCGTGTGAATTGGGGTATTTAAATAGTTATAATAAAGTTATTGCTGACACTCCACAGACTTCGTGGCATGAGAATCGAAGCATCCACCAAGGTATTTTTAATCAGATTGTGTCATTAATAGATGAAGAGGTTATCAAAAAAAAACCTGTTTGCTGTTATCTTCTCTTTGTGATACATATAATAATGAGTTAAAACTTCAGCCTCAGTCAGATATAAGATTAATGACAAATCATTATCTTGAGGAAAAAATAATAAATCAATTCAAGAAGTCAATCAAAATTTCTATCAAATCTAAAAATAAAAAAAAAGTTATCATGCATAAAGATTGCAGTTTATTAGAAGATGATGATTTCATGAAACTTGAAGAGAATTACCTTATTAATAAAGTTGCATTAGTTCTGCGAAACACCATTTTAAAAATGGATAAACAAAATTACCATAAAAATCAAAACAAGTGATTTGATCAACGGTGAATGTATGATTCCTGAAAAATTAGATCGATTTTTCAAAGTATTAATCGGAGGCAAAGAAGTTCGTCGCAGAGATGGTGTTAACTGTAATCGATTAAGCAACTCCATGGCTTCTGATATTATATTTTGTGTAAGTAATGGTACTATTAAACCATCAAAACACATTACCCTTGGTATGATTGTAAAAGTCTTACAAGCAGTAAAAGGATCATTAACATTCTTAATAGTTTTGGACATTGCTGCAACTATACTACACTGGAGGAGTTGGAAACTGAAGCTACCTACTCATCTGTAGATCGTTCTGAAATAAGTTCACTTGACATTATTCGGAAACCGTCGTTATGCACAGGTGTTGCTTTCGATAACTTTGATAGATACGTCGACACTCTCAATGGGAAAGAAACTTTGCATGACACTGTAGGAATAATATACCAAAATATTGACAATGATGATCATAATGAAAGTGATATTAATATCAGAAGTGACGATTTTGATATGTTATCACCATCAGAAAAAAGAAGACGAACCTTTCCAGCAATTGTTCCTGAACTGGTTCCGATCTCTAAACGATTGCATATGTTAGAACGTTTAACACCAGTTGAGAACATTGAACAACCTATTCCGAGTACTTTTTCTTTAGTACAAACTATTGATTTTTTACATATGGCATCACACTTTTTTCATGAGCCAAATACTCCAATGTGGACAGGTTTTAATTGTAGAATTATAAAAGACAATACCCCGAAACAAAAAGTATCTTACCTTACACCCATCAATTTGTCACCAACAGACGCATCAGTAGTGAGGTTGAAGATGAAACAGGCCCAGAAAGTTGGTGCAGAATGTGATCAAACATTTGTTCAAGACACATATGATTTGGCCATTGCTAAAAAACCCCTCAAAATTCAAGCAACAGAGAGCCCGAAATTTGATAATCTTTTCATACACCTTGGTTCATTTCTTTTAATGATGGCCTTTTTTAAAGCGATTGGAGTTTTTAATCAATGAGTGTGGATTATCGCATATGATGATTGAAAGCAAGATTATAGCTTCAGGATCGGTGAACGGAATTATCGAAGGTAGACATTTTAATCGTTGCAAATGCCTGCATCCGTTAATGGCTGTAGGATTGCCAATGTTACATTTTGATCAATGGAGTTTACGCATGGGTGATTTTGAGATGTTCAAGTATATGATTCCAAAAATGACCAATTTATTTTTTATTGTTAATCAACCAAATTACGCTCGATGGTGTGTTAAATACTCCGACAATTTGAACAATGTTAACAAAACACACCCGGGACCGGAAACGATTTCAAATCTGGATGTTTCGGAATTAAAAGAACCGATAAGCCTTTTTCGAGAATACCATCCGAGAATTCCATAGCTGCACGTCAACGCTGGACAAAAAGCCACAGTATTAGAGCTGCCTTGATTTCCCATGTTCTCGATATTTGTGGACTAAGAAATTTGCAAGACGTGACTGCAGATTTACAACCTAATCGAGTTAAAATTTTTGGGAAACAACTTGCCGATTTTATTGATATATTTGAAAAAAAATTAAATCCGTTCAATCCAGATTTAGATAATCTTTATAATATTGCTACTGCAAAGCCTGTTTCTCAAGATGTAGCTAATTTCCTACTGAACATTGAAGAAAGTGGTGATGATTTAAGAAAGCAGTTTATTAGTGAATGTGCTGTAGATGAAGGTAGATTTGACAAACCTAAAAAAAAATCTATTGCTTCACTTTGCTGAGGCTCTAAAAAAAAAAGAAAATTACTCTCGGAAATAAAGTTGTTGAGGTGAGGATGCAAAGAGATTTATTTGGTAGAATGTTGGGCATATCCTTAACTCACAAAGTCGATATTGATAAAGTATTGACATTTCCACTTACACCGGTCCCAACATCAATGTGCCACACAGATGGCAGTATTTGCAAAACAGATAAAGCTCAATTAGTAAAATTAATTGAGAAGAAAATGGGTGATAATGTCAAACAGCTACCTTCGTGTTTTGATATCTGTATTTTAGATGGTTTCTTCATGTTACACCTAATGAAAGAAGTACCTGTAACCTTCAATGGCATATCTAAGAAAAATTCTGAATATGATACTACGATATAAATCCACTCGGATCGACATTGTCTTTGATCAATACTTTTCACCGTCAATAAAAGACGTTCACGTCGAAATGAAGAATCAATTAGCCAAGTTACAATCGGGCCCAATCAAATCCGTCCACACAATTTCGTAGCTGAACTTAAAAATATATTACTTTAAAGAAGCTCTAGTTAATTTTTTTATTGATCATTGGGCTGGTGATAACATGACCCCTTTCATTGGGAATAAAATAATTTATTTAAATTACAACAAGTGCTACTCATACCGGGTTGAAAATAACAAAGTTATTAAAACTGTTGAAGATTCCTTATCTTGTGAAGAACACGAAGAAGCAGATTCTCGAATTATATATCATATTTTCCAATTAAATTTCGACGCCGAAGTTGTCATACGCTGCTCAGATTCGGATATTTTAATAATACTCCTCGGCAACATGAATCATTTAAATGCATCTTTAAAACTTTGGATTAATATGGGTGTGGGAAATAATGAGCGATATATATGCGTCAATCAAATATATCAAATCATAGGTTATTCTTTATCAAAAGCTCTACTGTGCTTTCACGCACTCACAGGATGCGATTACACACCAGCTTTTTTCCGGAAAGGTAAACTTAGGCCTTTTAAACTGCTAGAGCAATCAGAAGAGTATCAGTCAGCCTGTCAAAATATTATTACAGATGATGAAGAATTGCTAGATCAGACATTTAAGATCTTAGAGAAATTCATTTGTCATATGTACGGATTTCGAGATTCTTCGAACGTCAATGATGTTCGATTTCATCTGTTTTCAAATACGTCCCAGTCTAAGAAATTAACTGATAATTTTGAAAAGAAATTCCGTAATTTTGACCCATCAAGCCTACCACCATGTAAAGCTGAATTATACCAACACTTACTACGAGTACGGTACGTCACAAAAGTTTGGAGAAATTCTCATTTAAAACATCCGACATCTTTATCACCTCAAGCTTCTGGTTGGACCATAAACGATGATAAATATGATTTCATCTGGTTCGTTGGAGAGCAATTACCATCGTTAGTTGCTGATATTGTCATTAATGGTAAGAATTAAAAAAAATAAACAAATTTATTTACCTAAAGATTATAACATTTTCCATTTCATTACAGAAAACTTATTAGAAAATGACAACACTTCAAAAGAGGACGATGACATTGATTATGAAAATGAGAGCAGTGATGATGATGATGATTATCAAGATACTTCTGTTTTTTTTTATGATACAATTATGGATTAAAAAATCTTCATCTAATTTTAATTTACATGTAAATATTATCCCTTTCATACTATATTAAAGCAAAAATTAATTTAATAGCTTTCGGTCCTTTTTCAGAAATCTATTTGGCAACCATTTCTTTGTCAACCAGAATAATACCGCATTTTTAAATCGGTCTGGCAGATGGTTAACGGTCGAATTATTGTCTGGAAAATTAATTTTAGATTTGTTGATAATTAAATAACATCATATCAAAATTTCAGCCATACTAAAATAATTTGAATTTTGTTTTTTTTTAAATCAAAATTAGCGGTGCTAGACGAGTAAGCAATGACAAAAATGTCTGGCAGTAATATATTTACATTTCGAAAAGCTAAATAAAGTTAGTAAAAAAAAGAAAAACTTTCTTAAAATGATTTGGAAAATTATTATTTTACCTGTACAAATACGATGCGCATTAAGGAACGCAACCTCTGACGCCAGCCAGATAGCCCGCATGCCGACAGGGAAAGTGAGACACAGAGCATATATAAAAACCAGCCTACCTAAAATTCTCTCTCGAAAACGTCGCTAAAGCCTAGTTCGCATTAAGCTAGTAATTTAGTAGAGTAGCGAGTAATTTAGTGGCTAAATGTGTGCGAACCACGAAAAATTAGTCAAGTGGTTTAGTGAATGATTAAGTCGAGTCGATCCATTTTACTCTATCTTATCGGGCGAGTAGCGCCTCCCACCACGCGTTCGTTCTCACTGGTTCACCGGCTAAACAAGTCCGAACCTGTAGATTAGTCGAGTTCATTAGTGGCCGCAAAAATGTCGTTTCGCTGGACCAAAAATTTTAACTTAAAATTAGTTTCCAAATACGTCGAACAGAAATGCTTTTTGAATATAAAGTCCCCGCATTATAAAAACAAACAAATGAAACACTCGGCATGCTTGGATTTAGAAAATGCAATAAATATATCAGTTTATTCACTCTATTGCGTTGCAGCCCGTCCATCTTACAAAACACTTGTGTACTGTACTAGACCGTAATGCGAACGGTTTCTGTACAGTAGCCAGTAGTTTAGCCACTAAATTACTCGCTACTCTACTAAATTACTAGCCTAAAGCCTAGTTCGCATTAGGCTAGTAATTTAGTAGAGTAGCGAGTAATTTAGTGGCTAAACTACTGGCTACTGTACAGAAACCGTTCGCATTACGGTCTAGTACAGTACACAAGTGTTTTGTAAGATGGACGGGCTGCAACGCAATAGAGTGAATAAACTGATATATTTATTGCATTTTCTAAATCCAAGCATGCCGAGTGTTTCATTTGTTTGTTTTTATAATGCGGGGACTTTATATTCGAAAAGCATTTCTGTTCGACGTATTTGGAAACTAATTTTAAGTTAAAATTTTCGGTCCAGCGAAACGACATTTTTGCGGCCACTAATGAACTCGACTAATCTACAGGTTCGGACTTGTTTAGCCGGTGAACCAGTGAGCACGAACGCGTGGTGGGAGGCGCTACTCGCCCGATAAGATAGAGTAAAATGGATCGACTCGACTTAATCATTCACTAAACCACTTGACTAATTTTTCGTGGTTCGCACACATTTAGCCACTAAATTACTCGCTACTCTACTAAATTACTAGCTTAATGCGAACTAGGCTTAATGCGAACTAGGCTTAACTCCTAGACTAAAGGCAGCTACAACAGGTCATCTACAAGGCCAGCAACAAACGTTCAACAAGGACAGGAGAGCGGGGAACAAAATTGCGCTTGGGTTACCACAGTTGCGGATATTACGGCGCTAAACACAGAGATAAGTAATGTAAATCTAAATGAAATAAAATGGATTTTAGATAGCGGATGTACGGATCATATAATTAATAACGATAAATACTTTGAAAATTGTAAATTACTTAAAGAACCGGTAAATGTTTATCTAGGTGACAATAGAATCGTAAAAGCTACTAAAATAGGAACCGTGTCAAGTTTTTTCAATGCGTTTGGTGAACAAAATCCAGTAGAAATGAAAAATGTATTTTATGTTAAGGATATGAAGTAAAATTTGATTGTTACAGTAGTTACAGTAAAATAACAGAAAATAATAAAATCATTTCAAAAGGCAACATGACAAAAATGATTGATAGGTATGGTAAAACGACTGCGCTAGCTATTAAGCAGAATGGTTTGTATCTAATGAAAAGTAAATTGAGAACTGTAAACTATTTTGTAAATATAGCAAATAAAAGTACCGAAAACATGAGTCAGAAAGAAAAATGGCATCGTTTATTAGGCCATGTAAATTTTAAATATTTAGATGTTTTATGTAAAAATAAATTACTAATTGGAATACCAACAGAACTTGAAACTGAATTTATGAAATGCAAAAATTGTATAGAAAGTAAAATGGATAATATTCCGTTTAAAAATAATAGAGAAAGAGCCAAAGAGATTTTAGAAATTGTACATGTGGACCTTTCAAAACAACAGGTTTTAAAGGTGAAACATATTTTGTCTCTTTCATTGATGATTACAATTAAATTGCTAAAATTTAATAGAACTATTATGAATCTATTAAGATGTTTATTAGCTGAAGCAAATGTAGACAAAAAATATTGGCCTGAAATAGTTTGCGCGGCAACTTATTTGAAAAACGTACTTTATCTAATACTATCGAGAAAAGGACTCCGTATGAAATATTTTTTAGGAAGAAACCGAATGTTTCTAACCTACGATTATACAGGAGTAATGTTTTTGTAAAGGTACCAGAACAAAAAAGAACTTCAAAATGGGATAGAAAGGCTGATATGGGAATTTTAATCGGTTATAGTAACGTTGGGTATCAAGTACTTTTAAATAATAGTCATAGTTGTAAGACATGTTGATATTGTTGAGGAAAATGTAAAATGTATTGGTTTAAATGAGAATAAAGCTGCATGGGAGTCTAATCAAAATAATAATTTACAAATTGATGAACTTTCTGTTAATAACTCATCGGGTGAAGAAGATGACAGTATTAATAAAAGTTTGAATGATAGAGCTGAAAGTTCTGAAGTTCAAGAAAATTCCAAAATTGGAAGAAATCAGAGAACTAAAAAACTTCCACAAAGACTAAATGACTATGTTGTATACAATAGTAGTATCTTTGTAAATCTTTGTAAAAATAATGTGAACTAATAACTGAATATAAATAACTAATAACTGATACATTTGCGGAGGCGATTGGGAATAATGAAAGTAAATCTTGGATTAATGCTATTGATTGTTTAAATTGATTAATTGTTTGTTTAAATAAAAACGAAACGTGGGAGCTGATTGAAAATGTAAATAATGAAAAGGTTTTGGATGTAAAATGGGTATATTCAAAAAAGGTGGATGATACCTATAAAGCTAGGTTAGTTGTAAGAGGTTTTCAGCAGACAGATGAAATCGAAAATATATATTCTCCTGTAGCCAGGATGCAAACTTTAAAAATATTTTTATCATTTTGTTGTCAAATGGGTCTAGAAATTGAACAAATGGATGTAGAAACAACATTTTTAAATGGTAGGGTAAATTCTGAAGTTTATGTAAAGCAACCAAAGGGTTATGAAGATGGTACAAATAGGGTCTGTAAATTAATAAATGCTCTATATGGGTTGAAAGAAAGTCCAAGAGCATGGTATGAATGTCTTGATAAATTTTTGGAAAGTTTAGGTTTTGAGAGAAGTAATATTGATTCTTGTTTATTTACTCTCTGGAACAAGGGAAACATTATTTTTTTTATTAATATTTGTTGACGATTTGTTAATTTGTGCTAAAAATGAAAACGAAACCAAAAAAATTAATTATATGTTATCAGAAAAATTTAAGATGAAAGATCTAGGTAAAATTAAAGAATATTTAGGGATTACTGTTGAATATGAACCGTGCAAACATGAAATGAAACTAAGTCACACTAAATATATTGACCTGCTAGGTAAGAAATACAATTTGGAAAATAGTAAATTATATAATACACCTATGGAGGTAAATTTAAAAATTAAAAAGTCTGATAAGTATGGAAAGAATATTAGATATAGAAATTTAATTGGGGCATTATTATATATAAGTTCGGTTACAGGACCTGATATAAGTTTTAGCGTTAATTAATTAAGTAGGTTTCAAAATTGTTATGATGAAACACATTTTAAATATGCTTGAAGGATTTTGAAATATTTATATTTGACAAGGGATTTGAAACTGATGTATAATAAAATAGGTCATGAAAATACTATAGAATGTTATGCAGATGTCGACTTTGCAGGCGACAATTTAGATAGAAAATCTACAACTGGTTATTTAATAAATGTATTTGGAAATGTAATATTTTGGAAATCTAGAAGACAAAAGTCAGTAACAAAGGCTTCTACATTTGCGGAATATGTAGCTTTGTCAGAAGCAGTAAGTGAACTTAAATTTGAAATTGGAATTATTAAAAGAGTTTAATGTTAAATTAATGAAGCCTATTAATGTATATGAAGATAATTCGGGTGCAATTGATATAGCTAAAAATGGAAATTTTACTAAGAACTCAAACCATATTGAAGTTCATTATCATTATGTGCATGCATGTTTAAAAGAAAAATGTATAGATGTAATCAAAATCAATACGTATGAAAATGTCGCCGATATATTCACAAAAGCCCTATGCCGAGAAAAATTTGAAAAATTTCGAAATATGTTAAGTTTATTGTAATAAGTTTATTGTAATAGGTTAAGTCTAATGTAAATGCAATGCAAATGTAAGGAGGCGTATTGAGTTATATGTACATTTGCATAGCAGTACCACTGATGAACTGTATAGTAAGTTACGTTGAAATGCGCGTGCGCATTAGTATGCGAAGAATTTGCGTAGTAGTATAAATAACGTGAAGTGAACCGTACGCTTAATAACCTCTTTGTAACCTCTCTCTCTGTATTTAGGATAAGTATCTGTTCTTAGATTAAAACCTAACATATAATTAATATCTTGTTTTTCATTTCACCTCTTTAACAGTTGTTATAAAAAGATTATTGAAAAAAAGATGATGATGATTGAAGATGATTTATTAAAAGATTTTTAAATATATATTTCTTTAAGATTTCTTTTTAGGCAGTTGGTTTTTAGTATAAGCACATGGATTTCTATATAACGAAATTGTGCCAATTGAATGTGAAAAGCATTGACATATGAATACTACATTGACCTATAAATAGTATTCATATGTCAATGGTGAAAAGCTAAACATATCCAAACTTATTTTCACATGTTTACATATTGGTTTTATTTTGGGAAAGCGGTAAATTTTAACAATAACACTCCTTGTCTGATCCTGTCTTGTCAATTCAGATCTTGTCTGACCTCATTTTATCCAGTCGCAGCTTGAGTTAATCTGATATATGGGGCATCCACTGAAATATATACTAACTGGAACGAGCGCTGCCTCTTGGCTTGTGCGGGCCGAGAGAGAACATGACAAGGTGTCTCAGTCATTAGTCGAAGACCTCTTAAAACATCAAGCTTATTACTTGCCCATTCAAACAGATTCCTCATCAACCATCCAACATAAAGCTAACAAACTTATTTCGGATTTAGAAAGGAAATTATTGATAAACAACCAGGAAACCAAAAATATAGAGTTTATAACGGTGTAGCTCTCAAATATTGTGGGTTAACGAAAATACACAAACCAACACTTGAGCACCAGCACAATTAAGACCTATAATTTCGGGTATTAATTGCCCTAATAGTGGAGTCGCACAACTAGTCGCAGATATTCCTACTATCGCATATGACAAAGGTAATCTTTATTATATCAAATAATCCTTCCAGTTTTTTGAAGATATGAATGAGTCCCAACTACCAGAAAAGTATGTCATGATTAGTTTTGTAGTTAAGTCTCTATTCCACAATATATAATTCAATTTAGCAAAAGAGTCCTTAAACAAACATTGGAATGAAATTAAGAATAATGAAATCAATGGGCAGCCCGGTTTCACCAATAATCGCTATGTGTAAAATCGTTAATATGTAATGGATGACTTACTGGATACCTGTGTAGGTAAAATTAGTTTTGAAATTCCGTTCAGCAAGAAATATGTAGACCACTTGATACTAAGTAACTCCGCTTATGGTACCGATGAACTAACACGTGTTTTCAACAGCTATGACCCACTGCTTAAGTTCACTATGAAAACCGAAGATCCTGATAATGGCGTTCCTTTCCTTGATATCAAAGTTATCAGAGGATTTGACAACAAAATAATGACGTCTTGGTAAATGAAAACAGGAGCCTCAGGGCGTTTCGATTATAAGGCTTACCATAAAAAAAACACAAAATAAATCTAGTACTAGTAATGAAAAACATAAAAACGAGCCATTCCTCCTTAACAAACAATAATCTGAAAAGATTATTTGTATTATTTGTTAACAGAGGTTATCCTTCCACACTACTTAATAAACTTTTATTCATCCGGAGCAAACCTCACAAAAACTCCCGACAGGATGTCGTTGATGTCA
Source organism: Phosphuga atrata (assembly GCA_944588485.1). NCBI lineage: Eukaryota > Metazoa > Arthropoda > Insecta > Coleoptera > Silphidae > Phosphuga > Phosphuga atrata. The sequence goes on along the minus strand of OX155896.1, from coordinate 23,988,681 downwards.
ATCCAGATCATTACTTTTCATTGCCGTACTTATAATACATACAATATCTCGCAAGTTTCAAAAAGTATTCAGAAAATAGCCCAATGTACAATTGGCCTTCGAAAATATTCTAACCGTCTAAAAAATCTTTAGCAAACTCAAGGATAAGGATGAGACTCTTGTCGAAACCAATGTGGTTTATAGCACTATGAATATATAGAACTATGTTATGACCTTAGAACTTTTGGCTGAGTTCATTTTTTCTTTTTTGGTCGAGTTTTCTGGACTTACACTTGAAATGACACGGTAACAAAGGAAGTGGCACAACATCATATATCTTTCCTCAAAAATATGCGAAATGATCAATATCATGGCAGAAAAGGTAATAAATACAATTGTGACTGAGATAAAACACGCCAAATATTTCTCTATCTCTGTCGACTCTACTCCGGACATTTCTCATGTAGATCAACCTTTTTTCATAGTGAGATATGTGTCTGAAGGTGGATGTTCTGTCGAACGATTTTTGAAATTCATTCCAAATTGTGGCCATAAAGCGGAAGACCTGGCTAAAGTCGTCCTAGAGACATTGAAATATCACCACTAGAATATTGCCGATTACTGGAGGCAGTCTTACGACAATGCTAGCAATATGTCGGGTGTATATTCTGGTCTTCAAGCGAGAATAAAACAAGTGAACCCTCTGATAGATTTCGTTCCCTGTTCGGCTCACTCACTGAATCTTGTTGGATCCTGTGCGCCGAGTCTTGTCAAGCTGCTGTATCTTACTGTGGTATTTTGCAGTCATTGCATATTTTTTTTTCGGCATCAACACACAGATGAGAAATTTTTCTGTCGAAACTTAAATTCTATGAAAGTCTATGTTGAAAGTCTATGTTGCTCCTGGGATGAGATCATGGCAGCTCTCCAGATAATTTCCAATGATGTAAATAAAAAACCATCGACGCTCTCTGAGGCTACAGGTCTTCTGAATTCATTAGACTCGATGGAAACTTGCTTTTTGTCACTTCTCTGGACTGAAATCTTGGAATGGTTCAACAAAGTAAGCAAATCTCTCCAATCTGTTAACATCGACCTGGGTACGATCGCTGAACTGTATCAGTCTTTGGTAACACACCTAGAACACTTAAGGAAACACAGTACCTGTACCTTTGATCATTACGAGTCGAAAGTTATTGAAAAATTCGGTGAAAATAGCGTTGCATATGACATGCAAAGGAAACGTAAGCGTAAAGTCCAGTTCGACGAAGTAAAAGGAAACGAGACCGAACTCTCTGGCAAGGACAGATTCAGAGTTACCATTTTTAACGTCATTATGGATAGACTAATTTCAGAACTACGAAGACGCGGATCTGCTTATGAGGAGTTAAGTAAAAAGTTTGACTTTCTTACGAAACTACATCATGCTTTTTGGACATTTATCGGAATTGCGCTCCGAATGCTGTTGTGTACACCAGCGTCAAACTGCTCAACAGAACGGTCGCAAATGTAAAAAGTGCCTAGGGGCTATATATATATAAATATATATATATATATATATATATATATATATATATATATATATATATATATATATATATATATATATAGATATAAATATATATATATGCAATCTTAAACAATGCTGCACGTTAGCCAAACATATGCCAGAATTTGATCATAAATTTGATTCTGGAAAGGTCAAAATATTAGCACGTGAAACTAATCAACACAAGACTGTTTCTTGAACATAATCTATACGTATTTAGTTTTTATTACATTTAAATGATAATAACGTGCTGGAGAGAGACCCGTAACAAAATAACAGGATAAACGCAATTAGATGAGTTGACAGTGGCTGTGAAGAGATTACATCTGTTAAGTCTCGGTACATTCTAGAGAGTAATTGCGATTTAGATATCATTTGTCAAAGGCGTAGATATGCGTTTTTAGGGTAGATCTGTCAATGAATCTATGGTCAGTGTCTATAACACGAATTGTTTTCAATTGATATAGCTATGTTCTTTTTCGGTTACATTTGTTAAAATTATCAATTTCTGTCTAATATCTTAATTCACCTGACTGCAATCCCGTTAAAATAACTAATTTTTCTGGTATATATATATATATATATATATATATATATATATATATATATATATATATATATATATATATCGTCGGTGACACAAGGAAATCTCGTAACTCCTCGTAACTCTCGTAACTCCCAGTGTGCATGACGTGATTATTCCGTATCTGGTAATAAAATCCTTGTGGAAGATCAGTCTAACAGTTATTCTGCAGCACAAAATGTTTCGACGTTGGAAAATATTTTGAGCCTATAGACCAAGATATATCTTGGTCTATAGGTTAGGTTAGGTTAGGTTTTTCTAACTTATAAGTTAGATCTTTCCCGTTTTACAATCATGATTATTGATGCAAGGAATTCAATTATTGAAAATAATTGAAAATAATCCTCAAATAGACCAACAATCTTCAGCAGTAACTGATACAGATGATATCGTTATATCTCAACAAGTTGAGGAAACCAGTAGTGAAAACTGATAAGATAAAAAGAAAAACTCGCAAAAGATATACAGATTCATGGACCTTCATAGATGAACTAAGGAAAGGAGAAAAGGGGAAATATACCTTCGAAGGAAAAAAATGCTGAAGATAATTGGATGTACGACCGTTAAAATAAGTAATTTTACTGGTATACGTTTGCTACTTTACAAATGTTGTCACTATCAATAAATTTTCAACATTTTGAAAATGAGGTGCTTGATTGTGTACAAATTCTAGCCAATTTTGAAAAAAAACATAAGACAAAGGGCATCTTAAGACAAGTTCCAATGCTGCTCGAAACAAAACAGTTGATTTTTTAAATTTATTTCAATTTATATTAACGGCATAAACCATAAAGAAGTTTCATAAAGACGTAAACCTGTATGCATATTTTTTTGAGTTCAATGGCATACTAAATAAAGGATGGAAGAAGAAAAGAGCTATGATAATATATGAGTGCCCCATAACTTCATGACTGCTTCCGATGTGGCTCAGAGAAACAAAAAGGTTGGTGCCTGATTCAGGGCATTATGGCATTTATAATGTGACATAAATAAGGATTTTAAAGGATAATATATTTTCGTTCCAAATTTATTCAACGTTTATTTTGTTATTGGTAAAGAGCTAACAAACATGTTCTATTATATCCAGGTAGTAGTAAAATCTTTATTTCCCTACGGGGTTTGTCAGTCCCTGTCTTTACATTTAATAAACATACTGTGCCATTTAAAAATTGTATCATAAATTTACTTCCGTATCCAACCCGTCCCTCTTCTTCCATACTTCTTTCATCCACTGTATTTCTCTTCCATCTGCATTCAGTATTTCTTCTATTTTCCTTCCTTCTCTTTCTTTTATCCCTACACATTCATTCGACATATGTCCACTGTCTGTCTCTTTCCTCGTAGCACATCCTACACATTCTTTTTTCTTCTTCCATCCAACATATATTTTCTCTTTCCTCGTTTCCACATCTGAACCTTGCTATTATCTTCCTTTCTTTCACACTTTCCCTTCCTAGATACATCGGAATCCCTTCTATCATACAGCTCTCATACTTTATATTGCATCTTCCCTTATTCTTTTTTCTTCTTTCCTGCATGTCTACGTCCTTGTCTCTTTTGCTCATCTCTCCATTTATACACTTGCCTTCCGCTTTTAGCCTCTCTATTTCCTTACTCGTATATCCATATCGTCGGTAATATTTCTCTTTTCCATTCATTTCTATATCCTTTTTTTCCAGCATTTAGTCAGTAACCTCCAGTCTTCTTTTGTGTTCATTCTATCTGCAAACATAGTTGCCCGTATATTCCCCGCTTTCGCTATCAATTTGCCCTTCACACATTCCTCTCCCACTATGTATCCCATAGTTTTTCTGTCTACCCCTAACACCCATCTCAGGTATTTCTCTTGCATTCTCTCAACCTCTTCCTATTCTTTCCAGTCCCAGATTTCTGCTCCATACATTAATATACTCCATATCAAACTTTCAAACATTCTCCTCCTGAAGTCGCTTCCTTCTTTTATCCTATCCCCCAAATACAACCCCATTATATCCAAGTATTTTCTGATATATATTTTTTTAAAGCATTTATTATATATATATATATATATATATATATATATATATATATATATATATTATTCTGTTACATGGTTACATTTTAGATATAATACTATATACAAGCACAATATACAATAGGGCATGTTTGAGGAGTTCGAATTCCTCTGCCACATGCCCAGCGATAGCAGTCCAATGACTGACAATATTAACTAAGAATAACATGAAGAGATATTTTAATAACAATAACAAAAAATATAACGGTAATAGTGACAGTAACTATATTATAACTAATAATAATAATAGGGACATAATATGGATATTCTAAATAATAATAATAATTGTAGCCTAGAGTGGCGTTTGAATTTATTTTTGCAAACAGTTATTTAATTTTACACATATTGTAATCTATGGTGTTTAATATTAGCACTTAATGTGTTGCATAGCCTTAGCCTTGCTGTAACCCTCCTATATGACAAGGTTGTTAATTGTATTTGCTATTTGGTAAGGTAAGTAACTACCAATCAGTGGAACAGGTGGGCTTTCGGAAAGGTTTCGGAACAGTAGACCACCTACAAACAATCCGATCACTTATCAAATAGACAACAGAATACAGTATCCCAATAAATATAGCGTTCATAGACTACCACAAGGCGTTCGACAGTGTCGAGACTTGGGCTTTCCTGTCGGCAATGAACGACGCAAGAATAGAATCGAGATATACCGCTCTAATGGAGGACATTTACAAAGAGGCTACACACGGGGAAAATAAATCTCAACAAAGGGGTACGGCAAGGGGACCCGATCTCCCCCAAGTTATTCACCGAAATTATTCAAAGATGCATGGAAAAAAAATGACAGAGGCCTATATCCAACAATGGAAGTACGAAGGCTAATAAGAAGAAGAAGGTAAGTAAAGGAACATTTATACTTTGCACTACGATATTTTGGCGGCGTAACAAGGCCTCTGCTCTTTAAGTTTACATTGTGTACTTACATCCGTTCTGTACCTAATATTGTTTTAGAGGTATGCAGGCACTTTTTCTCTAAAAAAAGTTTAAACAGGCATCTCTTATGATATTCACGTATGACATCTATGCATATACATTTATTAGCAGTTTCTGTATTGATGTGCTGCTTCCAACGGAGCCCATGCACAAATCGAATTCAGCGATTCTGTAATATTTGTATACGGTTCCTGTCTGCATGACTTCCGTATATTGCTCCCGAATATGTGAGGCTAGACAAAACATGTGCGATAACCATTTTTTTTAAGGTTTATAGTTAGAAGATGCCTTGATCCATAAAGAATTTTTAACTTTATATATGCCTTCTTAATTAATTCATTAACATGCGAACAGAATTTTAATTTTTCATCCATTTTGACATCTAGATTCTTTGCCTCACTGGCTATTTCCAGCTTTTCAGAATTCATCGCTAAATTTTTTTTTTTCAAATAAGGTACTGTTTTATTGGCATTTTGTTTTACGGAATGTGTCCGTGAGCATTCTAAAATATGTGATCGGTTAAATTTATTTTTAGCCAATTTCCAATTATCTGGTGCAAATTTGTATATGAGTTGCGTATCATCGGCGTACTGTTGGTGTTTACAGTGTTCGACCACATACCCTAATTCCTGTGTATAAATTTAGAAAAGTAAGGGTGCCAGGACAGAACCTTGCGGTACCTCCACTTTGAGGTCGCAATATCTGGACATTCGACCTTGCTGAATAACTTTTTGTCCACGCCCAAATGATTTCCAAAAAACTTTATCGAGTGGTTAGATACGCCTATGTAGTGAAGAATAGATAATAACATTTTGTGCGAGATTGTGTACTAATGCAGATGCGATATTGTAGTCCAGTGCCCTTAGAATATCATCTATAACATCCATGAGCACAGTTACACAACTGTGATCTTGTCGAAATTCAGAATGGGTAGGTGGAAGGAGGTTTTCGTATTCTAAGTAAGCAATTTGGCACCAACCTTTAAAGAATTGTCGATAAGGTGGGTAGTAGGGAAATTGGTCTGAGATCTGTTATGTGCTTCAGGTTACGGATTTTTGTTATTGGCTGCACCAGTGCTGTCTTCCATAGGGGTGGGAATTTCGATTCGACTATGCAAGAGTTGGTGATATGTACTATAAAGGGAAGTACCTAGGGCATGCAGTAGTTAATCATATTTACATTTATTTCATCGATGCCCTCAGCACATCTTTATGTTCCTCAGTATTTTGAGAACCTCATCTTCTACTGGATTCATACTGAATTTTTCAGAAAATTACTTTTTAGAGGAGAACTTATACCTGAAATACATGTTCTCATCTATTTCTTCTATTAAATCGCCGGTCGATTCTATTGATTTTCATCGTCTGTGATTGATGTCGGCACTGACGGTTTGGCCTTGATTTCACTTATCTTCATATCATTTAGTTTCTTATAGATTAATTTTTCATTTTTAGAATTTGATATTACCTTAATATTTTAATATTTAATAAGTACGCTCTTTTTTCATGTTTTTAGCTAGCAAGTATTTGATTCCGCAGTTTCTTAAAGTTCTTTGAGGCTTTCAACTCACACCTTAATACTGATATCTGTGATACAAAATGATATTTACGAATCATAAACATAACACATAAGGTATGATTAATAAAAACTTCAAAAACGGGGGTTTTATAAAACACTACGGGCTTTCAACTTATTGTTAAAAGTATAAACTGTCCCGTAAAAAGTAGGAGATCTGAGAAAACTTTTCCCACCTCCGAAACCTGCTTGATTATTACATTAGTATGAGATAGTATTTAGTTATTTTCAAATCATACTTGACAATATACAACGATGAATTTAAAAAAATTAACCACAATTTTTACCCGTGGGTTGCGACCCGTGGGTCTATTAGTGTGATAGTATTTTACCAGATGTTTACCTTTTCATTGCAGAAATTATTCTCTTTTACACTTTAAATGTTTATGACTTGACTAACTTGATATGGTGAAGAAAAAACAACTGAAAATTGACGAAAGAGAGAAGGTCAATATGATTAGATAGGTGAAACAACAGTAATAGGACTGGACAGAGGAGTCTGGACAGGTAAGATTAGTGAGACAAAGCTAGATAAACAAGATGAAGCTATCAAGGGTAAACATTAAAAAAAAGTCCCCAGTAAAATAATGAGAAAAAATTCCGAGTTATAGAAAGACTAAATTTAAGTTTTTATATATCGAATTCACCAATACATTTTATAAAATTAATTGCTGTAATTATTTTAATTCAAGTAATTATTATCAATTCAATTATTTTGGTAGTTAGCAACAAGGTTTTCAGAACAAAAAACTTTCGTGTCATGTCAGTGCCGTATCAGTTCGGTGCAAATAAAAAAAAGCACATACATATATGCTGCAATAGTCTAATGGGAATCTTATATTTGATTCACATGACTCCTATTATCACATTCGCACGAATTCAGTGATTTAAAGACGGTAAGTTTACAGGCGTAGATGTAGATGACTTAATTTTGGTATCGGACAAATTATATCTTATTACCTAATAAATTAATTAAATTGTTTGACGACCAAAACTCACTCAAATGACATAAAAACTCATACGAGAAATATGAAATATCACGGAAAAACTAACGGATAAAATACGGTGTCAGATGAATATACCCGAGTGAATAATTAATAAATTAAATTTATTTAGTTAACACGAATAGAATTTCACGAAACTGAGCGCATGCGGCACTGTCATGTGCGATCAGTGATAAAACTAGTAAAAACTTTGCAGTTAATTAGTTTTGGGAAAGCTATTTTAACAAGCTTAAGTAGTAAATAACTGATAAACATAATTTCTCAAGCAGGGCAATAACAGTAAAACTAAACTGAAATTAAACCTAAACAGATTTCTTAGCCAGCTAGGTAGTCAATATTCTGTATTTTCTCTTATTCGTCATATCAATTATCAGAGACTCATTTCTCTCACGTATCAACGACTCATCTATACCAATTATCAAGCACTCACAAATTTTACAATAATTATTTTTTTATCCAATAATCAATTATTTATCAAATAAATCTTTCAAATTTACAAAAAGGTTTCCTTATTTACAATATATAAATGTAATATATATTTCTTGTAGGACATTAATTGCAATTCCTTGTTTCCGCAAAGAAAATAAATTGATGCTAAAAAAAAAGAGAATTATCATGTTACACTCGAAATATGATAATCTTTCCACAATTACTTCCTAATAGATATCTTAAGTACCGCACTATTTATGAATTACTGTAAACACGATGTAAACAGATTTAATCAGTCGATCTAAACACAGGCTCTAACAAATAAATATTATTTTAAATAATATTTGGTGCTTACGTACTAACGCCACCACAGCTACAGATTTGAAGAAAATGGATGGTTAGATTAGGTTATAACGGAGCAGATAAATCTAGACCACATATCGCGCGGCAGCGCGACCTCTCGATTTTTTTTTTCCATTTTAAATCAATTTGTATTTCCGGGCAGAAGGACCTTGTTGGTCGATAGCCCTTTGTATAAAGTATACAATAAATATATTCTCTCTCTCTTCACATTGAAATCATTTAATTTGATAATCTTTTAATTGAAAATATGTAATTTGTTAGAATATATATATATATATATATGTATATATATATATATATAAATATATATATATATATATATATATATATATATATATATATATATATATATATATATATATATATATATATATATATATATATATATATATATATATACTGCCGAGCATAAAATTAGGGTCACTCCATAATTTGAAGTTATTTTAGAAATTCATAGTTTTTTACGTGTTTTTTCGGTTGTAACAGTTTACTAATTGATTGCTTGAATAAAACAAAAGGTTTTTGTTGTTCAAAGTTTATTGAAAGTAATGAAAATGAACAATTTTAATTTGATATGCTAAGTAATGAAAATTAACAACTTTACATTGATATGCTTTTGTTGAAACAAAAGAAAGTTTAAGGACTTCAGTAGTGAGTATTCCCTCCTCTGGCAGTGACAACAGCTTGCAAACGGCGTGTCATGCTCTGGATCAGATTTTGGATCACGTTCCGCGGAAGATTGTCCCATTCTTGCACCAGTATGTCGCGAAGCTCTCTAGAATTTCTGGGGGCCGGCACATGTCTCCGTAAATGTTTTCCCATCTTGTACCAAATATGGTCAATTGGATTTAAATCTGGACTGCGAGCTGTCCAAACAAATCGCGTGATTTCACACTCGTCAAGATACTCAGTAACTATTCGAGCAGTTTTGTGCCGTGCGTTATCATGCATTAATGTTGCGTCGTCTCCAAGAATAACCATGAATGGTAAAACATGGTCTTCTAGAACCTCTGTCAGATACCTATGCGCAGTCAACTTCCCATTCTCGATAAAGACTAACTCCGTGCGAGTGTCAAAAGATATGCCTCCCTATGCCATAACTGATTCTACGCCAAACGGTAGTCGCTCGGCAATACACGCTTAAGCATATCTCTCGCCTTGTAGTCACCACACTCTTACATGTCTATCTGAGCCCGTAAGATAGAATCGCGGTTCATCGAAAAACAATACGCGTCTCCAATCCGCTATTGTCCAAGTCAAGTGTTCTCGTGCAAAATTCAACCTCGCAATCCGGTGTGCACGGGAAAGCGGCGGTTCAATAGCTCTAGTTCGAGAAGGTAATCCAGCAGCATAAAGTCGTCTACTAACTGCACACTCACTTATGTTTACATTTCTCACTTCTTGCAGATGATTTCGAACGGAAACTGCCGTGACCGTTCAGTTTCTCAAAGCACTAGAAACGAGAAAGCGGTCATCCCTAGCTGTTGGAGTTTTGCCTCGGCCTGAACAAGGTCCTCGAGTGAACAGACCTGTCTCTTCGAACCGCCGCCATACTCGTTGCACACTCGAGAGACTACACCAACGTTTCTCGCAGTTTCGCGCTGACCGCGACCGTCTTCTAAAGTCGCCACAATTTGTGCCGCAACAACGGGATTTATGCTCATTGCAAAACACTAACATTGACAACAATTTACAACAGACAGATGACACCACCGAAACAAATGCTATGCTGTCCTTAAACTTTCTTTTGTTTCAACAAAAACATATCAAAGTAAACTTGTTCATTTTCATTACTTAGCACACAAAATTAAAATTGTTCATTTTCATTACTTTCAATAAACTTTGAAAAAGAAAAACCTTTTGTTTTATTCAAGCAATCTGTTAGTAAACTGTCACAACCGAAAAAACACGTAAAAAACTAAAAAAATGTAAAATAACTTCAAATTACGGAGTGACCCTAATTTTATGCTCGGCAGTGTATATATATATATATATATATATATATATATATATATATATATATATATATGTATATTTATATATATATATATATATATATATATATATATATATATATATATATATATATATATATATACATATATATATTATGTATATATATAATATAAATGTTAGATGAAACAATTAACATAATTGAACCATTTTATTTTGAATTTTAATGTATCTATTACAACAAAAGAGACCAAGGGAAATGAATCATGGAAGTAAAAAAAGACCTAGTATTGATGGGAATAACGGAAGTGGACATCAACGAGAGAAATACAGTAAGAGAGAAGATAAGAACCTATGGCGATTTCCCGGCAAGAGAGACAAATATGAGCGGCACGAAATGGGACCCTGAAAGAAAGAAAAGACAAAGCGAAATGCTGAAAAAGTACTGGAGAAAAAGAAACTGGAAAGAAGAAATAATATATTAATAAACATTTAAACATACGGTTGTTGTTGTCAAGCGTAGTCCAAAGTGGCCAAATATCGAAATAAAAAAATTACAACAGAAATTACATTCATATCAACCTTGTGTTGTTTTCAGCACGCTTTCACTTTTTATCGAAACATCCCAACAAAACGAAAAAAAAAAATTCAATTTTAAAACAAACAACAATCCAATCCGTCGTTTTTATCACAAATTCATTAACGCAATATAAAAAGCCACCGGCATTGATTAGAAATTTCGCGATAAATCACAGTTTTTAATTCCTTAATGTTAAAAATTTATAATAATAGGAGGTTCAAAACATATATCAGTTTTTTCCATGATACGATAATTGTTGGAATTAGATTGTATTATGACAACGGTCTCCCATTATTTGTAAAGCAAACTCGCACTCGACCGCGATTTACATCGTATTACCCAGTATTAGGTGAATCTTCGTACAGACATGTGCGCGAAACGTAACGATGTCTCCTGGAGGATTAACATTAACGATGGATTGTTACTTTACCACAATCAATATTCATTTTATTCCCAGAAGGTAATTTGCAATAAAATTAATTAACCTTTTTCTAACGCGATTTGATTATAAAAAACGAATCAAATTCAATTATCGCATGAAATTCAAATGGAAAATCTTGCTTTGTACGCGTAATAATATTCTCTTAAATATATATTTGTGGAGTTAATTTGTGTTACATGAACGCTGTTACGTGTTTGGGTTTAATTAAATTATAACATGAAGGTTTTTTTGGAAATTACTATAGGCTATTATGCTGTTTTATTAGGTATTATGTTACAACCAATTGACGTGTAGTCGGTCATGCAATATATTGTAGAAACTATCACATGATAGTTTGTAAATTATATTTAGGCCTACGCTAAATATTTTTTGTATTAGCTTTTAATATTTTATATACTAAGGTTATTTTCTTAATAAATGGTTAACATTTTTGTGAATACAATGTTTATGAATAAACCAGATACCGGGGTAATATAATAGTATATTTTGTAACTAGGGCGGTAGGCTGTCAATTTGACAAGAGAGAGAAATTGGGCGCACGAACGACGTGAGTGCGCACATTCGCTCGAGAGGGCAATTGACAATACCGCCCGTGTTACAAACAATATTTTTTATTACTCATGCGAGGGGATGTATTTTACAAGTTTGGGATCCAAGTGCCATAAAAAAAAATAGAAACATAATTGAAGAATTTGCTTCGTCATAAGAACTCTCCTCAGTCTCCGGTAGAACCATAGAATGTACACACATTTTAAAACATTTTCTTTAATTTTTATATTGTAATGAAAAAAAAATTCTGTAACTTTCACGTCACTTTTTTAATATTGAGGTCTTGATTGTGTTTATTTTATTTATTTAATTGTTTTTTTTACTGTCATCTAGTGGTATTGAATATTTGCTTGTGTTACCCAAGTTACATGAAAATACAACGAAAAGTGGCATTTCTAGTACTAAAAAGCGTGCGCCAGATAATAGTTTTAACGCATGAGTAACAAAAAATAATTATAAGATATAAAGTAAAAAAAAATAAGTATAAGATAATACCTAGGCAGTGGCGAAGGGTGGGTTTTCGCCGCCCTGGGTCGACCGGAAATTCTCCGCCCCATATTTTCAGCACTAATCAAGAAAATTGGTGACTCATTCAATTTCAAGTCATTACTTTTTAATTATTTAAAAATATACTCTCCGTGATTTTCTCTTTGCAAAATTTTTTATGGAATTATCAATGTCAATATGTATGTCCGATTGCCAATATAGCTAAATTTGATAGTCTCAACGCGGATCATAGTCGATTTTAGATAATTTTTAATTGACTTTAGGTACTTTCGAGCAGTTTCTCTCGCAACTAACATTACTAATGGCAGCAGTTAAGAATATTCTCAATATTATGGCAATGTTTGGTAAGCCATCTTCAAGTTTAGACTCAATAATATATTTTAATAAACCCAGTGAGCCGAACTTAGTGGTCGTCCATTAATCACGTGATGTTTTTGCAACTTTTTAAGACCCCTCCCCCCTGGTGATACGTGGTGAGGTTTTAGGTTAACCGATAACCCAACATCTCTACTTCCGTCGCCATATATAGGGTCTTCCAATAAGAGGTTCCATTTTCAATAGCCCGCCATTTTAACAGTTGTCATGAGTCAACCTTTATCTACTTGACAGATGACAAGTAAAAACTACTCCATTAATAAAAATTAAACGATATACGCTTCAACAACGCATTGAAATTATTAAAATTCACTACAAAAATGATGAAATTTTCGCAGTCACAGTTCGCAAAACTAAAGCTTTTTTGGGTCGTCATGAAGCACCTTCTCGGAAAGCAATTGTGAAACTGGTGGAAAAATTTGAGCTGTTGGCACAAGTTAGTGATGTGAAGAACCGAACTCGTTCACGTCTGTCAAGAACAAGTGAGAATATTGCAGTTGTAGCCCATAGGGTTGAGGAAAGCCCAGGTTTGTCCATATCTCGTCTTAGACTAATATAATTAATAAAGACTTAGGTCTTAAGGCTTTTAAAGTTCAGTTTACAAGAACTCACGCCTACCGACCATCAACTCAAAGAGCCGATGATAATTGGCAAGCGAGATCTTGAGATTTAACATCTCTAGACTTTTTTCTTTGTTGCTACTGGTGAAATATAAGGTCTATGCTAATGGCTCACAATCGATTTAGGACCCCAAAGATGGATTTCGTGAAGTTATCGAGAACATACAGCCGCAAATGCGCGAATTGGTAATGGAATATTTCATGAAAAGAATATGGTCCTGCAAGCGTAGCAGTGGCGGCCATTTGGCCAATATTGTTTTCTATTTTTAATGACATACCCTGTTCTTTACAGTTAAATAAACATCCGATGATTTCGCTCTTTTTTTTTACATATCAAAATGAAAAATCGTTATTGGAAGACCCAATATATGCCTTCTTCTAATTCGCCTTGGGGTTTAAGTGAAATTCCACATTCTTCATATAAACTTTTAGCGTATCTTCGTCTACGCAAGCTTCGTCTACAGATTCCTCTCGTTTTTCCTCCAATGCGGTCTGTAAAGCGCTTATTTTTTGAGCACATTAATGAATGTTTAGTCCCTCATTGTGCAAATTGTTTTGAGTATCATTGAGTATCACGCGAAATCGGTTGATAGAAGCCTAAGTAACATAAAAGCGAAAATGCTTCCATCGCGACTAATAAACTTCGTGCGCCCCACAGGGCTGGATTGCAGAAAAAGTGGACAAAAATAGAATACCTCCTTCTATTTATTTGAAATTTAGGTTTCAGGGTTTTTTACGCCGTTGAACACGAATCTGTTATCGATGTGTTCAAAAACAAAATAGCGCATCCAATATGGCGGACTTATAGATTTTTGCGAAAACTTATAATTTTTTTACAAAAGTTTGTACTTGTGTTTTTTTTATGCCGTTAATTACGAATTAGTTATCTGAATTTTTAAAAACAAAATGGCGGATCTAATTTACAATACAATTGTCCAATATGTCGGACAATTTTGCATTATCAGTTCCTCAAACCTCTGATTATGAATTTCCTATCAAAATTTTAGAAAACGTAATGGTTGATCGAATATAGAAAATTCAGGATTGTGTATTTGATATTGTATATGAAAAATAACTGGACAGTTTTGAGAGCAGCTTAAAATTATTGTGAATATCTGATTTTTTAATCAGAATCTTCGATACGATTAGACGATTCGATCACATTATTTGAATTACTAGTCTTCGGATCGTAAACAGACAACAATTTCAAAGCTTCTGCAGACAAACTTTTACTACTTTTGGGGTATTTCCCCCATGCTCGACATAAGGGTCGGATGTAACAAGAAGTCTTTTAAATACGTCCTCCAATGAAGCTTTTCTATACGTATTTGTTGGAGTTCAATTCTGCATTAGCAAATTTCTGATTATATTCACTGTGCCCAAAACTGCCGTCACAACCCCATTTACAAATGCACTTTAAATTTTGTATAATATCAGAATGTTAGGAGTTTAACTCGTAATTTTGAGTGAGCAGTATTCTGCTACACCAGTGATTTAAAAGGCATTTGGCTTTTATAACATCAAGCAACGCTTCATCGCATGACATTTCAGTTGGGCGTAGGATTTTAGCAATTCCGTAAGTTGACTTATATTTAGCTGCTCTAGTAGGAGACTTGGTAGTGATGTCCATCAATATAGAAGCAGCTTCTCCAGCTCATGATGAGCGAAGACTTCCTTGCGTAGCGAAGGCCAACTCTTCCATGCTAAAATTTTAGCGCAGGTTATCGGTCTTCCGTCTTTTGGAAAGATCGCTGATCTTATTTGTGGATGGTCGACCTCTCGATTTCTTCGATTCTTTATCAGTGTCCTCAACGTTCTAAAGAATTCGTCGTACAACGTCATGAAATTTATATAAATATGATATAATATAATATAACTAATAAAACTAAATTTTGCTGCATTAGTAGAAATGACGTTTTTACGGTACTCACTTTAAATGTAATTGTAGTATTCAACCACCCTAAATGTTTCTTTTTAAATGCATCTATTGTTCTTTTGGAATCCATCCACCTTGGTTTCAATTTTGACAACATTTTTATTACGTTATCTCAGTCGTCTTGATATATTGTAAAAGTACAGTTATACTATTCAATATTTTCATCTTTTAGAATGTGCAACATATCTGCCGGCTCAGTATGGAGAATTTTTTAAAAATAAAAAGTTTAAGTAACTTTAAGTAACTTTCTTAATGTCCACTTGGCCCTGCCGGTCGTATTCGGTTTTGTAATACAATATAAAAAATCACAACGAATGTATTGCGGCTACGCACCCTTTTCTCACAAGGTACCAAATATGCATAGGCTCGTTTCGGCATGCAACTCCTAAGAATTCTGATTTCATAGAGTATTACCTACGCGATAAACGTGAAACTAGCCCGGGATGTATTGGGCGATTAACTATTTTTACAGTTTTGTGTCAGTAAATTATTTCAAAATAGGTTTTCTATTCGCATTTTCAGTTAGCCAGTGAATGAGCATAAACTATTATTTAATGATGTAAAACATATACAAATATTCGACATACCTTAACATTATACTGCATTGAGCAGATTTGTTATTGCACACACCTACATAAAATTAGCAGCACTTTAAGCGGAGATGTTTTTCGCTGCGGATTCACGCACCATATAAATGTCAAAAATTCGAAACTTCGGGATGCTCTGTAGCCGCCGGTTTTGAAACCAGTCGCCTTATTTTTCGTTAAGACATGTACAAAAGCCTTCATATAGAAGATAATACAAGAAAAAACATATTTTTCAAATTTTGATTTTTTCATTTTTGTCCACTTTTTCGACAATCCATCCCCCTGTGCGCCCGTGCGTGTGTTCAAGCGTTCCTTCAGATTTTCTAGTGCAGTTAAAGTTCCTTTGTAATGATCTCTAATGAAATTTACAGCATCGTAAGAGCTCCAATCTGAACTAGCGCTCTAGCGCTCTAACCTGAACCCTCTCCAAACTTTTTTCCGTAGAAGCGTACTAGCGTAACAAAGAAAGTCACCAAATTTACCTCCACTGAATCCGCATGTATGCAACTAGGTTTAGTGAATGGTTTGATCCCGGAACAAATTCGGCATTAGGATTGATATCCTTTATTCGCTGTTGTACACCTGTATGGCATCCAGCCATCAGCAGCATTATCGAAAGTTTGCCCTCTACAGTTCATAATGTCGAGGCCATCAGCTTCGAGTTTGCTTAGTATTATGTCTCTAACATCTTCCGCTGTTTTGCTTTTCGTTTCAATGAAATCTATAAAAGATTCCTCTACTGGAATCTCCTGGTTTTCAATTTTCATCCTTTTTCTTGTTTCATCCTTGGGGGGAATATATGGGGTACTGTCAAAAATCAGGCATTAATACTTGGCCTTTTAGACACGATCTATAATTTCTTGACAAACTTTATTTCCTAAAAATTTTTCACCTAATTTTGATTTTCAGGTGACATATAAGTAAGAGATATTTTCTGGCTTTTTATGCTTACTACATGCTCTCTTAAAACTGGATCGTATTTTACCAGCAGATGCACCAATTCTAAAGTTGCCTTTGTTGGCACTGGTGTCATATTCCCTGTCGCCACACAACCCCAAATTTTGTTTTGCCAGAAATTGTTTCATATCAAACATTCTCAAAGCGGACGCATATTTGAAAAAGGATATTCTAATTTTGTATTAGTACCAGGGGCCATGACCCCCCCGTCCCCTTCTCTGCCACCTAATCTACTGTACTACCTAGTGTATTACATTTATGAGATTAGGTTTTAATATAAGGTTGTTCTAAACAGTAAGATTTTCTAAGTAAATTTAATAAAATTAATAATATGGGGTATTTTTTTAGAGGTATAGAACTTTGAACTGAAATGAAACTCATAAAAATCATGTTAACGGCTCTGGTATTGGCTTTATTGGAAAGATAATTCTACGCCATTACTGCTTAAATATGGTTTGGGCGCCGCGATTGGTGTGTGGCCGCGAATGAAGTGTAATCTGGAACTCCAATTTTCAACCATTTTTTTCGAGCAGCCGGGGCCGTATATCGGCAATAACGCGGTCGTTGGTTTATTCTCTCTCTCTTAGTTCTTGTTTCCCAGAGTGGGGCATTGGGCTTCTACCAATTGTCGCCATCTGACTCTAT
Source organism: Phosphuga atrata (assembly GCA_944588485.1). Classification (NCBI taxonomy): domain Eukaryota; kingdom Metazoa; phylum Arthropoda; class Insecta; order Coleoptera; family Silphidae; genus Phosphuga; species Phosphuga atrata. The sequence continues at coordinate 23,971,044 of OX155896.1, read as the reverse complement.
TTCGAGCCACGACCTTCAACTCGTTCCACGATTTGCCGGTGGAGGTGATTTCGGCTTCAATTGTGCGTCGCCATGTTGTTTTTGGCCTTCCTCTCTTTCGCTTACTACCTTGGGGATGCCAGTCCAATGCTTGTTTTGCAATGTTTAGTGGATTGCGCCGTAGGGTGTGTCCAATCCAGTTCCACTTTCTTCTCTTTATTTCAACGTCTACTGGAAGTTGGTTTGTAGAACGAAGCAGATAGTGGTTCGATATCACTTCAGGCCATCGGATTCTAAGAATCCGTCTCAAACACCAGTTTGCGAAAACTTGCAGTTTGTTTGTGCTGCTTTTAGTTACTTTCCACGTCTTACTGCCGTAGAACAGGATGGATTTGACGTTACTATTATACCTATAGTTTGAGTTTCGTTTTATGGGAAAGTATTGAAGAGCTCCAAACGTTATTCAGTTGGGCGAACGCTCCCTTCGCTTTGTTCATTCTTCTGGCGATGTCTAGGTCGGGCCTTCCATCCACTGCTATGATGCTGCCCAAGTAGCAGAACTGTTCGCATCTTTTTACTGTTACGCCGTTTACTTGTATGTCCTTGCTAGTGGTAGCGCCAATCCGCATATCCTCTGTTTTTTTGGTGATTATGTGCAGGCCTATCTCTTCAGCTTCTTGTTGTAGCTTAGCTGTTTTGTCCATCATGTCGGTGAGTGTATGGGACATGAGGCAGATATCATCGGCGTAGTCGAGATCTTCTAGATGGTCCCCAGCGTATTCCTCGAGGCTGTATTGTAACGCTCGTCATGACCTCGTCTAGTACTATTAGGAATAAAAACGGGGACAACATGCAACCCTGTCGGACACCAGCAGACACTTCTGACCGCTTCTGAGAGATTCCCTTCGTGTACCACGTTGCAAGAGTAGTCCGCATGAGATGCTTTTATGATGTTTACTATTTTTGGTGGGACGCCTCTCGGTCTAAAGCCGCCCAAATGCTTTCCCATTTAATAGTATCAAAAGCTTTTTGAAAGTCTACGAATAATAGAAATACCGTGGTTTGCCATTCTACTGCTTGCTCTGTTATAATCCGCAACGTATTGATTTGGTCAACGCAGGATCTTCCCGGCCTGAAACCTGTGCCTGTTCTTCTCTCCACGTAGATTCAATTGCTTTGCTCATTCGGGTGAGTATTATTTTGCAGAGTATTTTCGATGCAGTTGTTAATAGTGTTATGCCTCTCCAGTTGTTGCAATCGCTCAGGTCTCCTTTTTTTGGGAGCTTTGTCAGAAGGCCATTGTTTCATTCTTTCGGTAGTGTTTCCGATTCCCAGATTTTATTTATTAGAGGTGCTAGCATTTCGGTCGTGGTCATGGGGTTAGCTTTCATCATTTCAGATGTGATGTTGTCGATGCCTGGACTTTTTCCCGTCCTTTAGTTCCTTAATGGCCTTGCTTATCTCTGCTCTGGTTGGAGGTTTTGTATCTATGTGTAGTTGTGCCCGTGTTGCATGATGGTTTGCGTTGTTGTTTTGTTCTTGAGTTATTCCTGTGAGTATCTCCTGGAAATGTTCCTGCCATCTATTGAGTTGTTCTTCTGTTGTAACCAGTAGCTTCCCATCTTTTGATTTTATTGGCTTTGTTTTTGTAGTTTTCTTGTTCGACAGCAGCTTGGTGGATTGGTTTATTAGCGTACAATATCAACTTGACAAATCTCCACAGAAAGTAATCCATAGGTGTGATATCACGCGACCGTGAAGGCCCATTCACGGGTCCGTTATGCGAGATTATGCAGTCAACGAATGTTTCCTGCAGTAAATTTATTGTGTCGCGCACTGTGTGGTATGTTGCGCCATCTTGTTGGAACGAAAGCTTCTCCACATTAAAGTCATTCAACTGGGGAACGAAATGTGTCATGGATCGATAGCGCTCATCTCCATTGACTGTCACGATAATTAGCCCATATTTCTTTAAATATGATGCCGACCAGAACGGCATCTTTAAAGAAATATGGGCAAATTATTCCACCAGCCCATAAAGTACACCAAACAGTGTGTTTTTGTGGATGTAACGGTGTCTCAATAATGGCTTCTGAATTTTCCTCGCTCTAAATCCGGAAATTTGTTTGCTTACTTAGCAATTGAGCCAAAAATGAGTCTCATCGCTGAACAATTTTTTTTGGATCAAGCAAAATCTTGTTTTTGGCCCATTCTCCGAACGTACGAAGCATATGATGGTCACGCGGCTTCAGCTCTTGCACTAGCTGTAGCTCATAAGTTCGTAAACCGAGATATTTTCGCCAAATCTTCCATAAGGTGGATGGACAGCTCCAATTACTGTGCACGATAGTGAATCGACTCATTCGGGTACCCCTCAGCACTGCGCTCCACAGCTGCAACAACTTCTTCGGTGCGCACCGTACTACGTCTCTGCGGATGCACATTATTAATTAGACTATGCGTGGTGCGAAAACGATGCATGGTTTTCCGAATAACTTGCTCGGATGGACGATTATGTCCACCGTAAAATGAACGTAGCGCAGGGTAAGTTTCGCGAACTGAACTACGACTTTCGAAGTAAATTTGCACAATTTGCAAACGTTCTTCTGGCGTAAGTCTATTCATGATGAAATGGCAAAACATACTGAGCGGAAATCAGCTGTCACCTAGCAAATAGACTTACTAGTAACAGTGTTGCCAGGTCGAAAAACCAACCTCTAGAAAAAACACCCAATATATTTTAGTTTACATGATATTACAAACAAAACAAAATGTATTAAATAAAATACACATCTAATTATTACGTAAATATGTACAAAAGTATAATTTAACACTGACACTCGAATTATTTGTTAAAATATTTTACAAATTTGATGCGACTGAAGAAATATCAGTTTTCTCCATCCGGGCTTCTCGACTATAGATCGTATATTATTATCCATCTCGATGCAGAAGTATAATATAGTTTTAGAATAAAAAAAAATAACTGATAGGAAAAAGAAAATTCACGTTCTTCTAATTTGTTAGATCTAAAATAATATAAGAATATATGCACTCATAACGGTAGTTAAACGTATGGTGTAATCAAATAGGCCTTTGAAAGTTAGTTTATATTCGGCTTCTGAAAAATATTTATAATTTAGTGATTATTACGGAAATTAATTTTAATATTAAAGAATTAGGTAAGTTAAGTAAAAATTGGCTTGTGAACTAAAAACATATTCATTAATTTAATACATATAATATTTGTGAGAAATTCTGAGCATTGTCGAAAATTTCTATTACGAATTATACAAAAGCCGGCAACAGGAACTTCTGGATCCTATTACACTAACACGGGAGCGAGGTGTCGTAAACCAGGGATCTGAAGAAATGCCAGAAATCACCATCGAGGGAATTAAAGGAGCCTTGTTGAAAATGAAAAACAACAAAGCACCTGGAGAAGATGAAGTGGCTGCAGAAGCAATTAAAGCTGTAGGCTTTCTCTTGCTGAATAAAATACAAGCACTCTTAACCGTTGCCTATAGAAGAGCACTATTCCGGAGAAGTGGCATGAAGCGACCTCCATTTTGCTCCACAAAAATGGAGACAGCAAACCTGGAAAAGTTACCGCCCTATAACTCTCCTTACCAATCTATATAAACTATTTACCAGAATCCTATCATCAAGACTGGAGAACAAACTTGAGCTTTACCAACCAAGAGAGAAAGTCGGATTCCTATCGGGTTTCGGAACTAATGATCACCTCCAGAGTATTAAGACCCTCATCGCGAAAACCATCGAATACATTAGACTCTAGTTCACGCTAGACGCTAGTCCACCTATTTATAGACTTCCATAAGGCATTTGACACGATCGAATTGAAAGCAATAATGAAGCCCTGAGAGAATGTCGAGTGGACTATAGATACTCAAAATTGATCTATAATATATACAAGAACGCTACCATGTCGGCCAAAAGCGATCTTCCCATCTGTCCAAAGAGAAAAGTGTTCCACCAGTGTGTTCTGCCGGTACTCACGTATGGAGCGGAGACCTTAACCCTAACGATATCATCAGCGAGAAAGCACAGAGTGGCAAAACAAAAAATGGAGAGATCAATGCTAGGTTTAGGTTTAAGAGACTACGTTACGAATCAGGGCCTACGACAGAGTACTGGGGTGAGAGACATTAAAATGGAATTGGGCGGGTCACATGGCCAGAATGAAAGATTGTTGGAATGGAGACCACGCACTGATAAGCGAAACAGGAGAAGACCTCCTACACGCTGGACCGATGACCTAAAAAGAATTAAAACCAACTGGATTCAGGCGGGTTAAGACAGGCAACAATGGAAAGGACAACATAAGGGAGGCCTATTCAGCAGTGGACGTCGAAGGCTGGTTGATGATGATGATTGATGAATATAGACGTATGTAGGTGTAGGTGTAGTATGTGTAAGTCTAAATCTAAATATTTTTTAACTAACGTTGTGCAAATTATTTTGTTGGTAGTTATATATTTAGCATGTAAATTAAATATAAATATGTAATGTTCTCGTCATTTGCATTTACTATATATTAGTTAAATAGTATAATTGTGTCAGATAAAACCATCATAAATTATTTCAAAATGAGCCCAAATAAATAGATATTAACTTTTTTATGATAAAATAAAAGTTTTACATTTATCAAATATTATATAATTAATTAATACCATATATATTATGATGTTTGCTTCTGTTAGATATCTGTTCTGTTCTTCATTGTGTAATATAGATACTAATCCTTCCCGTTTTATTGTTGTTATTGAATAGTTTATAATTGTTGAATAATCACTTTTATTTGAGTTTATAAGTGTCTACAATTTATACAATATGTTTCCCATTGCATAATTTAAGTGCATGGTCATAATTAAGTGAATATCTCAAATAATTAAAAGTAGGTCATATTAAAATGAAATTGTACACATAATAGTATATTTTGTAACTAGGGCGGTAGGTTGTCAATTGTAGACGAGAGCAAAATTGGGCGCACGAACGAAGTGCACATTCGCTAGAGAGGGCAATTGACAATACCGTTCGTGTTGCAAACAATATTTTTTATTACTCATGCGAGAGGATGTATCTTACAAGTTTGGGATCTAGGTGCCATCCAAAAAAAAAATAGATTAAAAAAATGAAGAATTTGCTTTTTCGATTGTCTCCGGTAGTGTGGATTCGTCATAAGAACTCTCCTTAGTCTCCGGTATCACCATAGAATTTACACTCATTTTAAAACGTTTTCTTTAATTTTTATTTTTATTTTGTAATGAAAAAAAAAATCTGTCACTTTCACGACACTTTTTTAATAATGAGGTCTTGATTGTGTTAATTTCATTTATTTAATTGCTTTTTTTAATGTAACCTAGAAAAAAAAACCTAGCGATATTGAATATTTGCGTGCGTTACCCAAGTTAAGTGGTAATACAACCAAAAGTGGCATTTGTCGTATTAAAAAACGTGCGTCAAGATAATACTTTCAATACATGAGTAATAAAAAATCTATATTATATTCAATAATTATATTTAATATTTAGAAAACCAGGACAAGGAAAACCATGACAATACCTAATTTTGGAAAACAATACCCATCTTTTCTTTTGTTTCCCAGTGCATAGAAAGAATTGTAGTCATTTAGTTTTCTACTGGACATACTGATATCAATAAATCTAATTAAAACCTTCTGCTTTTATTAAAAACAAAATGAAAATTAGTTAATAGAATTCGATGAACTATACCAATAAAGTTTGCTCCATTTATACAAAACTAAATTAGCAAAACATTTAAAAAGCAAATTATTTAAGTTAGTATACATTGGCATACTAACTAATCTAATTATTTTTTAACTATCCTAATTATTTTCTCTAAAACTGAATTAAATAGAATGGGTGAGAGGCGACCTCCCTGTCTCACTCCTGTCTTGATTTCACATGGTTCCGAGACCTCTCCCATGAACTTCAATATTGATGTGGTATTTGTTAGTGTTTCCTGGATTAGATTTCTGGTCTTGTTGTCCACCTTCATTTCTTCCAATGTGTTGAAGAGTGTTTCTCTATCTATGGAGTCGTAGGCCTTCTTCGAATATTGCTGTGGTGTTCCTGGTCTTTCTCGTTGTTAATATTGTTCTCAAGCAGGTCTGTTCACTGCATGATCTTCTTTTCCTGAACCCTCCTTGTATATACTCCTATCTATGGGTCTATCTGAGGTTCTAGCCGATTTAACAGGGATTTGGACAGAATTTTGTATGCCACAGGTAGTAGTGAAATTCCTCAGTAGTTATTAGGGTCCGTTTTGTCTCCTATCTTGTGAAGGGAGTGTATTAGGGCTAACTTCCATTCTTTTGGTATTTTTTCTGTTTCCCAGATGTTTTCGATGATTCTGTGTATTTTAGGTGTAATGTTTTCATGGTCTAGCTTCCAGATTTCAGAAATCAGTCCATCTTCTCCAGGTGCTCTGTTATTTTTCAGTGATTTTATTATGTTCACAATTTCTGCGTGTGTTTGGGGTTTGCAATCCAGGTTAGGTTCTGGCTTTTCGAACTGTAGTTTCTGTGTTGGTTTTTCACAGTTGAGTAGTGTGTCAAGTGTGTTGAGTATTGAGTAGTATGTTGCTAATATTTCACAATTCTTTTTAGGGTTTGTCTCGTATGATCCGCCTTGTATTTTGAAGCAAAAGCTCGGTGGTTGATATTCTGTCATATTTTCCCTGAATATTCTGTAAAAATGACGTGTGTTGTTTTTGTTGAAGTCCTCTTCTATCTCTTTCAACATGTTGTTTTCATAACCTCCTTCTTCTCTGCGGATTATTTTGGAGGAGGCCTTCTGTATCTTGTTAAATTCTTCTCATTTTTCGGGTGTTCTGTGGCTGTTAAATTTTTTCGAGGCATGTCTTCTGTCTTCTATAGCTCTGTCGCATGCCATGTTCCACCATCTGTGTTTCCTTTTTCTCGGTGGTTGCCCTAATTTTAACAATTCTTTCATTTTTCCTGACAGTTCTGTCCAATTATTACTCTCAATTTTCTTATTTTTTTCTGTGATTTCTTTCTTGTTTAATTGTAGGTACTCTGGGTGTGTTCTGAAAGTTCTGTTGGTTCTCTTGATTTGTCTGTAGGGTATAAATTTCACTTTGATTTGTAGGAGATGGTGATCGGATTCGAAAAATCCTTTCCTTGTCCTAACATTCATAATTTCTCTGGTGTTTTTCTTGGATGTCGCTATGTGGTCAATCTGAAATTCTCCTAGGGCGTTGTTGGGAGATTTCAAAGTCCGTAGTTTGTTGTGTGGTTTCTGGAATTGCGTTGACATGATTTTTAGGTCGAAATTCCTGCAGAAGTTTATTAAGTTTTCTCCATTCTTATTTGTCCTCTTGTGGATCGTGTGTTTTCCTGTTGTGGCTCTGATTTTTTTTCCCTGCCTAATTGGGCATTAAAATCTCCTAGTAACACTTTTACCTGCTTCGTGGGTATTTTGTTGGTGGTTTCTTCCAGATCCTCCCAGAATTCTTCTATCATTTGCGGGTTTTTTCTTGTTGTAGTTATTCGTGGGGGCATGTACGTTGATGAGTGCATAAGCTTTGTTCCCAGATCAAATCGTAAGTGTTGATATTTTTTCTGATTTTGAGGTGAAATCCATTACAGAGTCCAGTATCGATTTGTGTACTACAAATCCCGTTCCGAAGAGTTTGAGGTTTCTTTTTGAAATGGTTATGGCTGGCTTCTCCTTGTATATTCTGTAGTTTTCCGAGTCAAAGTGGTTCTCATCTGTGAATCGTGTTTCCTGTATTGCCCGTATTTTGATATTGAATTTATCCATGGCGTTCGTCAGTTGTTTCAATTTACCTACTTTCAGTAGTGTGTTTGAGTGTTCCCATGTAAAATATTCTTTTAGTCTTGAGTGTTTTTGAGAGGCTGCGATTCTTCTTTCATGACATGCCTGATCCCCTGGAATCCGATGATCAGGTCTATTACCCAGCCTTTTTGACTGGGGCCCAGGGTAGTGGATTCTTTCCCGTTGTTCTGACATGGTTACTGGTTTGTCTTGAGGTTTTGGAGGTAAAATTCAAACGGATCTCAAAAAATTTCGACTGAAGTTTTGAGTTCCAGAAGGTTCATTCACAGCCGAGCTCACAGAACCAACAGACGCTGATCAGAGTACCGGTGTTTCGCACACAGACGTGTCTGGAATTTCACCCGTAACCCTAGGCAGGGGCCCTTACAGGGTACTACAATCCGGAGCCAGATGGACCCAGGTTTTTTAATGAGGTATTACTCCTCCTCTCCCTCCTTTAAAAATGATTTAAAAAAAAAAGAATGTTTAACCCAAAAATGTTAAAAAACGTTCAACGCTTAACTTTTCCGTCCACTTTATTCCGGCTTTCTTGGGCTTCTCATTCTCCGACATCACTTCCCATTTGTTAACCTTTAGTCTGTAAGTCTCTCTATTTTCAATTTCAGTAATGTTTATTTGTGCTTCTTCCAGATCTTTTTTTACTTGGACTATCCATGGAGTTGTCGTCTTGACTCCTTGTATGTATGTGAGGACTCGCTTGGCGATCCTGGTTTCTGGTAGTCTGTAGAGGTGTCCATAAAATTTGAGTCTCCTTTTCCTGATGTCTGAAGCGAGGTTGGATATTTTTTCTGTTGTTTTCCTGAAGTGTAGTCTCTATCCGTCTTCTGTTTGTTTTGGGCCTAAAATTTTTCTCACGATTTTCCTTTCTTCTTTTAGAAGATTTTCTAGATCTCCTTTTGTGTGGAGTGTAAGCGTCTCACTCGCATAGAGTGCTTCTGGTTTCACTACAGTGTTGTAGTGTTTAACTTTTGTGTGTATTGGCAGGCATTGTTTGTTGTAGATGTCTCGTGTTTTGAAGAAGGCCCTCATCATTTTCTGTTGTCTAGTTTTTTGCGCTATTTTTTCTCCTCCTGTAGGTTCAAAAATTTCTCCAAGGTATTTGAAATGGGATACTCTTTTGATTTGACTGTATTTCGTATTCAATTTTTGTATGTTGATTTTTGTGCAAATGAATTTTGTTTTTGTGAAGGAGATTTGTAGTCCAACTTTTTCTGCGCATTCTTTGAGGACTTCTATCTGCCTGATTGATGTCGCTTCACTCTCCGCAAGTATTGCTATATCGTCTGCAAAAGCTAGACATGAGATTTCTACTTTGTCTTTAGTCCTTCCTAATTGTGTGGGTTTCCAGCGCTTTTGAGCTTTTAGCTCTTTTCCTATTCTTTCATCACTTTGTCTAAAGCCACATTGAAGAGTAGCGGGGACAGGCCATCTTCTTGTGTGACACCTGTTTTTATCAGAAATGGTTCGGAAATTTTTCCCATGTACTTTACTTTTGATGTTGTGTCTGATTGAGTTTGTTTAATGAGTCCTAGTGTTTTCGAGTCCAGTCTTTGGTCTTCCAGGATTTCGAATAGTGATTGCCTGTCTATGGAGTCATATGCTTTTTTGAAGTCCACAAAGGTGCATATAACTGGTGAATTTCTGATGGCTTTGTGCTTCAGTACTGTTTTTAGTTTGAAGATCTGTTCTGCGCATGAGCGACCTGATCTGAAGCCTGCTTGGTATTCCTCTATTTGGTGTTATATTTGTTCCTCTACTCTTTGGAGGAGGCACATGAACATGACCTTGTAGGCGACTTTTAATAGGGAGATACCTTTGTAGTTATTCACATCAGCTCTGTCTCCATTTTTATATAGTGGGTGTATTAGTTAAGCGCATTTCCAGTCCTCTGGTAATTTTTTAGTTTGCCAAATTTCTTGAATAATTTGTGTGAATTCTCGTAGTGAGTTTGGTCCTAGATTTTTCAGTAATTCCGCAATGATTCCATCTTCTCCAGATGTTCTGTTGTTCTTGAGCCTTTGAATGTGTCTATTGATTTCTTCTTATGTGGGTGGTGGTGAATCCGGGTGTCTTTCTGCTATTTTTCTCTGGGGTATCTTGAGGTGGGTTCTTGGCAGTTTTATAGATTAGAAAAATATCTTGCTAGTTCTCTGCAGTTTTCTTGAATAGTGAGTGCTAGCTCTCATGTTTCTCTTCTGAAACATAGGTTTTGTGGTGTGTAGCCTTTGATTTTACCTGCGAATGTTCTATAGAAGTCTCTTATATTGTAGTTCTTGGTTCCTAGTTCCTGGTTCCTAGTTCCAAGTTTTCCTCTATGGACTTTAACTGTTCTTTTATAAATTTTCTCTTGGTTTGTCTGAAAATTTTTGTAACCTCTCTTCTTGTTTCATTACATTTCTGTTGTGTTACTGGTGATTTTTTACTGTTGAATGTTTGGAATACCCGTTTTCGTTTTTCTATTGCTTTCTCACATTCTGAGTCCCACCACGGATGTATTGTGTTCTTCTTAAGTGGAATCAGTTATTTTACCTTCTGTGCGATTTTCCTGTGGAAGTCTGCCCAGTTGTTTGCCTGTTCTTTATCCCATTCTTGTTTTATGTTGATTTCCTTGATCATTTTTGTGTCGAATTTCTGCAGGTGTGTTTTTTTTATGTATTATATTTGGAGTGAATTTTATTTTAATTCTTATTAGATAATGGTCCGAGTCTATGTTCGCACCTCTGCGGACTTGCACATCATGGATCTCTCTTTGTGCCTGGTGTGTGTGGCGATATGATCGATTTGAAATTCGCCGATGGACTGTATTGGAGACCTCCAAGTCTTTTGTTTTTAAGGTGTTTTTCTGAGGGAGGTGGACATGATTTTGAGGTTGTTCTGTTGACAGAGTTCGATTAACCTTACGACATTTTTATTGGTGTATTTGTGTGCGGGAAATTTCACAACTGTTTTCTGATACATTTTTTCCCTGCTAATTTGTGCGTTGAAAAGTTTGTTCAGAGATCTCCGACTTTCTCTGTGTTCGTGTAAGCCCGGGATCCCCAGAATCCGAAATCCCGGTTGCCGCCTCTTGTTGACGGGTGGAATATTTACTATTTACTTTACTTGCACGAGCCATGGTTTGCTTGTCATCAAGTTGTTTGTCCAATGTTTCCACTGGGTTTTCTAGAACCAGGGATTGTTAGTTCCTAGAGCACGTTTTCAGCCGCACTCTGGGTGAACAGACGCTGACCAAGTTGCCGGTGGTCTCCACTGCAGACGCACTTAGATTTTGATTGTTAGTTTTGGCCCGCCCTGAGTATTTTATTTCCACAGTACCCCCATATCTGGAGAGCATACCCCTATCCGCCACCAGGGGAGACGCCCGATGGGAAATTAACTATATATATATATATATATATATATATATAAATAAACATTTCCGAAAGCTCGAGTAAATAACAAAGAGTTTCTTTTGCCCAACCAAAAGTTTTGACTGCATCCTCATCAAACATATACATATTTTCACTTGTGGAAATATACAACGTTTATACATATATATATATATATATATATATATATATATATATATATATATATATATATATATATATATCCAAAATATATAGGCTATTTGGGTGCTAATAGGTTCTGATAACTTCAGACTGAAAATAGTACTATGGAAGATCAAGAAAATTTAAATCTTCGTCTTCGCGTAAAAGGACAGACAGTTAAAATCTATTGATTATTTGTTTTTAATATTACATTTTAAATGAATTTCACTTTATTGAAACATAACAAAACTTTAATAGAATATAAATTAACGAACGGCAAGTTGCAGAGAAAATTGGATGCGCATATAAATTAAATAAAAATAAATAGTTTTATTAAAATTAAAAATTTTTTAGACCAAAGGCTCCCAAACTTTTTGTTCCCCCCTTTGGCAAGAATGAAATTAGTCAACGCCTTTAGATTTGTTTCAAAATTAGTGAGAACAAATACACCATCAACTAAAGATTTACGGTTTATTAAAAGCTAAATGCTTCAGTGAACTTTCACCGCATACGTTTTACCGTAGAATCGTCACCGCAGGAATTTTTACCCCTGAGTAGTTTAACCGCTTCGATGTTTCACCGTCCACAGAAATTTCACCGCACCCAATTAAAAAAATACATAAACCAAATAAACGATTTTTTAAATTAAATTCTCTTTTTAAAATCATTTTCTTTGCTATTAATTTTCGTTTCCCTGAAATTAAAATAGTGAATATTAAAATTGCTTTGTACAAAATTTTCATTTAAGTTTATTCGCAGGCAATGTTTTTTGTTTATTTTAAAGTATAAAATATAAAATTTTAATAAAAGTAATGTTATGGGCAATACCTCATATGTTCTCATATTGTTATATTAAAACAATAACATTATCGGTATCATATTCATACACAAGTTTTCTTAATCGTTCTGGAGCATCTCAATATAATTTTTTAGTCTTTTGCGGTTGTTCTCCGTTTATGTATTACTCAAAGGGCATTTCATTCAGGCATTGTTCCTTTTTGATGCAATTTATAAATTTTCATATGTTTGGATGATTAGCTGACACTCTTCAAAAGCTCTTTGCCAACTTTCCACTGATTTTTGTAGTATTTTGAGTATTGGTCTTGGGAAAACCATCCAACACTGTCTCGTGCAGATTCCAAATTTCGTTTAGAAAAAGTAGTAGTCGGCGGAAGTTTGTTCCTCTTTGGGGACGCCCAATGCACGGCAAGAATTTGAAGTTTGTAAACTTTTTCCAGTAATTGAAAAGTATTGCCAGTAATTTTGATGTTGTTTTAAGACGCATTGAACTGCATGGGGACAAACTTTCGCGTTAATTGAAACCACTATTTTTTTCCGTTAATTTCGAGGTTGTGAGTGTAGTTTAAGACTGTGATGTTTTCACCAGGAATTAAACACATCGTCTTAATCCTTTCAAATTTACCATTTAGACCAATATAACCCATTAGATTAAAATCTGATTAAATTGTATTATTAACTATTTTAACATAGGAAAAAGCACAAAAAAGATTATCTGGAAGAATTGGTATGGCAATCGGTTATAACTTATCAAAAAGTAATTATTAGGATTGAAATACAATTATTTTACTATATTTTGTTTATGTATATTTTATATTGGATGCAGTGAAATTGACGAACGGTGAAACGTGGATGGTGAAACATCGCAGCTGCGAAAGTTCTTGCAGTGAAAATTCGTATTCGGTGAAGAAACGTATACGGTGAACGTACCAGATACCAAGCTAAATATATAGTTTTGATTTTATATTTACTTTAATTTTGTTTAATTTCGTCCACTATTGTCTTGTTTTGTATAGCGTTTACTAGTCTTTTCTTGGCTTAGCCTTATCTAATCTTATTTAATTTTGTAACCTTACTCTACTCTAGAATTGTCTAGCCTGTTCCAGTATAAATTACAAATAAAAAGAACATGAATTTTTAGAGATTCTAGTGTGATGAATTTAGGTTGATTAAGGTGATTCATTTAAACTGACAATCTACTTAATTTATGGAAAATTCCAATCTATTTCAATCAGACCCGGTCAATTTTCATTTCATTGGCTAGGAGCTAGGAGTAAATATAGACGAAATAAGGAGAACTATACTTCTCGTACATTCCGAATATTCTATAATCAAACAATTGGAGGAGGATTGTAATTTATTAGCGATCGATAACCTGTAGATAGGTTCTTGGGTCCTCTCTATGAAGAAACTAACATTAATTCAATGCTATTGTTTGATTTCGAGGATATTTCCTGAACCTGTACTCTCAAGATCTACAGGTAGTTTAAAGATTTCAGGTACTAATCTTGAGGATGAAGCACGAGTTTAATTAATAATTAAATAGTTTTTAACTTGCCTAAGTGAGGTGCTATTATAATTATACGAAGTGCTTCGTCCGAAAAGATTAGTAGCACCCACCCACCCGAACACAAATGATTCCCAACAGGTCCGGAAATATCGGGGCTAAACTGTTTCTAAACTAAATGATGGGCCCGGGGTGGAAATAGAGGGCGTCAGGGAGTACAGGGAGTACAGAGTTATTTTATTTTTTACTCTCAAATATAGTGGAATAGTGGTAACACTGCCTGTTTCTACAGGTAGTTTAAATATTTCAGGTACTAATCTTGAGGACGAAGCACGAGGATAATTATTGTATTAGCTGAATTAAAGTCAGTCAAATATTACGCGTATCGATATCTGGTAACAAAATCGTACACGATTATAAAATACTTGGGAATATAATCGTGTCTGTATTCTCCCTCGCATAAGGTACGACGTATAAAAAAAAAGCCAAAACCCCAAATGTCGAATTGCTGTGTTAAACAATAATGTTCCGGAAAATTTTGTTGATGGGTTCCTTAGTTGAGACGAAATTGCAAAAATTTTGCGGAAACGAAATCAATCCGTTCGTTTCGTCGACGGCAAGACGGCTATTACCGATTCACAACAATTGCTTGGAGAAATCTTCGGCAGATGCAACGTTTAGTAATGAAACTCGCATGTTTGTCGCCAGCTGAAGTTCTTAATATAGCGCCACATAGTAGATGATTTGAGGCAAGCGTTTATTTCATCGGCAGTGGTGGATCTTGGAATTACTGGTAGTGTTTGCCATACAGTAGAATTATCGTACACATCCTTCTGTTTTGAAATCAACAGTGGTTGGTACATTCATTCAAACTGATTTGTTCAATGCATCTCGGTCGTATTCATGTTCCAATTCTCGATTGAAAGCGTCGTTCATAGCACGATTCGGCGTTGCCATTCCCAACTTTACTAACAAACTGCCGAACATGAGGTAACACTCAAAAGCAAGACCTGGTTATGTATTTCCTCATTCACCACGAGATCGGAATTCCCTGAACGAATTTGATGTAAAATGTCTTCTGACATGTCATCCTTGTACTTGTTCCACAGTTCAATTCGATTCGATCGGAAACATGTCGAAATAATAATGATAGCAATTAATGTGCGTATCTGATTTGGAGATTCAGAAAAAACTGATTCAGCTATTTAGCTATTGTAATGTCCCAATGAATTTCGTTTTCAAGCAAATTGAGCTGTTGACATGCAGCACGAAATGCTGTGCACACTCCACCATTGACAGTTCAAAGTGATCCAAAGGATGTCGGCCCACGAACATTAGAGAGTAGATTAACGTTCGTGCAAATGAAACGCTTTGACAAATAAAAAACAAAACAAAAAACTTGTCAATGTTGCCGCTGGAGGTGTTGCAGCACGTTGAGAAACATTTGATGCGTTAAAACAAACTCGTTGTTCACTTTCTTTAAGTAGTTCTTTAAGTAGTTTCGTCTGCGGGAATATATGTTGCGTTACATAAAAAAAAAATAGAAAATGAATTACTTTCACTATTAATACCTTTTTTCGTGAATTTTTCCAATATTTTAATAGTTATTATAATAGCAGGGGTGGATAAATGCAACAAATAAAAATTCATAAAAATCGGTACAGTCCTTCTTGAGTTTTTAAAAGTCAAAATTCAAACCCGACTGTGTTTTATATATTACTAACTGACCCGGCGAACTTTGTATCGTCTCAGAATCTATAATCATTAAAAAATATCTTATTAGTTAAATTAAAGTCAGTCAAATGTTACGCGTACCGATATCTGGTAACAAAAGCGTACACGATTATATAATTGATGGGAATATAATCGTGTCTGTCTTCTCCCTCGCATAAAGTACGACGTATAAAAAAAGCCGAAACCTCAAAAGTCGAATTGCTCGTTCACTCAATCAATAGTAATTTTTGTGATTAACAATAATGTTGGGGAACACTTTGTTGGTGGGCTCGTCCTTAGTTGAGACGAAATTGCAAAAACTATGCGGAAACAAAATTACTCCGTTCGTTTCGTCGACGGGAAGACGGCCATTACTGATTGACAACAATTGCTTGGAGAAATCTTCGGCAGATGGAACGTTTAGCAATGCAACTTGCATGTTTGTCGTCAGCTGAAGTTTCTTAATATAGCACCACAGAGTAGATGATTTGAGGCAAGCGTTTATTTCATCGGCAGCGGTGGATCTTGGAATTACTGGTAGTGTTTGCTGGAAATTGCCAGAAAGTTGACTGTTCTTAAATGGCTCTAAGTCAAATCTTACCCTTTTGAAGGTTCTGTGCAATCTAGTGTTTCTAGGCTGGAGTTTTATTTTGATCTCTGAGAGGTAGTGGTCTGAGTCCAGATTGGCGCTTCTTAGTACCTTCACGTTTTGTATTTTCTATTTCATTGCGCCTCCAAAACATATTGAGTCATTACGCAGATCTTTCATGGTTTGATTTAGTGCTTCCAATGAACCTTTGTGCGCCATTGTGCATTCATCCCATATGTTAATTTTACTTGCTTTAACACTTTATTTACACTGTAGCCATTGCCGATTGTTTCGCAATGTTGCAAGTAGGTGTTTCAGTCGTTTAAAGGTTTAACGGTAATTTAAACGCTGGATGAGCCGTTCTTAGGGTTTCTGGTGCGGATATATCCAAACCCCAAAACCGCGGTTTTCTCTGCAAAAACCGAAACTGCATAACCGTCATAAAGAACCGCGGTTTTCGGGTTTGTCTAAAAATATTTAAAAATAAAATACATTGAATTAATGCTCTTTCGAACTACAATGTTTACAAGCTCTAAAAGTGTAAACTTTTAGAGTTTGATTAGAAAAATGTATTTGCTAACCTAGTATATTATATACATTTGCTCACGTTGCGGTATAGAGACAAGGACAATTTATTGTTGTTTACTTTAGTTTACATCATTGTATCATTGAAATATATTAAGAAGATACAGAGACGGGACCTTGCCCATTCTTCTTAGTAATGAAACGTACTGTTTGCAAACGAAAGAAGATTTAGTGACAGTTTATCGTTGGTTTTGTGAAAAATACTTTGTAGAACAGCAACCAAACCTTGTCGAATACCAACTAAATTATCCTTCAGGTGTTATGAACTCAATTCAAAAGGATTACGAAGAAAGAAAGGAAGAAAGAAACGATTTTAAAGTTTCAGGGATTAAACGCGAATGCACAAAAATTTAGTATTACGCTAGATGAGTGGACTAGTTTGAGACGCCGAAGATACTTAAATACTTTACTAGATACTTTAATATTCGTGCAGAAGATAATTTAAAATGCAGTTTAGCTTGCTGCGAATTGAAGGAACTTGTTCTACAAATAATATCGTAATAAGTGTTGAAAAACATTTAGAATCATTTGGTATCAGAAATGATATCGTGAGAAGTACACATGGCGGTGCGCCAGTAATGCAAAACTATGGTACAGATTGTCCTGCTGAACTACAAATTAACCATACCATACCATTAACTGCATTAACCATACCATTCATCTTGCTGTTTGCGACACTTTTTACAAGAAATCATCTCAATTAGAAAACAGCTGCAAAAGTGATGATGAAGATTTATTTACTGAAGAATCGAATTATTACGTCGAAGAAGATGAAATTAAAAGTAATTTACAAATGACAAGAAAACTTTCTTCTTTTCGTTTATCACTAAAGGAAATTGAATTAGCAATGGACATCAAGACAAGCTGGCCTTCTATTGCACCCATGAAAATCTGGAATTAGCAGAATTGGCTAGATGCTTAGTTCCAACAAAGCGAAAAGTGCGAAAGTTCCAACAAAGACTGTTTTAATATTGGCCGAAAATATTTTTGAACGACTTTATCCAGACAACAATAAGGTTGAAGTTGAAGGTAAATGTTCGGCAAATTCAGAGGAATTAGAAGAAGCGACCAATCCAGACTATTACTTTCGAAACGAAGTCCAAAAAGCTATTCAAGAAGTATTAAACAACATTTTCCAAATATAAAAGAATTTCTGATAGAACAAAAAGATTAAATATTTTGTTTCAAGCACTCTCTACAATTAAAGCTACGCCGAAAGATCATATTCCCTAAGCAGCAACTTTTGTACTAAAATCTCGTTTAAATATCAGATACTAAACGAAACCGCGGTTTTTAATTTTCAAAAACCGAAAACCGCGGTTTTGAAAAAGTGCGGATATACAGAAACCCTAGCCGTTCTGCATCCTTCTAGTAACGTGGCCGCTGTACCAGAAGTAGCAACTGCTACGGCAATTTCGGAACTCGCACGAACAATGGCTAAAATCAATGGCATGAGGAATGTATCCCAGTTCCACAGAGCGCATCGAGCAACCATTTCCATCATCAATTGCCTTCATTAACATATATTATATGACATTCTGTTTTGAGTTCAACAGTGGTACACTCATTCAAACTGATTCGTTCAATGCATCTAGGTCGTATTCACGTGCATGTTCCAATTCTCGATTAAAAGCGTCGTTCATAGCACGATTTGGGGTTGGCATTCATAACTTTACCAACGAACTGCCACATATGAGGAAACACATGTCTTCTATTAAAAGCAAGGCCTGGTTATGTATTTACTCATTCACCTCGAGATGGGAATTCCCTGAATTGACACGAATTCGATGTAAAATGTATTCTGACATGTCATCCTTGTACTTTTTTCACAGTTCAATAGGATTCGATCGGAAACTTGTCGAAATCATGACAACAAATTATGTGCGTATCTGATTTGGAGATGCAGAAAGAACTGATTCAGCTATTGCCATGTCCCAATTAATTTCGCTTTCATGCAAATTAAGCTGTTGACATGCAGCACGAAATGTTGGGCACACTGCACCAATGACAGTTCAAAATGTTTTAAAGGATGTAGGCCCACGAACATTAAAGAGTAAAGCAACGTTCGTGCAAATGGATCGCTTTGGCAAATAAAAAAAAAACTTCTAAATCTTGTCGCTGGAGGTGTTTCAGTATGCCGAGCAACATTTCATGCTTTGCAATAAACTCGTTGACCATTTTCTAAATGCACCGCCAAATGTAAAACACGTGGATGACGTTCATGAATGGGGAATGAAAAGCGCCATCTACTGACATAGCTTAAGTAGTTTCGACTGTGAGAATATATGTGGCGTTTCATAAAAAAATGAGAAAATGAATTATTTTTATTATTATTACTTTTTTTCGCGAATTTTCCAATATAGTACCTATAATAGCAGGGGTGGAGGCAAATGCAACAAATCAAAAATTATAAAAATCGGTCCAGCCGTTCTTGATTTTTCTCCAAAAAAATGGAGAGCCGTTGAAGCCAAAATTCAAACCCAACTGTGTTTTATATATTAAGATTTCTTCAAAGGAACCACCGACCCCTAGACCACCGGAACTCTCTCAAACATTTCTGGACTCACTATCGCCCCTCTAGAAGGTTTCAGAGCACACTGGGGTGAAATACTTTGGGAATCCATGAGCTAATGATCATGAATCCATGACAAAAAATTGTAGTTTGAAAAGATGAAAAAACTAACGGATAAATAATTTAATTTGGAAAAGGCGAAAGAGACAATGAAAGTAAAGTATGTATTTACTTTATACTCCCAAACTAGAAGTTTATTGGTCTAAAAAAATATTCGAAATTAAAAAAATATATAAGTTAGTTATTACTTATCGCATTAATCATAATCTTCATCTTTAGCCTGATAATTTCAAGTATCTTGATTGAGCTATGAATTTGTTAATTGATTTTTGATAAGATCTTATTCTCGTTGAGATGTGATTTTTAATTCGTTTTAGAAGTTTCAATATCTACTTTTTAATAAGTGATTTATAAAATAAAAAATAATTCAGAATAATGAAACACTTTTTTAATATAAACATAAATAGAATATATGCAAGTTATTTACAGTAAATATAAATAATATTTATGTTTTAGTAATGAAAAAAAAGACACTACCAGTAAATTATAGTAAAATCTAGAAACTTAGATTGGCATGTGAGAGATTTATAACGGCATCCAAGAGAATTATATTATACCATCATTAACCTTAAAACAAAAGTTGCATAATAAGAGATACTAGGGCGGTAAGTTGTTAATTGGTCAAGAGAGCGAAATTGGGCGCACGAACGTAGTGCGCACATTCGCTCGAGATGGCAATTGAACAATACCGCCCGTGTTGCAAATAATATTTTATTACTCATGCGAGGGGACGTACCTTACAAGTTTGGGATCCAGAAGCCATAAAAAAATAGAATAAGAATTTAAGAATTTGCTTTATAAATTGTCTCCGGTGGTGTGGATTCGTCATAAAAACTCTCATTAGTCTCCGGTATCACCATAGAATTTACACTCATTTTAAAACATTTTTTCTACTGATATATGTGAAAATGGCATTTTTTTCCACGGTTTACCCTACATGAAGGTGACATTTTTTCATTCTAGAGATGAAACTATTTTCACATCTAGAGACGAAAATGAG
Organism: Phosphuga atrata; assembly: GCA_944588485.1. Classification (NCBI taxonomy): domain Eukaryota; kingdom Metazoa; phylum Arthropoda; class Insecta; order Coleoptera; family Silphidae; genus Phosphuga; species Phosphuga atrata. The sequence goes on along the minus strand of OX155896.1, from coordinate 23,950,846 downwards.
CATTTAAATTTATGATTTTCTCGATTAAAACACTAACCAAATTTGCATGAACTTTCTTATCAATTACATCAATTTCAATGAAATATTTTATGTACAAACGTAAAACGAGCCTAAAACTATTTAAAAAACCGAAATAAAATTAGGACATTTGACTTGAAAAGTATCACCTTCTATGAGAATGCAATATGTTACCATGGAAACGACCAAACCAACAATTAAATTTGTATTGACAGTTCTGACAGTTCGCTTCAAATTGGATTTATTAAAGTCGAATTATGGATTCTACAACCGAAATCAGTAGACAAAATTGCATTGGCTACTCGAGATGAAAGTGTTTTTTTTTTGCTTCGGTGTGATTGCTAACTCGCTGGCGCTCGTGAGCAAACTTCCATCTCACCAAAAAAAACACCACTTTCATCTCTTGCTGTAAAATATACTGTTCTTTAATTTTTATTTCTATTTTGTAAAGACAAAAAAAATGTGTCACTTTCATGTCACTTTTTTATAGCGAGGTCTTGATTGTGTTTATTTCATTTATTTAATTGTTTTTATTTAATGTAACTTAGCAATATTGAATATTTGCGTGCGTTACCTAAGTTATGTTGTAATACAACAAAAATTTCATTTGTCGCACTAAAAAACGCACGCCAAGATAGTACGCATGAGTAATTAGTTTTAAGAGTAAAAATTTAAATTCAAACGATACATTATCAGTGAATTCTTTATTAAGTAGGCTTATTAACTTTAAGTAACTTTTCTCATATGTCAAATTGTTTCATCAGTTTTTACTGCACTGTGATTTGAAATAAATTATTCCGAATAAATCCTATCAAGGAAAGTAAAAATGGTCCATCAGATCCAACAAAAATAGTCCATTCAAAAACAGTGCATACGTGGAAACATTGTTAATTTGTGGGAAAGTATTCCAGAATTCTACTGCCGCAAGTCGTTTTTAAGCTGTTTTTACGGCCAATAGATGTTATTCCATAAAAATGCACCGCTCTTGTAATCCGTACTGCAGACACGTCAAGTTCGGGATGGTGGACCTGGCCGACACCAACGAATATTGGATGACGAAGAAGAAATCTTAAATCTTGTCGCAGTAGATCCTTCTAGTAGTACGCAAAAAATATCTTACCAAGTAGATATCTTAAATGGAAATGTCTGGCGACAGAGCCGTACTTAGACCGGGGCCAGCGGGGCCCAGACCCTGGGCCCCGAGCTTTGGGTGATCGGAGATCGTGGTCTCCGATAAACTCAGAAAATCTTGCAAAATTCATTTTCCAACTTGAATATTTTGTAATTTTCATTTAAAAACGTTTAATAAGTTTATGCAGTTTGTCATGTAGGCAAATTTTTTGCTTGAAATGAAAATTACTTTTAAGGCATTAAAATGAATGCAGAAACAAGTAGAGCCTGCGTTCGTGATAGAAAATATGAGAGTGGCTTGCAGAACTGAAAAAAAGCACAGAAACAGACAGAAATACAAAATCTTCAACGGGAACTCAAATTTCTAAAGACCAAACAATCGGCCTTGTTCAACGACAAATAAATGGCGAAATAGAGCATAGGCGTGGTGTTTTATAAAGAATTATATTATCGATTCAATATTTAGCCATGCATAACGACGTTTTAAGTGGCTCCAATTGTACGATATTCACAAAAAATAACGGAAAATTCCTAGGACTAATTGAAATGATTTCAAAATTTAACATTCGCATGGCAGAGCATTTAAGAAGAATTAAAAATAACCAATGACCACTATTTAGGACCAAGAATTCAAAATCAAATTATTGAATTGCTCAGTAAAATAGTTAGAGAGGAAAGAATTTCCTAAATAAAAGAGAGCATATATTTTTCCGATCAAATGGACTGTACTACCGATCGGAGTCATATCGAACAATTAACATTTATAGTTAGAATTGTAGAAGTTAGTGTCGAAGTGAAAATCAGTGAATTTTTTATAGGTTTTACACCAGTTCTAAAAAGTAATCCTCAATTTATTCGACGTGCTTCAAACACAATTACTAATTATGAATATTAATTTAAATGATTGTCGAGGGCAATCGTATGATAACGGCGCCAATATGATTGGTAAAAACAAAAGTGTAAATTTTAGAATTTTGCTACAATATTCTAGGGCGTTTTTTTTTAGCTTGCACGGCACATTCCTTAAATTTGACATTAGGCGACATGGCTGGCAGTGTAGCGATGACTAAGATATTTTTTGGTAAAATTCAACGGTTTTCTACCTTATTCTCAGCCTCTGTTAAAAGATGGACCATATTTTGTAAGCAAATACCAGATTCGACATTAAAGCCCCTATCTGACACCAGGTGGGAATGTCGACATGAATCCATTAAGACAGTTACTCGACGCCCTGGAAGAAGTTAATGAAACCACAAAAGACCCAAAAATTAAAAGCGAAGCACAGTGTCTATCAGAAAATGGAATAAATTATGAATTTATTTTATCCTTAATTATATGGTGCGACCTCCTGCTTGCCATAGATAAGGTTAGCAAAGCACTACAAGAAGCCGAAGCGGATTTAAGTTTGGCTGTATCGCTACTAAACGGGTTGAAAACATTTCTAATTCAATTGAGAGTGACTGGTTTTTCCACCGCGAACATGTTACAAGTGAAATTTGTAGTGCAAATTACATTGAAATAAAATTTAAAGAAACCCGAAAACGCCAGAGAAAAAGACTACATTCGTATTCATGTAGTCTTTTATTCTGACGTCTTCGGGTTTCTCTAAACTTTGTTAGTCCTTTATTATCTTCCCGAGAAGATTCGAGAACCAGAGAGCCTGAATTAAAATTGTATCAGGACTATTTACTCTGTGTGGTCGATCAAGCAGTAGAAGAAAGATTTACACAATTAGTCATGAAATAAATTTTGGATTTTTATATAACATCCCCAAAATAAAAACAATAAGCGACGATGAAAAAAAAAAAAAAAGTGAATCTAATCCTACGTTACGGCGAAAACCGTGATATAAGTGGAAGCGAATTATTTGAAGAACTTAAGATATTTTGCAAAATTTTCTGCAAAGACACCCTTCGAGTGTTAAAAAAAATATCACAAATTAGAGAATGCTTTACTACTGGGAAGAAAACTTCCAACTTGTCAACATTCAATGGAGCATCAGCTGCCAACCACTTACAACACAATCCAATAAGAACACTATTCTTGTTTTGGTCTCTGCATCCATCTGCCATTAACCTAACAGTAATATTTTGGTTACTTCTGAAATATATTTTATTAAGCCTATCAAACACAGTGTATGCTATCTCATTGGAACCTTTACCATATTCATTTTCTGTCCAGTAATAGGAGAAAGCATTTTCTTTGCCAAGTTTAGATTTTGATGTACCCTGTACAATTGTAAAGTGGTACAAGTACAACTGCCTTGAGTAGTAGGCACTTTGATCTGGTACTTTTGGAAGAACCAAGTTCTTTTGACAGTCAAACGATATTGTCACCAAGTCATCTCTATCTTCTCTTAATAGTTTATAAAAAAGCATCTGCCCTTAGTTTGTGAATTTTTTTATCGGTTGATAACTTCTTCTTTTCTTCTTCTTCTGCACGGCGTTTTATTTTTTCTGTAAGTTGTAGACAAGTAGAGCACACATCAGTGCGAGCTGTTGTAAAACTCAAATTGTACTTTGTGTTAAAAATTGTTCGATACATTAGTTCAAGACAGCTTTACTTTTTCCTCTGGAGGATACTGCGCATCATACATTTTATACATTTTTTGGATGGATAAATCTGAAGGAAGGTATGATCTCTTGGTAGATGAACGGCAGTAATGAGATTCAATGGACTTAACATTGTTAATAAACTTTTGAACAGCCGCTTGTTTCATTTCGAATTTAGGAGTTTTCCTGTCTCCCCCTCTTTTTTCAGTTGGTGCTTGGCCGGTACTCGCAAAATGTTTCATGACGTGTGACAAGCGATGTTTTGTAATAATTAATATTTAAAAAAACGACGACTGGCAAACAGGAACGTTCTCTTTTAAAGAATTTCTTACAAAGCATTTTACAGTTATAGCTTTTGCCTTGTGTTCCTCATTTTTGGGACGACGACGTTTGCACACCCCAACCGTGCAATACTTTAAAATAAAAGCAACTTGCAAAAGTTTATCTTTTGTTGCATAAAATGCGGTATGAAATTCTTTAATTTCTTTCATAGTCAACGATGCGCATTGATATGATTTTGTATTATGGCCGCAGGTTGGATATTCTGGTAATTGTTTTGAAGAGTATCTATAATGTAAAAGATTTCATATTTTTTAGTTTGCTATACACACCATGGCTCATGGTGTTCTATGAAAGTACTTACTACAAGATAAATAATTTACCTGGCACTTTTACGCACATTACTTTTCCATGTCGTTGGATCTCGAATTCTTTTTCGAGCCCTATTCGGCTCAACAGGAGACACAAACACTTCCATTGCAGCATTCAATTCCATATTGTTCACTAAACTAAGCATAAACAAGGTTTGTAACACGAAACATAACGCACGTGCAGAATTGATAACGTGAACTCCACCACCATCTCTGATAGGCCAAAATGGAGATTTCCGTCTTTGATGCTGAAAGTGTCACGGAGATTGCCGGTTTTGTTTCTGAGCAAAAGTTTTAAAGCCGATTTTACATAGGATTTTGCCATATTTGGTACTCACTGAAAATATATTCTAGTAGATCAGAAATGTACAAAAAACTTGAAGTATGTAACTTTTTTTAGTCAAAATTGGAGATTGCCGGTTTTGATTTTAGGCCCCTCATTTATGTTATGTTTTGGATGATACATTTTGTTTTTGTTAAATTTTTGAGTTTCTAATCTTGTATTTGTTTACATTTTACATTGTTTTTCATTATTTTTTGCTTTACTACTAGCAATAAGTAAAGATAGATATTTATTTTACTTTTTTTGTTTTTCTTGTGCAAAAAATTAATTATATAAACATTATTTTGTAGATTTTGAATTTAAAAAAAATTGTCTAAGGGGCCCCAAAATTAGTTTTTGCACTGGGCCCCGCACTTGCTAGGGACGGCCCTGTCTGACGAACACTGCGCCAGAGTCAATTGTATCAATTCCATGTATAAAAGCTACAGGCTTTAAAACTTGAAGATCATCTTTACGTTTACAATTTTGCCAATGGTTTCTTCAAAAACATGCCGAAATTCCAAACTGGATTTAAAGCAATTTTACATAGAAAAGTCCTGCTGAACTTGAATTAAAGGGTGGGCCATCTAACATTTGGAATTGGAATTGCCGTTTATTTTGATTTTGAAAGAAGAAATTCAGAAATTTAGTTTTATGTTTGACATTTACTCAAACGGTAAGAAATTTACGAAACAAATTCGATAGAAAAGAAGTGTCTTCAACGCAGTTTTTGGAGAAAGTTGTGACGCGAGTTCGAGAAACTGGATCGTGAAAAGTGAATAAAACAACACGTTCACGTTCTTGTCCAGTGCACTCAGCCGAAAACATTCATGTTGTTGCTCAGTGTGCGTGAACTTGAATGAACTCGTCAATGTTCTCAAGAACTGAACATTTCTCGCAGTTCTCCGAGGAGAATTTTGCATAAAGACCTCGGTTTGAAGGCCTACAAAGTTCAATTAGTTCAAGAAATGAAGCCTCGTGAAAATGAGTATTTTTATCGAAAAATCGTGTTTTCCAATGAATCTCCTTTCCACCTCAGAGGCTAGTCAATAAGCAAAATTGTTGCAGATCAGAAAATCCACACATGACTATTCAGAAGCTTGGGCAACCACAACGAGTAACTGTTTGGTGTTACTCGTTTGGTGTTCAACGAGTAACTGTTTCTTCGAAAACAAGCAAGAAGCCGCCGTTACCATCAATAGCGAACGTTACTGTGCCATGCTTAACGAGTTTTTGTTTTAAAAAATGAAGGGTATTACATGGATGACATTTGGTTTCAACAGGACAGTCAATAGCGAACGTTACTGTGTCATGCTAAACTAATTTTTGTTTTCAAAGATTAAGGGTATTACATGGATGACATTTGGTTTCAACAGGACAGGGCTACTTGCCACACAGCCAACGTAACCATCGTTCTTTTGTGCACTGTTTTGGAAATCGAATATGTCGAAATGCTGATGTCAATTGGCCGCCTAGGAGCTGTAATTTGACCCCGTTGGATTTTTTTTTTTTGTGGGGAGCCCTTAAGTATAAGTGTATTAAGTTAAGTATAACTATCCAGAAACGATTGATGCCTACACGCATTCGAAACGCTATTAAAATGTCCAATCTTTCTAATAAACTCATAATTTTGAAAAAATATGGATTAGTTTTTTTTAAAGCTTCAAATTCAAATTCAAAATATTAGATGGTTCAGTTTTCATACTACTATTTAGTAGACATTTGTTGGACATTTTAGTGGACATTTGTCCACAAATTTGACATGGATATCCGATTGGAATTTGATATTGAAAAATATGCAATTCTTTCAAAGAAAAGAATTTAAGTTTTTTTTTAAACATTTTTCAAGATTTGAAAGTAGGAGTTTATCTCTACGATATCTTCAAATCTGTCAGTAGCTAGAATTACACGGAAATCTTCTGTTACTCTTTGGCACACCCCGCTGAAGAAGCGTGGTGTGAGCCGTTCGCTGCGTCAAAGCAAGTAACGGGAACGGTCAAGACCGATTTTTGTCAGGGGCTGAAGGCCAACAGATGTTATGAAAGAGTAAAGAAAATAAAGTTAGAATTTGTGTAATTACTACCTTAGAGTCCAAGATAAGAAGATCTCGTCGGCTCCTCATCCAACGGATGAGGAATTAATAATTTGGTTTCAATTCTATTAATAATTTGGTTCAAACCATGACATCTCATTTTAAACTTTGTCATTACTTCTGTAAATTAATTTGCTAACCACAATCCATGGTGGCCTTGCGATACGAATTCCAAACCGGAATCTATTGTTTGTTTATTGATTTACGCTATCTGTCAGTTTGCCTTCAGATAAGAGTTCCCGTTGGATGAGGAGCCGACGAGATCTTCTTATCTTGGACTCTAAGGTAGTAATTACACAAATTCTAACTTTATTTTATTTACTCTTTCATAACATCTGTTGGCCTTCAGCCCCTGACAAAAATCGGTCTTGACCGTTCCCGTTACTTGCTTTGAGGCAGCGAACGGCTCACACCACGCTTCTTCAGCGGGGTGTGCCAAAGAGTAACAGAAGATTTCCGTGTAATTCTAGCTATTGACAGATTTGAAGATATCGTAGAGATAAACTCCTACTTTCAATTCTATTAATAATTTGGTTCAAACCATGACATCTAATTTTAAATTTTTCAAGATTTCCGTGTTATTTACTAATTTTTGGAACAAGACAAATGAAGATCAAATTAAAAGAATTCGAAAGATTTTAAAATCTAAAACTGAATGTGGAATTAAAACCATGGAAATTATGGACAATATCAGTAATCAAATATCCCGCTCCATTTACTGGACGCAAAGCGATCGGAAAACACTTTCTATATTGATTGAGCATTTTTCAATATTGATTCTTTATGATGTACATCCATTTTCTATAAAAATGGTAATCACAAACTGCTACAAGTTCAACAGACACTGGAAAAATATAAAGTCGCAATGGGTTCTAAATCTCAATCGAAAAAAGTGAGTATATTTTAAAATGCCTAAAAACCAAAAAAGCATATCAAACGAAACAGGTTGTAAAAAAGCCAAGATAACGTCTGAAATATATTGAAGGTAAAAATATCAACAATTTAACATGGGTGGGGCAAAAGTTGGGTGCAATAATAATGTGATAATCCTAATTGTTGACTAGGTTCCGAAAAACTTGAAACTGTTGGACTGAAACTGTTGTTCTTCGAATTTAGTAAAATCACTCACACGGACTGCAAAGTCAAACATTTCAGAGTCGCTAAATTATGCCAATACGTTGCGTATTATGCCAATTATGCCAAAAACATTTCTTTTTAGCATCAGAAAATTAAGGGTAACATCAAGTTGAAATAGTGCTATAAAATGAAGGTGTCAAGAACTTGTGGATGGAACTATTTGGATCACAATACACCAGCCATAACACTGATCACAAATAGAAATATATATTATATTGCACTCTTTAGAGATACAATAACCGAAAATACTGAAAAAATATAAAATATAACGATTTGTCAATAGATTTTGGCAAAAAACAATACTCTGGATGAAACATACCACAGTAATCTACATCATTATTCAGGAACAATCTTGAAAAAATTCACGAAATATTTCAACCGATTGTATTGTTAAAGCAATTGTCTGAAATAACACCATCAGAATTACAAAAAAGCGCTTGGACAAAAAAAAACGCTGTTTGGAAAATCATATACCTGGTGGATACTTTGGTTTCTGGGTCAAGTACTGTTTGGGTATTCCTGACTAGCCTAGCTATTGCGGTACACTTTTAACAATATTAAAAATTGGCGGCACACAACATTAAAATGAGTTTAATAGTTATTGATTATGCAAGGGATTAATTAAGGTTTAACGAGCGGATTGATAAATTCGAATTAAATTCGCGAGTTAAACCTTAATTTTATTCGCAAGTGTAATATAAACATTTGTTCAATGTTGCTTTTGTTTACACAAGTTAAATTCAAAGAGTTTCATTTTCCGTTTTTTTTTTTAAGATTAGCATGTCATGATTGTGTTGTTATCATGACAACGATAAAATTGTTGATTCGTGCGTCAAAATTTTGTTTAGAGTATTGTGTTTAATTAATTTGTGTTTTATTAATCGTAACTGGTTACATCCGAAGAATTATTGTTAGATGGTGACGCGGAAAGATTACTTCCGCAGAAATTAAGAGATTTAAACAAACAATTGTTCAATAAGTTTTGAGATTGGCGGTCAAAACATCAGCGAAGTCAACATCTAGGGTTATGTTTACGGAGCCCGTAAGTGAGTTATTTTGATGCGTTACCGTGCACACTTTTATTTCACTAGTGAATAAACCACTGTTTTATTGATCCTTGTGCAAGGAATTAAACATTATAAGGCAAAATTGAATAAATAGAAAGCTGTACTAATAAATAGTTTTGTTTGAGTTTTAATCCAAAATTGTAGTAAAGTAATAGGGGAAAGTGGTACAAAATGATACCTCTAAGGAAAAGAGATATAAAAACGAATGTTTCTGCGTCGGAATTTGCTTTCGGTGGTGAACTATCACGGAATGGTAAATTTTTATCTGATTGTGTATGGAGCTGTGAGAGGATGGAGTTATATTCTGCACATGATGATGAAGATAAATAAAGAGAAGATTAAAATACGTGGATGGTATCGGGGATGTAGGGCCATGTATCGTTTTTGTTGCTAAAATAGAAGCCGAAGGTTAAGTTTCACGTAAATTTTTATCAGATGTATGTGACAAGTTAAAGTAATGGATTGGCAATTCTATAGGTGCTGCATTGTTATCATCTACATGAGGTGCTGCCCTAGTAAAAGGACGAGGTTCTAAATTTTCGTTTTCATCTTATTCCGTAGTTTCGGCTTCGAGATAGTCTGCATCAGTAAAAAACTCAGGATTAAATGGTGTTTTTCCAAATTTTTCAAATCCTTTAATTATACTTAAGGGTACAGTAGCTTTCATGTATGCTTCTGCCAAGTTTTTACTGATTTGAGAAACAGATACTATTCGTCCCGGATTGTAACTCATCCATTTTTCTAACGCCTGATTGCGGTTGCAGCTTAAGCGTGCAGTGTGGTGACAGACAAAATTGTGACATTATCTCTGGCTTTTAATGACATCTAAATTTTTGGTATGGGATATTTTACATAATTCCGCGCAATTGGAATATGAATTATGAGCGACAATTAGGGGACTGGGTATAGATCCAGAGTCCATAACTATGCAATAACAACCAATAAATAGAACAAATTGGGTAAAATGATCCCTTTTGGATCATTTTGCCCTCCTACGAGAGGATCTTTTTACCCCAAATGCATAACTGTAAAAAACAATAACTCATAACCTCATGGTATTTATTTACTACAATCGATCATCGCTGATTATATTGTTAAATAGCATTGGAAATCAACGCAAACATTACATTATAATTACGTAAACTTATCATATTATCACAATATCATATTGAATTAATGCTACCTTACATAAAACAACACTATTTTTATTTTGTTTCAATAAAATCTTCCGTAATGCTGCCACGACCATAAAACTTCATAGAATGCTAAAACCGTTGTGGCGAAAACAGTTGATAATCGTTTTACCCCAGGGATCGTTTTGTACCACTCTCCCCTGCTTACAAATTCATTCAAAGTAATTGTTATTGTTTTCTCTTTTGAAAATTCTTGATTTTTGACGGCAAATATCAAGAATTTGGCGGCACATAAAATATTGCGGCACAGTCGTTGGGAATCGCTGATTTAATAGTATTACACTTTTAATTTACCTATAACATATGAAATAAGTATATTCTCCATATTGGTATTATATACTATTCAGTAGTATTATTAATTTTGAACATATAAAATAAGCATAACCGCCAAAATTAAAATGTAAAACAACTCTAAATATGTTTTTATAAAATAAAATTAGCCTCAATTTGCTAAAGATGCTATTCGTTAAGAAATTTTTTTTTTTTTAAATAAATATTATAAGTAAATTTACTTTTAGCAAAAACTATAAAACCTTTAGTTCAAATAAATACATGTAAATAAATAGCTATTTATTCTTGTATTAATGGGTTAAACTAGAGGTTCTCAAATTTTACATGTCACATAGTTTATTGATAGAAAAAATGACGGAACCTAGCATCATAAAAAAATTAAAAGAAATAATGTATAGGATAGTTGCGACCGTTATTACGTGGTAATCCATTCACTTACCACTTACCCTGGATTGATAAATTCACTATATTTTAACCACATTTGTAATATGTAAGAATATTATATAACTTGTTATTCACAGTTAATGAAGTGGAATTGAAGCAAGTGAAACGAAAATTAGTTGCAAAGAAAGTTATTTAAAAAAGAGAATTTAAATATCCATTTATTTTGTTATATTTTTGTTTATGTATTTTTTTAATTTTATGCGGTGAAATTGTCGAACGGTGAAACGTGGACGGTGAAACTTTGCAGCGGTGAAAGTTCCTGCGGTGAACATTCCGCGGTGAAAGGTATGCGGTGAAAAAAAAACTGATCCGTGTTTATCACCGCCCGTATCTATAGTAACTATTAAGTCCTTTCTAGCTTTAGGGTTAGCTAAACCGTTGGAAGTTATGTTTTTTTACCGGCGAAGGTCATTTTAAGTTTATACCAGGAATGGGCAAATCGTTTGGCTGTAGGGACCGGGTGAAAATTTGACCATGGGCCGCATAATTTTTTTTTAATAGAAGCAGGTAGCGGGATATACACTGTTTGTAAAACAAAATATTTTCAGAGAACAACGTAAATGGTCAGTGACTATGAAATATTGAGAGGCTTGGTAAACATAATAAGCATATCAGAGGTATACTTTTGGGATTTTTTGTAACTTTTATGTTTATGTTGGATTATTGTGGACGTAATATTTTGACAAGACACGATCACAAAACTAACTTCATTTTTATTTGTTTTTAATGTACATATATATTTTTATGCTTCGTGGGCCGCCTAAAATTAGCGGGCAACATATGGCCCGCGGGCCGTCATTATATCCAATACATAAATAGAAGGTCTTAATTCTTATTTACTTCTCGTTAATGCGTACTTTCTTAATAAATTTTAATAACTGCGAAAATTATACATTTTTTTTAATAAAAATACTTCATAGAGAATAATATTTTGTAAAAGGCTATACTAAATGTTATGTTAATACTAAACCAAACACATTGCAATTTTGATATGTAATATTTCGAAACTGGAATTAAGTGTGGGAGTTATTACACGAATCTACTTTTTCCCAAATTAAAATATATTTATCGAATATCGAGCGATAATTGGAATAAAAAGATAACATACCTATTACTTTCAACCGCTGTGTGATATAATTAATCTTGTAATCCAATGTTGCATGCACAACTTCATGTTTATTTTATCTGTCATTGCAGGTGTTATTGGCCCTTTATGAAAAAAATATACCGTTTGAATCACAGATAATTGATTTAACTAAAAGCTCACAATATGAGCCATGGTTTCTACAACTCAATCCAAGAGGAGAAGTGCCGTTATTACAAGATTCAGGCCGAATTATTCCAGATTCAGCACGAATTATAGATTATTTAGAAGATCAATTTTGCATTGGTATATAAGTTATTTATTTTACTATATATCGTGCCTAGATATAATCTGCTTAGTCTTATTGTCTAGTATAGCGTGTCTATGATTTTTATGTTACTATGGTTGATTTAGACTTGGTTGATTGGTCTTATCTCGTATTTTGTCTGCCTAGATTTATTTGTTTATTCTTGTATGTATAGTCTGTATTCTGGTATGTATCTGTCTAATATATATATATATATATATATATATATATATATATATATATATATATATATATATACAGGGTATCCCAACGAAAATTTGACCCCCCCCCTATAATTGGAAAACCGAATAATATTTCAAAATTCGCCGAGACCCGTCGATTTTTGTTCTTGGGGGGAGCTTTTTTGACAGTCAAGCCAACTCGATATGTTCATCCCCCTAATGCCTAGCAGCCCCAACTTAAAAATTTCAAATGCAACTACCCCACTTGTGGCACATCATTTTAAAGCCCTTTTCATTGCGAATACAGTGACGTACCGTTTTTAGAAATCGGTTGAGATTTGACAGAATTATTGGTTACAAACGAAAAGATGACAAACCAACTTACGCGTAGTAATTTCTACACAAATGCCCACCACTAATAAGTTTTTCATCTACTACACATGACCGCAGTTTACAAAAAAGTCAGAAATGAAATAAAAAAGCTGAAGCAAATAAAACTAGATACTAAAATAGTTATTAGTAGAAGATACTTAAGTTTATAGGAATTCAGACCTTTTCAAAATAACAAAAAATCAGTACTACAAAAAAAGTCGGTGTTTTTTGCTTGTGACCAAGAAATCCTTAGTTTCAGCCGTTATTGAAAGTATTAACGTGTGTTCGAAATGGTTTATTCTGTCGCGGAAAGAGTAGAAATTGTTGCAATTTATTATCGAAATCACGATTGCGCTAAAGCTACAGCACGAATTTTTAATGCCAATCATCCTGAAAAAAATGTAAACCACCAGTTAAACCACGTTAAACACCTGATTGAGAAATTTGTTGCAACAGGTTCGCTTTTAAACAAGAAACGTGAAGTAATTGGGCCAGTTCGAAATGAAGCAGTTGAAGTGGCAGTTTTGGGTCATGTACAGATGGATAATAATTAATCGATTACAACTGTGTCTCTGGCGTATCCCGTTCCAGTGTTCATCGAATTTTGAAAAAACACAAGTTTCATCCATTTAAGATGACGCTGGTTCAAGAGTTACATGACTTTGACAGATGACTTTGATCGCCGTAACCAATTTTGCGAATACTTTAGTGAACAACTTCTACTGAATCCATATCTTCTCTACAATACATGTTTCTCCGACGAATGCACATTTATGTTGAATAGCGAAGTGAATAGACACAATTGTCATTATTGGAGTGATACTAATCCGCATTTAATCAGGGAATTTCAAACTCAGACACCTCAAAAATTTAATGTTTGGGCAGGCATTTTGGGCGACCATCTTGTTGGACCATTTTTCATCCAAGGTAATCTCGATGGAAACACCTATCTAGAATTATTGGAAAGTACAATTGATCCTAGGATAACAGAGATTTTAGAAAGTGACGACAATTTACTAGAAAATGGAATAACCTTCCAACAAGATGGTGCGCCCCCGCACTATGCTGCAGCTGTGCGACAATTTTTGGATGACCATTTCCCGGGGCATTGGATTGGCAGAAGAGGTCCCGTCGAATGGCCACCAAGATCTCCGGATCTGTCCCCTTTGGACTTTTTTCTGTGGGGTCATTTAAAATCACGAGTGTACGCCACTCAGCCGGAAACATTGCAAGTGCTACGTCAGAGAATTGTAGAAGAATGCCGATTAATAACTGCGGATGTCTTTAATAATGTTCGAACAGAATTTGAAAACAGACTGTATTATTGTTTGGAAGTTAACGGGGGTCATTTTGAGCAATTCATCAAATAAATCTGATTTATTATTTGCTTCAGCTTTTTTATTTCATTTCTGACTTTTTTGTAAACTGATAGACACATCAATAACAATTAGGTAATGCGGTCATGTGTAGTAGATGAAAACTTATTACTGGTGGGCATTTGTGTAGAAATTACTACGCGTAAGTTGGTTTGTCATCTTTTCGTTTGTAACCAATAATTCTGTCAAATCTCAACCGATTTCTAAAAACGGTACGTCACTGTATTTGAAATGAAAAGGGCTTTAAAATGATGTGCCACAAGTGGGGTAGTTGCATTTGAAATTTTTAAGTTGGGGTTGCTAGGCATTAGGGGGATGAACATATTGAGTTGGCTTGACTATCAAAATATATATATATATATATATATATATATATATATATATATATATATATATGTATATATATATATATATACAATACAATACAGGTATCTATCCGCGAAAACCTCAAATACAACATATATATATGTATATATATATATATATATATATATATATATATATATAAATATTTGTGTGAGTGTAGTGTTATTGTTTAGCCTTAAGTATACAGTGGTCAATGTAATCACATCTATTGTTTACCTGTATATCGCCTCCTCCTATTCTCTATAATGTAATGTTTCTCTTTTATTCTGTCCTGTTATATATCTAGCCTAGTCTAATAATGTCTAGGCATGTCTGTTCTTGTATATATCTAGTCTAGTCTAATTATATTTACTCATATCTGTCACGTTTTAAATGTTGCCTGTACAGTTCTCCTGGTATAGCCTGGTCTGACAATATAGTGCTATTTGTCCATTCATGTTTTTGTATACTTGCCTCGCTAGTCTAATTTACTCTTGTCTCTGTACTCTTGTCTGACATACGTGTTTACTTTGGATACTCTAGTTGTGTTTATCTATTCTATCTAGTCGTGATTATCAATTCTGTCTAGTTGCCAAAGAACAATCACGCAAATGGTTGGATAGACGAGAAGCTAATAGATATAAAGAAAAGAACTAGAGCCGAATTTAGGTCCTGGAGAGAAGGAAGAACAACAATCGAAAAGCTCAAAAGCAGAACAAAGAAATGAAAGAAGCAGATCCGAGAAAGAAGCGAGTGTGGGAGGAATACCAAATACAGAAAATCAGCCAGCTGAACAGAGAGTCGGACATTTTGAAACTTATTGCCGCAAGGAAACTAAAAAGAGATATCTCACCAGTATTTAGTACAGAAATGGAAAAATCACTTTTCCGAGTTTCTGGCCGGAGAGACGGAAAATAGGGAGCAAAGATGGAGAGATTTTAGACCAGTGGAATCGCAACTGCAAGAGATTACAGAGGAAGAGGTTGAAACGGTTATGTCGGCATTTAAAAGAAAGAAAGCTCAGGCCCGCACTCGGTACCAAGTTTAGCGTGGTGTCTAGCCACAACAATTGTGAAGCAGAGACTGCGTGGCTAACTTAACAGCTTTTTCAAAGGCAACAAACAAGTTACGGATAGTTGGAAGGAAGCAATTACTGTACCAGTTTATAAGCAAGGTAACAAGGAGGAACTAGTAAGCTATAGGGGGATAACTCTGATGGAAGCATCATACAAGTTCTATGCAAAAATACTGAAAAAAAATTTACAGGAAGAGGCAGAAGAGAGGAATCTAATTCCAGAGGAACAAGCTTTTTTTTTATATGTGGTTTGGGGGAAGCTCTACCAGCCTGTGTGTGAGGCTCTCACTCACTAAACCCCTACTTCCACTTGGCTTAAAAAAGTACGCCACCCCGGTATCGCTTGCGCATTCCTTCAGGGTGAGCAGCCCGGACGGTTTTTGGCCGCCCTAGTTGTTCGAGAATTTGGCTATATAGTATTGGCTCTATAGTTTTGGTATTCCTTTCTGTAGTTGATTTTTGTCCGTTCGTCTTGTTCTTTTTGTGTCAGGATGTCACGTATCATTGTCTCCGTGTATGTCCAGTCCTCTGGTGATTTCAGCATCGCGTCTACCAGTGTTTGCACTTCTAGGATGAGGCCGGTCTGCTCCTTCCATCTGTCCCTCTCGGATATCCACCTACTGCATTCAAACACAGTATGAAGTGCAATGTCCACGTCGCCGCAGTATACACACATTGCGTCACTTGCCCTGCCAAAACTATGTACATACTCCCTGAAGCATCCGTGGCCGCTGAGGGCCTGTGTTAGATGGTAAGTTATCTCACCATGGTTCTGTGTTAGTAAAGGTTTAAGTTTTGGGATCAATAGTTTGGTCCAATGTCCTCTTTTGGACATACTCCATGACTTTTGCCAGTCTTCATGTATTTGGTTCTTTGCATTTTTTTGTCTTTCTGTCCTATTTGCCCAGTTCCTTGTCTTATATAATTGGACTATCTCGTGGATTTTGCACTCTATCGGGACGATGCCAGCAATCACCAACACAGCTTCCCTGGAGATAGTCCTGTATGCACTGCATACTCTGATGGCCATTTTTCTCTGTACAGAGGTGAGCATCTGTTTCATGTACCTCTTTTCAATTGCTCTAACCCAGACCGGGGCTCCATAGAGAATGGTCGAATGAACCACAGAGCATAGTAGTCTTCTTTTACTGCTTTTCGGACCGCCGGTGTTAGGCAATAATTTTCCTAGGGCCGATGTAATTTTTAGGGATTTTTCTGTAGCTTTCTTAAGGTGGGCTTTGAAAGACAGTTTCCGGTCAATAGTGATGCCTAGGTACTTGACTTCTTGTTTCGGTGTGATGACCACTTTTTTAATTTTGAATTTTATAGGTCCTATTCCCAGTGAGAAGTACAGCTTTTGTTTTTTCAGGGTCTAGCTTAAGGTTTTTTCGCTCTAGCCATTCATCGACCTGCTTTATGGCGATGTTCGCCTTTCTCATTAGTTCTTCTTCAGTTTTACCTGTTGCAACTAAAGCTAGGTCATCGACGAATCCTACTATTTCCACCCCCGACGAATCCACTATTTCCATCGACCGTGGACCTTCCCTCTCTGAACCCATATTGTCTATCGGAAAGACCTCCACCCTTGCACAATTCCGCTTTAATTCTGGCTAGGAGCAGTTGTTCAAGTAGTTTCCCGAGGACATCCAGCAAGCATATTGGTCTGTAAGAGGATGGTTCGTGTATGGGCTTTACACCTTTCCGGAGGAGGACCAACCTTGCTATCTTCCAGCTATCCGGGAATCTGCCAGCTGCTATTATATTGTTCATGACTTCTAGAACAAATTTTGGTTTTCTGTTTACGGCAATCTTTACAGCTTCTGGTGGGAGATTGTCGGGTCCTGGTGCTCTGCCATTTCTGTCAAGACGTTGGCTGGCCCTGTTGAGCTCCTCAATAGAAAATTCAGGAGTGTCTTTAACTTCCGGTAAAATCCACTGTAGTTTCTGGTGCTTGGGGAAGAGAACCTCCACCACTTCTCGCACCTTTTCCATGGTCATTTTCAGATTTGGAGATTTTACTTTGAGTTCTCGGGTAGCAATGGAATATGCGCCACCCCACACGTTTTCATCTATTTTATCGCAGAGTCGACGCCAGTGGTCCCTTTTAGATCTGTTGATTTCTGTGCGTAAGTTCTTTTTTGCTGTGGCGTAAGAATTTCTGTACGTAGCTTCTATATCTAGGTTTGGGTTTCTCTTCCCTTTCCGTTGGTAGGCACGTCTTTTAGGAAAACAGATCTTTCTCATCTCAGCAATTTTCGCGCTCCACCAGTGTACCTGTATTCTTTTCGAAGGGTTTTTTGTCATAAGGATATCATTGCAAGTTTTCCGTAGTACACAGTAGAGAGCATCAGGTGAGCGGTCATTTGTGTTGTGAATTTCCTTGTCCAGCTTATTTGCGAATTTGTCCTCGTTTATATTTTTTGCGTGCCGCCATTTTTTGGTATGACAAGTACCTGTGGTCACTTAGTGTTTCCCTCGTTAGCACCTGCCAGTTTTGAATTTTATGCACGAGGTCGGCCGTAGCAAGAGTAAGGTCTAGTATGGAGGAGCTGCTCCTGCGTTCAAAAGTGGGTGAGTTTCCTACGTTACTCACATATAGATCGAGTTCTGAGATCCAGTCCAACATAATTTCTCCGCGTTTATATGCACCTGAGCAGCCCCAATAGGGGGATTTTGCATTGAAGTCTCCTCCGACTAGTTTGCGCTTGGTTTGGCACCGAATGTCCTGGCCGAGGGTGGATAGGGATAGCTCTAATTCCTGGGGGCTACTGTTTGGTGAGAGATAGTAGATATATATCACAAGTTCTTCTAGCTTGACCCATGCGAAACCGGGTCCACCTCCGTGTTTTAAGACCGCTAGGTCCTTGTTGCATATAAAGATTGCCGCATCATTTATATCATCCGTAATCCAGCCGTTCTTCATGGTTTTTTTGTTTGGTTCACTGACTATGACAATGTCTATTGTTAGTTCGTGGACAGTAGCCCTTAATAGGTCATGGGCAGCCCGGCTGCGCATGGCATTTATCTGGCTTATATTATTGCTACAATCATTGCTCCGATTTGTCTCGTCCTGCTTCCGATAAAGCTTTTTTTAGTATTGGGCATGCTCCATTGTCTTCTCGGCGCCCAACCTGGCCACAGATGGGGCTGTGTGATTGTTTCTCACAATCCTTGGCAATAACTTGTACAGTTTTAGACGATCTTAGTCATAGTTTCTTTTGCCATTCCGCTCGTTTCGCCTGCGCTAGAGCTTTTTTAAATTCCTGGCATGTTCCTGAACCTGCCCGGTGTCCCTCCATATTACAAACTGGACAAAACATTTCATTTTTGCACTCAGTTGATTTGTGACTTTCTTGACTACAGTTATAGCACATTTTCTGCCTGGTTGGGCCGTTGCACGTACTACCATGGTGCCCATGGTGCCAATATCTATAGCATCTCACCAGTTGGATTCTCTCCCTCACCCTGCATTGAACCCATCCAACCTTTAAAGTGCCTTTCTCTAGAAGTTCCTTAGCCTGTTTCTGCGGGAGCGATACAGTCGCCACCTGGGTCTCTCCATACGCTGGTCTTATGTTTTTAATGTTTATTTGTTCTTTCCTAACCTCAATTGTGTTTATGACTGCAGCAATTATTTCTTCGCTTGTGGTAACTGTGTCTAGGTCTCTGATGTTTACGATGGTATTTTAGGTTTTACGCGGATTTCGACGTCCGGCAGTTTTTGTTCAATAGTCTGTTTGAGACCTTCAGCCTTACCTTCTTCTACTTTCAGAAGTAGTTCTCCGTTATTAGTTTTCCGGACTCCTATAATACTAGCTCCTGAAGATTCTATATCGACTTCGCGGACTCCTGTAATACTAGCTCCTGAAGATTCTATATCGACTTCGTTCTTAACTGCATCCGTGTGCCTTTTTTCCCGCTTTTCCTCCTTTTCTTTCTTGTTTTTCAGTCTTGTGGTTTCTATCCATTCCTCAGTATTTTCATTTGGCGAGTCTCTCTTCTGTGCTGGTGGTGAGTAGATTCGTATTTCTACCTCTGTCTTGGCGAATGTAAATTCAATTTGTTTTTTTATTGTTGACCATTCTGGGACCATGGACTTTGCAAAAGCGAGTCGAGTCCTGCCTTGTAGCGTCATAAGGTTTTTGAGTTTCTGAAGGCTGCCGTACATTTTTTCTGGGTTAAGTTCGCCATCCGACTTTTCTCGTGTTACCAAGTTGTATATGTATCGTACCGTACTGTTGATTTCTCCTGACTCTGTTGGTTCGTCGATAGAGTGCTTGAGGTATAAGACATTGCCGGGTTTTTTTTGAGCTCCGAACAGCAGTGGTCTCGAGTATACCTGGCATAGCGTAGTGGGCACTCCTGAGTAGATCCCAGTCATGGGGCGCCATTAGCATGTTTCCTAATCCTTCCTTTACTTTTCTAAAGGCTGCTGAGGGCCAGTCTTTTGAGGCTACTTGTTTGAAAACTTCATATGAATTTCCCATCTCTATCTCGTTCCATAATTTCCTCAGGTCTCTTCTTCGGTCGTTTCTAGGCTGCTTTCATCAGTTTGCGTACTTGCGTTGCAGGTCTGCGTCTCAACGTTATTTTTTCGCGGGTCGTATGGGATTTTGTCCATATCCGTTTGTACGTCCTGGTCGTACGTTAGTATTTCTACCTGTTCCCATTTATGTGTCTGTAGCCATTCTTGGACGGAGCTTCTATTCATTGTGTCGATGTTCTTTTTCATTTTAACTACAAGTCCCTGATTTCTCTTTTGGTGGCCTGGTTATCAGCGGTGAGTTTATCGAAGGTACTCATTTGCTTCGTGAGTGTTTCCATTGCTTCTATGAGAGTATATGCTATGGGGCTCTCGGTTTTTCGTATCGGGTCGGGTTCCATGCCCTTGAACGAAGTATTGAGCAGTTTTCTTTTCTTTGTGGACTCACCACCAAGGGAATTGCACCTCTGATGGCAGCTTTTCATATTTAGTCTGCTATGTGCAGGCAGTTTGCTGACTTCATCCTCGTAAAAGATAGTTTCGGAGCTTATGTTGCTCCCTGCTCGGTCACAGGCGCGGCCCCGCCTGTGTTTGCTGTCTCACCCTTGAGGGACCGTTTCACATGTTTGGACATGTCGCCCGGACCAGAAGGTGTGAGTGTTGAGGGAAATTAAAAAAAAAAAGTTTTCACTCCACTGGGAGTCGAAAGACCCAGAGGTACAAGCTGGCTTCAGAAAAGGACGTGGAACAATCGAACAGATATACATACTGAATTATATCATACAAAGAGAAATAGGTAAACCAAAGGGGAAATTGTACATTGTGTTTGTTGACCTCACACAAGCATGACTCAGTAGTGAGAGAAAAAATTTGGAATAGTTGGAATATATGAGGGACACAGGTATATCGCAACAGATCAGGGAGTGCATTGAGAATCTATATGAGAGAACAAGGTGTTGAGTGAAGTTAGGTGCAAGACTATCTGAAAGATTTGAGGTTAGGAAAGGGCTAAAACAAGGGTGTCCATTAAGTCCACAACTATTTAATTTATATACTCCTGACTTCGAGAGAACGCAAAGCTTGAGTCAAGCGGGAGGAATAGTAACAGGGACGAAAGAGATTTCGATTCTAAATTATGCGGACGACGTTGTCTTAGCAAATACGAAAGCAGAAATGAAAGACGTGTTGGTACCAATGGAAAAGTTTTTTAAGAAGCGTATGTTAAAGGTAAATGTATTGAAAATAAAGTGGATACTGTTTCGGAAGAGAAAGGGGTTCAAGGAAAGAGATTTTGAATGGGTAGCGAGTGAAATTGAACAATCTATCAGTTTTAAATACCTAGGTTTTGTGTTCCAAGAAAATGGGTCGCGCGCTGCACATATCAAGTATATAGCAAAAAAAAAGTGTGGGTGGCTGCTAGTAGGTTCTGGGATACATGGAGAGTATACCTGAGGGAGAATTTTAGGACGTAAATGATTGTATGGAAGGCGTGCGTTCGTAGTATTATGATGTATGGGGTAGAAATCTGGCGTGCGAAAGAAGAAAACGACATGGAGCTAGAAAAGTCCACACCCTGGTACATCGGCCAAGAAGAAACAAATTCTAACAAGGTCGCAAACAACGCGGCTATGGGAGTGGCTACATTTTAAAGGAACGTTAATAGTGCTGGGGATGAAAGAATAGTGAAAGAAATTTTGAAATTGGTAAGAAAGGAAGGTAAAGGGAGTAATAAGGAAAAAATGGGGATGTCTGTGCAAGCGAATGAATGAAAGAGGGGGTTGGAACCGAGAAGAGATCATGATGAATGAGGGAATGTTAGTGTAAAGGATTCTGATAATAAGAGAGACAAAGACAAATAGATGAGGGTACCTATAATAGAGAATATAGAAAAATCCAAGTTTCTGGCAGATGTCCAGGGTATCAAGGATTGCCCCTTTTAGGTGCGGTAGTGAGGAAAGGGGTATTGGATGATTGGATGTGAACAGTAGTTCTGTTTCTTTTCCCATTGATTCACACACTGTTTAATACTTCCATATTCGTTATCTTATCTATCCACGGGATCTTCAGCATTCGTCGATATACCCAGACTTCAAATGCTTCAATTTTCTTCAGATTTTGTTTTTTGAGCGTCCACGCTTCTGCGCCGCACATTAGTAATAGGAATATAATATAACAGCGCTCAGTGCGCAGCCTTGTTTTTAGATCTAAGTTCGTGTTTGAAAGAATGGGTTTCATTTTTATAAACGCAGTCCTTGCAATCTCTATTCGTCTATTTATATCCACACTGCGGTCATTTTCCTCATTTATTATTGTACCTGAGTATTGGTACGTTGCAACTTTATCAATTCGGTTCAGTTGTTGAGAGTAATTGTGTATTCTAGGTGTTTTTCCTTGGCTTCGTTTATTTTATTTCTGATGGTTTTGTTGATGAAAATCGATGGCTTTGTTGATAGCATTGCTGATCGTGTATTTATATTTATGCCAATAAAGGATTTATTATTAATTAGTTGTGTACAGCTATTCTGTCTAGTGGTCTTTATTTAATTAATGTTGATTGTGTAGTATGTGCTGTCTGTGTAGTGCATCTTTACATTACTTATCTTTTGAAGTTAAAGAATTTTCTCTGTCTTGCTATGTCTCTTTCAATTGCAATGCATATTTATTCTTCTCTATCTAGTTTTGTCTCTCTAGTCTATATAGTAGAGTCCTTTTAATTTTATTTGTGTATTGTTGTCTGCATAATTTTATTTCTTTTGTCTTATCTGTCTAGAGCTCTTCAATTATTTTGATTAATGTTTAGTTAAAATGATAATTTTTTTGTAGCTGAAGTACCGAAATTAATACCTATGGATTCGCATGAAGCAAGACAAAGAGCTACCTATTACAGGCACATTTTGGATCAAATTCCTGCTGGGATTATTACAATGGGCAGTTTTTTTCATCCAGAGTTAGTGGATAAACCAAAGGCACCATTCCTGGCACACATCAGAAAGAAGTTCATAAGTAAGTTTTTTATCCGAATATTTTGAAAAGCTAGGGCATGATTTATTTGTCAGAGAAACAGGGCAACATTTAAAATAACGAGACTACAAAAAGCAAAATAAAACCGCCCCGTTCCAAACGCGATAAATAAGCGATATTATCAGCAATACCTCTAAAACAATAACATTATCAGGATCGTATTCATCCACGAGTTTTCTTTACCATTCCTCACTATCTCCATATAACTTTTTAGTCTTTTGCGGTTCTTCCCTGCGTATGTATTTCTCAAATCGCACTTCATTAAGGCTTTCCTCCTTTTTGATGCAATTTTGGTGCACGGGAAATTAAATTCTAATAAAATAAAGAACATCTGAAAGGCGCTCTATTTAATTGTTTTAAATGGCACATATGTAAAGCACATATCGTCGGTCCAGATGAACAGGGTATTAACTCAAAAAATCCTGAAAAGCGATTTGAAGTTTTCAAATCAATATATTTCCATTTCTGTAAATAATTGGTTAACCTCTCTTATACTATCTTTCAAACCATTGATTAACGTTTATAGATAACGTTTTTGTTCACTTTATGACTTTGTCAATTTTGCTATTACTGAGAAAAAAAAATTCTGCAGGCAAGGACATTATGAGTTAATACCCTGTTCATCCAAACGAACGATATGTAAAATATTTTATCTACGACCACTATTATAAATGCCCATTATTGTACAGTTCGTGGACTATGTAAATACATCATAACACACACGTATGTAACAGTCCGCGATTAATGAAAAGTTATAATTGATAACACTCACGTTCGTTTGGTTTACGATTCAATGATTGGTTGAGATGAGAGCTGCTACTACGTGTTCATAAGTTCAGCGCCCCCAACGGAAATTGACATTGCGTATATTGGGTTGCCTATCTACATATACATATATATATATATATTAGGGTGGGCCAAAAAAAAACTTTTAATTTTTTCTTTTTAGCTACTACGAAAATATCGTCCAAGATGACGAAAAAAAAATTCTAGTAAAGTTTCAGCCCTTAATATTAATATTAAGAGGTGGCTCATTGTGATTTTTGATTTCCCATTTAAATAACATAAGAAGTTATTTTGTTTTTGTTTGGATTTTTAATGCACTCGAACGAATAAATGCCTCGTGGAAACAAATACATATTCTTGTAGGAAATTTAACGATCTACAAAAAAAGTCTGAAATGATTTTTTGCTAAGTTGACTCGTTTAAAAGTTATTCGAGGTTAAAATCCAACCTCAAATAGTTGAGCATAACTTTTACAATTTCCTATACTCTATCACAAAATAATGACTCAAAAACATAAAATATCTTAGTTTTCGTAAATCTTATCGAGTTTTTTTTTGATAAAACAATAAAATTTTTACAAAACATCGATAATCGTAAGAAAAATCGATATTTTCATACCTAATTAAATAAAAAAACACTCGGAACTGTACTTTACCTGAGAGCATCATTCCCTGAAAAATTAATAAGTGCTTTATTTGCACTTGACTATTAGGTTATGTAAAATATTAAGAATCATTTTTCAATTGTAATAAAACTGTTTATTTTATAACTTGCCATTTTTTTAATCTCAAAATCAAACTAATTTTTTTTTGTTACAATTGGGAAATTTTTGCCTGTGATTTTTAACTACTTGCAATAAATAAGTTGCAATATTTATTGCAAGTAGTTAAAAGTCACAGACAAAAATTTCCTAATTGTAACAAAAAAAATTTAGTTTGATTTTGACTAAGATATTTTATGTTTTTGAGTCATTATTTTGTGATAGAGTATAAGAAATTGTAAAAGATATCCTCAACTATTTGAGGTTGGACTTTAACCGCGAATAACTTTTAAACGAGCCAACTTAGCACAAAATCATATCAGACTTCTTTTGTAGATCGTTAAATTTCCTACAAGAATATGTATTTATTTCCACGAGACATTTCCACGTTCGAGTGCATTAAAAATCGAAACAAAAACAAAAAAATTTCCTATGTTATTTAAATGGGAAATCAAAAATCACAATGAGCCACCTCTTAATAATAATATTAAGGGCTGAAACTTTACCATAATTTTTTTTTCGTCATCATGGACGATATTTTCGTAGTAGCTAAAAAAAAAGAAATGAAAAGTTTTTTTTGGCCCACCCTAATATATATATATATATATATATATATATATATATATATATATATATATATATATATATATATATATATATATGAGCACTCTTATTTCAGTTTAAACCAAATAAGTACTAAATAATAAGGTATGTGACCATTAAGAATGTTTTTTTCATTTCTTTCAAATTAAATAATGTTGAGTAACAGTTATTTATGAAAATACAACTCTTTGTTTATTATAATGTTAAATAATTAAATAAACATAACCTAATAATAAATAAATAAATTTGTTACATCAAACATATATTTCTTTATTAAACAGAAACAAATTAGTGTGGTCGTAGATAAAGTATAGTTTACGTACTCGTTCAATTACGTGCTCGCGGAATTACGCGGTAACTGTTCCGCTCGTGCTCGTACGTAATATGCTTTATTACAACTCTCGGTGCGTAATATACTATAAAGTACCCGTAATAATTAACAACAACTACCAAAACCAAAGTGCAAAACGAATTTAAATTAATTGTTTATGTAAACTTTTGTACATAACTCGGTAATTTAATAACGAGTATGTGCTCCCATAGCACGAATAACTGCATTACACCGTCTTCGGGATGCTTCCCAAAAGCCTTCGTAGGTGTTCTTGTGGTATAGCGTCCCATTCTTCAATAAGAGCCGCCGTTAGCTGCTGGGTGGTCTGAGAAGGATGCGGGCGAGCACGAATACGTCCGTCGAGCATATCCCAAACCTACTTTAATTGATTTGAATTAATGATTTAGCATTTAAATCAGGAGTTAACGTACGCCACACCAGTGTTTGAATTTCCAGTTCTCAGGAAGTCTAAAGTGATTCCAGAAGTATGTGGTCTTGCGTTATTAACAACTTTGGAACTATTCCATATGCCACAGGGACAACATGTTATCCTAACACAATGTTAACATAGAGATTAGCGTTAAGATTTCCTGGAATTACAAAAGGTCGGTTCTACTGTCGATACTAATCTCACTCCAAACTATAACTGAACCACCTCCAATTCTTTCGACTTCCGAGCAGCTACGTAGAGTCCTCCTGGGCGTCTGTAAACACGTACTGGGCCAACGCAACGAGTAATACCTTGATTCACCCGTGAAGAACACAGACATTTTCGTCTGTATATTGATCTAAACAAGGCCTTTCTACCTCTTTGAATCAAATTTGGGATACATTATTTCACTTTATATTTGGTATTTTTCCAATACTCCGGAAGTATGCTATGCTGATAATTCCCTATGTGTCAATTAAAACAATTAAATAGAGCGTCTTTCAGATGTTCTTAATTTTATTTGCATGTAATTTCTCGTTTGAATTTTATGGAGGCACAATTAGTGATCCGCTTTAAATAGGTCCGATGCTACTAGAGAAAAAACAATAAATTGATCGCTTACATAGTGTTAAATGTACCCAAAATATAAGCTATTATACAAAATATAGCTAGAAAAATACTACTATAATGCAATTAGAAAATAAAATGTAGGAGTATTATTTACCAAAGCAGACACTCCTTTAATTTCCGCGAAGCAAAAATTAGTAGTAAGTATTTTAAAAAAGTGTTTTAAAAAAGAGAATTTAGATATCAATTCATTTTTAAATATTTTAATATTTCCTCTATGTTTATAAATTTATTTAATTGGATGCGGTGAAATTGCCGAACGGTGAAACATGGGCGGTGAAACTTCGCGGCGGTGAAACTGCTCAGCGGTAAAAGTTCCTGCGAAGAAGATTCTGCGCGAAACGTAAGCGGTGAACATATACCGGATACCGTTCCAAACGATATTATACGGTCACACTCTTCATTGAATAATTTATGGGACGGTCGATAAAAAATGTTTTAGAACCATTGGTCCACTTATGTGTAGGATCAAGATTCTAGGTAGATTATCTAGTCTAGTCATTTTACTGAATAAGAAGGACTAGGAGATACATTCTCAGAAAAAAAAACAGAGGTGGTAGCAAATAATAAGTTACAAATAATTAGATTAAACCCACATTAACACTAAACTAATAATAAATTGTTTCAGATGTTGAGAATACAAGAAGTGAAACGTTAAAATTACAAGCTAAGCTGAATCCGAAATGTGCGGAAATTTTATTAAAGAAATTAGAATTTCACGAGAAAAGACATCAAATTGTTATTGATAAAATTGAGTTTATGAATGTGTTAAGTCTAGTGGAAGATGTATTGGATAAAGTTGAAGAGGAATTGGCGTCCCACAGAAATGGTAAGTAACTATTTATTAGAAAAGAGTTAAAATTACAATTCATTTCAATGTTATAAATTTTGGAATTATCAAAAGATTACAAAAACTTAATTAGTGATTTCTACTAATTATCTCCAGATAAAATCTATATTATTTATTGATTTTATTTTGCCGCTAATTATTATCTTCAACAATTGAACCCGTCATTTCAAAAAGGGCATGAGTCAATGAACTAAAACTTTTCAGAATCAACAAAAATATGTTTTTTGTTAAAGAAGTCATTGATGCTGAAGAAATTGAATATAGAGGTTGTTAAATAAAACGCTTTTTAGAATATTTATTTATTAAAAAAGAACAATTTTCATCAAGATATTTTGAATTAAAATTTTTGGACATATGCCTTCCTACCTAGCGCGTATCATGCACTCCAAATGAAAAAGTTGTTTACTTTTTACACAAAACACGGGATTAATTACATATTGTTGCAAACTTTGCAGAGCTTTTCACTATCAACATTACTGTTCGCCATCTTGAACTCAACTCAGAACTCAACTCAACTTTAACGTGAGCTTGCCGAAAATGCTTTTAGACTTAGAAAAAGAGTCTCTGGTATCAGGAAGAGTGAAAACTAAAAACATTAAAATAAAAAAGCCAACATTGCTGGAAAATGATGATTAACTAACTAAATTTTTTGGGCAAATGCCTTTTCCGAAATGATCCCTTGATCATGTACATCATGTGTTTTGTGTAAAATGTAAACAACTTTTTCATTTGGAGTGCTTGGCACGCGCTAGGAAAACTAGATCTAGTGCATGGGAGTACGAAATACAAGAAATTGGAGAAGCACATGGAACACAAGTTTTAAATAAAATTGAAGAACAAAAAACTTTGCAAGAACAAATCATACTACTAAATATAACAGTCGAAGAAATTAAAGACAAAAACAATATACTAAAAGATTACGTAGAAGTATTAAAAGAACAAATTAATATATTTACAAAAAATGAAAAAAAAAAACATCAAAACAAAACAACACCAATGAATGAATGTATCGGAGAAAACGAAAACAGGAATTATAATAAAAACAACAATACCCGATCGCCCAAAATTGTCACAGAAAATTCAACCTAGATGAGACAACAAAATAACAACACTGATAACACGCTTGATGTGGAGGTTTTGGGAGATCAACAATACGCAACCAACAATACTCCGCTAAACAAATCAACAACAACACGCAAAATCATAAGGTTATTTAGATCAGAAAATATAACAAGGCACAAACAATCTCTACAAGAAGAGTCATGGGCTGACATATACACCTTAGGCGAAACAGATGTAGACCGTCAATGGAAAGCGTTTATGAAGATTTTCATGTCTCATTTCAACGAATGTTTCCCTAGAGTTCCTCGCAATGCAAACTGCCTAAACAGGAAACGCATTTTTACCAGCCCTGAAATAGACAAACTAAAAACACGACTTGGAATATTACAAATTATGTCTCACCATAACAAACCCTTCAAGACACAATACAACAGAACACGACGGAGGTACGAGTTTCTACTAAAACAAGAAAAAAAGAACTAGATACTAGAAATACTAGAAAACAAATTAATAAATTCAGATAATCCCATGAAAACAACATGAGATATAGTGAGGGTTATTACATGTCTTAAAATGTCAACCAACAAACAGTACACCATCGAAGATCCGCATAACGAAGACCCGCATAATAAAGCCAACGATTTCAACAATTTTTTCACTGACTACCCCCGACTTCTATCCAACAATATAGCTCACACTCCTTACAAAGATAAAATAACAGATACCAAATCATCCATATTCCTAGAACCAGTATCAAATGAACAACTGCACAATAGAATGTCTATAATAAACAAGAAGACCGCCTGTGACGACGAAGTACCAGCTATATTAATTCAAAATATTTTCTGGGAAATTGTGGAACCGCTAAAATACGTAATAAACATTTCCATAGAACATGGAATTTTTCCAGACTCTCTCAAACATTCACTATCTGCCTTCCTCAAAATATTCGAAAAAGTTATTGCATCCAAGACTATCAACTTTCTTGAAAAGTATCACTTAATTAGCAACGGACAACATGGTTATAGAAGCAGAAGGAGCATCGACACAGCATGTTTTAATTTTATAAAATATATATATATATATATATATATATATATATATATATATATATATATAAAGAATTGCAAAATAAAAACATACCATGTGGAATTTTGTTCGATCTTTCCAACTTTCCAGCTTACGACACCGTAGATCACACGATTCTTCTGGATAAATTAATCAAATACGTAGTTAGAGGGATCGCTCATGAGTGGTTCCGTTCCTACTTATCTAACCGTAGACAGAAAACCAGAATAAATACCATACTATGCCAAGCAAAATCAACAATCAGGGACACACAAATAGGAATATCACAGGGTAGTCAAGATACTACCCTGTGATATTCCTATTTTTGTGTCCCTGATTGTTGGGACCCCTATTATTCACTCTATATATTAACGACCTACCTTCAACAATAAAATCTACACCTCATAAAATGGTCAATTACGCAGACGACACTTCCCTACTATTATCTAACACCAGACTGGAAGACCAATATATTACAATTATAATAATTTATATAATTTATATAATATATATTTATAATAATTATAATAATGATACAATTATATACCAATTTAAATATTACCATGGCAAGAATAACCGAATGGTTCAACATAAACAAACTTACAATCAACAGCCTGAAAACCAACGTAACAATTTTCAAAACAGGTAGATCATTACTTAACTATCCCAAACGAGTTACAATAGGAAAAGACCATATAGCTGTTAGGAAGACTGTGAAACTTCTAGGAATGGAAATGGACTGCTGCCTAAATTGGAGTGCTCACATAAATGCACTAGAACCAAAATTAAATAAAACAACATACGCCATAAGAATTTTACAGCGAAGCGTAAGTCAAGAAGTCCTAAAAATTATATACTACGCTAACTTTCACTCCCATTTACGTTTTGGGATTTTATTTTGGGGTTGCAGCAATGATGTTTATCGAACATTTAGGATCCAAAAACAGGCAATAAAAATCATTTACAAAATGAAATACTATCAATTGCCGTGGAAAGTTTAAGGCTGCAAATATTTTAACGGTCACAGCGATATTTATTTATGAAACCATAATTTTCTTAGTGAAGAACAAACATCTCTTCACAGAACACATGAATTCTAACCACAGAAACACTAGAAATCAAAACCAAATCTTCATTTTACCAAAACATAACTTGACAATGACTGAAAGAGCACCACCTTACATAAATTTAAAACTATATAATGCTTTGCCAAGACATCTACAGCTGATACAAATCAAAGACAATTTATAAAAGAAATCCGCAATATTCTCGTAAACATGGAACCCTACAATTTAAAGGAATATTATGAAAATATAAAAGCCCAACCTAAATTATTCTGTCTGGACATATTTCATTAAGTTTTACATCTGTTATTTATCTGTTATCTGTATTTATACCTGTTATGTATAGCTTTATATAATGAAATAAAACAAATTGAATTTGAAAGTGATGTTATGTCATATTTGACAGTTGCGTTTCGTTGCACTTGAAAGGGGCATAAGAACAGGTCCCCTATTCATTGCTTTTTAAGTTGACTTATGGTGTATACACATGTACTCTTTTCGCATGGAATATGTAAAACGCTTCAATGAATAAAATCGCGTAAAAAAGTGATATTTCAAAAAAGTGTGACTCGTGCCCATTTCGAAATGACGGGTTCAATTATTTAAACGAAACATGCAAGATTATAACCGATTATATAACTCATCATAAAATTAGCCAATAGCAATTGAGAATTTTACTTAGTTTCCGGGTATTGATAAACGGATATACCCTTGACGACGTGGTATAATCACCTCTGGTATTAGGTGGGCCCAACATAGCAAAAACAATGAATAATAATGTAAATCTAGAGCTATGATTTAATAATAGTCATGACAACAAAGTTTTGTATTTTCTAACAAATGTCAATTTAATTCGTTATAAATCGCTTAGTTTATTACTATCGTATATTTTTATTCGCTATATAATCGTAACGAATACCACTCGAGCAATCGAAAACAATCGATTATTGTTCACTCCTAACCCGACATAATCCTTAAAAAACGCAGTTTTTCGCAGATTACGTCTCGTGACTTGTAAAATAATCGATTATTTTCGATGCTCTTGTGGTATTATAACTGATAATATTTATAACAGAGTGATTTCTTCAATATATAGTCTTGTCTGTCTGTTCTAGTTTGTTATCATAACCGTCCCATTTTATTTGACTAGTCTCGGCTGACTATTGCTCTCCGTCTATCCTTTCTAGATTTATCTTGTCTGTTTAGAGTTGACCATTTAGTCTAATATTTAGGACAACCATATATCCATATAAAACTAGATGTTCTGCACATTAAGCTCACTAATAAATAGATAATTAAGTAAACAGTAAAAACATAATTAACTATGCAGTAAATAGATACTAAACTATACGGCCCATAGATATTCTCAACTATACAGTAAATAGATACTCAACTATACAGTAAATAGATACAACTGTCTTACTCTAAGTACTTTTAAAACTATACTAAACTAGAAATATACTGAATAACTTCAGTTTTATTCAGTTGCAAATTCCTAAAGAGATATTGATAAGATAATATTTTTAATCTTTTTTAGTCTTATCCAGTTTTGAGTAGACTTGTCTAGTCTTGTCAAGTTTGGTCAAGTCTTGTCTAGTTTTGTTTAGTCTTGTGTAGCTTTGTCCAGTCTTAACTATATAGGCTGCCTAATGTTCTCCCCGTCTTATCTGATCCTTTCTGGTCTTGTTCCCGTCTTATCTGATGTTGTCTGCGCTTGTCTTTTCTAGTTTATCTAGTGTTGCCACACATACATGTATTGTCACAAAATAAAAGCAGGGTTTCTAAAATTTATATATTTTTGAAATTTCAGAACAAGAAAATTGGTGGTTGTGCAGTAACACATTTACGGTCGCTGATATTAGTCTAACAGTCTTATTGGAGAGATTAAATCAGTTGGGTTTCGAATACACGTTTTGGAAGAATGGACGCCGCCCGTGTATTGAAAAATACTACGAAAGAGTGAAAACCCGACCATCTTTCAAGAAAGCGATCCCCGATACTTTATTCTATATTAAGGTGTTCTTGAAATCTCAAAAACCTGTCGCACTGGGTTGTGCCGTCATGGCTGGAATCGCAATTATAATTGGAGGATATTTCATCATAAAAAAGATTATGTAACGGGAGTGAAGGAAGCATAGTTGGAATATGTATTTAATTTATTTTAAGAATCCTAGAAAGACGTTAATAATAAACACAGTTAGCTATTAAAAGATCTATCTTGTTAACAAATAAAATATTTAGAAATTATTTTAAATAGAATATATTGTTTTTTTTTTGTCAAGAATATCGCGATAACAGTAAATAATGTGTACCAGGGAGATAATACTACGCCCACAAGTCTAGACGCACAGAATCAACATGTAATATTAAACAATATACAGACAAGACTAGAAAGAGAGACCACATAGATAAGTCTAAAGGTTTTCCAAAATGTTGTAGCTGTAGCATATAAAGTTAGCGTTTCATGAACAATGGAATGATGCCTACAACAATGTGTGAGTGAATCAATTTTAATCAGCAATTATTATAGAGCGCAATAAGTTAGAAACTAAATTTTTAATACACAACACTAAATCTGTCGCGTGATTACAAAGGTGAGCAGCCAGGTAGCCATTTTGTAATAAAAAAAAGTTTGTATACAAAGGGGTTTTTTTTTAGAGGCGGAGAACTTTAAATGGAAATAAAACACAGAAAAACGCTGTGAATATCCATGAAGTTGAATTTATTTGAGAGATAATTTTATAACATTAATGTTTGAATATGATTTCGGGTATGTGGCCTCTGAAGCTGTACATGGTGTAATCTGGAAGTCCATTTTTTACACACTCTTCGAAATCAGGTTGTATTTCGGCAAATAACGCATTGAATGTAGGCTTCCAAGTGCTTAATAGTTTCTGGTTTATCGCGTAGACATATCTACAGAGAAACAAATCTAAGGGCGACAAATCGCATGGACGAGGTGGCCAGTTAACTGGCCCATTTCGTGAACTGATTCGACCATCAAATATTTCTTTCGGTAAATTAATTGTATTGCGCGCAGTGGGGCATGTGGCGCCGTCCTGCCGAAACCACATGTCTGTGACATTTATGCCTTGCTTGAGGCACAAAATATTAGGTCGAGTCATAAGTAACTCCCGATTTAGCTAACAAAGTAGCTAACTTTTAACCTAATTTTTTAAAGAGGATTGTAACAGGGGATTAAAAAAACCGGCCAAGTGCGAGTTGTGACTCGCGCACCGAGGGTTCCGTACAAACTTGTAAGTAAGGTATCTTTTTTTGTGGAGGA
This sequence comes from Phosphuga atrata, assembly GCA_944588485.1. NCBI lineage: Eukaryota > Metazoa > Arthropoda > Insecta > Coleoptera > Silphidae > Phosphuga > Phosphuga atrata. Next base: position 23,916,837 of record OX155896.1, on the reverse strand, counting down.
CGTAGCCAGCACATTCAGTTAACTTGACAAGTGGCCTTCATGAAATCACAACCATCTTAGTATCGCTGCAAGCATAACCTCAAGATGTCGCTGTCGTACGATGGAATTCTACCCTATATTTTATTACCATACATCCCCCATTCACTATCAGTGTTTAGGGTTTCTGGAACTTCACTATTTGTTTTTACTGCTCAATTTTGCCTGTATACCTATATACCCTGTATAAAGGTATACAGGGTATTTTTTTTAAATAACGTGAATATTAACTTATAAAAAGAAAACTTTATTTTAGTATTAGACTTATACACTAACTTATATTAAGATCTAACGATTTCTAGATCTAATATAAACTAATATATTAACTATTTCTAGATCTATTTCGATATTCTTAACATTCAGTTGTTCAATTGACTGCTTTTTGGGCAATTGACTACCAAAAAATATAGGGCGAATGTGATTTAAGTATAATATACTTAAATCATATTATCTACAACATGTTATGTAGATTATGTAGATTATAGTATAGTATTATTATGTGGATTATCAACATATTATGTAGATTTTAAAGTAAAATTAAGCGAAATATAATATATACAGGATGTTACGGGACTTGAGTATGTCGCATGCCGGTTATAAACAAGCAAAATTTAGACATAATATATACCCTGTATATATTATGTATATAGAGCAGAGATGTTATGGATATAACGGAATTATAATATACGGAATTTATAATATAAAGGAATAATGTTATACCGGTTTCAGATACGGTTACGGATATGATTTTTTTTTCGGATAATCCGTTAGATTCAGATAGTTTCGGTTACGGATATCAGATTTCTAAGGAATTGTAAAAGTAGAATGCTACTTTGTAAAAAAAATGATTTTATTTCTATGTTTTTATTTGTACTACCTACAATCATATGTCATACAACTAAGTACTACAATATAAGTAGGTACTACAATTATATGTCATATAAGATATATAAGTTTTTAATATTTATAAGTTTTATCTACGTAAAAATGCAAAATCATAATTATAATAAACAAAAACAACATTATTCCTTTTCGTCTAGTATATATTTTCTATTAGATATTGAAATATTTTTATAGGAATTATTACAACATATCAATAAAAATTATCCGAAATTATTCGAAACTTTTATATCGGTTTCGGTTACAGTTACGGATATATTTTTATTTCGGATATCCGATAGTTTCGGTTACGGTTACGGATCTCCATAACATCCCTGATATAGAGCGTACGTGATGAAATGCATAACGAATATAAACAAAGAAAATTCAGTATAAACAGCTTGGTGCCAACACATACTTTTTAACCTTAGGACCTAACTGTATGCAACCCATATGCTTCTGGAGCCTGACAATACCACTACGACAATATTAGTGTATTTTCATAAGTTTCTAATAGTAAATTCGCATTTTTCTTGTAATTAAACTACATATTTACGGTTTTCAGATTTTTCCCTTTACATGTGCTGTAAGACACCGCTTCTTGCCAAATTTCATGATTCTAGGTCAACGGGAAGTACCCTATAGGTTTTGATTCCCTTGTGAAATCGCAAAATATGCCACATAAACGGTCATACCTTTTGATTGCGTTGACTTACAAGTTTGATTTTTTCACAGCTGAAAAAGACCGCAGACCCGAGTATTTGATAGAAATTTCAACTTGTTACCTCTACGCGTTCCTGAGAAAAATGGTCTTTACAGACAGACAGACGGACAGACAGACAGACAGACAGACAGACAGACAGACGGACATCAAAGTGATCCTATAAGGGTTCCGTAGTGGACAAGGATCAACCACCCCTACCAAATCCGAAAGCAAACATTCAAGGCAAAAAGATTTTATTGTTGAAGTCAGATTTAACTATTACTGTGTATAGATACGTTCAGAAAAGAGTACAAGAAAAACTCCATATAAAACGTCGCAAAAACGTCATTCTTTACACGACAATGCGCGACCACATATAGCAAGGATGACTAAAGACTTGAGCTTGGATGGTCCGTTTTACCGCATCCACCTTACTCTCCGGATCTTGCCCCGTCAGACTGATACCTCTTCTGTTCCTTACAAAACTTTTTGAATGGAAAAACCTTCAATAGGGAATATGCATCTTTTTTTTTATTTGCTTAATTCACTTTTTACTTCGTTTTAACATAGTATAAAATATAAATACTGTTGAAAGTGTTTCAATTAATTTGTAAAAATACATATAAAATACAAATAAAATTTGACCTATTTGAACGGTCCCATTTATCGCGCGCTTTGGATGACGTCACAGTTCTCGTTGACATGTCATGTCAGTGTTGTTTACTATTTGCAGTGTTGTGACAGTTAAGGATTTTCAGTTTGAATCGCTATTTCGATACTGGAAATAGCTAAAAAAACATGTTATAAATATTGTTTTGTACCCGAATGCAAAAACACTATTATAAGTACACCACATAAAGTGTTTTTTTTTGTTCCAAGAAATGCGAAAATGAGTAAAGAATGGTGTAAGGTTATAAGAAGAGATGAAATATCTCCAAAATCGAGTTCATATTGTTGTGAAGATCACTTTAATGTAAGTATATTGTATTTCGATAGTTTACATGGTGTGAATTTCTTCCAGGGTTTTACTAAATGTTGAATTTATTTCAGATTTAGGAAGATTCAACAAATTATGTACAATACAACATCATGAAACATCAAGTGCAAAAAGTTATACTACGGTTAAAGGAAGGAGTTGCCTCATATATTTCAGTGCCAAAAAGAAAATATGCTACTACCACAAGAGGGAATATGTTCTATTAAAAGCCAAAGATTATCACTAGTAGCTGTTAAAAGTACAAATGCTTTAGAAATTGAAACATCAAAAACAAGTTACTTTGAAGCCGGCCAAAGTAGCTTTCATATTTAAGGAAGTGATGATTATCGAGCAGGGCCCAGTACTTCTCGCATGGATGTCTCTGAAACAGATCAGTTTGAAGCCTCTAGAAATACAGACAAATTACACTGTGACAAAGCTCTGCAAGTAAATATAAAGTCAAAGTACAGAAGTAAAGGTGTTCAAGTAAATTTAAGTTTGGAAAAGAAAAATGTTGCTCTATCTGCTCTTCGTCTTTCATTACAAAATATTGCAACGTCACCAATAAAATCAGCTAGGAAGTTATTTGCAGATAACTCAGTTGATAGTACATCTATTTCTTCTGATTCTACAGTGATATCCCCCGACTATGAGTCATATAGCTCATCTGAATTAAGTTGGGCGCAAGATGATTTGGAGGATGAAAAACATTTTAAAAATGTAATGCGAACTGCTATAGGAAAAGAGCCTAAAATGTTGATAGGATTACCCAAACAATCAAACAATTTTATTTCATTATTTAAGTGAGTAAATACATATAATTAAAGACACATATATACATCCTAAATCAAATGTGTCACACAGAATATGATTAACATGAGATGGCATTAGTTGCACTAATAACCTTCGAATAAAATTCTGAATTCTGAAAAAAGTTGGAATAGCTGATTTTTTAATTTATTTAAATTAGTTATTTGTTAAATATCTCTTGGTAGAGTGTTAAATAATTTCATCATAATATATGGGGGGTTTCTCAGTGAGCGTTAGGGCATGTTTTGGTAGCTGAAATACTTCCTTATTCATTCGCGTTAGACGTTCGGTAGGTTTGATGAAATCACTGAACAGGCAATTATGTTTCCGGAGGAAAACGACGTTTTCATATATGTAGGTGGCCGTTAGTGTCAAGATATTTGCCCTTCTAAAGCTATCTCTACAGGATTAATGGTACTACATTAATGGATTAATGGTAGTTTGTTAAGAATGCGGACAGCTTGTTTTTGTAACCTGAAAACAGTTACAACCTAAACATAGTAAACATCGTTATCTAAATATCGCTGGATGGACCTCATAGCGAAAACTGCCTTATTTATCTTCCCTGTCACAAAATTTATATGAGATGTCCTGGCTAAAGACTGGTCCAGATGAACACCTAGTAGTTTTGCAGACCTATGAACTGCAAACTATTTGTTTCCTATTGTCAATGTCTCCGGGTATAATGATCTATTACGATTAGTTTTAAAAATTATTGTTTGGGTTTTTTCTTTGTTTACTCTTAGCCCAGTTGATCCAAACCATGTCGTTAAGGAATCTATGACTTTGTTTGTATTAGTTGTGATGTCTGCAATGGTTTTATTAATTACCAGGAGGGGTGTGTCATCCATATAGTTTATCATTGTGTGGGGTGGCTCAATATCTATTAAATGTAAATCATTTATAAATAATAAGAATAATAGAGGTCCTATGGTGCTACCTTGTGGAATACCAAAGTTAATCATACTCGGCGTGGAATTCTCAAATCCGTGGGTAGTTTGAATTCTAGCGACTTGTGTCCTATTAGTTAAAAAGGATTTTATTAACTCCAGCGCGACTCCTCTTATCCTGTATTTAGCAAGTTTTATGAGTAATAGATTGTGGTTTACTAAATCATAGGCCTTTGATAGGTCCATAATCAGTCCTACCGGAATGTTCCTAGATTCAAGACTATCAATTGCAGCTTTTGTGAAATGAAAACACGCAGTTTCAATACCTCTGCCCATTACAAAGTCATGTTGTTGAGGACTTATTATTTTATATTTATCTAAAAACGACACTATTCGAAAAAACCGATTGAACGCTTATTGGCCTGTAGTTTTACTGCTGTACCGCCTGTTGTGGCGATTAGCCTGTAGCTATAATCGCCAATTTTAAGTTTTCCGGGAATTTACCCGTTTCTAACGCATTGTTTATAATATATTGCAATGGAGTTAGTATCGAAGGTAGCACATTTTTTAAGACGATGGAAGAGATTTAGTCTACGCCCGCACATTTGGTATTTTTTAAGTTAATGATAATGTCATTAAGCTCTTCCCTACTGATTGGCAATAAAAAATACCGTGTTATAGTTCACCTCTATCTTGTCCTTGTACCGCACAACAGTTTGAGAGTCTGTCAGGATTTTAGGTCTCTTTGCGAAGAAACTATTTATATTAGTAGCACTAACTAAGGGATCCTCACCCTCAATGGGATATGTATCCTTTTTCATCTTAATATCGGTAACTCGTCTAACTATATCCCGAAAAATGTTTTTTTTTTGCCGATTGGCCGATGTTTTTATTTCCCTTCTAAAGCTGTTTCTTTTTTCGTCTCTCAATAGCCTAGTGTAATTTCTGCGTTGGTTATTATAAAGCTTCTTACATATGGGTTTATGTCGTGACATTGTCTGGAGTAACTGAAGGTCCATTTTCATTTTCTGTAGGTATGGGTTATTAAAAACCCTTTGTAATAATATCTTGCTGTGGACAAGCACTTTAGGACTTCATTGAGGTTACTGATAAATATGCCCATGAAAGTATTCCATTGCTCGTCGATATTATCTATTCCCGCTTCATAAACTTTAATCATATCATTTGATAAAAGTTTTAAGTGAAAGCATCCCACTTCCAACTATAGACATACTCATTACATTAAAGAAATTAAAATTAAATGAATAATTTAAGACTTTATTTATTTACGCTTTATATTACGTTGTTATATGAAAGACTTGATTCAAATCAAAAGCATATTCTTCTAAGACCGCTAATATTATTTTTGAAAGGTATGAGGAAGCATGCCTTTCCTTCAATTCCCTCATCGCCAAAGTCTTAATTAAACAGTTATAATTTCCGACAAATTGAACGTTGATTCCTAATATACTTCTATCAAATCTACTTGCGAAATCAACTTTTAAAGATAATAATTTCCCCATCAATTCTTACTTTATTTTTTCTTTTATTACATTAATTAATCTTTCCTTTAATTAAATTTTACAATTTCTATTTAAATATAGTCTATAATAACATCTTTGAAATATTTAATGATGATATTCCTGGGCCTCTTTGCGGCGAATTTCGTCCCATTTAGCTACATTATCCGGTGAGTTGGCCAAGTTATGGATCTTCTTGAAGATTGGGATGCAGTCGATCACGGAAATGGCATAGTACTTCCAGATCCATTGCTTGCCAAAGTAATGTTTCCATGGGAATTGAGCCAACTTGGCAGAGAATGTGTATGGGAATTTCATGGCTCTAGCAACAGGCGCAGCTTTCGATTCCATTTTGATATTTTATGTGTATCCACTGATGCAATAAGTCTGAGGAATATTATAATAATTAATAATATATATTTTAAATTTGAAGCTTCTGATAACGCCTTTAGTAAATATTTTTCTGGATTAATTTTATTGTCTACTCCTATTTATTATCGGATCCAAATTTTTTAGAAAACCCGAATCATTAATATACTGAATGGACCCCGTTAACTGTTACCAGTTCTGTACACGCTTCCTTCAACAAATCATAGTAATATAATAATAAAGTTGACTGAAAAATTGGTATTTCATTTTATAACATCATCTAAAGTGGTTAGAATATTTAGGCGCATCTGGAATGGATTATTTTGATTTCTTCCCATTCTAAGGCGGCTTAAAAAAGTTTAAGTTATATTATATCATTATTTCGTAAGTTTACCTTTTATTCTATGTATAATAACAACTTAGACAACAACAAGAGTTGTTTACAAGTTTACAATAACAACAAGAAAATTTGGACAGTATCTTAAGAACACACACAGAAAAAAAATATAGACTGATACCGACAACAGAATGCCACTAAATTGTGTAACAAATCCATTGGGCCAAGGGAATATTCAGCGACCGTTTGGAAATACATCTCCCTTACATTAAGGCAGTACCGTCGGTATCAGATTTTAATGAGACTTTGCATATTCGTGCATTATAATACGATAATTAACTAGTTAAATAAATAAAGAACTGCAAAGAACCAGAAAAAAAGATATTAATAATAAACAATTTTTGCCTTTACCGTTGATCTTTATGGGAAATCAGAGATTTTATTTTTTTCTACAAAAAGTACGGTAAGATTTTACAATAAATGTGGTATCAACGGAAAGGAACAAATTTTTCTGATAATTATGGTTATTCACAAATCGAGCTTCAGATTATACAGTGACGTTACAATGCATGCATGTTACAAATGCTGCAGATTTCAAAATTAAAAATTTTGAATTTATATTTAAACGATTCAAAAATAAAACCGGTTCAATCATGAACGCAAAATTGAAATTTCGTTTTCGTTGTTTCAAATATTTCGGTTAATTTCGTTTTCGTTCCGTTCTTAGTCCCTGGTTTATAGGGTGGTAACATTTCTTTGTTTTTTAATGGAGTTTTAATTTTAGTTTCAGACTTTTGTTTGCTTATTCTTATGTTTTGTATGGTTATGTTAATTATTATTATTTTTTTAATTATTCCAAGGTATGTACTCTTCAGTGAGACTATCCTGGTAGGCTCTTGCTAGAAAAATTTTTAAGTGAGGCCGATAGCGTGAATACAAAAATTATATCTGATAGACAAATCTGACCGTTATTTTGGATTGTGCACCAGTGGCGCTTTTAAGCATAGGCGCACTAGGCGCGCGCCTAGGGCCTCCGATTTTTGGGAGGGCACAAATTGCCTACTAAGCAAGGTCAAACTTTTGGCGGTTGACGGCAATAAGCTTGGGGCGGGTTGTGGCACCGGTAGCGCAGAGTTAAATTTAGATACAATTCAACATTTGACAAGTGGCAAAGTTTATGATTCAGTGAGTCTGTTTGGGATGTTTGAGGTGAATAAATTGCCACTTTGCGGTGGTTAATAGTGAAAACAATATTCAGAACAAAAAGACTGAAGAAGTAAGTATCATTGCATTGTTGTTATTTTTTTGTATTGTTATTAAAAATTAATTAATTAATTAAAGAAAATTAATCGCATGACTGTGTTTTTACTAAGGAACACCATGAAACATTATTTACGGATCTGGTGCAGTAAGGCGTAACAAATTACGAAAAAGAGAAGAAATAAATATTCAACATAGGAGATCTTTCTCTTTGAAGGAATCTTTTTTGATCTCAAAAATGTAGCTCATGTTCCTTCCACGTCGTCAGCTGAGTCAAATATAGGCAGATGAAGATCAGACAAATGAAGGAATGAAGAAAATGAAGAAATGGTATGAAGGAATCTATTACAAATATTAAAAATGTAGCTGATGAGACAGTACGATCTCTTAGAGAGGATTCAACCCCAAAGAATGTAGTTTATGTCCCTTCCACCACGTCGTCATCAGAGTCCAATATAATTGCAGTAGATGAAGATCAGACTATTACTGCATCTACTTCCTGTATAAAGGAATCTATTACAAATATTTAAAAATGTAGCTAAAGAGGCGGAACGATCTCTTCAAGTGCATAATATTTTATTGGACATAGCTTTATGACCAGAAATCCCAACAGAAAGAATGCAGAACCAAATTATAATTAAAAAAAAAAAAAAAAATATTGACAATCCTATAAAAACAGGAATTTTAGTTTATAGGAATTTTTAAGGTTTACAGGAATTTTAATTTAAGTGACATATTCGTCATAGAAAATAACTTTTATAGAATTAAATCTAATGGTTCGAAAGAAAATCGCGAATGGCTTATTTTTAGCGAAACAAGTTCTAGTGTTTATTGTCACATATGCAATGTTTTCTAAAAAAAAAAATTTCTGATGCCACGAGTGGAAAAATATATCTATTAAAATTTCCGAGCATGAAAATTCAAAGGATCATAGGTTTATTCTGGTTAAATATCTTTGCAAAAATGCTTGCACAGTAAAAAAGCTTTTAGATACAAGATACGAGGTCAGCTCGCACAGAGCGGTTCTTGCATTGTAAAGAAGTTACAGAGATATTAAATGTGCTTTGATTGAAATAGGTGATAATCCACAACAAAAGGCTATATCAAAAACGGAGGCTAAAGGTCTAACAAAAAAAAAAAAATTAACGTACGAGATCGCTCTAATGACGGTCTTGTGGAACACACTGTGTTCTACAAGTAAATCAGTTCAAAGTCCACAATTATGTTTGTCGGCAGGGGTGAACATTTTGCAGTCTCTAAAGTCTTTCATAAATGATGAAGTAAGAGAGCGTTTCAACACCATAGAAGAGGAAGCAGGAGTACAAGTTGATGATAAATGTACATACCAAGATTATTTTACGATGAAAATAAGGAAAATTAAGGATAATTATTTTGACTAGAAGAGAAAATTTTGATTTTCTCTTCTAGTCAAAAATAGTGTTAATATTATTTGTGATACACTCACAGTAGAACTGGATAGTAGAATGAAAACCTATATGGAAATTAATTAAAAAAATGGATTATTTTTTATTAAAATTGATTTGTCTCATGACGAACTAAATTTAATGATTAATGAACTGTTATATACATATAAAGAAGATGTTATTGAAAAAATGGCTCGGGGCGAATTAATTCAGTTCTTGGCATATGCCAATGAAGAAAATCTTCAGTCACCAACAGAAATGTATCAGGCGTTAATACATAGATTAAAATCGACTTTCCCCAAAGTAGAAACATTAGCATTTATTTAACCATACCAATAAGTCAGTGGTTCCCAACCTTTTGAAAAATTGTACCTCCTAAAATAAACTGCTAAGAATTCTGTACCCCTCCCCTTCTTTTAGAGGTACGGGAAAAAAGTTTTAGTTTATGTTTAGACAAAAGAAAAACAAAATTAAATAATCTTATGATAAAACATAGTTTTATTATAATTATAATACATATAAATTATAATTATAATAAAACTATAAACCCCTCACAAGGCAACGGGAATTCACTGAAGCAATATCCTACGAAAAGTCACATAGAAGTTACAACGAACACAGGGCCCTCAGTCTCCGGCTCATCGAGGGTGCTAAGAATCCCCGGAGGTAAAACAAAAAAAAAACATTTAAATCGGGACATGGAATGTCCGCAGCCCTTACGAAGCAGGTAAACTCGCAAACACCATCAGAGAAATGAAAAGATTGAACATTGACATTCTTGGAGTAGGTGAAACATTCTGGCCAGGTTCAGGTAAAATTCAGTCAGAAAACAATACTATATAGTAGTATTACTCAGGAAATGATTAATGAAATAATTACTCATAGACATAGAAGAGGTGTTGGTATAATTGTATCAAACTACATAGCTAATTCTATAACTGCTCTTATACCAAACACAGATAGAACAATGCTCTTAAAAATAATGGCAAACCCCTTCTCTATGAACATCATACAGGTGTATGCTCCAACTTCGGAATCGAGTGAGGATGAAGTAGAAGAATTTTATTCCCAAATCTCCAAATAATTACAACACACAAAATCGCTCGAACATGGGCAGTTCGAGCGATTTTGTGTGTTGTAATTATTGTGATTATAGGGACTTTAACGCAAAAGTTGGATCTGATAAAATAGATGGAATAGTTGGTGAGCTTGGACTAGGAGATGGAAACGAAAGAGGAGACAAATTAATACAATTCTACCAGGAAAAGAACTTCAAAATAAGCAATACTTGGTTCCGGCTCCCGCCCAGAAGACTATACACCTGGAAATCTCCACAAGACAACCAACAACATATCGTACGTAACCAAATCGATTACATACTAATAAATAAAAGATTTTCTCCAGCAATAATCAGTGCATGCACATATCCAGGAGCTGACGTGCCTTCAGATCACACCCTACTGAAAGCGAAACTCAGAACTAAGATTACATCAGAACGCAAAACACCAACCAAACAAAAAATGATCTTGAACAACTGAAAAATCCAAATATTCAACAAAATATTTCAAGGAAAATCAACAAGTTGAACGAGCTTGATTGTCAGAACATAAGCCATCTGGAATTGTGGAGTCAAACAGAAGAAATTTTAAAAAGCGCATTAATAGAACTCCCGACTAGGTATCATATCCCGACTAAAACTAAGATATCAGCTTAAAAGTAATTGGATAACTGATGAAATCCTTGAATTAATGTATGAAAGACGAGTCTACAAGAACAAAGATGGTGCAAAGTACAATTTCCAAAGAATCATAAGATCCAAAATTCGACAAGCAAAAAACATTTGGCTTGAACAAGAATGCTCCGAGATAGAAAGGCTCCAAAACTTGCACGATGATTTTAACTTACATAAAAAGATAAAAGAGGCATCCGGCATATTCAAGAAAAAAACCACGAATATGCTATTCGATAACTACAACAAATTGATAACGTGCTGAAGAGAAGTCTGATGTTTGGGTGCACTACATTAACAAGCTATTTGAAATTGCGCAAAAAAATTACACTCTACATAAGAAATTTCTTGAAATTTCTATTGTACCCCTTGCAACAACGCAATGTACCACCAGGGGTACATGTACCCCAGGTTGGGAACCTATTCAATAAGTAATGCGTCTGGAGAACGTTCCTTTTCGGCACTATAGCGAATAAAAACTAAGGAATTCCATTAAACAAAAGCGTCTTGCAAATTCAGCAATTCTAGATATTGAATCAGTTGAAACAACGCAATGTGATTTCAAGGATGTCATTGATAAGTTTGCTAAGATGAAATGTAGAAAAAAGTTATTATGAATTATGTGCAACTAGGTCCAAGTATCAATAAAAACTTAAATTGTGTATTTTATTAAAATTCATTACGTAGCTAATTGTTATTTTTTAATGTGGTTTTACTATAATCTCGCATATTGAGAATTGGGATTACGTAGGTCCACAAGTAATGTAAACGCGCCACTGTTGTGCACCCATAAATAACCCATAAATTAAATTTGAAGCTAAAATCCGCTATAAAATTTATTTCTATACATTATGGTTATTATATTCAAAGATTTTTTGTAATTAATATATTTATTAGGAAAATTTGTTATGCATGAGTGTAATAATTATTATATTGAACATATAGTAAACATGCAATAAAAGGGTTTTTAATGAGCAAAAATTATAGGAAAATTTATTAACACACACTGTCCCTTAACAAATAATTATTTTATTTAATAAAATTAATTTAAAAAAAAAACAGAAAATATAAAACAAAAATAAAATACAAACAACCCAGTCAAATAAATTATACATTTAATAAAACAATCACCATTGTACTTTAGAAACAAATTGATACAATTAAAATGTTGAAATAAATTAAGTAACACAGTACTTAGTTTTTCTTATAACATACTAATGCAATAACAGTATAAAAATATGCATATTCCAAAGTCTTTAATTCTTTAAGATTAATGTGTTGCTGTAATTATTTCATTATATACAAGTGATAGTGTACAATAAATTTAATATTATTATTTTATCTAATCAAGTATGGTTGACTGCCATTTATGCTGCCAGCTCTTCGTTTAGCAATTAATGGCACAGGTGGAACAGCTTTGGCTTTAATATATTTAAAAATACCATCTCCAGGCATTCTTGGTAAATAGTTTGAGGGATACCATAATTTATATGTTATAAACCATGTTAAGATTGCAAACAATCCTCCTAATAATTTTTCAATCATTATATGGTAATAGCAAATTGTCCATAACAACATAAAGTCCCATAAAATTGCTAACAATGTCATTCCAACAAATAGTGATCGTATATATGGGGTGTATTTATCATAATTTGTCTGTAGAATAACAAATTGTTCTTTGCTTAACGATTTTAAAGGGTTTGTGTTGTAATCTGTGTCATTTGTCACTCTGTAATGTTCTTCAAGCCTTAAGTTGTCTTTTATACTATCCCAATTGACAATACTTCTTGCTTCTTCAATTAATAATAGACTTCCATATATTAATATAAATGAATGTCCAGATATATCGAAACCATTCCATGTATTTCCAGCTTTCAAGCAAGTTTGTTTAGTGTTAAATTGTTTGTTAATAACATCACATTTTCCATATCCAGTTTCTATATAATTAAAAAAACTGGTCCAGAGCCACCAGAAAAAAGTAGCTATAAAAATTCGAATAATGTGCTGTTGAAACATCTTGTCTTTCTGGCCGCAACAATAAATAAAGCTGGTTAATATCACATAAGGTGATGTGAGTAGTAAGTTCCATCCCCAAGCATATTTGACAAAATATAAGTTAAAAATATTGTCCGATCTTGAGAACAATGTCTTTGGTATTGAGGTAAAATCAGAAATTAGTGATAGGAGAAAGAGAACTCCTAGATATACCGCAATTCTATGCAGTGTATTGTAAAAGAGAGCCTTTTTACAGATATACAATACCATTAGTATCATAATTTCCTTGATTGAGGTTGGATCTGTCGTCGGTTTTGTACCCTTCGGTTCGTTTTTCATTTCGTTTGGTCTGTAATTTAACTTGGCATTTTGGGGATTAATTGGCTTTCTTTTTGATACCATGATGATTGTTAAATTTTCTAACTACTTGACACATTACACTTGCTTGGGTTTCACTTTGACTTTTGACAGCTGGAGTTTGGACTATAAATAAACTAGACGTTTCCATTGACGTAGCAAGTTTATTTTATCCTTGCGACTATTAATATACTGAAAATTAGAAAAGATGGTATAAATATTAACAGCCTCATCAATTTAAATGTGTAATATGGAAATTAAAGCGAATGATTTTTTTTGCGGTATGTTACAAATATTATATTTAATAAGTTGAAGAAGTAACAGTTTAAAATAGAACAATATTAATTATTTATTTGATATTAGTAATGAGAAATTAAAAGGCCTTTCTATAAGCTTTTTAATAATTTCCCATTCCCAATAACAAATAAATAATGAATAAAAGAGATGATAAATAAATAAAAACATTTGTAATTTGTAAATTAAAAACCTTGAATATATTAAATTGTTAAATATTGTTTCTATATTTAACAATATTAATATATTCAAGTTTTTTGGAACGAAGTTCCTTTAGGGTGGTCTCGGTAGGAGCGATTCGGCAGAAAACGTTACGTTACGTACGCTGTGAGTCCTCGTACGCTGTCCTCATACGCTGTCCTCGTACGCTGTCCGTTACGCGCCCTTTCTCTTTTTCCCAGTGTATATTTCCATACCGCGCTCTCTCTCTATTTTCTTTTTCTTTCAGAGTATTTTTCTATAGTGCTCTGTTTTTCTTTCGCAGAGTGACAGACAAGCGTGGTCTGTTTATAACCTTAAAACTAAACAAGAGAAAGAAATAAAAATTGTTCAAACGTATTTTTTTTGTTGTTGTTTTAGTTCATAGGAGAGTTATATTGTTTATATTATACTCATTATTTTAATTAGATTTTGAGAAATGGAAAGTCAAGAAAGGATACAAAATACTGAAAAAAGTAAGTTTATAAAAATAAAACTGTACAATTTGAAGCAATTGCTAACTGTATACACATGTTTATCGTACATGCAATTTGAGTGATTGATATTTAGTATATTTATATATGTCGTAATACAGCCAATCCACAAAAATGGGGACAAGGAAAGGGTGGAGAATTACAGGGGGATCATGCTGATGAACTCTTCCTACAAAATGTTCGCCAAGATTCTAGAAGGGCGGTTGAGAAAAGAGGCAGAGGAAAAGCAGTTAATACCAGAGGTGCAAGCAGGATTCAGAGAGGGAAGAGGCACAGTCGAACAACTCATAACACTTAGATTTATAATTGATCAGGAAATTAGATCTGGCAGCCTTTTTGCTCTTTTTATCGACCTGAAAGCAGCGTATGATTCCGTAGATAGAGGGAGATTGTATGAATGTTTGGTTAAAAAGGGTATTTCGGAGAGGGTGAGGAGGAATGTAAGGAAGGTGTATAGGGAAACGGTGTGTAAGATCAGGGTGAATGAGTGTGTAACGGAATATTTCGAGATAAAAAAGGGCCTGAGGCAGGGATGTCCACTGAGCCCCACACTTTTCAATCTCTATGTGGCTGATTTGGAAAGAGTTTTGGCAGACGGACAAGCTGGAGGAGTGGTGGTAGGGAGAACAAAGGTGTGGAGTTTAGCATACGCTGATGATGTAGTTGTATTTGCCAAGACAGCTGGGGAATTGAGAGAGGTAATTGAAAGGGTGAGAGGGTTTTTTGAAAGGAGAGATTTGAGTGTGAATGTGGGAAAAACTAAATGGATGCGGTTCAAAAGAGGTGGGAAGTTCAAGAAAGAGAGGTTTGAATGGAGAGGGAGGGAAATCGATCGAGGAGGTGCAAAGGTTTAAGTATCTAGGGTATGTATTTGGAAATGGAGGCAGCAATAGAGAACATGTGGAGTATGTAACGAAGAAAGCGTGGGTGGCAGCTGGGCGAGTCTGGAATGAATGGAGAAATAAATTCGAAGGTAACTTCAGGGCGGCTGAGACGGTGTGGAAGGTGTGTGCCAGAAGCATTTTATTGTATGGCGCAGAAGTCTGGGGGACGAGAGAGGAGGAGAGGATAGAGAGAGTCCAGTTAAAGTTTTTCAAAAAAATCCTGAAGCTTGATAGGTCGACACCTAGTTACATTGTCCTCCAGGAGGTGAATGCGTGCAAGGTGGCAGTCTTGGCTGCAAGAAAGGTCATAAGGTATGAATATAAGGTGAGTGAAATGGGAGATGAAAGGTTAATAAAAGAGGTTTTTAGAATGGTAAATCGAGTGGGAGTAGGCGGTATGAAAGAGAGTGACTGGGGTAAGAATAAGAGGAAATTGTATGAAAGAGGTGGTATATCTGGTGAGGGGCTCGAAACGCTAAAGCAGGAAAGGGCAGGGTGGGCCGATAGGTTGGTAGAACGTTTGCAAGAAATGGACCTACAGGAGCGGCAAAGCAAAATAGAAAGTAGTAATTTTCATAAAGGGTACGTAAAGATACAGGTACATGGGCGGTTACCAACCTATTTAAGTGTAAATCAAGAGGACGATGCACAAGTCATGTTAGCAAGGTATAGGTGTGGATGTGAGGAGCGTGGAAGAAGATACTGGATGAGTGAGGAGCATAGAAAGTGTAGTGTTTGTGGGACAGCAAAGGATACTTGGGAGCATTGGATGGAAGAGTGTACAAGGGGTGAATGGAATGAGGGAGAGAGGCGGGAAGGAAAGAAATGGGAGGAATGTATGAATGATAGCGGAAAGGGTCTGAAACTGCTGAGACGGATAAAAAGATGGAAAGAGCAAACTGGTAACAGAGAAGGTGTATTATAAAGGAAATTGGAGTTTATTTTGTGTTTTGTGATATTATTGTATTTTTATTTTTAAATTTATATTTTTTTTTGTATGTGGTTTCTATATGCCAGTAGGTTAATAAATAAATAAATAAATATATGTCGTAGTCATATAGTGAAATCAGTCAGATGGTTTAGAACTGAGCCATTGCATGATCTCTGTCGGCAGTTCGAGTAGTTCATCTAATTCGTGTAGCTCATGAAATCTCATGCAAGCTCAGCTCGTGAAATTTTATGAGGAACTAGTTTATCATTCTTACCGATTCGACATTTACAGAAATGCTGAAGTGCTGTCATCTGATAATAAAACTATGTGCCGTAAATATCAGACCTATTAATAAAGAGGTAGACCTAAATTGCGATGGATAGACAGGGTAGAAAAAGACCTGAGAAGCATAGGGGTAATTAACTGGAAGAATAAAGCCCAAGACAGAGATGGATGGTGGAAGATCCTTGAGGAGGAATTATACAAAATCCAGATTTAGAAAAGTAGGTTACAATTTTATAATTTGATGCAATTGCTTACCATTTTCATGGGTTTATCGTACATGGGATTCAAGTGTTAGCTAATTTTGATTACTATATATACATTATAGAGAGACGATAGTGAAATCACAAGCACAGCGCCAAAAAGAGTATCGAGAGAGAAAAAAGAAATTTTAGAAACTACAGATTTAGAACATGCTGAAGGCGTTCAAATATACAAAGATAAATTTAAATCAAAGAAGAAATGTGTTGAACCTGAGTCATTACAATCATCGAAAGAAGATTCATTACGGCCTATTTTAATGGAAAAATAATGAAGAAACTGAAAGAATTGGTGATACCATCCTACGTATAGAAAATCATACAAACTTAAAACAAACGGAACACAGCCTGAATATATAAATAAACAATTTTTAATTGTTATAGAGCTCCGGAAAGGATGAATATATTTATATATTCAGGCTGTGTTCCGTTTGTTTTAAGAATTTTTAATTGTTATAGAGCTCTGAAAAGGCTGAATATATTTATTTATTCAGGCTGTGTTCTGTTTGTTTTAAGAAACTCAAAAAGTAATATTTAGTCACTTTCTGAATAATCAAATTCAATCATCAGATAATAATGAAGCTCAGCAAGTAATTAGTCCAAGTTCTCAATCATTCCAAGTTCCATATGAGGAACATGATGAATGTTCAATGACAAATTTCTTATTGCAACATGACACAAACATTGCTCGCGACGGTAATTGCCATACATCTCTTATAAGAATTTTTCAACGTCAAATAGCATCGTTTCTTTGACAGCAACTTTATAATTCACCTTACTTAAATGCATGTCAAAATCCAACTTCTTCTTCTATAGCTCTACAGCCCTGGGTGGGCCTTGGCTTGAGTTACAACATCCTTCCATCTCTCCCTGCTGTTAACCAATTGCAGCCAGTTTCTCACACCTAATATCTTTAGGTCGTCGCTCTTCTTTCATGTGGTCAAAATCCAACTAGTGCAAGATAAATACTTTGTAGTGGGTTTGAATATGGAGATTTAGATTGTTTATTCATATTTTCCAGATCATACAATCAAAATATTTGTGTGCACTTTCATTATTTTAATAATAATTCAAAAAGAGAAGTTGTTCAATTCTGTTAAATGCGCGAGGAACTTCGTTCCTGACGGGGGTCCCATGACCGCATACGTTTTTTTTTTATTTTAAAAATTACAAATGTTTTTAAACCAAATGGTTATTATTTAAGTACATTCTAATCTTGTATAAAGTTTTAAGCGTCTGGTCTTTTTAAGCTTTCTGCTGTAGTTTTAATTAACTGCTGCCTGTTCAGCTAGCGAAGAGATTATTATATTATACCAGCGTTTCCCAAATTGTGATCCGTCGCCCGGTATCGGTCCGCAGGCAAGAAACAGGTCCTTAAGTACTGCTCGGCAAAAATTTGAGTACGTCTTCCTAATTAATATTGGATATGTTGTTAATACACTTAACCGCAAAATTAACGCCCATATACATTTAGATTTATTTTAATTGTCGTCAAAATTATCATACATTTTGAAAAACATATTAAGAATAGAACACATAAATAGAATTATTTCGATAATGATAATAAATTTGACTTAAATAATTGTTGAGAAAAAACGATAACCAACAATATGGTTTATTTAACAAAATAATGTAAAATGATCATTATTATTATACACTCGAATACAGCTTCTTTTGAAACGTTTTTGGCTTATCAATACCTAGTGTTACCACCTCTAGATGTTATTACAGCTTGACATCGCCGTGGCATACTTTCAATTACAGATCTAATCGTTTCTTGAGGGATATCTTCCCATACGCGAATAAGACTTTTTCGCAGCTCGTCTAAGCTGTTAGGTAGTGGATGTTGACTTCAAACCCGGCGCCCCATTATGTCCCAAAGATGCTCTATTGGGTTCAGGTCTGGACTGCAGGCTGGCCACTCCAGGAATTGAATATTAACATCATTGAAATATTGAGTAACAATATGTGCCGCATGTAGTTTAGCATTATCCTGTATAAGAACGATCAGAACTTACAAGGCTAAACCTTGACTCATTTGTAAATAATACCTGCTCCCAATCATGGATTTCCCAATCCACATGCCTCCTTGCAAAAGCTATTCTGTTTCTTCGGTGGTCTACAGACAATCTGGGACCAGTAGCTGCTACCCGAGGTCGTAAATTTGAACCACGAAGTCTTCTTCTTATGGTATCTTGACTAACAGCAGAGCCATGAACCTCAGCAAGTGGTATTTGGAGACTTCGTGCAGTAGTCAACCGTTCCCTCAGTGTTCGAAGCATTAAAAATCGGTCCTCCACGGCATTAGTAGCTCGTGGTCTGCCTTGACCAGGTCGTCTAGCGTTATCTTTCTTCTCTATAAACCTCTGCAGAACCCTACCGACAGTTGTATGAGACACTACATATCTTCTACCAAGTTTGCGATTTGTTAGTCCTTCATTGGACAAAGTTACAATTTCAACACATTCATCACGATTTAAATTTTGTGTAGCACGTTGCATTGCGAGCAGATGTTTTGCACAAATGACAATTATCGTATCTATTGATAAAACAAGTGAAAACCAATTTTAGAAGCGAAGTTTAATTATTGGAAAAACATACTTCTTATGAAAAGCTGCTATGACTTCGAGATTAAATAAAGAGGACAGTTAAAACCTACAAAAGGCATAACAATAAACATTATTATTATACTTATAATTGATGAATCAGAAAACACATATTATTTTTCGAAATAAATCAGAATGTATAAATTTGCGATTAAGTGTATATATATATATATATATATATATATATATATATATATATATATATATATATATATATGTATACATATATATATATATATATATATATGTATACATATATATATATATATATATATATATATATATATATATATATTTATATATAGATACGAGGATAAAATTAACTTCTTTAGCTCCTGATAACACATAATATAACAGTAAATACGTGATGACGAACAACACTATCCTTTACATTAAATAAGCAAGACATATATTTTCTTTCACATTCTTATAATATTTATCTTCATTTAAATGTTAATTCACGATAAGTTCAAAAACAACATAACAACCTATGTTTGTTATGTACGTAAACGACGAATACTAATAGTATCCTTCAATTTCAGCCACATAAACACGCAACATATTTGCAACATATTTCAGCAACATATTTCAGTATTTGCACCAGGCGCAAGCCGATCCAACGAAGAAGCCTCCGAGGGGTGCGAACACCTACAAGAAGAACTTAATAGAACACCACTAACTGAGAGAATATTTATACTAGGCGACATGAACGCAATAATAGGTAGCGTCCCAATAAAACTTTCTATAAAATCAAACCACAACATCGGCAGGCTTTAGCCAGCAAGGCTTTAGAAAAAACAGATCCACAACAGACGCAATCTTCATAACTAACGACAATATATAAATAATAACCTTTATGAGAACTAACTGAAAAGGCCCTCGAATTTAATACACCCCTGTTTGTTTGCTTCTCAGACTGTGTGGCGTATAAAATGGCGTATAAACAAAATGATAAGAGTAATAAAGTTACTAAACACCGGAAACTCAACAAACAATACAATGCTACTAAAAAACAAACTCACAAAGTCAATCCAAATGAGCACGGGAATCAAGCAGGGCGACAGCCTTAGCCCGATTCTTTTTAACGAAATCATGAATCATCAGTAAGACCAAAGAAATTACAGCTGGATACCGAATACACAATAACACAATCAAATGTGTCGACGATGCCACCGCGGACAGTGAGAACGGGCTCCCAAAACTAGTTCACGAATTCAACAAAGTAGCGACGAAGTACAACACGAAAATCTCCATCAAGAAAACAAAGAGCATGACAATAAGCAAAGAACTTACGAGATGCAAGATTGTAATCAACGATGAAATTATTAAACAAGTGATATCATTCGAAACACCAAACAAACAAAGCTGCAAATATATCAGAATGCTCCACGCTATATGGAAGAACAACATGCTATCAATACCCAGCAAAACTCGGATCTACAAGGCTTGCATAGGCCCATCTTCACGTATGCGGCAGAAACCCGAGCGGACACGTCAATTACCAAATACGCTCTCATAACAATAGAGATGCGAACGCTAAGAGCTATCAGTGGACACACACTGATGGTAAATTAGGCCATAATGTCATATGTATTATAAAAGTGTGATTATTTCAAGTAAACAAGATGAGAAGGTTTGAAAATTCAACATCGTCACAATTTGAATTTCCACCTTGTCATTATGTTTCGATGTATTAATTACACTCTTATAACAAAAAATATGTAAACAATTCTCTAAGTAATTGACACTTGTTGACTTTTTTAACGTTTGCCATGACTATTTTCGACATTCATCATGACTCTTTTGACAGTATACTCTGGCCGGTGATTTCTTAGCTCAAACTAATCTGCGCGTAACTAGGCGCGACCCTTGCCCCTCATACCTCGGCGCAGTACAGCTGCATTCTCTTGCCGGACAGAGTATAGTAATTTTTAATAACACAATAATTTTTAACGTTTACTAACATGCTGATGGAATAGTTGAATAGGGTGGAAAAATTGATGAGGGTGAAATGATTGAAATAAATACTATGTCAAGGCTATGTGAAGATACCAAAATATTCATTTCAATTTTAAAATCAACGATCTATGCAGAACTGATAAATTTTTTCATATATTTCTTTCAATTTCTAAGCATTAGCTCTTTGAATTTATTTCTTTGAATTAGTTTCGCCACCAATTGATAAAATATTTTGCAAAACTGACACAGTGATTTCCTCCTCATCCTTTCCCTACAAATGTGTACAATTTTATTATTCCGTCTCGAGTGGAACCTAAAATAGAAAATTGAGACTTAAACCACCATATTTAGGACGTATGTACCTACAAAAAAATATTCATTGGGAATTTTGCAAAATCGTTCGGTTTCGTTCGCACAAATGTGAAAAATGTGTCATATATTTTTTTATATCAATAAAATTTGTCAAAATTACCGACGAACGTCTGGTTTATCAATATTTATTCCCGATCAGAATTGGCAAATAACCCATTTTCCGCGGTCTAACTTCCGGTCCATTTTCCGGACTAACGCTGACGGTTGAACTGACGTTTGTGTTTGCGTCCTGCCAATAGCGCCGGTGTGTTTTCTTGGTGATTTCTTGATACCGAAAATGCTGAAAAAAATTCGAATCGTCTTGCGACGGGACTTGCAGATGAAAGTACGGAAATGTGTTTGTCAAGGATTGTTGTTTTTCGTTGCATTTTTTTAATATTATGTTGTGGCAAGAAAATTCCGATTTTGACGAACCCGAAATTTGAGGAATTTTGGAAAATTCCCCCTCACCGAACCGCAGCCGGCGAGGAAGCGAAATTTACAGCCCTTGCAGAAAAGAGTTTATAAATTGAGTCGGAAAAAGTTGCTAAAGTTGAAAAACGGGTGAAATATGATGCGCGAGAAATGGTCGACCATTCGCAGGGCTCTGGGGGCGCACCAACATGTAAACGTGGTTTCATAATGTTTGCCGGCGGTAGGATATCGTGCAAGAATTTATGTAAAATTTGCAACCACTTCCCAGCTAGGACGCAAAATGCGAATTTCGTTTTTCGCAATAATTTTGTCAGTTGCGAATTTTTCGCAACTTTTAATAACCTATGACACGGTCCAGTCTGATCTACAAATGCCATTTTGGAACAGGAAGTTGTGTCATTTGTACTTTCGTAGATATTGAATAAGGATTGACATCCTACCGGTTTCCTTTTATCGGCCGTAGAGACCTCGTAGTTTCTGAGAAAATCGGCATACACCGTTCGATGACGGTCGACGGTATCTTGCGTGCGAGGTACCGTCGACCGTCATCGAAAGGCATACGATACTATTTTAGTATATGTATCTATCTCACACCGTTCGATGACGGTCGACGGTATTTTGCGTGCGAGGTACCGTCGACCGTCATCGAACGGTGTAGAAGAAAATTCAAAATTCCACCTACTCTAGGTTCGGCAGCCGCACGTCTGGTTTTGCAAAAACATCTACCGCACGGTCATATTTGCAAAAATTCGCGCTCCCTCCTCGAAGACACAGAGAGGAAGAACTTACAAAATCGGATCCGCGAACCGGAAGCCGTTCAGTTAAGCGGTCGGTTCGCAATAGAACCTCAAAGAAAACGTCAAAGTTTTTTTCGGTTTTTTTTGCAATTATCTCCAAATTTTCAGCGAAGGCTCGAAAAGACAAACAGTTTTGTGCGAGAGTACAGTTTTGTGCGGGAAAAATCGTCGCTCTCGATGGCACTACTGACGACGCGATCGGTCCATATACGACCGCGCAACGGCCAAAAAACTAAAATTTCGTTTTCGCGCCGCTCCCCCGCCTACACTATTGCTTCATCATATTGTTCCATCGCCATTCACTACTATTGCCCGGCAATTTTTTTTTGGAAAATCACTCAAAACGTCCGTTTTTATTCCCAAAACCCGATTTGACGTATTTTTCCGGCCCCCTCCAAAAAAGGCATACAATACTATTTTAGTATATGTACCTATGACTGTTTTAGACATTTGAGCCGTCTTCTTTGGACATTTATCAAGACTTTTTGGAACCCAGTCATTTTTAATATCTACCCAATTATTTTGAAAGTTTACTATGACTGTTTTAGACGTTTGCCGTGACTTCTTTGAACATTTATCATGACTCTTTTTTGACATTTACCCAGATATTTTTAACGTTTACTATGTGACGGTTTTTGACGTTTGCCATGACTTCTATTGACATTTATCATGTATTTTTAATGACAATTACCATGTCTACAGTGAAAAATTCACTTCATGTAAAAATATTATATAACTGTGAATAACAAATTGAATTACTACATAGTAACCACAGGTGGGCACAGTTAATCCAAAAGTTAACTTCGTTAATCGTAAACTCGTTAATAAAAAAGTTAACTTCGTTAATCGTTAAAGCGTTAAAATTTCCAAAATTTAACGCAAGTTAAAGTTAACCATCCAAAACGTATACTGCTTTTGGGATGGGATACATCGGTAAATAAAACAAAAACAATTATATAGATTAATTGATTTAATTATTACAAGCGACAATACCGGCCCACCCTAAATTCGCACGGGTAGCAGAGCATATAAGCACCTACTATGGAAGAAAGGCGCTATTTATTGTATTATTCATAATTTTTCATTAGTTGTATGTTCACAATGCCTTTCATGAACATAAGCATATTAAAATTGTCATCGGACAGTGATGAGCGCTTGGCTCTCAAAATATCTTTCCGTGTAGAAAAAAGTCGTTCTACTTTGGCACTTGATGGGATTGCAGTATTATATTTCAAAAAAAGATTTGTTAAATAAAACTTGTTTACATAGAAAGGCAGCATCCGTAAAAAATTCTTTTGACTTTGAGTTCAGCCAAGTTCTCCCCAAATTCTGGGCTTTGTTTTTGTGATTTTTTTGCGTCCTCTAGACCTCTTCTTCGGACTGAGTAACAGAGCTGAAAAAATCAGAGCTGAAAAATCTTCTCTTTCTTCTTCATTATTGCTACTTTCGCTAATAGAGGCACTATCTTTTGCATTTGCTTCCCTTTCTCTATTTAGAACGTCTTCAACTTTTGCTTCCATAAGTTTCTTGACTTTTGATTACTTGCTGCTCTCATACTTTTGCATCCACATTAGTCGAAACTTCGGGTGAAAGGCTGCAGTCAGCTGGCATCTTCATATTCCATAAACCGTTCAATTTTTTTATGCCAGATAATAGGGCATTGGCCAAAGGGGTACAACAATGAATGGTTGGTTTTCTCGACTTTCCTCTTGATTTTTGCTCTTTTGAGCAATAGCGCCGCGCCGCGCCCGCGTGCCCACAAAAATGACAACATGTCAACAAACAACCAATGTAGTGGACCAAAGTTAACGGAAGTTCAATTTAACGGAAGTTAATAAAAGCGTTAACATTTTTTTGAGTTAACTTAAAAGTTAATCAGTTAAGCATTTTGTTAACTTCTTTAATTAACGATTAACGGATTAACGAGTTAATGCTCACCTACGATAGTAACGGTTGCATACATCTTACTCATTTAACATGTCATATTTTGATATTTTAACGTAATTTTTGTGTCATGTTTAGACATTTTTTATGTTTTTTAGGAAGGCTGCGGTAGTTTAGTATGCCAAACCGGATTAGGCGATTAGTCAGACGGATGTTAGATTAAATAATGCAATGTAGATTGATGTTTTCCGTTTATATGTTAGTATCTTATTCTTACTTTTCCACCATTTTAGCTTCACAACCGGTTTTTGCTCCTACCTTTTTTGGTGAGAATTTTGGTTCGAGAGTCTAATTTTGATTTGAAACAGAGTGGTGTCAATTTCAAAATTTATCAAAAATTTTATACAAATTTTGGTTCGAAGAGGCTATGAAATTTTGAATTG
Source organism: Phosphuga atrata (assembly GCA_944588485.1). Lineage (NCBI taxonomy): Eukaryota > Metazoa > Arthropoda > Insecta > Coleoptera > Silphidae > Phosphuga > Phosphuga atrata. The sequence goes on along the minus strand of OX155896.1, from coordinate 23,891,734 downwards.
GGACAAAATGATATGGCAAAAATTATCAGTAATTTACCACAAATTGGTGTAAAAATTTAACACAAAAACACAAAACGTTTTTTATTCCTAGCTTTTACCTTAAGTGACACAAATTGTCGGCACGAATCCATAACAAACTACTTGGTTTTCAAAAATTAACTTATTTCAGAAAGAATTAATAAGCAATGATTTAACTCAGCATTAACATAACCTTTTGCGACTATGAACCGGTATTTTCAAAAACTATACAAAAGTTGTCAAAAGTTGGTCAAAATACCGTTTCATAGTCGGAAAAACTTCTGAAAATGAATTAAATCATTGTTTATTAATTCTTTCGGAAAAAGTTAATTTTTGAAAACCAAGTGTTTGTTACGCCACTGCCTAACGAGATCTAAAAAGTTAAAAATAAATTAGAAAGTTACTACTGGACGTAAAACGGTTACGCAATTGAGTTCCATCTCCATTTTTGTAACAAAATAATGGGAAATATTTATGTTTGGCGTATTAAGTAAAAATTTAAGTTTGGCCTCACTGTTTTCAAGTATAAATTTGGCATCACTGTTTTTATTTTAAACTCAATTGCATCAACATAACCTATTAGTTGAGTGTAGGGAAGGAAAATGAACGTAAATAAGGTTTTCAGTTTAGCGTCAGGTAAGATTTAATTAAATATTAATTATGTTTCTATATAAATACCTTCCTATTAAGGTTGTTTAAGGTTTAGATATATATGAGCTATTCACAGGCGAAATTGTTCCACAAAATATTACTTAAAAAGTTATAATGGGGTACAATAGATCTATAAAGGCCGCAGTAAAGTCACCACTGAAATCCACAAAGTGATAAGGGTTAGATATAAGGGTTAATAGATTATAATACAAGTGAGAAAAATGCATTATTATTTGTGAGTGATAACGTCTTTCAAGCTTATAATGTCATTTTGCACATGATTGATATAGCATGTATATGATAATACATGCTATATAGTCATAGGTGGTCACAGTTAATCCAAAAGTTAACTTTGTTAATCATTAACTCGTTAATAAAAAAGTTAACTTCATTAATCGTTAAAGTGTTAAAATTTCAAAAATTTAACACATGTTAAAGTTAACCATTAAAAGTTAACCATCCAATGCGTATACTGCTTTTGGTACCTTTTGGGATGGGATACATTGGTAAATAAAACAAAAACAAGTTGATAGATTAATTGAATTAATTATTACATGCGTCAGTAGCGACCCGCCCTAGTTCGCACTGGTAGCAGAGCATAACACACCCATGTTAAGTTGCCTTTCATGAACATAAGCAGATTAAAATTGTCATCTGACAGTGATGAGCATTTAGCTCTCAAAAAATCTTTCCCTGTTGAAAAGAGCTGTTCTACTGTGGCGCTTGATGGGATTGCAGTACTATATATCTAAAAAAAGATTCTTTTGAATTCAAGTCTAGCAAAGCTCTCACCAAATTCTGCGCTTTGTTTTTGAGAGATTTTTGGCGTCCTCTAGACCTATCTTCTTCAGACTGAGTAACAGAACTGAAACAATGTACTTTTTCTTCTTCATTATTGCTGCTTCCGCTAATACTGGCACTATCCTTTTCATTTCCATTTGCTTCCCTTTGTCTATTCAGGGTGTCTTCAACTTTTGCTTCCATAAGTTTCTTGACTTTTGATAACTTGCTGCTATCATACTTTTACAGCCACAGTAGTCGCAACTTCGGGTAAAAGGTTGCAGCCAGCTGGCATTCTTCATCTTCCATAAACCCTTCAAATGTTTTTTTATACCAGATAATAGAGCATTTGCCAAAGGGGTACAACAATGAGCCAAGTGACTAAGATCTTGCAGTTTGAACACTGTTGCAATAATTGGTAATAGAGTCCCAAGATGTGCTTCAGATTCAGCTTGAATTAAGGCAAGCGCTCGAGCCACTGGTAACATGACCTGCAAGGTTGAGGTGAAAACAAATCGCTTCTATTGCAAATGCTGTCTGCATCAACATCAGAAGAATTCAAATTCATAGCACTTGATAAGGGCTGAAAAGAAAACCGTTCTGAAGGTTTTCTTTTTCCCACGAGTTGACGCTGCTTTTACTTTTTCTTTAAACTGCACATATTTTGTTGCATGCATGGTTTTCACATGTTTGAGATTATTAAGACTAGACATGTGAGCCTTTATTGTATAAACATTAGGCAAACACAGTTTGCATTCATAAATCAACTTATGTTCTCAAAGTTTTGATTGGAATACAAAGTAATCACTCAAGTGTGGCCAAGGATTTGATTCAGTTTCACTTTCAGAGCTTTGCGTACTTTGAGTAGAAGTAGTAGTGTTCATGATGTAAGCTTGTAAATGTTAAACTATTTCCATTAAAACTATTTAATGATAAAATATAAATTAAGTCGGTTAAAAATGAAGCTAACGCTAAAAAAGTCAGGTTATAATAACTTATCCTATTCTCTCGTACAGAGCAAATAATCAACAGGGTCGCTTTATTTTTTTCGGCTTTGTAGTTTCTCGGCTCTGGATTTTTGCTCTTTTGAGCAGTTGCTGTTGCACCGGGCCGCGGTGGTATGCCCGCGTCGTGCGTAATTCAAACAAAAAATGACAACATGTCAACAAACAACCAATGTAACGGACTAAAGTTAACGGAAGTTCAATTTAACGGAAGTTAACAAGAGCGTTAACATTTTTTTGAGTTAACTTAAAAGTTAATCAGTTAAGCATTTTGTTAACTTCGTTAATTAACAATTAACGGATTAACGAGTTAATGCCCACCTATGTATATAGTAGCAATTCTTGTCCTTATGTTATTAAATGGACTATTGATAGTTATGATGAATATGCACTGCATTATTGACAATATTACCTAGTAATCAGTTTTTTTGTGTCATGGGTTTATTTGTAAGAAATAAATTAAAGTGAGTAGCTGCTGGTAATGAAGCATTTACTGCAAAAGATTTAAGTGAGGAAGCTGAATCAGCAGCCACCGGGTTACTTCAAAATGTAAATCTCGATCTTGCACAATGAAAAAGAATATGAACTATTTACAGCTTGGAAATTGAAGTGTAAAAGTATAAAATAATGAAATCTCACATGCAATAGCAAATGTAATTGATTGCAATAGCAAATTACAATAACAAATGTCTTTTTAGTCAATGAAAACAGTTGTAGGGGCTTGTACACAATAAAATATGCATTAATAAAATATATATTAATAAAAATGCCCATTGCCGGACAATGTTTCTGATATGATGACACTGCAATGTTGCTAGACAATGTGTTGCCGACATATTGCTAGTTATGGTTGCAATTATGGTCTACAGTGAAGAAGTACTTAGTGAAGTACTTAGTGCAGCATACATAGTACTTATAAGCATGATCATTGGTTATATCAGATTTATTAGCCACTGAGGTTTCGAGGTTTATTAGCCACTGAGCATCCTTTTTAAGATTTCTATCCTTATATTCCGGTGACTCCACATCCCATAACTCAGCTTTTAAATGTATTTCATTTATAGTGTTTTGAATGTTTTTTTATTTCTCCAATAATTCATAATGAAAAGTAGGAGTTGAAATCTTTGTACTAAGAAACTTATAGTTGAATATAATAGTACAATCGAACTATATATTTTCAAAAGCAGGAAAACTCACTGTTCATTCGCATTTGCCTGACACTGACAACAAAAGCAACATGCCGGGCAGTAGTGGCAATACGGGCCCTATTGCAGGCAACACGGATATATTGCCGAGCCATACGCACGTATTGCCGGAAATATTGACCAATGTTGCCCAGCCATTAGTGCCGGCCACTCATTGCCGTTCAAATATTGCTCTTGTACAAGCCCCTTAATGTATGGAAAACTCCTTATTTAGTGAAACATCATTTTAGTCACCTGAAAACTGTTTATAATGTTTGGTAATAGTATATTTTGATGATAGTATAATAGTATATTTTGATATGTTTGATGCTTAATCAGCTCAGATGTACCAGATATACCGGTATGAAGTGACCGTTTTATTGCTAAAATGAAACACTAATTTTGAATGGGAAAGTAAAAAAAATTTATTTGAAGTATTGACCATTGCTTTCTACACATTTTGACCATATTTCTGGCAATTTGTGGATACCACGCCAATAGAAATGTTCGTCTTTTGAAGCAAACCAATTAAACACCCAATTTTCCACTTATTTGTAGGAATCGTGTGTTGCTCAGCCAATGAGTGTCCCATTGATAAAAACAAATGGTAGTCGGAAGGGGTCAAGTCTGGTGAATACGGCGGGTGGGGTAGCAGCTCCCAGCCAAGTGCTTTGATTGTATCCTGAACCGGTTTTGCTTTTTGTGCTGGCGCATTGTCAGGTAACAAAATTACTTTGCCATGTCTTTTGGCAAATGGTCATTCTGGTCGTTCGGACAAAAAAATGGTCATTCTGGTCGTTTTTCGATCAATGCCTGGTTCATACCATTCCTCATCTTCATCAACTATGTTTCCATCCATCCATTCAATATTGCTTGCAATTCGGCGTCTTCAAACTTTTTTGGTGGTCTTCCACGTTCTTCATTTCTCACAACAAAATCATTATATCTGAACCATTGAAACCATATTTTGCACTTTGCTTCTGAGAGAGCATGATCAGATCACCATATGCCTCGACAAGCATTTGATGGGACTCTGCAGCACTTTTCTTCAAATGATAACAAAAAATTAATGCTTTCCACAAATCATTACTTTGTAGTACAAAACTCGACATTTTTAACAAGATGAAAAATATGATGTTGTTTGTTCAATGACTTGATGTATAGTAAATATGTTTAACAGATCTCTTACCAACCAAACAAAAAAAAAATTAAGGCTTATTTATAACAAATGTTCCCTATCGACACATTTGTATCTTAACGCTCACTTCATACTGGTATACATCTCCTGGTATACATCTCGTTCATCGGAACAGTTCACAAGAAATCGTTTTTTCGCACCCTACCCTCGCAATATCAACAACGACTCCCTGAGAAAACACACACATAGACAACACTGCCGCAATTTTTTTCTAGTGTATTTCTTCATTTTTAAATAATATAGATGCAAAATAGATAATATATAGAGAAGGTTACGGGATAAGTCAACTAAAAGTATCTGTTAAAGACATGACTATAATTCTTTCAAGGCAACTAATTTATCTAACTTTTCTTTTTAGCTTAGGTTTTCTTCCTCAATACTGCCTAATTTTTAGGTTCACTTTTCTCTTTAGTTTCTGTCATTTTTTAAATGATTTGCTCTTATTACTTTCTTCTTTTTTCCTCTTTCTGTGGCAAGTTCATGGAATTATTCTTCAACAGCAGGACCACAATACTTTTTCAGTTGTAAATTTTTCTAAGGGAAGTGGAATATTTTGAAAATATGGACAAGATCATTATTATTATTATAGTATAGATAGAAAACATGTACCATTTTAAGCTCTTATGGTACAGATAAATTCGTTTGGTGCAAGTAATGGCAGATGATATCCAAGGACCATTGAAGGTATCGCAATGAAAAACGATTTTAGGATGCCCCCTTTTGACTTCTTATTATCAGTCTTGACAAAAATGGACACTTCTTGGATACACTGATTCAAGGAACTCACTCCAGTTTCTTTCCATACTTTGGCCAACTTCTTCAACTGTAACTGGTGAAGGTTTCTGTCAAGCGCTTCTTAATGTTTGAAATTAATCTTCAAGTAGCTCAGTTCTAGTTTTCCAGTTAATGAGACCCATATTTTTGTCACACTCCATATATGAGTAACCTCATATAGGGAATATTACCTTGACTGCTTCAAATCTGGTAAACACATGCACAAGATAATGGAGATACCGGATTAGCGTGAAGTGTTTGTTTTGCCCTCCACAGGAATCGCAAACTATTGTAAAATACGTAAATAACAATCTTACGTTCTTCCTGACTTAACACGTTCTTTTCCTAAAGCTGCCCTACTTTCTGTAGAGCTTTACTTTTCGCACTACTCACGTTTCCTGTATATGGTTTACAAAAGTACTAATGTCTCCTCACCCCACACACGATTCGTCAGTACAAATCTGCCATGTGATAGCATAGCCTGGTAGCCAAAAGATGTTATGGAAATTTTGATGTGAGCCAAATTGTGACAATTTGTGCCAAATTGTATATATATATATATATATATATATATATATATATACTTTCAATTGTTCTTAAAAAAGATATACAAGTAATACATGTAAACAATGTTAAAATACAATAGGCAAGACAGAAGATTAGACAAACATACAGGACTAGACAAGCAAGACTATAAATGAATTATTACTGCTAGATTATTGTTAATTGACACTGAAACTCAATCAATTAATGACAGAACGAATATACAGAACAATTTAGGAAAACTATAGCTAAAGTATATTAGATAAATATAAGTTTCAGGAATATTCTCTTTTTATTGAAGATTTTATTTGAAAGTTTATTGGAACCTATTAAAATGCTATAAAAATTATTAATTCAGACAAATGATAATTCTCTAAATTAAAATAAACTATTAGTATTATTTTAAAAGGATTAAGGTAGAGACACACTGGTCCCACGTACGCAACGTATGCAACGCATTACGATATCTGGACTGTGAAAAACTATGCCCTAGAAACACACTTATCGTATGCAACCCAATCACACGCCACACACGCAACGTCGATCTGGGTTGTCCAGATCGGCGTGGGAAGGTAGAGGGGATGTTCGTAAGCTATCCACACGTGTGATCAGTGTGTTTCTAGAACTTACGCGTAGCACCTCAGAAACAAATAGACCTTTCATGCAAGCGTTCTGTAGTCAAAATGGGAGATGAACAGCTGATAGATTTAGTAAAGCAATAGGATGTCATTTATAATATTAAATGCATTGGATATCGTGATGCTACATTACGCAATGCAGTATGGGAAGAAATAGCAAAACTGCATAGCAAGCCTGGTAGGTTGGATTAACCTATTAAATAATATAACCTATTAAATAACACGTTCGCTGCCGACGCGGTCTATATGACCGAAAATAAAGTTTCCTTCCTGGCCGACTCGGTCTATATGACCTCATTTTGTGCAGAACCTCATCTTGTGCATGGTGCGGACTCGGTCCATGCGACCGAGTCACTTATTCGCATTCTACACGCGAACTACTCGGTCTGGCATACATTGATCAATGTTGACTGACCGAGTTGGCGTAGACAAACTGCTGCGACATCCCAGTTTTTGGCATGCAGCTTACAACACTGAGAAAATATGGTAAAACAAAAAAAATAAAAACGTAAATTCGAAACGATCTCAAACTTTATTGTAAAACGAAAAATCCTAAACATATTCACAAAACAATACACAAGACATGAAAGAGAGTTAATTATAAATTCATATAACACGAGTAAATGCAATTTCATGAAATAAACAGAAATTCTTCCAGAAGTCATTCCACACCATACCTGTGTATCTTATTGAAACACTTTAGGCAAATATGCGGTTCTCCTTCACAGCCTTTACAATATAATCTAATCTTGCCCAAATTCCTTGCTATGCGCCAGCCGTTAGTTTCCTTCGCAGTCTCATAACAGTTTCTGCACACTTTTCGTTTCTTGACATCAACTTCTCCTAATTCATGACAAGATCGACGACAAGATTTCTGTTTGGTGTATGGTGTTCTTCGGTTCCTGCATTCTTTAAGACATGGGGACGCTCACCGCATAATTTATACGCAATGGATTTTCGGAAATCCAGAATACCTATATCGGAATTATTAACTTCCTTGAACATAACCCATGCGTTTACCACAGCAGTATTTAGCAGGATTTCGAATGCTAGCTTTCTGTACCATTTTATGGTTTTTCTAAGTGGCGACTGATATGCGGTCATTTGATCCGACTGATCGACAGACGATTTTTCTCGGTTGTAGGCTATTATAATTTCGGGTTTTTCTTTTATTTGTCCTCGACGGTTTCTCACTTGAACTGTTGAATGAGAGTGTTTTGTTGAAAGCATCAATGCATATCTCTTGTCTCTCCATGAAAGCACGGTAATTCCTTTGCGATTTTCTTGTGCAATATTTTCTCCAACTTTGAGTTTTTTCTGCACTACAATTTTCGGATTGCCTTTTCGGTTTTTTCTCAATGTACCAATCAGATGCGTTTGCCTATTTATGAGTAGTTCTTCTAATGGTAGGCTAGTGTACCAATTATCGGTAACTATGGTCCTTCCGCAATCAAGTACAGGGTCAGCTAGTTTCATCACTACCCCCGACGGTGTTGTTAGATTATTATCCAGATTTTTCCGGCGTAAATTTGTATATTATAAGTATAGCCTCGGTTACAGCATAACTTTAACATTTTGATGCCGTACCTATGTCTTTTGTTCTTTATGTATTGACGCATTATCAATCTACCACGAAATGGTATCAAGGATTCGTCAATGCAGACAGTTTCGCCAGGTACAAATACGGTTTGAAAGTTGTGAACCACTTTATTGATCAATGTTTGAATTTTATGAAGTCTGTCATTATTTATATTGCTTTCATTATCGGCAAAGTGAACCATCTTCAACATCAGTACAAACCTATTTCGACTCATTGCCACAGAAGCAAACTCGTTTTTGAATATTGGCTCTTTGCTCCAATAGTCTGAAATTCTTGGTAAACGAACTATTCCCATGTACAAAACTAATCCGAAAAAGCGCTTCATCTCATATATATATGTCGGTATCCAATTGTGTAATCTAGAATGAGCAGTAGCATCGTTCCCAGCAACAACGTTTGCGTTGCATATAAATTAGTTTGTTCGGTAATGAATTCAAATATATGATCGTCAATCAATGCAGAGAAAAAGCTTATAGGATCTTCACCATTCAATAGTTCAGATAATGGTTGTTCGACTCCAGGTTCTTTCGTGAATTGGACGAGTACGGGCTGCTTACCTCTAGGTGTTTTCCAGACATTATAATTGCTTTCTTCGTTTGTGTTGTACTCGTCTTCGGTACTAGAGTTTGCCAGGGAGCCTGAATTATCGTCAGAGTCACTATCAGCAGATCCTTCTAGATCTATATTTTCGAGTACAAGTAATAAAATTATAACATAACCAAAAATAGCGCGAGAAAAGTAAACTTACTCTCCAGGTCAGATGATTCATTCAGAATTTCATAGAGTTCTTCATCCGTTAGCGCCTTTTTGTTTTAATATCTGTTTAGTCCAGACATGATTTTGAAACACAATACAACTGGTGAAATCAAAACATGCGTGAGCAAAAATTAGTGCTCATGCGCACGGCCGCGCAGCGAGTAAGTAATCGAGTCGGGGCAGGCGCAGTACAAAACTGTTTCTAACCACGCCGACTCGGTCTATATGACCGAGACACTTTTTTGCAAATTTCTGCTCTATGAATATGAATTTTTAAAAATAGCTCACGCAAGCCCTTACTGCACATATAAATTTACCTTAGCGCACAATAGCTCGGAGGGTAAGTTTTTTGACCAATATGGAAAACCATTTGGCCCGAACGTAATAAATCAATTAAATCGCTCCGGCAGCGAACGTGTTAATTAACCTATATAATAATATAAAATAACCTATTTTCTACTATACGTATTTTTCTTGTAATATATTTGTATAATTGTTATGTATCGAGTTATATTAAGTATGTAAATCTGTGGATATCTCTTACTTTTATAAGTTAAATGTATAAATATTTTATAAGTTAAATATAAATGTATGGTATTCTCCAACTTTTTCTCTTTCTTTATTTATCTCATGAACCCAATATATTCTCTTCTTAACTTTTGTTTTTGTGGCGCGGAAATATTCATTTAAAAATATTAAATTCAATAAATCTTCCTCAAACTCGCTATCGGAATCAGAAAACATGACTGACAGACACACTAGTGCACCTTCTGAAAAATCACAACAGCGTCTGATGCAATATTTACGTTGCATACGCGGGACGAGTGTGCACACCAATTCTCCCACGTTGCATCGCATACGTTGCGTACGTCGGACCAGTGTGTCTCTACCTTTACACATCACCAAAAAATTGAGGCAAAACTGTCCAAGACTAGACTATTTACTTACACTTGTTTTTCTAACAAATAGTTAAACTTACATATACTATTGCTATTTTATAACTAATTCCTTTTGGTGCCTTTGTGATATTCTCTAATTATTGTTATTTTTCAGTTTTACAAAATGTACAGAACAGGCAGTTGAGTACGTGTATAGTCCGTCCATTAATCCAAAAATGGAGAGAAGAAAAAGGGTTACCATTGAATCCAAATGCATATGGAGTCTTAACAGACAAATCTGATTTCACTTATCTAGATGGTAGACCGACGCCTTATGGTACACACCAGAAGAAACGTATTTTAAAACAAAGAGAAATTGCGCACAAAATTATTGAATTAAGCAAGGAAATAGATTTTGCTGTGGAGCTCCACTCAGAAAGGCAACAAGAAACAGTCAAACGAAGACAGGTCATTTTAGATAACAAATTGAAACCAAAGGGAAATTTACTGCTTAAAAAGTAGTGTTAGTATGTAGTAATTAAATTGTATAGTAAATGTTTATCTAATTTTTTTGTGGTTTTATTACATTATCATATCGAGGTATATATGATTTTACAAACATGTTTGAGAAACTAAATAAATTGGACTCGATGGACAAGACTAGATAGACAAGACTGGATAAATGAGGCTAGACAGACAAGGTTAGGCAGACAACTTGACTGGCAATAATAGATAAATTTATACCAACAAATTTTGACAGACAAGACTAGACGGCAAGACTCTTTAGGCAAGATTAGACATCCAGATAAGACAAGGTAGACAAGAGACAGACATACAGGACTAGGAGGACAGAGACTAAGAGTAGGCAGACAAGATTAGGCCGACAAGACTACATAAGATTAGACATAAGTTCAGATAGACAGAGGCAAGGTTAGACAGCCAGTTAAGACAAGGCAGACAAGATTAGGTCGACAAGATTAGGCAGGCAAGACTAGAGAGACATGACTAAACAGACTAGACAGACGGAGGTATACAGACTAGACAAACAGAAATATATGGACAAGACTAGCTAACAGGACTAGATGGACAAAATTAGAGAAGACTGACAAGACTAGAGAATTAGAAGACAGGACTACATACATAGGATCACTGACACAGCGATTGGCAGAAAGCACAGATAAAAAAGCAAAGATATTTGAATGCACAGCTATTGACAAAAAAATAAGATACTCATAATAGCAATATACCTCAGACGCCTTATGCAAATTTCATAAACAGATTGGAAGTGCTTTAATTACAATATTCCAAGAAAATAAGCATAATATTATTATGGTAGACTTTAATATAGATGTTTTGCAAAAGTGTCGCCAATGCAGTAAATAAAAACAGATATGCCATACTGCGTCAAAACACTAGAATACTACATAGCAGACCATAGCACCCAAAAGATTAGCCCATTCCAAAATAATATATTGGACAACTATAGACCTATATCTTTAGTATCTATTTTCTCTGAGATATTTGAGCGATTAATATACAATAGAATGATGGAATATCTCCTTAAAAATGACTTATTATCTGAATGCCAACATGGTTTTAGATCAAAAAGATCGGTGGAAACTGCTTCCGCCAGCTTTGCGAAATATACATCAGAGAAACTGGATAAAGGAGAACACGTCATGGGACTGTTTTTTGATTTGTCTAAGATTAGATACCGTTAATATAGGCTATCTAATGAAAAAAATAGAATGCTATAGATTTCGTGGAATTTTTTTGGGTCTTTTAGGATCCTTTTTAAGCGACCGACATTTAATTGTCAAAATTACCTCCAAACTTTCGAATAAAATGAACGTAACAATAGGTATACCACAGGGATCTGTTCTTGGCCCTCTTCTGTTTCTTTTATTTATAAATGATCTTCCAGGGTACATAGACGCTAAAACCATCTTGTTTGCAGACGACACCACAATTGTGTTATGTGCGAATAGTTTGGAAGAATAACATGCAAAGGTAGTGGAAACAATCGTACAATTTAATAATTGGTGTACAAGAAACAAACTAATCTTGAATAGCGACAAAACTCTGTGTTTATACATTGGCAAAAGAAGGACTTTACCAACCCATTTTCAGATTGTTGTAGACAACCAACGCTATAAAATATCCAACTCTGCAAGATTTTTGGGGTATTAGTTGATTCGAAACTTACGTGGTCGAACCACACAGAGTTAGTTTGCCAAAAAATTAGCAAGAGCTTATTTTGCAATATCTCATTTGAAAAAGTCTGTGCATGCAAGTACCTTGTTAAGCCTGTACTATGCTATTGTCTATTCACATATATCTTTTAATATTTTATTATGGGGTAACTCAAGACATAGCCACAAATATTTCGTTATGCAGAAAATAATTTTAAGACTAATATTTAATTTAAAGCGACAGAGCTGCATAAATTGTTTTAGGAACAACAAATTGTTAACCGTAGGTACCTTCTATTTTCATTTATAAATGTCTGTGTTGTGCACACATATAACACAAGGAAAGGTAAACTATTACAAACTGAAAAACATCACACTAGCTTAATTATATGCAAATTCTTTTTTCTGCATTGGTGTTAAATTATTCAATAATATATTCTCAGAAATAAGCACTCAATCTTACAATAAGTTTAAAAATTCAATAAAAGAAAAATTAATAGCTAGTACATTTTATGGAATTGATGAAATTGATGAATTTTAGAACAACAAATTGGTTAAACGATATCATTGAACAAATAAAAAATTCCTACAAGTAGATATGTTGAGATTTAAAATTTTGAATGTATTCATAAATGTATTCATAAATTGTTTTGTATTTATTGTGTTTTTATATATTGCTTGTGTAGGTATTTGGTTTTTTTTTCGCAATTTATTTTACATTTTTCTTTTTTTTGAATGCTGACAATTAATGATGGGCAAACTCGTATTTTTGTTAACTCGAGTTAACCCGGTTAAAAATTTGCGTAACCCGATTTCAAACCGAGTTATCCAAACCGAATTAGCAGAAAAATATGAAGTTTATCATAAATTAGATTCTGGACGCCCCTGGTCTTAATTGGCACTTATAAGCCAACCATTTTATTTTTCGACCATTAATTTTCATAGAAAAACTGTTTTTTTTTGCAGGAAAATACACATGTGTAGTGGATTTTAAATGATAGTAAATATTCGATTGATACTAAAATATATATATAAATATATATATATATATATATATATATATATATATATATATATATATATATATATATATATATATATATATATATGTGTGTTGTATTGTTTTCTCGGGGATTCCGCGTTGATGCTGAGGGTTTTCTCTGAAAAGAACCGGATTCTCGACTTTTCTAGAACCAGAACTAACCAGAAAATATCCTCCATGCTACGCAGCGTTAAAGACACCATCCCGTTAGAATCCCATGGAATTTACGAAATACCTTGCGGAACATGTGAACGGACCTACATTGGACGTACCAATAGAAAAATATCTGCTAGGATTCAAGAACATGTAGTTTCAATCAGACACAGAGACAAAGTTTCATCGGCACTTGTCCAACACACAAACACTGGTCACTGGATGGACTTTAGAAATTCAAGGACTGTTGCACAGATTAGCCACGAAATGTCACGAGTATACAGAGAAGCCATAGAGATAGAAAAACGAGACTACTGCATGAACACAAGAGACGATTCCTTGAGACTGCCCCCAGCATGGCGACCGATCATATCCACCCTCAAAATGCAATCCCAGACACCCCAGACTCATGTACGACCAACAAAACAAACAAACAACCGAACCGAAGCATCGCACACAACGCGCATGACCCGAAGCCAGACAGCTATAAGTAGTCGCATCGCACGAACGAGCTCTCAGTATGCGTCGAACGGTTGACCCGTACGGACGCATATATCTCTTGAGAATGGCGAATGTTAGTTCGCCGAAACGTCGAGAATCCGGTTCTTTTCAGAGCCAACCCTCAGCATCAACGCGGAATCCCCGAGAAAACAATACAACACACGTATCTATCCGCGAAAACCTCAAATACAACAAATATATATATATATATATATATATATATATATATATATATATATACCAATGGAGTTCACCGGTCCAACTTCTTGCGAAACATTTAGCAAAATGTTTACAACCATACGCAGAAGATTGTGATTCCTATGTCCGCAATGCTGAACACTTCATAGACATACTGAAAAATCACCAACTCCAGCCTGGCCACCTCCTTGTGAGCTTTGACATTGTATCTTTATTCACAAAAGTACCGGTCCCTGAGGCCTTAAACATCATAAGATCAAAATTAAAACCAGAAAAGTATGTATCAGATCTGGCAGAACATTGTTTAAAGAATACATACTTTAGGTACGATGGTCAAATATACAAACAAGTCCTAGGAGCACCAATGGGTTCACCTCTATCCCCAGTAATAGCCAACATATTTCTTACAGATTTTGAGGAAAAGGCAATCTCATCAGCCACACTTAAACCTACACTCTGGTTAAGATATGTTGACGACACATTTGTAATCTGGACACACGGCAGACCAGAGCTGGACAAATTCCTTAACCATCTTAACTCCCAACACGACCAAATTAAATTCACAATGGAGATAGAAAAGCATCAACAACTTCCTTTCTTGGATGTCTTGGTACAGAAAAAACCTGACGGCACTTTGAGCCACACTGTGTACCGGAAACCAACACACACAGACAGATATCTGAACGCTTCTTCGCACCATCATCCCAAACAACTAGCATCTGTAGTCAACACTCTTACCACCCGATCCAAAAGACTAGCCGACCAGCTTAACTTACCGAAAGAATTGAGGAACTTACGAGAAGCTCTTTCTTCAAATGGATATCCAAACAGCTTAATATCCAGAGCTTTCCGTCGTACAGAGAACAGTAGCCAAAGAACTGAAGAACGCCAGAAACCCGTTAGCACAGCATACCTACCATATGTTCATGGATCAACTGACAAAATCGTCAGAATACTTAAAAGACACAACATCGACACCATTTTCAAACCTAACCAGAAAATATCCTCCATGCTACGCAGCGTTAAAGACGCCATCCCGTTAGAATCCCATGGAATTTACGAAATACCTTGCGGAACATGTGAACGGACCTACATTGGACGTACCAATAGAAAAATATCTGCTAGGATTCAAGAACATGTAGTTTCAATTAGACACAGAGACAAAGTTTCATCGGCACTTGTCCAACACACAAACACTGGTCACTGGATGGACTTTAGAAATTCAAGGACTGTTGCACAGATTAGCCACGAAATGTCACGAGTATACAGAGAAGCCATAGAGATAGAAAAACGAGACTACTGCATGAACACGAGAGACGATTCCTTGAGACTGCCCCCAGCATGGCGACCGATCATATCCACCCTCAAAATGCAATCCCAGACACCCCAGACTCATGTACGACCAACAAAACAAACAAACAACCGAACCGAAGCATCGCACACAACGCGCATGACCCGAAGCCAGACAGCTATAAGTAGTCGCATCGCACGAACGAGCTCTCAGTATGCGTCGAACGGTTGACCCGTACGGACGCATATATCTCTTGAGAATGGCGAATGTTAGTTCGCCGAAACGTCGAGAATCCGGTTCTTTTCAGAGCCAACCCTCAGCATCAACGCGGAATCCCCGAGAAAACAATACAACACAGGTACCTATCCGCGAAAACCTCAAATACAACAAATATATATATATATATATATATATATATATATATATATATATATATATATATATAAATATATATATATATATATATATATATATATGTATATATATATATACATATTTTTTTTTTTTTTAATCAGTAAAAATCTTTATTACCCTAAGGTGTAAAGGTACGTATTACGTATATATATTATAAATGAATTTATAAATAAACAAGCAACAAAAAAATCAACAAAATCTGTAATACCTAAATATGACTTAAATGAAACTAAATTTTTGTATTACATAACTGAAAGCTACTATTTTAAGAAAAACTATTTTAAATCAAACTATTGTGTGGTATTAAGAAATAATATTTGGTTTACTCTTTTTGGTGCTAAACGGTTTTCCTCTTTCATTGCATAAAATGCCAGCTTTTGAAAATAATCTTTCTGAAGGAACTGATGTAGCCGGTATACATAGGTATTTTTTCGCCATTTTAAACAATGCTGGAAATAAACTTTCTTTTTCACTCCAAAATTGAATCGGATCATTTTTGCGATCTAAATATTTCAACGTACTGTTTTACTATCATAGCAGCTGAAGAATATGGAGTACACTTTTCGTTCGATTTTGTTATTTTTTTATTAACAACAGCCCAAATGTCATCATCTGAACAGGTCAATTCAGATACAGTAGCAGTAGAAGTTGATGGTTGTTCTCGTGAATGTGAGGTATTTGTTGAAACTGATATTATGTCCCTTAATTCATTTATTATCCACATTTGTGCATTCTTGGCATCACTTTCTAATAAGAATGCTCTTTTCTTAAATCGAGGGTCAAGAAAGGTAGCTATGGCTGCTGTTCTATTATTTTCATAACCCAGTCAGCGTTGAATGTTGCAGGAATGTTGCAGCAATATTCCGAAGGCTGCACAACATTCCGCATGTTGCAGAAACATTCCTGAACATTCCAGTGGCAACGTTGCAATGTGAATATTGCAGCAACATTCTTACAACATTGCAGTTGCAACATTACAATGTGAATGTTGCAGCAACATTCCTGAACATTCCAGTGGCAACATTGCAATGTGAATGTTGCAGCAACATTCCTGCAACATTCCAGTTGCAATATTACAATGTGAATGTTGTAGCAACATTCCTACAACATTCCAGTAAGGCTGCGCCAATTATTTTTTTCATTATTAATATTATCATTTATTTTTACTGTGATTATTTTTACTCGTCTCACTTTTTTTTATTCTTATACTCAAAAATGTATTACATTTTTATTTATTTTTCCGATCGGCGCGTGTATTTTCCGCCGATCGGAATTTGCATACACAATGCGTGTATATACTCAATGAAACGTTGCTGTATTTATCTACGCTCTCTCTTCTTTCTGTACTCCTCTCTTCCACTTTTATGTAGGGTATTAAGGCGGGATTACGATGAACTTAACGTGACGAGATGAGACGTGATGAAAATCTAAAACGCATTGTTTTATATGCGGCCCATTACGATCGAGGTAATGTGAAGTATCCTAACTTAACATAATGTGAAATCTACCAATGTCCAAAGTTTCACGTCGTGTCATCTTATCTTTCAGCCAATCAACGCTCTCGATTCTTGCGCGAATGCACTCGAATTCAAGAGTGGCATTTTTCATTGTGTTGTTACATTCGCTTTGTTTACAGTTCGAAAAGTTGTTTATAAATTAAGAGTTAAAAAATGTCGATTAATGACGTTTTGTCAGTTGAGTGTGTGCGGGCGTATCCCCAAATATATGATAAGGGGCATGCAAGTTTCAAAAAAAGACTCCGCATGGAAGAATGTGGTCGAAACAATGAATGGTAGGTTATGTTGCATCTTTTTATTCGAAATTTACAGTTCATACTTTTCTATATCCTTTCTATCTTTATTTCAGCAACAGTGAAAGGATGTAGCTCCAGGTGGCAAACGCTTCGTGAGAGGTTTGTCAAAGAGAAGTGGATTGTTGAGCTTGATGGGATGGGTCAGGGGCAGCGGCATCGACTCGTCCAGAATGGCCCTTATTGCAAATATTGCAATTCCTGAAACCCCATATTAGGAAAAGGAAGTGTATGAATGCTGAGTCCCTTCTAAACGCGTTTACATAACCTACTTGTACAACAAACACGTTGCCTTAAAATTTAGTTGGCAAGGTCGTTCGAATAAGAAATGATGTTTTAGCCAATTGATGATGGCGAAATTATTCTGCAGTAAGTTTATTTCTTTAAAAGTGAACATTTTTATATTTTTGCCAGATATTTTTACTTATATTTTATGTTGTCCTACAATTTTACAGAGACTTGGCGGAGAGAAATGGTCGGAAAAAGATATAGAAGATAGAAATGACTTATTCAAACTCCAACAAGAGTGAGTCGAGCCAAAAAAGCAAATGCAGAAGTTTCCTCCGATGAGAATAACAATAACAGTACATGAATTAAAAAAAAATTATTAAAAGTGAAATTTATAAATAAAAGAGAAGAATAAAAGAGAATAAAACTAAAAATATAATTTTATATTTTTCAATAGTCAATATATTCCTATAACATTCCTGCAATATTCGCAATATTCCTGCAACATTCATGCAATGTTCGCAATCTTCCTGCAACATTCATGCAATGTTCGTAATGTTCCCGCAACGTTCGTAATGTTCCCGCAATGTTCGCAATGTTCCCGCAACGTTCCTGCAATGTTCGTAATGTTCCCGCAACGTTCGTAATGTTCCCGCAACGTTCGTAATGTTCCCGCAACGTTCCTGCAATGTTCGCAACATTCCTGCAATGTTCCGTGCAACGTTCCCACAACATTTCTGAACGTTGCAGAGAGGCGGACATAGGAATGTTGTAGGAATGTTGCGGAAATGTTGCAGCAATGTTTAAAGTTGCGAAAGTAACATTGCTGCCTTTCTGAGCCTTTCTGATACCAAATACAAGAGGTATAACAAAAGAAAGGGATGGGTATTTTTCTCCAGATAAAATGACAGTTACCTGTTCAAAAGGATGTAAAAGCGGTAAAGATGTAAAACCATTTCTTCAGCCAATAACCACTCATGAGATCTAAATTTGATGGTGGTAAATTCAATGTAGGTAAAACAGCAGAAAACGGTACCTTAAATTTGATTAAGCGCTCCAGCATGTAGAAAGTGCTGTTCCACCTGGTATGAATATCTTGCTTTACTTTTAGTAAATCCATATTCATTTGTTTTTGCATGTCAATTAAAGCATAGGACGACTTGCTGCTATGCTTGAAGTGGGAAACAATCGAACGGCACATTTTAATACTTGTAATATTTGACTGTTATCCAGATTCTTTTCTAAATCAGGCCTTTCGTTATCTATACAGTCTTTGACAGCAAGGTTAAGTGTATGAGCAACACATAAATGGTTTCGTTTCAATAAATAAATGGTTTCGTTTCAAAGAATCTCACTAATTGCCTTTTTCATAGGTGCAGCGTTATCAGTGACTATGGAGACTATTTTTGAATCTATTTTCCAATCATCCAATACTAGTTGTATAGCATTTGCTATGTTTTCAGCCGTATGATTTTCTAGTATTTCTGAAGTGGAAATAACAAATCAATGTAATTTTACATTTTGTATAAAATGAGCTGTCACAGTTACAAAACTTTTATTGCTATCTGAGGACCAAATATCAGATGTTATTGCAATGTATTCAATATCCTCCAATCTCTTTTTGTAAGCTCTGGACTCTAAGTCATATTTTTCTTCAATCATTCAAGTTTTTTTCTAGATGGAATTTCGTACTCGGAGTTTAATGTTTTGGTAATTTTGCGAAAACCTTCATTTTCAACGTTTTGTAATGGCTGGTAATCTTTGACTATCATGTGCATTAGGGCATCGTCCCCAGATTTCTGCACAGATTTATTGTATAGATTCAAATTTAAACGGCTTTGTTTTAATTTTTTTTGTTGGAAGTTCGACATCATTTGATGAAACCGGAACAGGCATCGCCGGCATCGGCGATTCATCTAAAATTGATTTTTGAAATTGGAGCCAATGTTTTCACTGGGATGTTTCTTTTTAATATGATTTATCAATGTGGCTGTATTTCCAGAATATTTATATGTGTTAGAACATGTTTTACATTTTACTTTTCCGTCAATGGGTAAACTAAACACTTCCCACACCACTGATCTTTTTCTAGGACCTGGCATTATTCCGGTAAACTTCCCCAACAATATGTAGAAAATATTTACATTACACTACACGTAGCAACAATCGGCGTAGGTCGGGTATATCAGCACCACGATGTATTGCGTTTACGCCGTTGACCATGATCGTAAAGGAGCCGAACCGATTAGTCGGTCGGTGATGCAGCATGCAGCGTATCAACTCGAGTTGGTAAATCGAAAATCGAGTTGACTCGAATTATCCTTAACTTGAGTTAACCCGGTTTAAAAAATCGAGTTGACCCATCATTACTGACAATCACATCTGCAAATTATATATGTATATTATTTTTTATTTTATAATTTCTATATAATTGTAAGCAGCAAAGTGAATAAAGTTTTATTATTATTCATAATATTTTAACTGTCACTGGGACCTTGTTTATGAAATCTTAATTTTCACAATTAAGCACAAAACATATTTCAAAAGTTACAAGAACTCCAATGACAAGGACACAACAGGCAGAAATATTACATTTGTTTTACCTAAACACAATCTAACAATGCCAGAGAGGCTACCACCATATATAAACCTTACACTCTACAACTCATTACCTAGGAATATCAGAATAAACATGGATGAGAAAAGCATTCAGAAAGAAATAAGAGCTATGCTTGTTGAAATAGAACCATACAACTTGGATGAAAATTGTATGAAAAAAAGTCGTGTATTATTAAAAAATAGGCAAAATATTACCTAAATATTGTAAAATTATTGTAATGTATATTATAATTATATTTATATTTGACAAGTTTCAAATACGTTTATATTATATTTATTCTCACTTATACTATGTAAACTTTAAATTATGAAATAAATGTTTTGATTTGATTAGACAGATAAGATCAGATCGACAAGATTAGAGAGACATGTAAACCTAGTCAAATAGAAGAGTACAGACAAGACTAGACAGACAGAAGTATACAAAGAAGACTAGACAGACAGAAGTATACGGACAAGACTAGACAGACAGAAGTATACATACAAGACTAGACAAACAGGACTAAGTAGGCGAGATTAGAAAAGGCAGACAAGACTAGAGAAATAAGGAACAAAAGATTAACTAGAGAAGACTGAACAGACAAGAGTAGACGGACAAGACTTGAGAAGACATGACTAAACATACAAGAATAGTCTTGTCCGTCTACAAGTCTATACACAAGAGATTGGGCAGACAAAAATAGACTAGACAGGGGTGGGCTGCCAATTTTTAACAACCGGCTCGCTATTATTTCGAAGAAAAAAAAACAGTAAATGAGTACATTGTCTTCATTTATTTTTGTACAGTATAAATTATATAATATACATAACAAAACAAAACATTAATTGCACAAAATAATTCCAAATTTAACATACTATGCTATGTATATGCATAAATAATTAATTAATGTAGAGTCCACATGCCTTGTTTATTCGCAGAAACATCATTATTGTGCCCTTTTCTTACCCTTGTTTCTGTTGCTAACCTGTGATTCTGGTTCATCCAAGATGTAACAAAAGGAATGGCATCGAAATTTGCTATAGGTTTGCCAAATAAATATATTGTCATTACATTGGATATACAGGGTATCCCAACGAAAATTTGACCCCCCCCCCCCCTATAATTGGAAAACCGAATAATATTTCAAAATTCGTCGAGACCCGTCGATTTTTGTTCTTGGGGGGAGATTTTTTGACGGTCAAGCCAACTCGATATGTTCATCATAATGCCTAGCAACCCCAACTTAAAAATTTCAAATTCAACTACCCCATTTGTGGCACATCATTTTAAAGCCCTTTTCATTGCGAATACAGTGACGTACCGTTTTTAGAAATCGGTTGAGATTTGACAGAATTATTGATTACAAACGAAAAGATAACAAACCAACTTACGCGTAGTAATTTCTACACAAATGCCCACCACTAATAAGTTTCTCATCTACTACACATGACCGCATTACCTAATTGTCATAAAAACAATGTCAACAAAAGCAACAAAAGTCAGAAATGAAATAAAAAAGCTGAAGCAAAGTTTCTAACCATTTCTTCACCTTCTGGCCACGGTGACATAATTATATCTAATGACCAGGTAGAGGGATCTAAAATCTCGAGCTGCACACATTTTTCATAGGTATCAGTGTTATTGTTCTCATTCTTATCCATATTTATATGACTAGCCGATAAAAGTTGTGCTTTCATATTTGTTGCCACACTATTTAATAATTGCTCTCTGGGAATAGTTACACATTTATTATTGTAATCAAATTTTCATAGACACCAAAATTGTCTTTCTTGTGTAGTTCCATAGCTCATATTGAACGCTTAATTAATTGTTCAGCTTTAGATATGGTAATTTTTCTTGATTGTAGCGCATTGTATAGTATTGACAATTCTTCTTAGATATCTATCATTGAAGCTAAATCTTCAATAAAATGTGTATTAGCTAATCTTTTGGCCATTCCTGAATTTCATTTGGACTGGATAAAATGTTTATACAACGCTGGGTATGCTCATCACACAGCAGTAGCTGCTCCTAAGCTACAGGATGCCCAACGAAGTTGAAAAACGCGACCAATTTTTATTATTTCTAGGTTCAAACATTGGAAATAGTTTCCAATTCGGCTTGGTTTTTATTTGACTGATGATATATCTTATATATTTTGTCTAAAAATATATAAAAATGATTTACTTGTTTAATTTGGCTAATAGAATCATCTAGTGCCAATTGCAATCGGTGATTCAAACAATGCCACACGATTATATTTGGACACATTTCAGTTAATTTTGTGGCTACTCCAGATTTTCTACCTAACATTGTCGATGCACCATCTGAACAGAATCCTATGAGATTTCCTTGTAAATAATTCTTATCAAATCCATAGTCAGTAAGACAGTCTATTAATGCCATAAAAATATTTTCGGCAGTTGTTGACAATTCTTTTAAATCTACGAAGGTCATAAGAGGTAAGAGGAAAACCAACAAATTTAAAACAAAAATAAAGTTGCAAGAAGTAACGTAGGAAATAATAAAGCGGGCGATACCATGTGCAGTGTGCCGAAGCTTCACAATTTGTGACTCACTCACAAGCATGAGCTTGATTTCGTATTTTACGTACGCACATGATGTGTCTAGTGTGTTGCGCACATGATATGTTTGCGAGTGTGCGGCATATCGGCGCGATATGCATATTTTGCATAAACATACATAGCATGGCTTATTTTTTTGTTTTAATAATTAATTTAACAAGCGGCTCACCGAGTTTCAATTTTAGAAAATTTGAGAAAATTTTAACTGGGGCGACCCAAAAACGGAACCGGACCGGCTCCGGCCCACCCCTGACTAAACAGACATGACTAGAGAAACAACACAAGACTAGACAGGCATGCCTAGAGAAATAAGACTAGACTACATCGTTTTTAAATGTCCTAAAATTTTGTATAAATTTCATATTTTCAAGTTTTATTTTATGGTATTTATGACATCACTAAACAACATTGTAGAAATGAAACAGAGCAAGCAAAAATAAATTAGACTACATACTAGACGGAAACAAGACTGGCTATATATAATTATGTTATTTAGATTGAAATATCTTGACGAAATATTAAAGTAAGAATCGAGTTAGTATAATAAGATAAATGGCTAAATAGACATAAAATAATTAATTAATGTCTTTATTTACAGCCAATTATAGCCTTAATTTTACAGCCAATTTCCAACGATTGGAGCTGAGAAGAAAGGGTTTCAAATATGAATTTATATTAGAGCATTATGATCTGAAAGTAGGATCGTCGTTAAAAATATACACCATGATTTAGCCATATATTGTTTCATATCCTCTCTATACGATAGGTAATGCATATTCTATCATCCGTATCAAAGCCTCACCTGCTAACTGAAAGCTCCTGCGTTACACGTTTTGCTTTTCATAAATAAATAAATTCCATTAAAATATACCTTTAAATATGTTTAAGAAATATGTACTTAAGTATTTACATAACTTTCGTAACTACGTCAACTATGTGGGAAATTTAAGACTCGATACATAGTTTCTTTCTACAAAGTTAATCAAACAACGCCAATCAGTTAATTGTTAAGCAGTAAGCTTATTTTTTTACTTTTTTTAAAGTTCTGAATTAATTAAGATTTGTGTTTGAATTTGCTTAAAATATTTTGAATTTGCTTAAAATGTTGTAAACACAACCATCGAAGTGGATTCTTATCGCGTTTTTATTTCTGTGTTTTAACCAGGAGCGTTTTTTTTCTCAGTGATATTAATTATATATTAGAATGAAATATACCATATTTGATATATTAAAACATAGCAAATTTAAATGCTTTAAGAAGTCAATAATGGAAATAATTATTAACTATTCATGTACAGTGGCAACTGAATTAACCGGATTAATTGTTGTCGTTATGCATTCAGATAATCGAAAATCCGGGTAATCGGATGTATGAAGAAAAGCAGTTTCTGTACATATTATTGCATAATATATAATGGTGTTTACTAAAAACAACAAACAAATTAAACTTATCAACAAAATTCAATGTTTATTAAGAAATTAAGTGATACTTTTCGAACAAAATGCGTCCGTACGCACCTCTTATTTACATACATATTTTCTTAAATTACATACTAAAATACTGCAACCATAATCATGAAATAAAATATGTACACATGTATGTTTATAGATTCATTTGTTTACAATACTTGAAAATTTTCAATTGGTATTCATAAAATAAAATATTTAGTAAAATTAAACAAAAATATATAGAAAATAATTAAACGTTCAAATATTTGGTAATTGTTATTTTACGTAAACCACTTTTTCTTTTCATTGCTGCCATATCACCAATTCATTTTAGCTGTATTATACTCACAGTATCATACTGTGGTTTACCTACTAAGGTTTTTCGAACCATTTGAGAGCTGTTTTCAGGGCCTGAAGTGGTTCATTATCAGATGGTTCTGCACCATTTTCCACTTCTACGTTTTCCTCTGTTGTGTCTTCTTTCATTTCTTTCTGTTCGTTTACCTGCAATATGTTTTCAATAATTTCGTCATCTGACATAATCTGAAAACCTTGATCATTACTGTCACAAATAAGCCATATTTTGATATCACCAGCATCACATTCCTGGAATATTTGCATCTTTAACATTAGCTCATTTATATTCTCCAAAATAGAATCATCCGCATTGGCTATTGAATTATCTTTCTCCCGTTTTAGTACTCTGTGCCAAGCTTTGTTTAAAGTCTTTCTTTCAATCAAATCTCACGCATCTACAACCATGTAACAACACTCCTTTAAATTCATTTGCTTGAAAAATGACAAAACGACTTCTACATTATCTTCATCAAATATAGTAGTCAATTGAAGAAACATTGGTATAATTTGCATTCACATCTGTCTTGCAAACCGCGAGAATACTTTGAAAATTTAGAAATGTAAGTTAAAACACAAAGATTGGACAGCAACTTCTTAGACACCTTTGATCAGCGTTCAGCATCAAAGGCTAACTTTGAAGTAGCCTGGTTGGTTGCCCGAAACAAAAAACCATATACTGTTGGTGAAGATTTGGTTAACACAGCAGTTGTGAAAATGGTAGAGATCATGTGTGATCAGAAGGAGACGATGAAACTGAATTCAGTGCCCTTGTCTGCAAGAAATGTAAAACAAAAAATTTATATCTTGGCAGAAAATGTGAAGCAACAGGCTATTTTCTCACTAAAACAGGCTAAATATTTTGCTATTCAAGCTATATTTAATATCAAGCTATATTGATATAGACAGCTTTGCGACTCAGCCTTGATTAAATATTTTGCTATTCAGACAGATGTCAGTAGCAATTCATAGCTGATGGTGTATGTTCAATGCTGTATGATATCAATATGTTCATGTATGTGTCATATCAGTATCTTCATATCAATCTACGTGAAAGTTGTTTCCTATAAAGTCGCTTTAATGTTTTAATATTGATTAACACTTTCATCCATTGATGGTACCCAGCCAGCGTTGAATGTTGCAGGAATGTTGCAGCAATGTTCCGAAGGCTGCACAACATTCCGAATGTTGCAGCAACATTCCTGAACATTCCAATGGCAACGTTGCAATGTGAATGTTGCAGCAACATTCCTGAACATTCCAGTGGCAACATTGCACTGTGAATGTTGCAGCAACATTTCAGTTGCAATATTACAATGTGAATGATGTAGCAACATTCCTACAACATTCCAGTAAGGCTGCGCCAATTATTTTTTTCATTATTAATATTATCATTTATTTTTACTGTGGTTATTTTTACTCATCTCACTTTTTTTTATTCTTATACTCAAAAATGTATTATATTTTTAGTTATTTTTCCGATCGGCGTGTGTAGTTTCCGCCGATCGGAATTTGCATACACAATGCGTGTATATTCTCGATGAAACGTTGCTGTATTTATCTACGCTCTCTCTTCTTTCTGTACTCCTCTCTTCCACTTTTATGTAGTGTATTATGGCGGGATTACGATGAACTTAGCGTGACGAGATGAGACGTGATAAAACCTAAAACCCATTATTTTATATGCGGCCTATTACGATCGAGGTAATGTGAAGTATCCGAACTTAACGTAATGTGAAATCTACCAACGTCCAAAGTTTCACGTCGTTTCGCCTTAATCTTTCAGCCAATAAACGCTCTCGATTCTTGCGCGCATGCACTCGAATTCAAGAGTGGCATTTTCCATTGTGTTGTTACATTCACTTTGTTTACAGTTCGAAAAATTGTTTATAAATTAAAAGTTAAAAAACGTCGATTAATGATGTTTTGTCAGTTGAGTGTGTGCGGGCGTATCCCCAAATATATGATAAGGGGCATGCAGGTTTCAAAAAAAGACTCCGCATGGAAGAATGTGGCCGAAACAATGAATGGTAGGTTATGTTGCATCTTTTTATTCGAAATTTACAGTTCATACTTTTCTATATCCTTTCTATCTTTATTTCAGCAACAGTGAAAAGATGTAGCTCCAGGTGGCAAACGCTTCGTGAGAGGTTTGTCAAAGAGAAGTGGATTGTTGAGCTTGATGGGATGGGTCAGGGGCAGCGGCATTGACTCGTCCAGAATGGCCCTTATTGTAAATATTGCAATTCCTGAAACCCAATATTAGGAAAAGGAAGTGTATGAACGCTGAGTCCCTCCTAAACGCGTTAACATAACCTACTTGTACAACAAAGATGTTGCCTTAAAACTTAGTTGACAAGGTCGTTCGAATAAGAAACGATGTTTCAGCCAATTGATGATGGCGAAATTACTCTGCAGTAAGTTTATTTCTTTAAAAGTGAACTTTTTTATATTTTTTCCAGATATTTTTACTTATATTTTATATTGTCCTACAATTTTACAGAGACTTGGCGGAGAGAAATGGTCGGAAAAAGATATAGAAGAGTCTCTGGCGAAATGACTTATTCAAACTCCAACAAGAGTGAGTCGAACCAAAAAAAAGCAAATGCGGAAGTTTCGTCTGTTGAGAATAACAATAACAGTACATGAATTTAAAAAAAAAAATTAAAAGTGACAGTGAAATATGTAAATAAAAGAGAAGAATAAAAGAGGATAAAACTAAAAATATAATTTTCTATTTTTCAATAATCAATATATTCCTATAACATTCCTGCAATATTCGCAATATTCCTGCAACATTCATGCAATCTTCCTACAACATTCATGCAATGTTCGTAATATTCCCGCAACGTTCGTAATGTTCCCGCAACGTTCGTAATGTTCCCGCAACGTTCGTAATGTTCTCGCAACGTTGCCGCAATGTTCCCGCAACGTTCCTGCAATGTTCGTAATGTTCCCGCAACGTTCGTAATGTTCCCGCAACGTTCGTAATGTTCCCGAAAGGTTCCTGCAATGTTCGCAACATTCCCGCAACGTTCCTGCAATGTTCCGTGCAACGTTCTCACAACATTTCTGAAGGTTGCAGAGAGGCGGACATAGGAATGTTGTAGGAATGTTGCAGCAATGTTTAACGTTGCGAAAGTAACATTGCTGCAACATTCCTGCAACATTCTATGCTGGCTGGCTAGCAAGTACATCACATCAGGAGGCAGAAATTTTGCTTTAAACTTTCCATTTTCTCTCTCTAACAGTTCAGCCGAAGGATGGGTTGGCGTATTATCCAGTAAAAGTAGGACATTTCCTTGTTTGCCAATTTCGTTTTGTTTTTTACTTCAGGGATGAAAGTGTAGTCATACCAGTCAATATATTTCGGAGTTCATCTATGCGCTTTTTTAATTTTTATAAATTAAAGGTACCCTGATATTTTTTAAACATCGGAGTTTTTTGATTTTCCGATAAGAACAAAATGAGTTTTATGGATCCCGGTAGCGTTAGGTTAGGTTAGGTTATAATACTAGATTAGGACAGGCCAAGTTAGGTACTACTTAACCTGGGTGAGGTGGTGAAGACAACACTACACAGGCTCGCGTGTGGGGGCTGGTAGTTGCCGTCAACAAGAGTGAGACGGTGCTGCTCAGCAGAAGACGTATCATCCCTGCACCAAGGGTCACGATCAATGGACCCATCCAGCGTTGAATGTTGCAGGAATGTTGCAGAAATGTTACTTTCGCAACGTTAAACATTGCTCCAACATTCCTGCAACATTCCTATGTCCGCCTCTCTGCAACGTTCAGAAATGTTGTGGGAACGTTGCACGGAGCATTGCAGGAACGTTGCGGGAATGTTGCGAACATTGCAGGAAGGTTGCGGGAACATTACGAACATTGCAGGAACGTTGCGGGAACATTACGAACATTGCAGGAACGTTGCGGGAACATTACGAACATTGCAGGAACGTTGCGGGAACATTACGAACAATGCAGGAACGTTGCGGGAACATTACGAACATTGCTGGAACGTTGCGGGAACATTACGAACATTGCAGGAACGTTGCGGGAATATTGCGAATGTTGCATTATAGTTGCAGGAATGTTAAAGGAATATATTGAATATTGAAAAATATAAAATTATATTTTTAGTTTTATTCTCTTTTATTCTGCTCTTTTATTTACATATTTCACTTTCACTTGTAATATTTTTAAAAAATTCATGTAGTGTTATTGTTATTCTCATCGGAGTAAACTTCCGCATTTGCTTTTTTGGCTCGACTCACTCTTGTTGGAGTTTGAATAAGCCATTTTGCCAGAGTCTCTTCTAAATCTATTTCCGACCATTTATCTCCGCCAAGTCTCTCTTGTAGGACAATATAAAATATAAGTAAAAATATCTGGCAAAAATATAAAAATGTTCACTTTTAAAGAATCATAAATTGGCTTAAACATCGTTTCTCATTCGAACGACCTTGCCAACTGTATTTTAAGGCAACGTGTTTGTTGTACAAGTAGGTTATGTAAACGCGTTTAAGAGGGACTCAGCGTTCATACACTAATACACTACATAAAAGAGGAAGAGAGGAGTACAGAAAGAAGAGAGAGCATAGATAAATACAGCAACGTTTCATTGAGTATATGCACGCAATGTGTATGCAAATTCCGATCGGCGCGTGTATTTTCCGCCGATCGGAATTTGCATAAAAATAACTAAATAAAATATAATACATTTTTGAGAATAAGAATAAAAAAAGTGAGACGATTAAAAATAATCACAGTCAAAATAAATGATAATATTATTAATGAAAAAATTATTTGGCGCAATCCTTACTGGAATGTTGTAGGAATGTTGCTACAACATTCACATTGTGATGTTGCCACTGGAATGTTCAGGAATGTTGGTGCAACATTCACATTGTAATATTGCAACTGGAATGTTGCAGGAATGTTGCTGCAACATTTACATTGCAACGTTGCCACTGGAATGTTCAGAAATGTTGCTGCAACATTCACATTGCAACGTTGCCACTGGAATATTCAGGAATGTTGCTGCAACATTTTCTAAAAATAAATCCTTTGTATAGCCATGAGATTGTGAGAGCAATGCACCCATCAGCAAATTTTTCTTTCTTATGTAATGATTCACTTGTTAAAGAAAAATATAATAAGGCATTGGATATCTCAATGCTACCTTTGTCTAAAAAATTTCTGGTCGAGGCGTAGAAACTGGGATTTTTTCCAGTTTGTACACAAACTGTAAATATTAATTTGCCTCAAGTAAAAAGCCTCTTGAATTTGAGTTTTTGGTAATGGGTGAATAGTAATGGGTAATGGGTGATTGGTTCAAACACATCAAATACATTTGTAATTGTCCCATCATAGTCTGGTTCCCGTAGAAGTTCATAAAACGCTTTGGCTCTCAACCTGTGAATGCGTTTTTCCGTCATAAGCATTTGTGCTTATTGTGAGCCTTTTGGAGCTTTCCTAATTTTTTCCGTAATACAAGTACACTGAGTGCACACATCCGTTGCTGGTGACTTAAACCCAAGATTAAACTTGTTATTAAATATATTTCTGAACATATGTTCTCTTTGCACAAAGAGCACCATCAACAGATTCATTATATATTTTCAGTTGTTTATTGATAGACAACATGGCCTGAAGGTACAATTGTTAAGACTTTTTCCTACCGTAATGGCTCTCACACCCTTTCAGTTTTTTAATAAATTCTCTCACAGTATTTTTCTTTTCATGAAAATTCATATTTATTCTGTCTCTTCCTCTTGTTTCCTTCATTGTTTTCCACAAACGCACTGTTTATACATCATAGTTAAATCTATAGTTTGTAAGAACAATGTAAGCCAGTCGGCGATTTTAGTATTGGATGAACGAGGGAGACAAGCGTTTCTAATCTAAAAATTATATACATCCATTGTTAACATTCCAAGATTATATATATTCAGTTTCTTCTTAAAAAAATACAAGGCTTTATTTAAACATAACAAAATAAATAGGCCTTCAAAGTAAGCAACATTTTGGTCCAATCGAGCCGAATCAAATAGGTCTACCAGTGAAGACAATAGGTGTCGGAAGATTGACACACCATCAAGCGACCCGATCCAGGCGTCTACATATCAGTGGCCCGATCCATGCATCAGTATCAAATGAACAGTCCGTCAACACATAATCTATTATTGAGGCCGAAGCGTCTTACTCAACAAGCTAGCATCTGAAAAAATTTAGGTTCATTTACCTAACTCAGGGTCATATAATAAATCGACCTCAATAATTGATCGATCAATCCATATACTTTGAATTAAAAGCATCCCTAATAACGTTTTAAGATAATTTTAAATCCTACACATAAACCCATATAAAATTTCAGATGAACTGAAACAAAAGCGCAGACAAATAAAATCAACAATAACACGGCATCAGACAGAAGTGTCATAATTCAAATCGGGTGACAATATTTATGGTTCAGAGATTCGAATGAATAAGTTTTTCAATTGCAATATTAAAAATCACAAAGTTCGATCGCAATTAGAAACGTTAAATGCTTAGAGTCAGCAGATATTGAAGCTTCAGACAAAAAAAACAAACAAACAAAAGAACGCTCCAAGGTCGAAATGCAGTATTATAATTTACTTTCCGAAATCAAATAACTCTTGATTGAGAATGGTCCTGCTACATCAACTTAAAGCACAACCTCTGTTTCATCAACATTACCAAAAATACAACTGATGCAGATTTAGAGTTTCACATCTAAAACCAATTCTATTACAAACATTTTTGGGAATATATACTAATTGGTATTATTTTTACGATTCCTTTAAGTCAGTAGTTCATGGGGATGACAGTTTGTCAGAATATTTCATTATTTACGAGGTGGTTTAGAGGGAGAAGCCCTAAACGCCATCGCAGAATCTGTGGTTTTAGAAAAGTTTTTAAATAGAGTTTAAATATAAATAAAATATAGTTTTTAAAAGGTTTTAATAAGATTGTTTGTGTTTCGACTAGGCTGTCCATTTAGAATTAGTTGGAGACCTTACAATCGAATGTTTTATCGCTGGCATCAATCTCTAGAAGAGGTATTGTCGCTAAATTATTTTCAGATAACGGCACCAATTTCACAGGAGCCGAAAGACATTTTTTAAATCAATTCATACCAAAATCAAATGATCGATAATTTAGCGGTAAAATATCAGATGCCATTTTAGCGTTTAGCTCACTTTGACGGACTTTTGGAACGTGCAGTTAGAAGTATAAAATACTATCTAAAAAGAGTGGTCGGCGATGGTTCCTTAACCGACAAGGAATTTTATACACTTACTACATGTATTGAGCCTTGTCTAAACTCCCTTCCGATTACCCCATTATCCCCAGATCCTAATGAATTCGAAGCGTGATCCTAATGATTCCGGGTCACTCTTTATTCGGAGCCTAACCTAATTCGGATGATACTTGATAATTTAATAAGAAAATCTATGTACATTCAAAATAACACTAGTGGTTACAAAACCTGTCCGATGTCACAATCCCCAATGAGGTAATAATATTTTCTGGCGTTGGGCCCTAAGTTTAATCTGCCATACAATCCAAAAAATTCTCTTTATTTCGTATCTTGGCTGACATCGAAAACCTTTTATAGAATGTCCATACTTCAAAAAAAGATCTTTGTAGAGCCGAAGCCACATACGTGGTTTTAAACCATATCAATAAACTGGAAAACCTGAGGATTGCACCAGACCTTCGACGATCATCCGACCGGTTCCTCAAAGCACATCCGGAACTAGTGGTCCTAAGGTCCTAGGTCCTAGGATTACCGGTCCAGGATTGTCGACCTTCTGTCAGATGCAACCACTTATGCTCCCTTAGATAGAGAACCCGCATTTAAGTTTGAGGGAAGAATTAAACAAAGACGCTTACATAGACCAAACAACGTATAAATCTTTAGTCGTACACAATGCCATACTCCCCAATATCTACGGCTTACCAAGGATTTATAAAGATAATTTTCCAATACGGCCTATTGTTTCTTCAGTTAAGTCTCAGTTAAGTCTCACTCCGAGAAGTTGGCTAACAATAAATTCATTTCCAATATTTTGTAAACTGCTTTCGCCGATTACAACTTTTTCAGAATAAAAGACTCCTTTGAATTTGCCACTGCTTTGAACAATTAGCAAGTACCTGATGGTCATGAACTTGTGTCTTTGGACGTGTCATCTTTGTTCACGAACATTCCATTGAATTTATTTTTGGCTATAATTAAATCCAATTGGGCGTTGGTTCGCCCATGTTGCATAATACCTTGTAAGATTTTTTTCCCAACTTATTGGCTTCAATTTCGACATAACATATTTTTCATTTGTATTTCGTTCAGATTTTTGGAACCCCCATGAGATCACGCTTGTCTCCGGTGGTGGCGGAGATTGTCATGAATACCTTAATTAACCATGCCGTGGACAAACTTAATTTTCAAATGCTCTTCATTTGGCAATATGTTGACGATATTATCTGGGCCATCCCGCACGAGTTAAAAACCTAGGTCTTAAGTGCGTTCAACTCTTATAATGAAAATCTTGTTTTTACAATAGAATCCGAGAAGAACAATTCCTTACGCTTTTTGGACACCTTGATCATCAGGATTCATCCATACATGATGATAGCCTATATTTATATAGATGATAACCTAATTAAATTAGATTGGTACTAAAAACCCACAAGTACGGGCAGATATCTCAACTTTTGTTTTGGTAGACTAGAATTTTTAAGATTGTCCAACCAGATCTACTTGCCGCTAGGTTGGCAAGATTGTTTAATATCCTAAAGAAAAATACCTACCCCACAACTTTACTTAGGAAGTTGTTATACTCCAATCCTACACGTCGACCTGTCGCTGACCGGGTTGTAGTTGATGAAGGCTTGGCTTATGACTTGGGCGGCGGATAGTTTCAGTTGATTTGGGTTCTGCTGTTTGCTATACCTTATTTATTGTTGTTTTTGTTTTTGGTGGTTTCGCCCGTTATTTAATCTCTGATGGTTGTGCTTTGGTTGTTTGCTTTCAGGAATGTCTGGTTATATTCCTCATTACGTTCTTTCTGGGTCAACTGCTTCGAGTGGTCGATTAAAATTTTCAAACTGTTTTACGTCTTTAACTAGGTTGTTCCAGTGCGTTCGTGACTTCGGTGCCTTTCCAATGTCACCGATGTCAATGTCTTCCTAATGCTTACATTACTTCGCAGTTTTTTTTTCATATTAAATATATTTCGATAGATCAACTATTTTTTGTTTGTTTCCTGGCGTGGTGCCGGTCGTTTGATATCCGACATTTTCTTAATAAATTTTAATATTTTTTCAAATACGTTTGATTAAATTGCTTCTGCAACCAACAACCTTTTTTCGTACGTCATATGATGTTATACATTCTAATAAGTTGTTCATAACCTTCTTTGTAAATAATAAGAAATCTTTTACTTTGTAAGATTGAAAGATCGAAACGTCGACTTGAGAAGAATTTGACTTCTTTCAGTTTCTGTTGATCGTACTACCCGAATTCTGCCTTTTTTGCAGTAAAATCTATTACTCTTTAACTAAGAACGATCGTTATTACTTGCTCTTGTATATATTTATATATATATATATATATATATATATATATATATATATATATATATTAGGGTGGGCCAAAAAAAACTTTTAATTTTTTTTTTTTTAGCTACTACGAAAATATCTTCCATGATGACGAAAAAAAAATTCTGGTAAAGTTTCAGCCCTTAATATTAATATTTAGAGGTGGCTCATTGTGATTTTTGATTTCCCATTTAAATAACATAAGATTTTTTTTTGTTTTTGTTTCGATTTTTAATGCACTCGAACGAATAAATGTTTCGTGGAAATAAACACTTATTCTTGTAGGAAATTTAACGATCTACAAAAAAAGTCTAAAATGTTTTTTTGCTAAGTTGACTCGTTTAAAAGTTATTCGCGGTTAAAGTCCAACCTCAAATAGTTGAGGATAACTTTTACAATTTATTATACTCTATCACAAAATAATGACTCACAAACATAAAATATCTTACTTATTGATAATATTGCAACTTATTTATTGCAAGTAGTTAAAAATCACAGACAAAAATTTCCCAATTGTAACAAAAAAAATTTAGTTTGATTTTGAGATTAAAAAATGGCAAGTTATAAAATAAACAGTTTCATTACAATTGAAAAATTAAAGAAACATGATTCTTAATATTATACATAACCTAATAGTCAAGTGCAAATAAAGCACTTATTAATTTTTCAGGGAATGATGCTCTCAGGTAAAGTACAGTTCCGAGTGTTTTTATTTTAATTAGGTATGAAAATATCGATTTTTCTTACGGTTATCGATTATTTGTAAAAATTTTATTGTTTTATCAAAAAGAACTCGATAAGATTTACGAAAACTAAGCTATTTTATGTTTTTGAGTCAATATTTTGTGATAGAGTATAGGAAATTGTAAAAGTTATTCTCAACTATTTGAGGTTGGACTTTAACCTCGAATAACTTTTAAACGAGTCAACTTAGCAAAAAATTATTTCAGACTTTTTTTGTAGATCGTTAAATTTCCTACAAGAATATGTATTTATTTCCACAAGGCATTTATTCGTTCGAGTGCATTAAAAATCCACACAAAAACAAAATAACTTCTTATGTTATTTA
This sequence comes from Phosphuga atrata, assembly GCA_944588485.1. Taxonomy (NCBI): domain Eukaryota; kingdom Metazoa; phylum Arthropoda; class Insecta; order Coleoptera; family Silphidae; genus Phosphuga; species Phosphuga atrata. The sequence goes on along the minus strand of OX155896.1, from coordinate 23,856,202 downwards.
AATGGGAAATCAAAAATCACAATGAGCCACCTCTTAATATAAATATTAAGGGCTGAAACTTTACTAGAATTTTTTTTTCGTCATCTTGGACGATATTTTCGTAGTAGCTAAAAAAAAAAAAATGAAAAGTTTTTTTTGGCCCACCCTAATATATATATATATATATATATATATATATATATGTTGTATTTGAGGTTTTCGCGGATAGAAACATGTGTTGGTTTGTTTTCTCGGGGATTCCGTTTGGCTGAAAACGCGTTCAATTTCCGCGTTGGAATGTGGTAGTGATAATATTGATATTGCTAGCTGAGATAAATCTTGAAAGGGGTTATTACCAGCTACATCCTTATATATTATATCAATTACTTCATTGCAGAATTGGGTATTTGAATAAATTTTTTTGTTTGTCATAAATCGAAAGCTCATATATAAGTTTTATGACAAAACTCTTTTTGTTTTCTTTTTTTCGTTGTAATTAAAAAGTTATAACACATTGAAAATATATTTTTAAACTCGGTACCGAAAACGCATCGGTACCGTTGTGACGTAAAATGTGTATTTTCTACCCGCTCCTGACTTTGTTGATACAGCCCAGCCAGCGTTGAATGTTGCAGAAATGTTCCGAAGGCTGCACAACATTCCGAATGTTGCAGCAACATTTCTGAACATTCCAGTGACAACGTGGCAATGTGAATGTTGCAGCAACATTCCTGCGTCTTGAGAGGTTTGTCAAAGAGAAGTCGATTGTTGAGCTTGATGGGATTGGTCAGGCCCAGCGGCATCGACTCATCCAGAATGGCCCTTATTGCAAATATTGCAATTCCTGAAACCCAATATTAGGAAAAGTCCCTCCTAAACGCGTTTACATAACCTACTTGTACAACAAACACGTTGCCTTAAAATTTAGTTGGCAAGGTCGTTCGAATAAGAAACGATATTTTAGCCAATTGATGATGGCGAAATTACTCTGCAGTAAGTTTAATATATGTAAATATGTAAATAAAAGAGAAGAATAAAAGAGAATAAAACTAAAAATATAATTTTCAATATTCAATATATTCCTATAACATTCCTGCAATATTCGCAATATTCCTGCAACATTCATGCAATGTTCTCAATCTTCCTGGAACATTCATGCAATGTTCGTAATGTTCCCGCAACGTTCGTAATGTTCCCGCAACGTTCCTTCAATGTTCCGTCAACGTTCCTGCAATGTTCGTAATGTTCCCGCAACGTTCGTAATGTTCCCGCAACGTTCCTGCAATGTTCCCTCAACGTTCCTGCAATGTTCGTAATGTTCCCGCAACGTTCGTAATGTTCCCGCAACGTTCCTGCAATGTTCACAACATTCCCGCAACGTTCCTGCAATGTTCCGTGCAACGTTCCCACAACATTTCGGAACGTTGCAGAGAGGCGGACATAGGAATGTTGTAGGAATGTTGCAGGAATGTTGCAGCAATATTTAACGTTGCGAAAGTAACATTGCTGCAACATTCCTGCAACATTCAACGCTGGCTGGGAGTAGTTGTAGTAGACATGTCATATATTTAAAAGTCAAATATTAAAAGTTATCGTGCTTGTTTCGTACCATCGTGTAGGAGTAGGTACTATAAAAATAACTCAAAAAATATTTTTAAATGTCCCACATTGTTAAACGTCGAAACCAATGGTTTTAAACAGTGCGCCGAAAAAATTCTAAAACGACGATTTTATAAAGAATGTTTATGTTTGAATGTTAGAATGAAGTTTCACCTTTTTGACTTCACAAACAAATTATTGCGCGTTCAATTATGGGGGTAAATTGGCAACACTGATACTGAGAGCTCCTTCGTGGGATGCGACTACTTATAGCTGTCTGGCTTCGGGTCATGCACGTTGTGTGCGGAGCTTCGGTTCGGTTGTTTGTTTGTCTTGTTGGTCGTATATGTGTCTGGAGTGTCTGGGATTGCATTTTGAGGGTGGATATGATCGGCCGCTATGCTGGGGGAAGTCTCAATGAATCGTCTCTCGTGTTCGTGCAGTAGTCTCGATTTTCTATTTCTATGGCTTCTCTGTATACTCGTGATATTTCGTGGCTAATCTATGCAAGAGTCCTTGAATTTCTAAAGTCCATCCAGTGACCGGTGTTTGAGTGTTGGACAAGTGCAGATGAAACTTTGTCTTTGTGTCTGACTGAAACTACATGTGCTTAAATCCTAGACGATATTTTTCTATTGGTACGTCCAATGTAGGTTCGTTCACATGTTCCGCAAGGTATTTCGTAAATTCTATGGGATTCTAACGGGATGGTATCTTTAACGCTGCGTAGCATGGATGATATTTTCTGGTTTGGTTTGAAATTCTGGTCAGCCTTTCCGGAGCTCTATAACAATTATTGAGTCTTTTTGGGACTACCAAAACAAATTTCACATGAAATTTGTTAGTTATAGCTTTCAGTCCACTTCCGTGGCACTCAACAAAAACCAAAAATAACTTTATTTTTAAGCTCATGTCCTACCGATAATTTAAGTGGATAGCCATCTGTGGACGGCTATATAATATGGCTATAATACGGCTATATAATAACCTGCTAAGTTCATGTCTCTCACAAAATGTCAAAATTATAAACATCTACCCCTAAACTCCACATGGGTTTTCAAGTGAGTGGTTTACAAATTATTGTTCATGGAAGCAAAGCTATGCTGATGAGAGATAAATCTCGAAACGCGTCCACAGATGGCTATCCAGGTATCGGAAAGACGTTAAGTATCGTTAAGGTATCGAAAGAGCTTAAAAAGCATTGCTATTTTTATGGTTTTTATTGAGTGCCACGAAAGTGGACTTAAAGCTATAAAATAACTTATAAATTTCATGTGAGATTTGTTTTGGTAATCCTAAATAGACTCAATAATTGTTATAGAGCTCCGGAAAGGCTGAATATATTTATATATTCAGGCTGTGTTCCGTTTGTTTTAAGTTTGTATGATTTTCTATAACGTAGGATGGTTTCACCAATTCTATCTTAATTTTTAATCATTGCAACAATTATTACAAACTTGGACTATTAATTGACACAAACAAAAATAACTAAAATATAAGAACTTGCAATAAATTTATTCATTTGAATTGTAAGACTGTGTAGTTGTTTTTTTTAATAATGATATTAAATGTTGGTTCTATATCCGTCGAATGTATTCTCAACACCGTTTGTAAATGGTTATCACCCAATATTGATCATAATTTCGATTTGTTTATGCTCATAATTGAAAAAGTTTCGCAAATACATGTGCTCCCAAATAATAAAAACAGCGTGTTTTTGTATTTTCGGATATTTCTCGCATGATAATCTTTTATTGAAATCGATAAAGGAGTTGTTCCAATAAGAATTATTATCATCGACATTTTCCTGTAAATTCAAATTGCATATCTTCCGGAACGTCACGCGGATTCCAAAAATGTCCTGCGCGTGACTTTTAAAATAATCTAAACGTTTATCAAACTCTTTTATAAACAAGCTCTGTATCATTATGTAATATTTTTCTGATTGATGAATAATTGATGCCTCGGTATTTTCCTTTACTAATAATCCACATGTTTCAAAATGACAAAAGTTCGCAATTTGAAGTTGTTGTTGTAATAAATCATTTTTTTAAGTTTGTACTCTTGAAAGCCATCTTACTTCTGAAAAATATATAGCGTCTCCAAATGGAGATTCAAACTCTTCTAAGAAAGTTTTAAATTGGCGGTTATTGAGAGCATATTTTTTTGATAAAATTAACTGTTGTAATAATTTCATTCATAATATTATTCATTTTTGATACCTGAGCGATAAGATTTTTGGTGGTGAATAATACAATGATAATGATGTAATCTATCCATATTGTTCAGTCCTTCAACTTGTTTTTAAAAAAATGCATTAACCCTTGTTTGTGGCCCCTCATAGTTGGAGCATCTGTAGTACTCCTACCAAATTGTTCTAATTAATATTGTTCGAATTAAAAGCATCTACCGCGGAAAATATGTGCCCATTATTATGAAAGTGGTCTAAGTCAAAATTAAAAAATAGTTTATCAGTTATTTCTCACCACATTATTAACACTAAATGAATTCCATATATTGTTGAAATTACAACCACTACCTAATGGTTCATTTTTGACGATATCGTAAAAATTACATTGAATAAATTTAGTTTAAAATAATGCTGTGTGAAATAACTAATATGATGAATGAACTTTATGATAAACTATTTTTTTTTTATTTTGACTTAGACCACTTTCATAATTATGAGCACATATATCACATCCCCTTTTAAGCTCTAAGTTCACGGTTTTTTAAGCTTTCTATTAACAATAACTCTTAAAAAATCATAAAATTTTCAGTAACACACACTTGGGCATACTTTGTCGACAATTTTTAACATGGAATTTAAAAAAAGGATCCTTCCAAGAATGGTTGAATATGTGTAGCAATTTTTTACGCAATAACATAGGTAGCCAATACGGGGGATTCATTTTCTTTAACCCTTATGTCAATACCCGGGTACCATTTTGCATATACCTACTTACATATCGTTTGTATTTAACGAAAAATTATATGTCACTGACATATAATATAATACAATTAATGTAAAATAATAGCCAGAACACATCTTGAGGCAACCTCTAGGGCTCACAACCTTAGTTGTATAACGTTGGACTTTGTCCAACACACATTTACTTTAATATCAAGATTTGGCTTCTAATGGTCATGATTACCCTGAAGACAACGCTATACATAAATCGGAGCACCACAAGAACAGTTCAAGATTCAAGAAAATGAGAAAATATTTTTTTGGAACATACAATGTGAATTCCTTAATTCAGGTTGGAAAATTAAAACAACTAACAACAGAACTTCATAGACATCACATTACAATATTAGCCCTTCAAGAGACCAGGTTCTTGGATGAGGACACCTTTGAATCTGACAACTACCGAATTTTCAAAGGAGCTTTTATGGTGAACAAAAAATTTTTGGACGTAGTTATCGCTCTTAGAAGTGTGAACACGCTAATCAACGCCCATGCTCCTATAAATAAGGATAATAAAACGAATCCAGAGAAAGTTGATGAATTTTGGGATGAGTTAGATGCCGAAATTCTCAAAATTCCTTCTAATCATGTAAAAATTTTACTTGAAGATTTCAATGCTCAGCTTGAATCTGAGAGAAAATTTTCTGATATAATAGGTAAATGTCACGCTCATAATAGAACCAACAGGAATGGTGAGAGATTGGTTAAACTCTGTGAATATCTAAACTTTAAGATTATGTCCACACATTTTAAAGCAAAACCAAGTAAAAAGAAAACGTGGGTCTCCCCAAATGCGTTGCTGGGTGAGTTTCAATTAGATCATGTAGCTATTTCTCGAAATTGTTACAAAGAAATACAAAATGTTAAGGTCAGAAAATCCATTAATGTAACTTCCTCATTACCTTTCTCAAATCAAGATGAATTTCATACCTCTTACACGCAAACAAAATACAACTAGAATTAAAATTCCAAAAATTAATAGAGAGGTTCGTACAAATGAAAAAAGGATAGAATTTCAAGTAAAACTTAAAATACCAACCAATTGGAATGATATAACTAATAATCTTCTTGAACCAGCTCAGGAAATTGCACCGTTGAACTTTTATAGGAAACATGCTTGGTGGAATGAACAATGTGAAAGAGTGATCAAAGAAAGACATTGTGCTTGGCACAAGTGGAACGGGAACAAGACTCCAGAAAATTTAGGTTGTCCTTCCTACTTCTTACAAAGATTAAGGAAAATGGCCCACCAGACTTTAAAGACGATTCGAAGAAAATATATGAAGGACCAAATAACGGAAATGGACGACAATTTTAAGAAAAATGACACACGATTATTTTATAGAGCATTTAAGAATGAAATCACTGGATATTCAGCGCCGAGTTTAAACTTCAAAAGGGAAGATGGTACGCTAGCATTAAACAACAAGGAAAATTGTGATATCCTGGCTGCGTATTTTGAGAAGTTGTTAAACTGTCCAAAACCGACAGACAAGTTGAGTTTTAAATTTACAAAATAAAATTCTGACTACGCCACCAGATATAAACGAAATTAAAGGTATTATTAACTCACTTAAAAATAATAAAGCTTCAGGCGAGGATGGGATAATTGTAGAGATTTGGAAACTTGTAGATCATGAATTTTTAATAGCGACGACAAATCTATTTCAGAAAATTTGGATTGAGGAAACAATTCCAGAAGACTGGTTAATCGCCTTAATTCATCCACTATATAAAAAAGGCTCAAAAATTGATGTCAATAGTTATAGGGGGATCTCATTGTTGTCTGTCACATATAAAATATTTGCAAAATTACTTCTAAACAGACTTGAACCACAGATCGAATCACAGCTTGCTGAGTTCTAAGGGGGTTTCAGAAGGAATAGATCGTGTGCAGAACAAATTCTTAGTTTAAAATTGATATTAAAATATTACAACAGGCCAAAGAATATCTTTATTTCATTCGTTGATTTTCAGAAAGCGTATGATTCAGTGGATAGGGATACTGTTTTTGACACATTAAAGGAATACCAAGTTGATCAAAAAACCATAAATTTAATAAAACTTACATTAACTAATACGATTTCCAGAGTCAAATTTTTAAGTGAAGTTAGCGAGCCTTTCGAGGTTAAAACAGCTTTTCAATGTGGTCTTGGATAGTCATGAGGACGTTTTGGGAGAAGAACGATTCAAGTGCTAAAATTGGTAGAAAGAATCAGTACCTCAAAGTCAAAGGTTTAGCATTTGCTGAAGACATAGCACTGTTTGCTGAAGCGGAACAAGAAGCTATTAACCAAATTGATCAGTTAAAAGAAACGGCAGAAAAAGCGGGTTTACAGATTTTGTTAATAAAAACAGAGATGATGACAAGTGATCAGAAATATACTAAGAAAATGATAACAACAAATTATGGGAGCATCAGGGTCACTGACCGATTTAAATATCTTGGCGAAATAATTAGTAGCAATGGGACAGATAAATTGGCAATTGAGAACAAAAAAGGGAAATTGTAAAGATTAAATTTTTGTACAAAAAATATATACAATAAAAAGAACTTGTCTATCAATGCAAAATTACGACATTTTAATACAGCTGTTAGACCAGTCATCTTGTACGGCATGGAAACTACAAATATAACCGGAATGGAGAATTTGCTGAAGATAGAAAGAAGAATTTTAAGAAGAATTTATGGACCTAGGAAAACACAGGAAGGTTATAGATTGAGATCCAATGCAGAAATTTATAGTAAAATTAACAACCTTGAAGTGATGATCAGAAAACGGCGACTTCAGTTCTACGGACATATGGCCCGCATGGATTGCTCAAGGTTAAATAAACAATTTTTTGATAAAATCTGGAACTATAACGGGCAAGGGGGCTATGTAAAATAAATGAAGGAAGAACTTCAACAATTCAAAATCACTGAAGAAGATTGTTTGAACCGAATAGAGTACAGACAAAAATCAAAATTCTTGTCGGGGAGAAGAAGAATCTCAACAGAGGAGAATGGACTGCTGAAAGAAGAGCTGCGCAGTCGACCAGGATGAAAGACTAGACCTACAAAGAAATGATATTTGCGTGGTCCTTGTGGCCTGTCCGCGGTATATATATATATATATATATATATATATATATATATATATATATATATATATATATATATAGTCAAATACCCCATTGATCAATACCCGAAGTACCCGGGTACCCATATATAAATAAATAATTAAAAAAATTAATTCTAGGGATAAAAAATATTAGGAGTACTTAATATATAAATAAACGAATTTATTTAACTTTTATTTAATTTTATTACAGAACTTATTATAAATTATACATCAAATATTTCTATATTGAATTTATTCATGAAAACATGCGTCCCATTTTATACTTAATTGCTTTTGAATGTTCATGGATCGCAAACTGGTTTATTACATTCGTTACATGATTTTCGCGTTTTTATCCGTTTTCATAAACAAATGTTGGTGACAAATAGAACATCCTATTACAATTTAAGATCCTACAACAATTTCTCGTCCAGTGGAATCTGTCTGTTGAGTAGACCCGCCTGACTCACTTGATGTTGTTGCTCTGCTTGTAGAATTTACTGGTTCTCCATAGGTGCTTTCGATCGTAATCCCAGTGGTGAAATTTGTCAGAATTTGAATATTTTGAGATCGTTCTTCATTCGCTGGCATACATAATCTTTCACGTAATTGTCGCAATAATATTCGTCGCTCGTTTGTCTTTTTTTTACCTTTTTTTATTTTGATGATAAATTATGTAATATATATAGCTTGCAAGGTTGGTGACATGCAAAATATTAAAAAAGTGCGAAAGACCATCGGTGACCAGCGTTTCTTAATCTGGGGTACGCGTATTCCAGAGGTACGTGCAATGATTTCCGGGGGTACGCAGAAAAAAATATGTAATGGGGATATTCTTGCATGTGGACTTCTTATATATTCTTCTATTCTTCGACTATTCTTCTTATTCTTCTTATATGGGGACTTCTGCGTATAAATCTAAAAATAGTCCACCACCATACATTGACATTACACGCTACACTCATGTGCCAATTTGCTGTAACTTTTTGTACTGTTGCTGTTCAAATTTATCAGGCTACGTACGCACAGTGGGCCAGAATTGAAAAAAACCTGATGAAAAATCAAAAAATAAAAGTTCTAATTTGTTGGTTCCAATGATTGAGTTTTGTATTAGAAGTGTTTCTACATCTATCCTGCTAAGAATAACCCGCTTTAATCTTTACCCTATGGGTTTTAAGAAAGGTCAAAATCACCACTCTCGAGAAATGTTCCCTGTTAGCTGCGCAGGTGCGCAGTAGTTTTCGTGACATTTTAAAATTTGCGCAGATAAATTTATTTTCCGCGCACTTAAATTACGAGAAGTTGATTTCGTTTTCGAAATTGGGAATATTAGATTAATTAATATATTATTGTAACTAGCAACATATTACTATGATCAACAAACAGACCTGCAGCGTCATACAACGCCGCGCCGAGTGAGTTCTGTCGAACATCCCTTTGGACATGCCAATGTACATGCGACTCTTAAGGTCGGTCCAGACGCTGCGTTTTGCACAACCTTTTGTCTACACAGTTCAAGACGTTGCAGATAAAACGTTGCGTGTAGATAGGAAAAGTGCGCAGTTTTGAAACTGGGGCGAGGACGGTACAGTTGCAGCGATAACTGAGCTAGAGAGCATAAATATTCTTTAGCTGTGCGGACAAGTCGACGCATGTAGACGGTAGCTCTGTTTTGCGATTCATTTTGTTCCTCAGTTTCTTTGTATTTGTTTGTTACTCTGAGCGACAATGGCTGACCGTCAGCAATGTTCTCGGGAGTTTCTCACAGAATTTATTACGCTGGACCCAGTGAAGTGCCTGCTACTCCCCTTTGCGAAGCATCAACTCCTTGCTCTAGGAATAGAACATTGCCCCGTAATACTTCAAGATCGCACTCTTCAACTCGTAAGAGAAAGGAGTTCCAAATGATGATTGCACAATTGACGGTATGAAGTTGGTAGGAAAGAAACTGGAGTCGCTACAGGCAGAGGGTGCTTTTCAGGTGTTTGGAAAACATGTACCTAATAAACTCAGAGACGTCTCTAGTTCACAAAACGCAATCACTCAGAAACTAATTTCCGACGTTTTATTCGAAGCGAAGAGACATTTTCAAATTGTTGATATGACTAGCCAGCGACAAAAGGATTTTGATTTAGTAAATGGACGGAATTGGCGTCAACAGAATATGCCTCAACAATTGAAAATGCCACATACTGTTTCTTCACAAGTTGAAGAATACTACTCCTTCTCGTAGCAGTCGCAGACTATGCCACATAACTACGTCCCAGAACAACTTACACACACTCAGGAGTATGAAACAATTGGACAAATTCCGGCTGTTTCTCGCAAATTCATCTCTTCCACTGTCATCAATCATCACTTCCATTTCAACCAAACTGAAGCACCCTGCAACCCTTTTCATTCTGCTTAGCCTAAGTTTTGTGAAACAATGGTGTTACTTTCAAGGTTCATATAAATATAAATCTTTTGTAGACAATAGCATTATTACTTACCTTCAAGTGTTCCTTCTTCAGCACATTGAAGATAGCTTCGCATGTTTCGGGAATGATTTCACTTCACGATTGTTTTAATATAATTGTTGTGAATTCTAGGTCGTTGCAACTTCTGCCAGTTGCCAAAAATCAAAAGTTGCTGTTAGCCTTTCATGTAGTGATATTGCTGTCCTCATACAAGTATTTTCTTTGATATGCGATGTCACTAATTCCAATAAATATGTATACGTGTCTATGTCCATCCTCAAGTAGTTCCAGCAATTATTAGGTTCATCGCGTAATTCACACAGTAATCTAATATGGGAAAAGTGCTGCCTTTTTAGAAGGCGCTTCCGCGACCACTTTAAAGGCCGGGTACTTCTGAGACATTCCAATCTTTTATTTTTCTTAATAAGACAGCAAACCAAAATTGACCAGAGTAGTACCTTCTCCATGACGATGTCGCTAAAACTGTGCGAAATATACAGACATCTCTGCACCATGTAAACACTCTAAAAATTGCAACGTTTTTATTCCATCCTAAGACTGCGCAAATAAAAGGTTGTGCAAAACGTAACATCAGACCGGCCTTTAAGAGAAATAAACCTATGCACACCTCGGTGATCCAATGAGAATAAAATTACATTAATTTATCAAATGGGCAAACAGTTAACACCGAAGAAATTTATAAAGAGTGGGTTAGCACAAAAGTGCAATAAATTGAAGTTTCATTGGAAATATCCAAACTATTATTTTGCTATTTGATATTTTTCTTTTTTTTCGATCTTGGCCGTCTAGGGACCGCGTTGAACAATTGTTCAATGTACATTTCTCCTTTGCGTTCATCCTCTTTTCTCTTGCAAATATATCTTCATCCTCTCTCTTTGCTGCTCCCTTCGATCCACACTGTTTCAACTCAAAACAGTGTGGTCAACTCAACTCAAATCCTTCAAAATGGAGAATTTTATCTCTCATCAGGTCTCTGTTATGTCTTCTTCTCCAATATCTAACTCCACTAAGGTTGCTTTGACATCTTTGAACCATATAATTTTGGTTCTGGGGTTTTTGTCAAAAAATATGAATACTTTCCTTGTCAGCCTTTCATCATTCATTCTTTTCAAATGTGCATAGAAGCTTAACCTTTTCTTCCTTATAGTATCTCCCACTTCCTTCAAAACTTTGGTGAGCTGCTTCAGTTTACCGGGCTTCAAGAGCGGGTTAATATTTGAAGTTCCAAAGAAATGTATGCTGTTTTTCTTTTGTTTAGAGAATTTTGAATTTCATGAACGACTTGGTGTTTCCGAGTCTGCAGAATCCTTAGGCCTGATTGCGCCGCCATTCATAGAAACTTACATCGTGCATAGTTGTTTGAAATTCAGGAGGGAAATGGATTTTTGGGTCATTTCGAGGTTAAAACTGGGATTGTAAGTTCCAGAGTGTGTATTCAGCCGCTCCTAACATGGAGGACAGACGCTGTTTGTAGCCGCTTGAATAAATAGTAGTATAAAAAAATGCGCAATTTGTTTTTATATCTATTTTTTTTGGTCACCCTAGACTGGACTGCCCAGCACTCATAAAAATTAGAGGGAACACTGCTGTCGAGTATCTCGCGCTACGCGTAGTACGTATTGATAATTCACTCTGCTTGAAGTGCATATAACGTTCTTCAAAGTGATTGGAGTGATTGGTGATTTTAAAATTTGGTAAATGTCATATGGTGTACTGATGGTATGTTGAATATTTTAGTGAAAAATTATAGTATTTAAAATTTTTTTGTTTATTAAAATTAAAATCTTAATGTGTTTAAAACATTGCAAAACACCTCAATATATATATTGAGGTGTTTTTTTTAAGCAGAGTGAATTATCAATACGTACTACGCGTAGCGCGATATATATATATATATATATATATATATATATATATATATATATATATAAGTGTGTATGTGTGTTGTATTGTTTTCTCGGGGATTCCGCGTTGATGTTGAGGGTTGGTTCTGAAAAGAACCGGATTCTCGAGGTTTCCGCGAACTAACATTCGCCATTCTCAAGAGATATATACGTCCGTGCAGGTCAACCGTTAGACGCATACTGAGAGGTCGTTCGTGCGATGCGACTACTTATAGGCTGTCTCGTTTCTATAAGTAGTCGCATCGCACGAACGAGCTCTCAGTATGCGTCTAACGGTTGACCCGCACGGACGCATATATCTCTTTAGAATGGCGAATGTTAGTTCGCCGAAACGTCGAGAATCCGGTTCTTTTCAGAACCAACCCTCAACATCAATGCGGAATCCCCGAGAAAACAATACAACACAGGTATCTATCCGCGAAAACCTCAAATACAACATATATATATATATATATATATATATATATATGTATGTATTTATATATATATATATATATATATATATATATATATATATATATATATATATATATATATATATATATATATATATATATATATATATATATATATATATATATGTATATATATATATATATATATATATATATATATATATATATGTATATATATATATATATATATATATATATATATATATATATTGGGTATTGATGAAGACGTAACGTAATACTGAGCGTTATGTCAAGTGGATTAACTGTAAGTGTAGTTAGTTTCAAAGAATACTGCTTAGATACAGCTGAAATGTTCATCACACTGTACCCGTAGTATTGTATGCCATCCACCATATATAAAGTCTTATTTCATGGTCCGCTAATTTTTGAATGGGCTTCGTTGCCCATTGGAGAAATGTCGGAAGATGCATAAGAAGCTTGGAACAAAAGTACCACGAGAATTTCTCACGAAAATCATCCAGAGAGAAGGCAATCACAGCAGATGTTTTCATCTTTATTGTTACGTCTACATCATTTACGTCATCAGTTATCAGTTACGTCTACATCTTACGATTTATCTTCTTGTTACGTCACATCCATTCACGACAAACATGGGATGACGCTATCGTACGGACGTTTCGACTAAGATTTACGGTATTGACAATTCTGTTAGACTTTCCTCTGATTTAAGCGATTCAGATGTAACTTTTGAAGACGGTGACGATTCAGACTGGAATCAGCGGCTTCAAAAACAACCAAAATTCCAATTTTGGAAATAAATAGTAAGCATAACAGAAAACACTCGCCATCTTGTATTCACAATTTTGTTTTACAAAAAATTCAAGGCAACCTCGGAAAACCTCTTATAATACATTGGAGAAAATCAATCAAATTTTTGGGGCAGTCATCCACCATTTTCGATCAGCCATTTTGTTTTCGAAAAGCTAAAATATCAGATTCGTGATTAGCGACCTCAAAAAATTCCATATAGTACTTTGGATTAACTCAATCACATTTTTGGGGAAGTCATTCGCCATTTTGGATCAGCCATTTTGTTTTTGAAACAAATGATATCGGATTTGTAATTAGCGTCCTCACGTACTCCACATACCAAATGTCTTGAAAATTTTACACCAACTTCTATTTATGATCTAGTTTTTTGGATTCTGGTCCACTGTGCGACGTTCTTTTCTCGGACTCGGAGTTTTTTTATTTTGACCCCTTTTCTTATTTGTGCCAAACATTTCGGGATTTCTTAAGAAATTTGAGGAGCTCAGGATAGATACCATACTTTTTCAGGTGTAACAAATGAAAACATTAAATAACTACTCCGACAAAGTGAAATACCGCCGACAAAGCAGAAAGCTCGGCCGTCCCGATTTTTTTTCTTTTTCCCTTCGTCTCATCGGTGAAGTCTAATTTTTCGCATATCTTTCTAATTTTTAACTTTACAGCAAAATTTGATAAGGATTTTCCAAGATAGAACTGTAAGAGTTCTACCAGAAACTTCAAACAGAACTATTGGGCGTTTTTTTTCTTTTTTACTTCGTCTCATCGGTTAAGCTCAATTTTTCGTAAATATTTTCAATTTTTAACTTTACAGTAAAATGTAATAGGGATTTTCGATAGAACACTAAGAATTCTACCGGGAACTGCAAACAGAACTATTGCGCGAAATTTTGCACAAAGTACTCTAGAACTATTTCATATCTACCAGGATGTAATATTATTTTTTGAAAATTCGGTAGGACTACTTCATAGGACTATATGTTACTATTAAAGGCTAAAATTTAAAGTTAAAGTTTCTGTTGAAAATGAGGCGAATACGTCCCTGTAGGTTTAGAACGCAAGCCCTATGCGAGCCAATGGGCTTACGCCAACATTCTATGATCGCGCAAATGCACGAGGAGTTTAAATTTATATATCGTATAAGCAGTGTAAAAACAAAATACAATCAATAAAAATCAATAACCGAATGTATAGAGTTGAAAATAAAGTACAAGTGACAAATACATGTAACAGTGTTCTTTTAACGATAATATTCACATTTTGGTGCCGAAACCAGGGAAGATAACGTATAAAGTGTGTGAGTGTTATAATCAGAACCATAACGAAGAAAATGGATTTGTCATTAAGAAAAACGTACCGCAAACAACAAACGCTAATAATTAAAGAAGCAGAGGCGCTGATGAAGGAAGAAGATATTGATGTGGACAATATTCCAGTAGTTATTGAACAACAACATTGCTGAGAAAAGTGGCTAAAACCATCGAAAATAGGAAACGAAGAAAATGTTTCAGAACAAATTTGCTGAGAAATAAATTTTGTACGATTTGTAAGTTTGTCCACATCCTTTCCCATTATTTTTCCTTTTTCAATTTGAGATAAGTTCATTTTCTCAGTTTTTAACATACAAACTTACAAATCGGGTTATCTGTGCTATAATACATGATATGTATAGGTAACCCACCGTACGCATTATGCGCATGCGCATTGGTGTTGACATAACACCTCCAGTGGCGTGTAAATCGTTGGATACGCATTATTATTTAAGGTGACGACGACGAATTCAAATAACAAGTTTATTATTATTTTACAAATCTATTTAAGGATAAACGAAACATAACGCATTATTTAAGGTTAGTACGAAGAATTTATTTGACAAGTTGAAACTTATTAGACTCTTGGTTTAACCCCGGTTAGATTAGGTTGCCCGCCGCAAAGCGGGCAGATAAATCAAGACAACATATACGCGTCAGCGCGAACTCTCGATTCAATATACGACAAAGTGTCAAGGGCCATTAGTTTAACCCTGGTTAGATTAGGTTTTCCGAAGATAAATTAAGACGACATACGCGCGGCAGCGCGAACTCGATCCAATATAGGACAAAGTGGCAAGGACCGTTGGTTTTACCTTGGTTAGATTAGGTTGTCCGCCGCGAAGCGGGAAGATAAAGGTTAAAGTTGTTGGGGTTTATTATCATTTTAAAGAATTTTTATATACTCCCTTCAAATTTATTTTCCCAACGCCTTTGTGTTTTGTCGCCAATGCGCATGCGCATAATGCGTACGGTGGGTTGCCTATACATGTCATGTCTTATAGCACAGATTAACAAAAAATGGGTTATTTACTGGTGCTAGAGTTATGCACATAGTGGAAATTCGATTTTCTTTTACAGAGTTTTTCTATTGCTTTTCACTATTCGTCAAATGGATTTCCCTATTTGGCACATGACTTTCACATTTTTCAAATATATTTCACTATATATCAAGCAGTTTCGCTTTACATCAAAGCAATTTCCTTATATGTCAAATATATTTCCCTGTCAGTCATAATGGAAGAAAATAATTTACAACGCAGGAAGTTGAAAATCAGTTATGAAGTAAAAGGCCTGATAATAGGGCAAATGAAGACTGGCTGTGTACAAGTCAGAGTGCAGTTCGGTGTAAAAGATAATACGGTAAGAAAAATTTACTCTACCTACAAAAATTCTGGAGAAACAACAAAAAACATACCGGTCATAGGAAACAAGTATTGTCTGAAGCACAGAAACAACTGTTGTGTGATTGGGTAGACACGCAGCTTGCACTTTGACTCTTGCAAATTTGAAAGCCAAATCTTTTGAGGAATATCCAGATTTACATTTTTCGATCAGCACTATTAATAGAGCTCTTTAAAACGCATAACTAACGTTCCCGAACGAAGGAACAGTCCGGAAGTTATCCAGAGTAGGTTTCAATATGCCGTCCAGTATAACCGAATCACGGGAGATAGAGAAGATTTTTTTTCTTACAATTCGACGAATTTGGAATTCAAGTTTACTCTCGTGTTTCTCGTGGTAGGTCCACCAAAAACACTTCGGTATATAAACAAAGCTCAAGTTAGACGCCGAAACTATTAAATTCTTGCAGCTATGAGTATTAATTCGCTGTACTTATTTGAAATCCTAGACAAGGCCCTACAATTGACATCATTTTAAAGAATTTATTTTTAACTTAATTAACAGCCTTGCTCTTTATGGAATTGAGGGTGCTCACTTCGTGTTGGACAATGTTGCTTTTCATCGTAATGCGGAATAGGTAAACTTGATTTCAAACCACGGCCACAACTTATTATTTTTAACCGCTTACAGCCCATTTCTAAATCCTATCGAAGAAATATTTTCTGTTTGGAAAAACTCAATTAGACGAGCTAGGTCTCAAAATGAAGATCAATTGTACGCCGCAGTTCACGAAGCTTCAAATAACATCATAGCGGCACATTGTAATAATTTTATACACCATATGGAAACATATTTGAGTGATTATTTGAAAAAAAAATTAATTTTATCTTAAAAGTATAAACTTGTTTGTTGATAAAATATGTATTACCTTATTTTTATTTATAATAATTAATAATACACTGATTTGATGCCGTTTCTCAGCGTTATTACGAAAATATACAACAGAGGGAAAAGCATTTGACATATCGTGAATATGCATATATATATGAATTTATTAAAGTCATTTGATAAATAGGGAAAGCTTTTGATATAAAATTGACATGCGTGAAATTTATTTGACAAATAGGGAAATTCATTTGATGAAGAGTGAAAAGCAATAGAAAAACTGTATTGTTGAATTATATAAGGGCCGATTATCGTGAAAATTGACAGAACTGATTGAATTTACCCCGAATGTCTTATACCGATCTAAACTTCAGAGTCTATTATTAGGAAAATCCAGATTTTCAAAATTTTTGGCAGGTGCTATAGTTAGTTTATTATCCCTTTTCATTTGAAATGGTTTTGTTTGGCATTTGAATTTGCTGCTGCAGGGAGTTATTTAAAAGTATCACGAGCAGCAAAAAATGGCTAGGGACGCGTTGAGATGTTCTATGCAAGTATCTTGAAGATTTTATTTAGAGATTTAAAATGAACATTATGTTTTTTTGTAATAATTTGAATTCTATTGAATTTAATGGATCTCTAGATGTATTTTTTCTTAATTTCATAATTTATTTTAGAAAATAACTTTTTGTTTCAGAATATTTTTCTATAAAATGATAAATTATATTTATTTTGCCATTTTATTATTGAGCTTGCTTGAATATTAGATTTAAAGATATGCTACAAATTTCGATAAACAGCCTCGGAAATACGACGGAACAAAAAGACGACGACCGCTTCGAGAATGGACTA
This sequence comes from Phosphuga atrata, assembly GCA_944588485.1. Lineage (NCBI taxonomy): Eukaryota > Metazoa > Arthropoda > Insecta > Coleoptera > Silphidae > Phosphuga > Phosphuga atrata. Next base: position 23,838,530 of record OX155896.1, on the reverse strand, counting down.
TGAGACTGGCCACATGGAATATTTAAGGTCTAAGAGCCAAGCAAACTGAGGTCTTCCGAGAACTAAATCAACATAAAATAGATATATGTATACCCACAGAAACAAAAAAAAAGATAAAAGGGAGTGAAGAAATAGAGGATTACATTCATTTGTATAACGGGGTAGACAAAAGCGAAAGAGCAAAAAGAGGAGTTTCTATTGCTATTCACAAGAAATTCTGGAAGAACATTAAAAGCTGGGAAAAAGTAGATGAACAGATTATAACAATGGACATATATAAAAATGGCGAAACAATAGCTATTATAGGAATATATGCCTCAAGTGGCGATGCTGATGCCAGCACAAAAGATGCTTTCTATAAGAAATTAATGATGCTGTGATAAATACTGGTCACGCTAAGGAAATTTGTATACTCGGAGACTTTAACGCCAGTGTCGGAAAAAAAGAAAACAACACTGTGGTGGGGAGATATGGAGAAGAGCGGGTGAATAGCAATGCAGAAAGACTTGGACCTATGCCAAAGTTTAGATCTTAAGACTATGAATGGGTTCTTACAGCATAAAGAAATTCATAAATTTACATGGATACAACCAAAGAAAAAGCTGCAATCAGTCATTGACTATCTGATCCAGCCCCAAAATACAAAACATATGACTTAAGGGTCTATCGTAGCGCAGAATGTGCTTTAGACCTCTACATGTTTGTAGCAAAAATCACCATAATGTATAGAAGAAAAACTAATCTAAACAAAATTGAGAACGACATTGAATCCAGACCTAAAGTGACCAAATATAATATTGACAGCTTAAAGGACAAGTCTACACAATTTCTCTACAAATTGAGACTAGCTGAGAAACTAAGAAATATGGGAGAAACAGGTACAATAGAACAGTACTAGATAGCCAAGGCATGTATTCACCAAGCAGCAAAGGAAGCTTTAGGATACTGTGATTAGAACAGTAAATCGAATCCTGAATAGTGGACGAACAACATAAGAGACATTATAGATAAAAAGAAAAGGGTCTATATAACTTGGTTAAGAACAGAAGTCCAAGAAGACCGAAAAGCGTATGTCAAACTGAATAGAGAAACAAAGAGAATATGGTGAAAAAAGAAAAATGAACTCTGAGAAAGAAAATGTGAAGACGTAGAGAGGTATCTGGGAGGCAGTAGAGTACAATCATTTAGAGTTTATTAAAAATATGCGAAAAGAAAGATAAGAAAGGGGAAATATAAACCTGATTCAAAACCAAAAATGGGACAAACATCATAGGACGCTACTGACAGAAAACAAAAAAGAATTTTTAGGAGAGATTGACGAAGTTAATATCAATAACGAGATTGGAATACAGGCAATAAATAAGAACGGAGTAAAGAAGGAATTGAAAAATGGTAAGGCTCCTGGATCTGGAGACATCCCTATTGAGACATTAGACATACTAATTGGACATACTATAGAAAAGCTTGTAGATATTTTTAATAAATGTTTAATCGAAGGACAGGAGATCCCAAAAGATTGGAATTTAGCATACATCAGTTCCATCTACAAGGAAGGAGACAGAAAAGTATGTGGGAATTACAGAGGGATAAGTGTTACAAGCTCGGTGGGAAGGTTGTATGGTCGGATAATAAAGAAAAGAATTGAACTGGAGTATAAAGAGATAGAAGAGCAGAGTGGCTTCCGGGCAGGAAGGTCCTGTTATAAGGACAGGTTATAGGACAATATTTATACTCCCCAGCAAATAATAGAGAAAAGTGTAGCTCGAAACCTTCCTACTCATCGTGTCTTCATTGATCTTGAAAAAGCCTATGATACGGTACCTTTTAAATTGCTATTTAATATATTGACGAGAACGGACAGGATACGGAGAGGATATCAGAGCCCTACGCAATATCTACAAAAATCCACAGAGTGTAGTGAAGACTCAAATTTTCTTTTCAGAGTCATGTCGAGTAACAAAGGGCCTTAAACAAGGATGCTACCTTTCCCTACTCTTTTTAAAATTTATATTCAAGAAGTGCAACAAAAATGAAGAAAAAAATGGACAAAATAATTGCAAACTGTGAAGAAAATGTGGACTACATGTAAAGAAAACTTTAAAATGAATATGATTTGGCGGGAATGAAAATGAACGTAATCAAAACAGAATACTTAAGAGTAGGTGAAGAAGATGAAGATACAGATCTGCAGTTTAGACAGATAAGAAAATGCGAAGAATACAAATATCTAGGTAGTATTATATCAAAAAATGTCTCATGTCTGAATATCTAGGTTAAAACACATACCAAATGTAGAAATTAGGCGACTTAAAAATAGAATACACAAAACAACTGAAAGAATAGAAACAAGGCAGCTTATATGGTATGGACATATGAGGCGTATGGAAGAACACAGATGGCCAACAAAGGCCTTTAAATACTCTCCACCGAATAAGAGGAAACGAGGAAGACCAGCTACGATATGGTTATATATATATATCTCCAGACATATTGTTTTTTTCTCGATGGTTCAATATTTTTTTCTCGAATTTGTTTTCAAACATTGTTTTTAAATTTTCTCGGAGAAAAATTCTAGGCTACTTGCCTTCAACTATTACTTATTGTTAGTTGAAAATGTATTAAATTCATATAAATATTTCAACTAGAAAACGTTACAATCTAGTCAGGGCAGCTGAAGATCCTGAGAGTACAAAAAGTAAATCAAAGAAAAAAGATCTCTTGCAGTTGACGCTACCAAGTAAGGTCCTCTATATAAATTGGAAAGTTAATTTACAATACAATGTAGTTATTTGCTCTGGCTTCTCGGACAATGAAGCAATTTTGACCAAATTTTCTCAAAAAAAGAAACCAAAACCCAAAACTCACCGCTTGGGTAGAATATTTACAACGGAAAACTTAGTAAATTTCTCGCAATAAATATTACTCCATTGATTGGAACTATCCTTCCGGAGAGGTTGACCTTATTTTTTCAGATTTTTTAATGAAAGTTTCCTGTACCAGTAATACAGCGCTCCCCCTAACACCCATTAAGCCCGGGCGTCATAAACCTTGGATTACAGTGGGAATTGGAACTTAGTCCAAAAACATGCGTTCCTTGATGTACTTTAAAAAGTTCACGGTCTACCCTAAGGTCCTTAAGTACATCTCTCGATAACGAACTATTCTCTTAAAAATCATAAAATTGGATAAAAAACTTTTCAAAATCGCCTCTCAACTGCTGATTATGTCGCTAGAGAATTCTGGTCAATAGTTAATGATTTGAGAAATAAATCTCGTTCACCTGACCAAATTTGTCCTGATCTAAATGATTTGAACAACTATTTCGTAAATGTGGTCAAAAATATAACTTAATAAATTTAATATAAAAAAAAAATCTAATATATCTTGAAGTTTCAACCCTCTTTCTTTCCTTCCTGCTTCTCCTGTCGATAACTTGGAACTGTTAAAAGCCATAACAGCTATTAAAAGCAAGTCTTCCTACATAACCGATGGTTTAACGATTAAAGTATTTCTAAACCTTCCTCTTGAAGTAATGAATGCCATGTCCTCTCTATTCAATCAATCTTTCGAGAAGGGTATTTTTCCCCAGTGCCTCAAAACAGAAATTATTATCCCTCTACATAAGGAGAGCTGTTGCAACTACAGACCAATCGCCTTACTACCTGCTCTATCCAAGATCATAGAGAGGCTAGTCAAGGTACGTTTAGCTGCTGCTTCTCCAACCTACTATATCTAATGACCTTGCGGGTATTAAGTTATGGCACGACTCTAACTGTTTAGAATTAAGTACCAAGAAAACTTTAGTTCTAAAAATACACTCCAATCATATAAAGATACACTCCGGCCTCTTACACTTGACAACAACATCGTTAATTCTGTTGACTCAGTTAGATTTCTGGGCCTCATCATCGACAAATCACTCAAATAGTCTTCGCATGTGGAACTCTTAACAAAGAAGCTGTCTTCTCCTTGCTTTGCAATTAGGTCTATTTCCAGGTAGCTAAATCTCCAAACATCCAGAACTTCTTATTTCGCTCTTTTCAAATCTCATCTTCGACATGGCTTACTGTCCTCCGAACATTACAACCTTGTCCAACTTTATTCTATCTTCAAGTTACAAAAGAGAGTTATTCGCTATATCTTTGGATAGTAGAGCCCATTATCTACCTTATTTTAAAAAATTCAAAATTTGAACTCTTCCTTCGTTATTTATCCTGGAATCCGTTAGCTTAATGCATAAACGCATTCGTGCTTTTCGAGAGAAACCACAACACGTTCACAGTACCAGGAACTTGGATCCGGATATTTATTATTACCCTTACCTAGATCAGAATTGATCAAACACTCCATCTTCTACAATGCAAAAAAAATGTTATCTCCAATATATCTATCTCCAATAACTCCAAATTTTGTTCCACCGTCAAGTCGTATTTCCCAGTTTCCGTATCTGTCCGTTTTGTTTCTGTATATTTTGAACCGCACGCACACATATTTGTCTCAGCGAGCCACACTCGACGAGTAAAAAAATGTTTGTAATGTTTATAAATTTTGTATTTCTTATAGACATTCAAGCTTTATTATTATTATTTTTACAAAAAAGAAACAGAATAAAATATAGTTAGCTACAGATACAATATACAGTCTATATTGAGTCCACAGTCTATAAATGGCCAATGGACGTTATTTATTGAAATGTTTTTGTGATATTTTAAGAGTAGGTAATTATCCTTGTTCATTCAAAGGTAGATCAACAACAAACATAAACCATATATATGCATGTTCAAAAGTTATAGCATTCAGGAAAAAAGAAGATATCTTAGAAATATTATCAAAATTTGATAAAAAAATAAGGAAAATATTCAATAAAACCACACGAGAATATAACCAAATGCTAAGAATAAGAAAAGAAATAGAGAAATCTAGTAATATAATGAAATCTACAAGGAATGTAGTAAATCAAATTATAAATCTTAAGAAAGGAAAAAATAATACAGCTTTTCCAACAAAACAGAAGAACAACTTCTATGCTGAAAATCATATTCAACTATCTTACAGCATCGAACAATTGGAACAATACTTACAATCAGACATAATCAGCACAAACAATAATTCCTTATACATTAACCCAACAACGCGAGAGGAAATAGTGGACATTATAATTAATTTCAGCACTAAAAAAAGTTCTGGTGTAGATGAAATTCCAATAAGTGCTATAAAAGCTGTTAATCTGGATACAAAGCACCATTAAAATATATAATAAATTCGCCAATTAAATAGGGAGTTGTATGCATATAGATGTATATACCTATTAGCTTGCTTTCATTTTCAAAAATATTTGAAAAAGTAGTGGCTAGTAGGACTATTGACATAGAGGGGTGAAATATAGAAACAGCTTGATAACAGCTTGAAACAGCAGAAACAGCAATTTTGTCAATAATATTTTAGAAAACCTAGAAAATAAAAAAATCTGTGTGGTATTGATTTCTTGTTAGTAAATTAGATAGGTACGATCAGAGATATATTGCTCTTGATTGGTTCAAATACATACTTACAAAAGATTCTCAAACATACTTATCTGGTAGAACGCAGTAGACAAAACTGAACACAGAATGTGTTTATCTAACATCAAAGGTCAGAAGCACAAGATCCCACAAGAGATCCATAGGGATCCCACAAGGCATTATATTAGGACCATTGCTGTTTTTAATCTACCTAAATGACTTACCGTTGGCCTTAAAGCATACCCAATATGGGTTTATAAACTTTGCAGACGATGCAACACTATTAGTTGCAAATAAGAAAATGGAATGGAAATGGAAGAAGTAAAGGGAAGTAAAGGAAATAAAGAAGAAAAGTAAATTAACTACAAACCAGGATAAAACACACATAATAATTTTTAAAACAAACAGATCCAGTCTAAACCTAAACTACAAACCACAAATCAAAATAGACCAGAACATATTACATCTAATAAAACAAAGTGTGAAGCGTTTAGGTATACACTCCGATGACAATTTGAATTGGGAAACCCACATTCAGCAAATGGCTAACTATGGCTATATCTAAATAGGACAATATTTTCATAAAGCATTTTACAAAAGGATTTAAGTCCAAAAATACTAAAAACGGTATTATGCGAGCTTCCAATCTCACACCGTTTTTGGAATAGTATTTAGTATGCTGGTAAAAACATTATTAACGTATTTAAAACAAAAACAAGCATTAAAAATCATATTAAAGTTACAACTACAACCAGTCCTGCAAAGGTAAATATATTAACTGCCCGGTCAATATATCTATGAATAGGGTTGTCAACTCTTCAGTGCAAAAAAGGAGAACATTATTTATACATACACATACATTAGTGATATAGCAAATCCTGGATATCTGGTATATCTGCAAAGTTCACTGAAATTTTATTTATCTATTTACCAGAAAAATTACAAAAATATACATACACATATATATGTACATCTGTCCTATAGAGATGGTTATTCCATCAGTACATATGTCTGTATACAAAAAAATCTAAATTCACAAATATACCTAATTTAATATACAAATATAATTAGAAAAAATAAAAATTCTTTTAACAGTTTTTTTTATTACAAACTAGGGTTTTCAGTTCATTAGGCAACACATTATAATATTTAATAGCAATATAGCTAGATTTTTTATAACTAATATTTCCTTATTTCTTGTATTCACCGATACCTTCTTATATGATTCCTTACATTTATTATAGTTGAGTAGCAAAGAATTAACAATAAAAGTTTTATGTACATTCAGGGGAGGTTGTATGTTATTACATATTTTTTGAATTAGTCTGTTCTGTAATGCAACTAGTGGTTTAAGAGCATTACCATATGAGGGGCATATGGTAATGCTCAACCAAGAAGAAACACCATATTTAATTAAACTTTTAATTAGTACATGATATATAATTTTTAATGTTTTTTTTATCCATTTATTGACTCAATTTATAAAAAATAAAGACTTAGTATCTCAAATACAGCTATCTATATATATATATATATATATATATATATATATATATATATATATATATATATATTTTAGATTGTTCAATATTATAAATATTTTGGTATATATATATATATATATATATATATATATATATACATATATATATATATATATATATATATATATATATATATATATATATATATATATATATATATATATATATATATATATATATACCAAAATATTTATAATATTGAACAATCTTAATCTCTTTATTATTTATCACTAACTTTATATCACTTGGTAAACTATCCTTGTAGCATGCAAAAGTCATAAAAGTAGTTTTATCTATATTCAGCGAAAGTTGGTTTGCACTCAGCCAAAGACTCAATCTGTTTAACCATCCAGATAAATTCCATTCTACTTCATTCCACGTTTGTCATTTACATAGAACAGCTGTATCATCAGCATAGTATATTAGGGAGTTATTTGGTATGTTGAAAATATCGTTAATATACAAAATAAAAAGTAATGGACCTAAAATTGTCCCTTGTGGCACACCAACAGTTATGCTCTTGTGCACGCGTTTAATGTTCTTAAGTTCAATGTTATAAAAACATTATTTTAAAATATGGGAAGAATTGTCCAGCGATCAAAAATACGACGATCTGATAAACTTCCAACACTTTCTTTATAGTCCACCAAAAAGCAACACATTATTATGCCATTATTTTTTTCAACTCTATTATACAACTCTAGACTTGAAAAGCAAAATGAAGCAAAATTCAGAATACAAAATTCACAAATATTGAAGAAGAATGCGAATATATAAAGAGGGACTTACAATCAGCGGCAGATAATGTACTGGGTTATGAAGAAAAACGAGGAAAACGGAAAAAAACATACTAGCGGGACGAAGAAATTAAATACGAAATAGAAGAAAAAAGAAAAAGGTGCCATATATATTTATGCTCGAAAACTAGAAGACAAGATAAAATACAAAGAATCACAAAAGAGAGCACGGTAGAAAATAATCGAAAATAAGAACAATCAATTGGAAAAGACTTGTTCAAGACTCAATGCATACATTGGAAGAAGGAAGAGTACAGAAAGTTGGAGTCCCAAGGAAGAGTATTGAAAATATGAGAGGAGGCCGAACAAAAGACATATTCTCTTCAAAACGAAAATCAGAACATATTTATACAAGGATCTGTAAAAATTAAAAAAACGGTAGAGGCCCAGGGCAGGGTATTATTACTAATGAACTTTTAAAATATGGCACAGATAAACTATACGGGGTATTAAGTAATTTATTCAAAGGTGCCTTAAAAGCAAGAAGAATACGCAGATATGGAGGCAGAAGAACAAGCAGGCTTCAGACCAGGAAAATCCACAAACGACCCCCTGTTTACGCTAACTCAAATTTTAGAAAAGAAAGCAACACGAAATCAAGAAATACATCTCCTGAGCGTAGATCTGAAAAAGGCCTACGACAGTATACCTTTATAAAACTTTGGGAGACTCTACAACATAGCAACATAAACACGGAAATAGAAAAGCTATGAAAGTTCCACATCCAGAGTCAAAACCAACAAAGTTGAAACAGGGTTGCTTCAGGGTTGCAACTTAAACAGGGTTGCTGTATATCTACGACATTATTCAAAATTTACATGGAACACGTGCTGTTGCGCACATGGAAACGGGAATGCAATAGCATGGGAATACCAGTGGTTGACGACACGACAGTATATACCCTCTTTTGCGTGGATGACCAAGTAGTTATTGCACAAGATACAGATGACATGGAATATATGAGCCAAAAGCTCATCGAGGAGTATGGAAAATGGGGTCTGGATGTCAACATTACTAAAACGGAATATATGTGCACAGGAGGACAACAAGAAGGCCTACGACTAGCAACAGAACAGATCATCAACCAGTGCAATATATACAAATACAGGAATCAAATATGGGAATGAAAATATATAAGCACACCAGACGAAGCAATATCGAACAGAAACGAACAGGGAAGAAGAGCTACTTCTATGCTGAACAGTATTCTATGGGACAGAACCATGAAAATGAAAAAAGGGCATACAACTCAATCGTAAAAAGCATAATAACATATAGCTCGGAGGTGTGGCCGATAAAAGAAAAAAGAAAGCTAAAAGCCACAGAAATGGATTTCGGGAGAACAGCGGCGAGAAAATCCAGGAGAGATAGTCCCAAATGAAACTATTAGAAAAGAAATGGGAATACAACATGACATTATTGATGACATACAACTAAACGGCTTATATGGTATTCGCACTTCCAAAGAATGTCAGAAGAAAGAATCCCAAAGAAAGTACCAAACTGGAACTCACAAGCAAACCGAAAAGAGGAAGACCGTGCAGAAGCTGGAGAGACAGAGTGGACAAGGAAATTCGAGAGACGTATCTGGAAGAAGGCCTATTCATTCTTATAGAAGACCCTTCCATCGCTTGAAACTAATAAGCATGAAATTCGGGACACTGATTGAATTACAATTTGATACAATATGCAGCTACATATAACATTATTCGCAATATATTTTGTTTTTCCTGATGATATTCGCATCGCTGATTCCGAATCCATTTTTGTCAGCAGTGTGTTTCTGCATATTGTAAAATTATAACTATAATGTTGAACTACTGATATTTTTGAAGCCATAGATGATTTTTTTAACAGAAAAATTGTTTACAGTCGTGGAACTACAATACTGTAGATAATTTGACATATGCACTTGGATTGCAGATCTTCTGAAATCAAACAACTTCATTTAATTAACGGTTAACCATTAATTAACAGTTTTTTATCTTTTAAAACTTTTTGTGCATCAATGTTTTTTTTCGGATTTTAAATAATAAATAATTACTAGTTGCCAAAACATAAAAAGAGAACAATTTTAGTATAAATTGAAAAAGAAAGATAACAAAAATATTTGTTAAAAAAGAGGACATGGTCTCTTTAAAAGACACCAGTTGGCAACCCTATCTATAGAGCATTAATTTTTAATCTCAAACACAAAACCGATTTCATCAATAGTATAAACAATCACAACATAAATACATTGGAATATATACCACCAATCCATGGATTAACAATGACAGAAAAGGGACCTTACTATAGATATATAACATTATATAATCACCTACCTAGAAAATTAAAAGAACAGAACTTTAAGTTATTTAAAAAATTGTTATTCAACCGCTTAAAAATTTGGAACAATACTCATAACAATACTATTTTAATTGTATTAACATTTTAATTTAATTTTAATTGTATTAAGTTTTTGACACATTTCTAGTAGCTTGTAGGTTGATTATGGAAATAAATTGATTTGATTTGTTATATTCTTGGTAATCTGTGTTATTATTTGTCTATTTTCTTGTTAAAGATTTTTTGATTAATTAGTTTGTATTTAGTAACTGTATTTAGTATGATTACTGCAATCATTTTCACGAATATGAAAATGCTACTGTTTCGAAAATGTAAATTTCCTTTTTCCGTGTTTTCAAATATACTCGTATCAATTTGTATAATGGTACCACGTTAATAAGGCAATTATTGTTAATTTTAGATAAACATTAGTAATAGTTTATTTTTTTTAAGTTTAATTCAAATTAATAATTTAGTATATTATCAGTACATGTGGATCGTATTTTTCGGAATGGAATAGTTTTTGTGGATGGAAGAGTTGAAAAGAATGGAATATTTGTTGAAGGTGGAATAATTGATAAGGGTGGAATTGTATAATACATTTTCAAGTGTGTGATACTTGTGGCGCTTTCAGCGCCACATGATATATGTGGAACGTGCAGTTGTATATGAAAGAGTAAGCAGCATCGCGAGATGCGCGATTCTTGTGGCGCTCTCAGCATCAGCTTAAGGTGTATGCGTGTGTGCACAATAAGAGGAGTTGCAAGAGGTACAACTCCTGCTAAACAAAATATTTGCTAATAATTCAATCATTTTAAATGATTTTAATGCTGTCACGTTTGTAAAATAATATAATCAAACACTTTTGAAATGAACTTAATCATATAGTGTTGCCATTTGTCTGAAATCAAAGTTACTATATCTAACGATGTGATATTAGTTACAAAGGCTTACATGGACGAAACAAAAATCAGCTGTGACGTGAAAGTTACTAAAAATCTCACTAAAAATGCCATAACCTTTAAATTAATTAAGTGTTATTGATGCTGTCAACTTTGACGTTAAACATAACCAACATATTTTTTTAATCAAGTTGGTATCTTGTGTTGTTGAGTTACCAACATACTCAAACATAATCTCACCAACTTTGTCTTTAAACTTTGCCTTGATTTATCTGCCCGCTTCGCGGCGGGCAACCTAATCTAACCGGGGTTAAATCAACGGTCCTTGCAACACTGTCCTATATTGGATCGAGAGTTCGCGCTGCCGCGCGTATGCTGTCTTGACTTATCTGCCCGCTTCGCGGCGGGCAACCTAATCTAACCGGGGTTAAACCAACGGTCCTTGCAACACTGTCCCATATTGGATCGAGCGCTCGCGCTGACGCTCGTATGTTGTGTTGATTTATCTGTCCGCTTCGCGGCGGGCAACCTAATCTAACCGGGGTTAAACCAACGGTCCTTTGTCACATTGACCTATTTTTAATCGATAGTTCGCGCTGCCGCGCGTATGTTGTCTTGATTTAACTGTCCACTTCACGGCGAGCAACCTAATCTAACCGGGGTTAAACCAACGGTTCTTTTTCACATTGACCTTTATTGAATCGAGAGCTCGCGCGTCTTGGTCTTCATCGGATAAATCAAGAGCAGATAAATCAAGACCACCAGATATATCTAGACCAGATATATCAAGATATACACATAAGATACCACACGCGCTGCCGCGCGTATGTGGTTTTGGTCAGAAAAGAAAATTCTGTGTCAAAGCTATCGGCCACGAAAATACCAAAATATAAATTTCAATAGAAAAATCTATAAGCTATGCCGGCCTGAAAGAATTTTGAATACAACTGTCGAAGTTTTCAAACTATAGTTATTTGAATGTCTGACCTCGCGTGCGACTTTGAGTTTCAGGGGCGGCGACCGCCGCCAGATAAAATATTATAATAAATATAACAATTAAATAATAATATAACAATATAACAAATCCAGATATGTCAATCACGAATTTCAACTAAAACCGAACACTAAAATTTCAAAATATGCAAAAATTGCGAAAAAATGTATTAACATTTGAGGGATTTTAATGAAACTTTTACTGAATGTGCGTATGCACCAGAAGTATCAGTTGACAAAATTTGAACGCTTCCACTCCAATGGGGACGTCGTGAGGAATGATTTTTTCTTCAAAGCTTACTTGAAAATATCTCGTGAACGCCTCAAGATACAAAATTATAACCGGGATATCCGTATGTCAGATGTCGATGTCTACAAAAAAAGTATTTTTAGCAAATTTTGTAAAAATCTTCGGTTTAGTCGCAAAAGTAAAAAATATAAAATCCAAAAATTTATTTAAATTAATAATAATATTAATAATAATAAAATTAATCCCTTCTCTGAATTTCGTTTTTCAATTTTTTCGTTTGAAAAAAGGATGGATTGGAAAGATGAAAATGACACAATTTTTAGATGAAAATCTGCTCTATAAAACAGTGTAAATGCATGTTTGGTAGACTTCGGAGACTTGGAAAAAAATATATATTTGTAAATTTTCAATAACTATTTCTTTATTAGAAAAAATTATGTGCCCAGGCTATCGGCCATGAAAATACCAAAACGTCAATTTCAATAGAAAAATGTATAATCTATATAGATCTGAAAGAAACTTAAATATATCTCTTCATTTTAGTTTTCATTTTATAGTTATTTGAATTTATTAATTTCTGTTATGTTCGAGTTTGAGGGGCGTTTGGCGACCGCCGCCAGATAAAATATTTTGCAAAATTAACTGAAGGATATCATAGACCGACTAATTCTCTACAAATTTGTGATAACAATGATCACAATAAAATGATAAAAAGATGAACAATAATATGATAACAATAAAATTTATTGTTCCACGTCAATCACGAATTCCGATCAAAACCGAACACGAAAATTTGAAAATATTCAATAATTGCAAAAAAATACATTAATCCTTGAAGGATTTCATTGAAACTTTTACTGAATGTGGGTATCTATCAGAGATATCATTTGACAAAATATGAACGCTCCCACTCCAATTGGGACGTCGTGAGGAATGATTTTTTCCACAAAGCCTATTTGCAAATATCTCGTCAACGCCTCAAGATGGAATATTATAACCAGAATATCCGTATGTAAGACGTAGGTGTCTACAAAAAAGTATTCTTTGTAAATTTTGCAAGAACCTTTGGTTTCGTCACAAAAGTAAAAAATATAAATTCCCAAAATTTATCAAAGGGGAATCTTCCCTGAATTTCGTTTTTCAATTTACACGGGTTTAATTGAGCTCTTCCACCAAAACGCTTCGTTTTGGAAAAATGAAAATTACACAACTTTTAGATGAAAATGTGCTCTATAAAATAGCGCTAAGTGGATGTTTCTTAGACTTCGGAAAATTGGACAAAAACATATATTTGCAAGTATTTCTATATTAAAAAAAATCCTGTGTCAAGGCATTCGACCACAAATATGTCAATTTCAATAGAAACATGTACAATCTATTTAAAAATTATGTAAACTATATAAAACTAGCGTTTGTTAAAAGAAAGTGCGCTCTATATATCTGTGTTAAAATTATTTCATGCAAACCCAAGGAAATGAGGCATTTTTAAACGCTTGTCATGTCGTAGCTATCAGCCGCAAAAAGTTTGCATGAAACACATTTTCAATAAGCAAATTTCAATAGGCCTCAATGAGCACTATTTGATTTTAAAAAGAAAATCCGGATAAATTTCGCTATGGCTTTTCCTTCAGCCGTCAAGTGGTAGAACTGACCGTTTTTAAACAATAACTCTTTTGCTATACACGCTAGGAAGTCGAGGAATACACCTTCAGATTCCAAATTATATGTGTAATTTTTAACTATTCTTGTAGAAAACTCGTAATTCTCACCGTTTGGAAAATGGATTTTAAATCACCAGATGACCGAAAAACTTACATCGTCCCCCATGTAAAATTAGCTGAATCACGAATCTCCAATCAGAAATTTGTAAAACAATAGCTTTCTTTTATAAAATCAGTAAAAACTCTAATCAAATATGGCCGAGCTTACTTATACTCACGTAAAAGTGTGAATTTGCTGGAATATTCAATTGTTTCTAATGTAGAATTTTCCAACTTTAACAAATCTGAGAATTAAAATTTTCCCGGACACCATTTACCACGGAAAATGGAAGGAAACTTCTGTGGGGCGGAGATGATTATGCAACCGTTGCTAGCCACCCCGAATCTTGGCAAATGAATTGCAATTAAAAAAAATCCTGGTAAAACGGTTTGCAAAGGAATGATAAAATTTGCTCCGCTGGTAGAGGAAAGTTTACTCTATCGATTCATGCTAGAAGAATTTATTAGAAATGTAGGGAAAAGAAAAACGCAAATGTTTGAAAATCAAGTAAACAGAAAATTCATGCAACATATTTTAATAGAACTTGATGAGATGTATTCGAATTTGAATCGAAAATGTTAATAAATATTGAAATGGCTGTTCCTTCCGCAGTGAAATGGTAAAACTGACAGCTTTTCGCCAATAACTCTGTTGATATACATCCGATGAAGACGCTGGTTGTACCGTTGGAATCTAAGTTCAATTTAAAAGCTCCAATTATTCTTAAAAAAAATTGGAAATATATTGCGGATTATGAAATAAATTTTGGAATTCAAATGTGAACTGTTTCTGATGTAAAATGGTCTGAATTTTAAGAATCTGCTAAAAGGAAAGTGTAAAAACTTCGTTTTCTTGTAGAAATTTGTGATAAATTGCGAATTTTGACGTTGCTATGTGTTGCTAATCAAGAGCCAGAGTCGCCGAAATGTGCAATTTAGAGATTTCAAGATATCTCTTTGAATTTGATTTGAATTTCAACCTAACATTGAGCGAAAAATCTGAATTTTGATTTAAATTCTTTTCTTTAATTTTATCTTTTCACAAGCACACGAATAATCATAAACGGATAAACTTCAACAATGACATTTCCACATAACCTGAGCGAAAATATTGTCAAAATGATCAGCTGTAAGTGTAAATTTGCGATTCCGCGGCAAGCAATGGTCTTAGTTTTTTTTGACCTGGAGTGCGAATCCGTTGATGGATTTGAGAAATTCAAACGCCATACTGTTGGCCTTTTCACTGGGCATGCACTTGTCGGACTGGAAATGTAAATTTTCTTTTACGCGTTTCCGTTTGAAGAGGTAAAAAAAAGTGACTTTGCGAATTTGGGCCTGCGAAACGTCCCCGAAGCTGTAATGCGCCGAAAGAGGTGTGGTTCGAAAGTAGACACGTGGGGCTATAATCCCTGAAAAGAGCAATACAATTCTAAAACATTTCACTGAATATTGAATTTTTCAATTTGCTCAATTTTGAAAAATTCGTGTCGAGTTTGGACAGGCGTCGAGACCCCCAAATGAGATCGAGCGGTGTGTCATTACTATCGCCTTATAGACCCTTTCTTTCTCTATTTACAAACCGCCACCGCGACGCCCCGCTATTTAATTTAGTGAATCCCGCAGGATTCTCGCGTACGTCTGCAAAACATGGTTTTTCGGGCGTCCCAGCGCCATCCAGTGCGCAATCGCAAGTAAACTCCAAAACAAACTTAAAGGCACTATGCCGAATCGAATGGTGCCAGTACGGTCCCGATCCGACTGTTGGGTATCCCAGGAGAGGGATCCCCGCAAATTAGGTGAAAAAAACACCGCGTTTTTTCGATTTTTGTGTTAAAATTGACCCAGAGCGGGAACAGGATGCCGAAGGTAACAGATTCTTCCAGCGCCGGTTGCGGGTAAATATCTCGCATCGAACGAACCGGTTTGGAGACACGGCGCTCTTCTATCAAGAGAAAAAACGGTTTTTTTTCGATTACATTTTTCGCCGCACCGGGTGAACCGACGGTCGCGTACTTTTCCGCATGACGTCAAAAAACGTGAAATCGAAGCGGCAAAAGGACGCAGTAAAAAAATTGAGCCGCGGGCCAAAATTGCTCCTCAAAGGTGCTAGAAACGATCTCCTGTTTTTGGCACCTGGAGGACGCCGTGTGGTACTTACGTGGGGCAGACGGACACGGGTCGAAAGCCCGTTCAGTTTTAAAACAGAAAATTTCCCGTTTCGACGCGCAAGAGGAACGGAGTTTTTGAAGAAAAAGTAAAAAATTTTAAATGCACCTACAGCCGTCCCCTGCGGGGGCGGAACTTTGTAAGGCTCGTCTAAAAAAACCTAATTTTTTGTTCAATTCACCTGAAAAAAATCAAGACGTAAACCGCATTTATACACAATTTTTCTTAATTTTAAAAAATCTTGATTTTTTGACCCCTTTTTAGTTCAGGGAAGGTACCTTACTCGATTAGTATATTTCATTAGTATATTTTAGTATATAAATTAATCCTTAACCAAAATATTTTCCATAAGTATATTAAAAGGTCCCTATGACTTTGTTGTGGGCTGGGACAATAATACAATGTATTGAATTAGCTGTCCCCATTATCAAGCCACTAAAAATTTTAACTATAAATAACAATTTTAATAAATCTCAAAATTTACATCAATCACACACATCACTTAAATTTATCACACTTCTCGTTACAGTTTATGAAATAATATTGGATTGTTTGTACACAAATTACAGGAATTTTAGTGGACAGTAGCTACTGGTTTTGGAAAGAGAATGATTATTTACTTTAACATAATTTACAAAAATTTCAAATTTCAATTTCAAAAGTAAAATGCAAAAGGAATAAGTTTGCAGGGCATTTAAGAACTAGGGCATCCAAACCGGTTAAAACCGAACGGGGTTAACAAGGTTTTCAGTTATTTACAATTCTGTTTTCTGTTATATTTACGATACCGTGCTCTTTTTCGAAAAACCGAATGTCGGATCATATATATATATATATATACACCACGGGTTACCTTTAGAGTGACGAAAAAAATGTCAAAAGGGAATTTTTATTGATTTCGTAGGGCTGACACAGTGGTTACAAATTCCTTTTTATCAAGGTCATAGTTTATGTTTTCTCGAGGTCATCAATGGTTTTTCAAATAGAAACATATTATTTTTTTATCAAGACAATGTCGCCACTGTGCAGACTAATCCAGCGATCCTTGACATCATGCCCTTGATATGGGTTTTCACCAAAATTTATTGTTAATAAAAATCGAATGGATATCTATATATAATATAAACCATATATATATATATATATATATATATATATATATATATATATATATATATATATATATATATACCGGGTGTCCCATTTTAATTCGCCAGTAGCGATAATTCTGAACCAGTGCATTGAAGCAAAAAGTGTTGTATGAATAAAAGTTACCGGTTCTGTAGTTTAACTAGATTAGATATTACCATACTAGAGCAGATGTAATTAGATCAGAAGTAATACCGGACTAGGTCCGGCTAGTAAATCAGGTCAGACCTGAGATGAGAAACGCTACGTTAACTGAAATACTTTCAAGTTTATTATTGAAAAATAATAGATAAGAAACGCCGCGTAATCAATTTCGTGAGATAAGAAATGCATGTAAAACAAATCGAATGTCTAATTGAGTTAGTATGCATATTTCTTCATCACTAATCTCTTTAATTATAAAACAAATCTAATATTCAAATTATGCTAAATGAGCTATTATAATTTATTAATATTAGGAGTTTTTTTTATCACAAAATCGAAAATCCAAATTATAAATTTAGTTATGTTTGAATTTAAATCTATTAAATTAAATTTAAATGTACTAGTACATAATAATCTTTTTTTTTTTAAGTGAAATAGTGATGAAGATGGAATAGTTGTTATGGGTGTATTTGTTGTTTTAGGGTGGAATAGTTTTAGAGGCTGAAATAGTTGATGAGAATGGAATAATGTGGAGAATTTAGAAGTGCACTCCACTGCTGACGATGAAGGAATCATGTGGTGTTTTTTATCTGGCAATTGTTCTGCCGCTAGGCGGTATGCAACCCTGTATGCAATCCTATATGGAAAATTTAAAAGTGTAAAAGTGCCACTGGCGCTTTCATCGCCACCTGGTGTGGCATGTGGTAGACTATAGTTTATTGTAAATATGCTGCCAGACTGTGCCAATCAAAGCGCTTTAGAAGCGTTGCCTAGCAATAGAGTTTTTGAAAGAATATGCCATTCAAAACCCGCTTTATTTTTAAATTTCACTCAATACTGTACAAATAAATTGAGGCGGTAGAGTCTTTTAATATTTCGATAAAAAATGTATTGTGCCACATTCCTTAAGCTTTTGGCTCTTGATTTATCTGATCAAGACCACATACACATACGCGCGGCGCTGCCGCGCGTTTGTCGTCTTGATTTATCTGGTTTACCACATACCCGTGGCGCTGCCGCGCGTATGTGGTCTTGATTTATCTGATCAAGACTATACGCGCGGCAGCGTATGTGGCCTTGATTTATCTGCCGCTTCGCGGTGTGCAACCTAACCTTTTTAAATGAAAATCTACTCTATCGCGTGTTAAGTGTTAAACGCATGTACGGTAGAGTTTGGAAAAATGGAGAGAAAAAGATTTGACAAAACTTCAATTTTTTTTTCAAAATTTCTGTATTTACAAAAATTCTGTGTCAAGGCTATCGGCCACGAATATACGAAAACGTCAATTTCAATAATAAAATGTATAATGTATATAGATCTGAAAGAAATTTCAATATATCTCTTTAACGGTTTGCTTTGGAAAGATGAAAATTACACAATTTTCAGATGAAAATCTGCTCTATAAAGTAGCGCTAAAGACATGTTTGGTAAACTTCGGAGACTTGGAAAAAAGAGTTGAAAGCAAGTTTTCAATAAATATTTCTTTATTAGAAAAAATATGTGCCCAGGCTATCGGCCATGAAAATACCAAAACGTATAATCTATATAGATCTGAAAGAAATTTCAATATATCTCTTGCAGTTTTCATTTTCTAGTTTTTTGAATTTATTAAT
Source organism: Phosphuga atrata (assembly GCA_944588485.1). Taxonomy (NCBI): domain Eukaryota; kingdom Metazoa; phylum Arthropoda; class Insecta; order Coleoptera; family Silphidae; genus Phosphuga; species Phosphuga atrata. The sequence goes on along the minus strand of OX155896.1, from coordinate 23,819,382 downwards.
TTCTGTTATGTTCGATTTTGAGGGGCGGCGGCCGCCGCCAGACAAAATATTTTGTAAAACTAATTAAGGGATATCATATACTGACTAATTTTCTACAAATGTGGGAAATTTTATTGTTCCACGTTGTGTGAAACTTACTAAAATAATTTTTTAAACAAATCCAGACATATGAATCACGAATTTCAACCAAAAACGAACACGAAAATTTCAAAATATTCAAAAATTGCAAAAAAATATATTAACACTTTAAGGATTTCAACAAAATTTTTACCAAATGTGGGTGACCACATGAAGTACGCGCTAGCCAAATTGAACGCTCCGCCTCCAATGGGGACGGCGTGGCAAATGATTTTCTCTTCAAATGGATTTTGCAAATATCTTGTCAACGCCTCAAAATAGAAAATTATAACCGGGATATCCGTATGTAGGAGGTCGGTGTCTACTAAAAAGTATTCTTTGCAAATTTTGTAAAAACCTTCGGTTTAGACGCAAAAGTAAAAAATATAAAATTCAAAAAATTTTAGAACCTTCTCTGAATTTCATTTTTTAATTTACTTAGGTTTTGTCAAAAATCTCCGCCAAAACGGTTCGCCTTGGAAAGATGAAAATGACACAATATTTAGATGAAAATCTGCTTTATGAAAGAGCGCTAAATGGATGTTTGGGAGCCATCGAAGAATTGGATAAAAAATATATATTTGCAAGTTTTTAATCATTATTTCTTTATTATAAAAAATCCACGAAGATACCAAAACGTCAATTTGAATAGAAAAATTTATAATCTATATAGATCTGAAAGCAATTTCAATATATCTGTTACAGTTTTCAATTTATAGTTATTTGTATTTATTATTTTTTGTTATGTCCGAGTTTGAGAGGCGGCGGCGGCCGCCAGATAAAATATTTTGCAAAACTAACTGAGGCACATCATAGACTGACTAATTCTCTACAAATGTGTCAAATTTTATTGTTCCACGTTGTGTGAAACTTACTAAAATAATTTTTAAAATGAATCCAGACGTCAATAAAGAATTCCAACATGTTACGGCAGCCACCGCCAGATCAAATATTTTTCGAAAATGATTTGATAGATATTGAGGTGTTAGACAGATCGACTTTTTCTTTAGAAGCGTGTACAATTTTATTGTTCCACATGCTGTAGAATCTATTACAACATTTTTTTAATGAAACCAGCCATCAATTTAAATGAGATAGGTAGTCAAAGATTTAGATTTTTCAACCAGGATAAATAAAATACTTGTTAATTTGTTTGCTACAAAAAAAAAACGTTTATTACCAAATTCAATACAACTCGGAATAGAAAAACAGTTTAAATAACCGCAAATACTTTGGCACATAATTCCACTAATATTACATGTTCCAAAATGATTTCCACTGATTTCAAGAACACACTTTTCTGGGCGAAACTTGCTTGGAGGTGCCTTCTCGGTCAGAATTGTTCGAAAAGTCTGAGTTTTGTCCGAAAACAATTTTTTCAGGGGTCGCAGTAGATTTCAACTGACTGACGTTTGGGTTGACGTTTGTGTTTGCGTCCCGCCAGTAGCGCCGATGTGTTTTCTTGGTGAATTCTTGGTTCAGAAAATGCGGAAAAAAAATTGAAAATTCGAATTATCTTGCGACGGGACTTGCAGGTAAAAGTGCGGAAATGTGTTACCACCGATTGGTGTTCTTCGTTGCAGCATAAATGTCGTCGTAAGAAAATTCCGATTTTGACGTACCCGAAATTTGAGGAATTTTGGAAAATTCGCCCACGCCGAACCGCAGCCGACGAAGAAGCGAAATTTACAACCCTTGCAGAAAAGAGTTGAAATTTGTGAATTGCCGCGGTAAAAGTTGCTAAAGTTGAAAGACGGATGAAATATGACGTGCGAAAAATGGGTGACGATTCTCAGGGCTCTGGGGGGCGCACCGTGCAAGTGAAACGTGCAAACTAATTTCAGAATGTCGGCAATTTCCGGCTGAAGGACATCGTTCAGAAATTTCTGAAAAATTCGTATGCGCCTCTTAGCTAGGACTCAAAACGCGAATTTCGTTTGTTTTGCAATAACTTTGCCAGTTGAGAACTTTTTGCAACTTTTAATAGCCTATGGCACGGTCCAGTCTGTTCTCGATCTGTCACTGTAGGGCAGGAAGTTGTGCCATTTGTACTTTTGGAGATCTCGATTGCGGATTGACATCCTACCGGTTTGCTACTATCGGCCGTGGCGACCTCGTGGTTTCTGCGAATCTGCAAATCGGCACATCGTACGCAAGATACCGTCGACCTCCATCGAACGGTTTAGAAGAAATTGCCCAAAAACCCACTTCCGGTTCGGCAGCCGATAACGTCCGGTTTTGCAAAAACATGTACCGCACGGCTATTTTTCCAAAAAATCGCACGGCCTCTTTGTAGACCCAGAGAGAAAGAACTTACGAAACCGGACCCGCAAACGGGAAGGCGTTCTGTTCAGCGGTCGGCTCGCAATAGAACGTCAAAAAGATCGTTTCTTTTGCGATTTTTTTTCGGTTTTTCGCACATTTCTTCAAATTTTCAGCAAAGACTCGAAAATTTGAGATGACAGTTTTGTGCGGAAAAAATCGGCGCTCCAGATAGCACGATTCGCGTCGCGATCGGTCCAAATTCGGCCGCTCGGCCGAGAAACGGAAATTTCGTTTTCGCGCCGCACCCTCGCCGCATTCGGCGGCACCACAATTTCTCAAAGATTAGTCAATTGTCTGGAGCTTTCTAAACATTTTACCACTGTCTCCCGGCAAAATTTCGAAAGAAAATCACTCAAAACGTCCGTTTTTATTCTCCAAACCCGATTTGACACATTTCTCCCGCCCCCTCCCGGAAAGGCGTGCCAAACTATTTTAGTATATGTAACTAGTACATGTGGATCGTACTTTTCCGGAATGGAATAGTTTTTGTGGATGGAACAGTTGAAAAGAATGGAATAGTTGCTAAAGGTGGAATAATTGATGAGGGTGAAATTGTATAATGAATTTTGACATTTGTATATGAAAGAGTAATCAGAATTGCGAGCTGCGCGATTCTTGTAGAAAGCGCATCAGCTAAGGTTGTATGAGTTGCAAGATGTACAACTCCTACTCCACAGAATATTAACTAATAATTCATCCGTCTCAAATGATTTTAATGCTGTCAGGTTTGTAAAATAATACAATCAAACACTTATGAGGTGTACTTAATCATATAATGTTACCAATTGTCTGAAATCAAAGTGACTTTAATTTAAGGAGTGATATTAGAAATGAAAAGTTCCCAACGTTCATAAAAAGGTTACTATATCTAACGATGTGATATTAGTTACTAAGGTGTACAACATGGACGATAAAAAATCAGCTGTGGAGTAAAAAGTTACTGAAAATCTCACTAAAACTTTCATAACCTTTAAATTGATTAAGTGACATTGATGTTGTCAACTTTGACGTTCAACATAACCAACATATTGTTTTAATCAAGTTGGTATGTATCTTGTGTTTTTGAGTTACCAACATACTCAAACATAATCTCACCAACTATTTGTTAAAGTTACATTGTTGTCTTTTTTTTCGTCAAAATTGCAAGCCTTAGTTACTAACTTCACTTCATCATATATAGTAACCTCCTTTTATGAAGGTTGGCAACTCTTGATTTCCAATATCACTCCTCCAATTATAGTAAGTTTGCTTTTAGACAATTAGCAACACTTAGCAAAATTATGTTACTAAAAGTTTCACCAAAAAAAATAATAACCAATAAATTACTCAACTGACGTTAATGTCAACTTTGATTTAATTTTCAAGTATTTCTTTATTTAAAAAATCTAGTATCAAGGTTATCGGCCATGAAAATACCAAAATGGTCAAATTGTTTCAATAGAAATATCTATGATCTTAATAGATCTGAAAAAGTTTTTATTATATCTATTGCAGTTTTCGAGTTGTTGCTATTTGAATCCATTAGTATCAGTTCCGGTTTGACTTCGAGGGATGCGTATGTGGTCTGGATTTCTATGGCGGGAAACCTAATCTACGGGGGTTAAACCAACGGTCCTTTTTCACATTGACCTATATTGAATCGAGATCTCGCGCTGCCGCGCGTCTTGGTCTTCATCAGATAAATCAAGACCACACACTGTATGTGGTCTTGATTTATCTGATCTGATGGGGTGAATCAAAACCAGATTAGTCAAGACCAGATATAACAAGACCACATACGCGCTGCCGCGGGTATGTGGTCTTGGTCAGAAAAAATAAATTCTGTGTCAAGGCTATCGGCCACGAGAATACCAAATTTCAATAGAAAGATCTATAAGCTACGCCGAACTGAAAGAATTTTGAATACAGCTGTCCAAGTTTTCAAACTATAGTTATTTGAATGTCTTACCTCGTGTGCGACTTTGAGTTTGAGGGGCGGCGACTGCCGCCAGATAAAATATTTTGCAAAACTAACTGAGGGATATCATAGACTGACTAATTCTCTACAAATGTGTGAAATTTTATTATTCCACGTTGTGTGAAACTTACTAAAATAATTTTCCTCTTCTCTGAATTTCGTTTTTGATTTTTTTCATTTATAAAAAAAATTATCGGCCAAACGGTTCGCTTTGGAAAGATGAAAATGACAAAACATTTAAATGAAAATGTGCTCTATAAAATAGCGCTAAATGCATGTTTCTTAGACTCCGGAAAATTGGACAAAAAATATATTTGCAAGTTTTCAATGAATATTTCTTTATTAAAACAATTATGTGCCCAGGCTATCGGCCAAGAAGATACCAAAACGTCAATTTCAATAGAAATACGTATAATCTATATAGATCTGAAAGAAATTTCAATATATCTCTTGCAGTTTACACTTTATAGTTATTTGAATTTATTAATTTCTGTTATGTTCGAGTTTGAGGGGCGGCGGCCGCCGCCAGATAAAATATTTTGCAAAACTAACTAAGAGATATCATAGACTGACTAATTCTCTACAAATGTGTGAAATTTTATCGTTCCACGTTGTGTAAAACTTACAAAAATAATTTTTCAACAAATCCAAACATGTCAAACAGGAATTCCGATCAAAACCGAACGCGAAAATTTCAAAATATTCAAAAATTGCGAAAAAATATATTAATCCTTAAAGGATTTCAATGAAACTTATGCTGAATGTGGGTATCCACCAGAGGTATGAGTTGACAAAATTAGAACGCTCCCACTCCAATTGGGACGTCGTGAAGAATGATTTTCTCGTAAACAATTTTATGGAAATATCTCGTCAACGCCTCAAGATGGAAAATTATAACCGGGATATCCGTATGTAAGACGTCGGTGTCTACAAAAAAGTATTCTTTACAAATTTTGCAAAAACCTTCGGTTTAGTCGTAGAAGCAAAAAATATAAAATCCCAAAATTTATCGAAGGGGTACGTACCCCTTCTCTGAATTTCGTTTTTCAATTTATATGGGTTTAAATGGGCTCTTCCGCCAAAACGGTTCGCTTTGGAAAAATAAAAATGACACAACTTTTAGATGAAAATCTGCTCTATAAAATAGCGCTAAATGCATGTTTCTTAGACTCCGGAAAATTGGACAAAAATATATATTTGCAAGAATTTCTTTATTAAAAAAATCCTGTGTCAAATCTATCGACCACAAATATGTCAATTTCAATAGAAACATGTACACTCTATATAAAACTTATGCAAACTACATAAAACGTTATGCGTTTGTTAAAAGAAAGTGCGCTCTATAGATCTGTGTTAAAATTATTTCATCCAAACCCAAGGAAATGAGGCATATGATTTTTCGAAGAAGCAGAAAAGTAGACGACATTTTTAAGTTCATGCAGCACATTTCAATAGGCCTGAATGAGCACTATTCGATTTTAAAAAGAAAAACCGGATAAATTTAGAGATGGCTTTTTCTTCAGCCGTCAAGTGGTAGAACTGATCGTTTTTCAACAATAACTCTTTGGTTATACATGCTAGGAAGTCGCGGAATACACTTTTAGATTCCAAAAAATTAAATGTGCAATTTTTAACTATTCTTGTAGGAAAGTCGTAATTATCACCGTTTGGAAAATGGATTTTAAATCACCAGATGACCCAAAAACTTACATCGTCCCCCTTGTAAAATTAGCCGAATTTTCAGATTGTCCAATCAGAAATTTGTAAAACAATAGTTTTCTTTTATGAAATCAGTAAAAACTCTAATCAAATATGGCCGAGCTTACTTTTACTCAAGTAAGAGTGTGAATTTGCAAGAATATTCAATTGTTTCTAATGTAGAATTTTCCAACTTTAACAAATCTGAGAAATAAAATTTTCCCGGACACCATTCACCACGGAAAATGGAAGGAAAATTCTGTGGGGCGGAGTTAACTATGCAACCGTTGCTAGCCATCCCGAATCCTGGCAAATGAATTGCATTTAAAAAAAATCCTGGTAAAACGGTTTGCAAAGGAATGATAAAATTTGCTCCGCTGGTAGAGGAAAGTTTACTCTATCGATTCATGCTAGAAGAATTTATTAGAAATGTAGAGAAATGAAAAACGCAAATGTTTGAAAATCAAGTAAACAGTTGGAGGGAGATTTCAAACGTCGGCCACGTCTGGACCGTCAGCCGCAGAAAATTCATGCAGCATATTTTAATAGAACTTGATGAGTTGTATTCGAATTTGAATCGAAAATGCCGATAAATATTGAAATGGCTCTTTCTTCCGCAGTGAAATGGTAATACTGAAAGTTTTTCGCCAATAACTCTGTTGCTATACATCCGAGGAAGACGCGTGTTGTACCGTTGGAATCTAAATTCAATTTAAAAGCTCCAATTATTCTCAAAAAAAACTCGTAAATATTGCGGTTTATGAAATAAATTTTTAAATTCAAATGTGAAGGGAAGCAACTGTTTCTGATGTAACATGGTCTGAATTTTAAGAATCTGCTAAAATAAAAGTGTAAAATCTTTGCTTTCTTGTAGAAATTTGTGAAAAATTGCGAATTTTGACGTTGCTATGTGTTGCTAATCAAGAGCCAGAGTCGCCGAAATCAGCAATTTAGAGATTTCAAGATATCTCTTTGAATTTGATTTGAATTTCAACCTAACAATGAGCGAAAAATCAGAATTTTGATTTAAATTTTTTTTTTTAATTTTATCTTCTCATAATTACACGAATAATCATAAACGGATAAACTTCAACAATGACATTTCCACATAACCTGAGCGAAAATAGTGTCAGAATGATCAGCTGTAAGTGTAAATTGGCGATTCAGCGGCAAGCAATGGTCGTAGTATTGTTGGCCTGGAGTGCGAATCCGTTGATGGATTAGAGAAATCCAAAGGCCATACTGTTGGCCTTTTCACCCGGCATGCACTTGTTGGACTGGAAATGTAAATTTTCTTTTTCGCGTTTCCGTTTGAAGAGGTGAAAAAAAAGTGACTTCGCGAATTGGGGCCTGCGGAACGTCCCCGGAGGTGTAATGCGCCGAGACTGGTGTCGTTCGAAAGTAGACACGTGGGGCTATAATCCCTGAAAAGAGCAATACAATTCTAAAAGATTTCACCGAATATTGAAGGTTTCAATTTGCTCAATTTTGAAAAATTCGTTTCGAGTTTGGACGGGCGTCGAGACCCCCAAATGCGATCGAGCTATGCGTCGTTCCTATCGCCTTATAGACCCTTTCGTTCTATATTCAGAAACCACCACCGCGAGGCCCTGCTATTTAATTTAGCGAATCCCAGGGGATTCTCGCGTACATCTGCAAAATATGGTTTTTCGGGCCTCCCGGCGCCATCCGGCACGCAATCGCAATTAAACTCCAAAACAAACTTAAAGACACTATTCCGAATCGATTGGTGCCGGTCCGGTCCCGATCCGACTGTTGGGTATTCCAGGAGAGGGATCCCCGCAAATTAGGTGAAAAAAACAGCGCGTTTTTCCAATTTTTGTGTTAAAATTGACCCAGAGCGGGAATAGGATGCCGCAGGTCCCAGAATCTTCTACCGCCCGTTGCGGGTAAACATCTCCCATCGAACGAACCGGTTTGGAGACACGGCGCTCTTCAAGCAAGAGTACGGCGTCCACAGATGTGATGAAAAAAACGGTTTTTTTTCGCTTACATTTTCTGCCGCACCGGGTGAACCGACGGTCGCGTACTTTTCCGCATGACGTCAAAAAACGTGAAATCGACGCGGCAAGAGGAAGCAGTAAAAAAATCGAGCCGCGGACCAAAATTGCTCCTCAAAAGTGCTAGAAACGATCTTCTGTTTTTGGCACCTGGAGGACGCCGTGTGGTACTTGCGAGCGGCAGACAGACACGGGTCGAAGGCCCGTTCAGTTTTACAACAGAAAATGACAATTTCCCGTTTGGACGCGCAAGAGGAACGGAGTTTTTACGGAAAAAGTGAAAAATTTAAAACGCACCTACAGCCGCCCCCTGCGGGGGCGGAACTTGGTAAGGCTCGTCAAAAAAAACCTAATTTTTTGTTCAATTTGTTGGAAAAAATTCAAGACGTAAACCGCATTTTTTGACAATTTTTCTTAATTTTCAAAAAATCTTGACGTTTGACCCCCTTCGAGTTCAGTGACGGTACCTTACTCGATTAGTATATTTCAACAACAATTATTATTATTATACAATAAAACCATAAATTGAATATATGACTATTTATACACTATTTTAATTTTATTTATTTTAAAAACAACTTAATTTAATTTAATTTAAAAATAATTTAATTTGATTTAATTTAAAAATAACAAATTAATTTAATTTAAAAATAATTTAATATAATTTAAAAATAATTGAATTTAATTTAGAATTGGTGAAACCATCCTACTTTATAGATAATCATACAAACTTAAAACAAACGGAACACAGCCTGAATTTATAAATATGTTCAGCATTTCCGGAGCTCTATAACAATTATTGAGCAATAATTGGTCTCTATTAACATTAATTTAGCTCTATAACAATTATTGAGCAATAGCAATTATTGAACAATTATTCTTTTTTATTTTCTTTTTATGTCTACCAAAACAAATCTCAAACAAGTTATTTTACAGCTTTCAGTCTACCTTCGTGGCACTCAACAAAAACCATAAAAATAACATAGTTTTTAAGATCACGTCTTTCCGATACCTTAAGTGGGTAGGCCATCTGTGGACGCGTTTCGAGATTTATCTCTCATCAGCACAGCTTTGCTTCCAAGAACAATAATTTGTAAACCACTCACTTGAAAGCAATGTGGTGTTTAGGGTTAGATTTATAATTTTGACATTTTGTGAGTGAAACGTAGGATGATTTCACCAATTCTATCTTATCAGTTCAATGAATAACCTGCTAAGTTCATGTCTCTCTCACAAAATGCCAAAATTATAAACATCCAACCCTAAGCACCACATGGGTTTTCAAGTGAATGGTTTGCAAATTAATGTTCATGGAATAAATAGAAATAATATAATAAATAAATAGATAAATCTCGAAACGCGTCCACAGAGGACACAGAGAGAATATTTATATCCACTTAAGGTATCGGAGAGACATGATTTAAACACAATGTTATTGTTAAGGTTTTTGTTGAGTGCCACAAAGGTGGACTGAAAGCTGTAAAATAACTTACAAATTTCAGGTGTGATTTGTTTTGGTAGTCTTAAAAAGACTCAATAATTGTTATAGAGCTCCGGAAAAGCTAATTATATTTATATATTCAGGCTGTGTTCAGTTTTTTAAGTTTGTAATTTATTTTAATTTAAAAATAATTTTATTTTATTTAATTTAATAATAATTGAAATGAAATGAATTTAATTTTATTTAGTTTAATTTAACAATAATTTAATTTAAAAATAATTAAATATAATTTAAAAATAATTTTATTTAATTAAAAATACGTTAATTTAATTTAAAACTAACTTAATTTCATTTATAAATATTTTAATTTTATTTAAAAATAATTTAATTTTATTTAAAAATAATATAATTTACATTAATTTAAAAATAATTTAATATAATTTAAAATTAATCTAATTTAATTTAAAAATAATGTAATTTAATTTAAAAATAATTTAATTAAATTTAAAAATAATTTAATTTAATTTAAAAATAAATAAATATTTAATTTAGAAATAATTAATTTCAATTTAAAAACAATTTAATTTAATTAAAAAATAATGTAATTTAATTTAAAAATAATTTAATTTAATTTAAAAATAATTAAATTTGAAAATAATTTAATTTAATTTAAAAATAATTTAATTTAATTTAAAGATAATCAAATTTAATTTAAAAATAATTTAGTTTAATTTAAAAATAATTTAATTTAATTTAAAAATAATCAAATTTAATTTAAAAATAATTTAATTTAAATTAAAAATAATTTAGTTTAATTTAAAAATAATTAAATATTTAATTTAGAAATAATTAATTTTGATTTCAAAATAATTTAATTTAAATAAAATAAAATGTAAATTAATTTCAAATAATTTAATTTAATTTAAAATAATCTAATTTAAGTTAATTTAATTTAAAAATAATTTAATTTAATTAAAAAAAATCTAGTTTATTTAAACAAAAATTTAATTTTATTTAAAAATAATTTAAAAATAATTTAATTTAATTTAAAAATAATTTAATTTATTTTAAAAATAATTTAATTTGATTTAATTTAAAAATAATTTAAATTTATTTAATTTAAAAATAATTTAATTTTATTTAAAAATAATTTACTTTTATTTATATTAAAAATAATCTAATATAAGTTAATTTAATTTAAAAATAATTTAAATTAATTTAATTTAAAATTAATTTAATTTTAAAATAATTTAATTTAATTTAAAAATAATTTAAATTAATTTAAAAATAATTTAATTTAATTTGAAAATAATTTAATTTAATTAGAAAATAATTTATTTTATTTAAAAAAAAAATTAATTTTAATTAAAAATAATTTAATTTAATTAAAAATATTTTATTTAAATAAAATTTAATTTAAATAAAAAGTAATCTATAATAATTTAATTTAATTTCAATAAAATTTAATTTAATTAAATTAAAAAAAATTTAATTTAAAAATAATTTAATTTTGTTAAATTTATTGAAAAAATAATTTTATTTTATTTAATTTAAAAATAATTAAATTTATTTTAAAAATAATCTAATTTAAGTTAATTGTATTTAAAAATAATTTAAAATAATTTAATTTAAAATTAATATTATTTAATTTAAAAATAATTTTATTTTATTTAAGAATAATTTATTTTAATTAAAAATAATGTGATTTAATTTGAAAATTACTTAATTTAATTTAAAAAATTATTTAATTTAAAATTAATATAATTTAATTTAAAAATAATTTGATTTAATTAAAAAATTTTTTTTTAAATGATAATTTAATAATTTAATTTATTTTAAAAATAATTCGATTAAATTTCAAAACAATTTAATAAAATTTTAAAAATAGTTTATTTTAATTTATAAATTATTTTGATTTTATTTAAAAATAATTTAATTTAATTAAAGATAATTTAAATAATTTAATTAAGAGAAAATAATAAATAATTTAATTAAGAATAAATAATTTAATTAGAAAATAATTTAATTTTTATTAAATTTAAAAATAATTTAATTTAATTGGAAAATAACTTAAGTTAATTTGAAAATAATTAAATTTAATTTAATAATAATTTAATTTAATTTAATTTGAAACTAATTTAATTTAATTTGAAAAAAATTAAATTTAAAAATAATTAAATTTAATTTGAAAATAATTGAATTTAATTTGAAAATCATTTAATTAATTTTGAAAATAATTAAATTTGAAATTAAATTAATTTAGTTTGAAAATAATTTAATTTATTTTGAAAATAATTTAATTTAATTTGAAAATAATTTAATTTAATTTGATAATAATAATATAATTTAATTTAAAAATAATTTAAATTAATTTGAAAATAATTTAATTTAATTAAATTAAAATTTTGTTTAAGTTAATTTGTAAATAATTTTATTAAATTTTAAAATATTTTAATTTAAGTTGTAAAAAAATTAATTTAATTAAATTTGGAAATAATTCAACTTATTCTAATTTAAAAATAATTTAATTTAATTTGAAAATAATTTAATTTAATTAGAAAATAATTTAATTTTGATTAAATTTAAAAATAATTCAATTTAATTGGAAAATAACTTAATTTAATTTGAAAATAATTTAATTTAATAATAATTTAATTTAATTTGAAAATAATTTAATTTATTTTGAAAATCATTTAATTAAATTTGAAAATAATTAATTTAAATTTGAAATTAAATTAATTTAATTTGAAAATAATTTAATTTATTTTGAAAAAAATTTAATTTATTTTGAAAATAATTTAATATAATTTGAAAATAATTTAATAAAATTTTACAATATCTTAATTTATTTAAATTAAAAAAAAATCAATTTAATTTGAAAATAATTTAATTTAATTTAAAAATAATTTAATTTAATTTGAAAATAATTTAATTTGAAAATATTTGTTTAATTAAATTTAAAAATAATTTAATTTACTTTTAAAATAATTAAATTTAATTGGTAAATAATTTTGTTTAATTTGAAAATAGTTTAATTTAATTTAATTTAAAAATAATTTAATTTAATTTGAAAATAACTTAATTTAACTTAAACAAAATTAATTTAATTTGAAAAAAGTTTAAATTAATTTGAAAATAATTTAGTTTAATTAAATTTATTTTTAGTTAATATGTAAATAATTTGATTAATTTTTTTTTAAACTTTTAAATAAATTAATTTTATTTAATTTGGAAATCAAATAATTTCTTTTAATTTAAAAATAATTTAATTTAATTTGAAAATAATTTAAAATAATTTAAAAATTATTTAATTTTAAATAAAAATAATTTAATTTTATTTAAAAATAATTTAAATTAATTTTAAAATCATTTAATTTGAAATAATTTTATTTAAATTAAAAATATTTTTAATTTAATTTAGTTTGAAAATAATTTGATTTAATTTAATTTAAAAATAATTTAAATTAATTTGAAAATTATTTAAATTAATTTGAAAATAATTTAATTTTAATTAAAAATATTATAATTTAATTTAAAAATATTTTAATTTAATTTAAAAATAATGTGAATTAATTTAATTCAAAAATAATTAAATTTAATTTGAAAATAATTTGATTTAATTTAATTTTAAAATAATTTAATTTAATTATAAATAATTTAAAATAATTTAAAAATTATTTAATTTTAAATAAAAATAATTTTATTTTATTTAAAAATAATTTAATTTAATTTAAAAATAATTTAATTTATTTTGAAATTAATTTAATTTATTTTGAAAATAATTTAATTAAATTTGAAAATAATTTAATTTAATTTAAAAATAATTTAATTTAATTAAATTTAAAAAAAAATATTAATTTTAAAATAATTTAATTTAATTTGAAATTAATTTAATTTAATTTGAAACTAATTTAATTTAATTTGAAAATAATTTAATTTAATTTGAAAATAATTTAATTTAATTTGAAAATAACTAAATTTTAAAATAATTTAAATTATTTTGAAAATAATTTAGTTTTGATTAAATTTAAAAATAATTCAATTTAATTGGAAAATAATTTAATTTAATTTGAAAATTAATTTAATATAATAATAATTTAATTTAATTTGAAAATAATTTAATTTAATTTGAAGAAAATTAAATTTAATTAAATTTAAAAATAATTTAATTTAATTTGAAAACAATTGAATTTATTTTGAAAATCATTTAATTTGAAAATAATTTAATTTAATTTAAAAATAATTTAATTTATTTTGAAAATAATAAAATTGAATTTGAAAATAATTTAATTTGAAAATATTTGTTTAATTGAATTTAAAAATAATTTAATTTACTTTGAAAATAATTAAATTTAATCAATTTAAAAAAAAATTATTTAATTTTGAAATAATTTAATTTAATTTAAATTAAAGATAATTTAATTTAATTCGAATAAAATTAAATTTAATTTGAAAATAGTTTAATTTAATCTGAAAATAATTCAATTTAATTTGAAAACAATTTAATTTAATTTAATATAACAAGAATTCAATTAATTTTGAAAATTATTTAATCAAATTTAAAAAAAAAAATAATTTAATTTTAAAATAATTTATTTTATTTTGAAATAATTTAATTTAACTTGAAAATAAATTAATTTTAATTAAAAATAATTTAATTTAATTTAAAAATAATTTAATTTAATTAAATTTATAAATAATTTAATTTAATTGGAAATTAACTTAATTTAATTTGAAAATAATTTAATTTAATTTAAAAATAATTTAATTTAATTTAACAATAACTCAATTAAATTTGAAAATAATTTAATTAAATTTAAAAAAAAAAAAAATTTAATTTGAAAATAATTTAAATTAATTTGAAAATAATTGAATTTAATTAAATTAAATTTTTTTTTGTTATGTTAATTTGTAAATAATTTTATTAAATTTGAAAATAATTTAATTTAATTTGAAAATAATTTAATTTTTATTAAATTTAAAAATAATTTAATTTAATTGGAAAATAACTTAATTTAATTTGAGAATAATTTAATTTAATAATAATTTAATTGAATTTAAAAGTAATTTAATTACAGTTAAAAAAAATTAAATTTAAAAATAATTAAATTTAATTTGAAAATAATTGAATTTAATTTGAAAATCATTTAATTTAATTTGAAAATAATTTAAATAAATTTGAAATGAAATTAATTTAATTTGAAAATTATTTAATTTATTTTGAAAATAATTTAATTTAATTTGAAAATAATATAATTTAATTTGACAATCATTTAATTTATTTAAATTAAAAAAAAAATCAATTTAATTTGAAAATAATTTAATTTAATTTAAAAATAATTTAATTTAATTTGAAAATTATAAAATTTAATTTGAATATAATTTAATTTAATTTGAAAATATTTGTTTAATTAAATTTAAAAATAATTTAATTTACTTTGAAAATAATTAAATTTAATGTTAAAATAATTTAATTTAAAAATAACTTATTTTAACTTAAACCAAAATAATTTAATTTGAAAATAATTTAATTTAATTTAATAATAATTTAATTTAATTTGAAAATAATTTAATTTAATTTGAAAAAAAATAAATTTAATTAAATTTAAAAATAATTTAATTTAATTTAAACATAATTGAATTTAATTTGAAAATCATTTAATTTAATTTGAAAATAAATTAATTAAATTTGAAATTAAATTAATTTAATTTGAAACTCATTTAATTTAATTTGAAAATAATTTAATTTATTTTGAAAATAATTTAATTTGAAAAAAATTTAATTTGACAATAATTTAATATATTTAAATTAGAAAAAGTTATTTTAATTTGAAAGAGTAAATTTAAGAGAAATTTAATTTATTTTGAAAATAATTAAATTGAATTTGAAAATATTTGATAATTAAATTTAAAAATAATTTAAATTACTTTGAAAATAATTAAATTTAATTTGAAAATAATCTGATTTAATTTGAAAATAACTTAATTTTAATTAAAAACAATTTAATTTAATTTGAAAATAATTTACTTTAATTTGAAAATAATCTAATTATATTAAATTTAAAAATAATTTAATTCTATTGGAAAATAACTTAATTTATTTTGAAAATAATTTAATTTAATTAAAAAATAATTAAATTTAATTTGAAAATAATTTAATTTAAAAATAATTTAATTTAATTTGAAAATAATTTAATTTAATTAAATTTAAAAACAATTTAATTTAATTCGAAATTAACTTACATTAAAAATAATTTAATTTAATTTAAAAATAATTTAATTTAATTTGAAAATAATTTAATTTAATTTAAAAATAATTTAATTTAATTTGAAAATAAATTAATTTAATTTAAACAAAATTAAAAAATAATTAAATTCGAAAATAATTTAAATTAATTTGCAAATAATTTAATTTAATTAAATTAAAATTTTGTTTAAGTTAATTTGTAAATAATTTTATTAAATTTAAAAATATTTTAATTTAAGTTGTAAATAAATTAATTTAATTAAATTTGGAAATAATTCAATTTATTCTAATTTAAAAATAATTTAATTTAATTTGAAAATAATTTAATTTAATTAGAAAATAATTTAATTTTGATTAAATTTAAAAATAATTCAATTTAATTGGAAAATAACTTAATTTAATTTGAAAATAATTTAATTTAATAATAATTTTATTTAATTTGAAAATAATTTAATTTAATTTGAAAAAAATTAAATTTAATTAAATTAAAAAATAATTGAATTTAATTTGAAAATAATTTAATTTATTTTGAAAATCATTTAATTAAATTTAAAAATAATTTATTTAAATTTGAAATTAAATTAATTTAATTTGAAAATAATTTAAATTATTTTGAAAATAATTTAATTTATTTTGAAAATAATTTAATATAATTTGAAAATAATTTAATAAAATTTTACAATAACTTAATTTATTTAAATTAAAAAAAATCAATTTAATTTGAAAATAATTTGATTTAATTTAAAAATAATTTAATTCAATTTGAAAATAATAAAATTGAATTTGAAAATAATTTAATTTGAAAATATTTGTTTAATTAAATTTAAAAATAATTTAATTTACTTTTAAAATAATTAAATTTAATTGGTAAATAATTTTGTTTAATTTGAAAATAGTTTAATTTAATTTAATTTAAAAATAATTTAATTTAATTTGAAAATAACTTAATTTATTTTGAAAATAATTTATTTTGAAAATAATTTAATTTAATTTAATTTAAAAATAATTTAATTTAATTTGAAAATAATTTAAAATAATTTAAAAATTATTTATTTTAAATAAAAATAATTTAATTTTATTTAAAAATAATTTAAATTAATTTTAAAATCATTTAATTTGAAATAATTTTATTTAAATTAAAAATATTTTTAATTTTATTTAGTTTGAAAATAATTTGATTTAATTTAATATAAAAATAATTTAAATTAATTTGAAAATTATTTAAATTAATTTGAAAATAATTTAATTTTAATTAAAAATATTATAATTTAATTTAAAAATATTTTAATTTAATTTGAAAATAATGTGAATTAATTTAATTCAAAAATAATTAAATTTAATTTGAAAATAATTTGATTTAATTTAATTTGAAAATAATTTAATTTAATTTGAAAATAATTTAATTTTATTTGAAAATAATTAAATTTTAAAATAATTTAAATTATTTTGAAAATAATTTAGTTTTGATTAAATTTAAAAATAATTCAATTTAATTGGAAAATAATTTAATTTAATTTGAAAATTAATTTAATATAATAATAATTTAATTTAATTTGAAAATAATTTAATTTAATTTGAAGAAAATTAAATTTAATTAAATTTAAAAATAATTTAATTTAATTTGAAAACAATTGAATTTATTTTGAAAATCATTTAATTAAATTTGAAAATAATTTATTTAAATTTGAAATTAAATTAATTTAATTTGAAAATAATTTAATTTATTTTGAAAATAATTTAATTTGAAAATAATTTAATTTAATTTAATTTAAAAATAATTTAATTTACTTTGAAAATAATTAAATTTAATCAATTTAAAAAAAAATTATTTAATTTTGAAATAATTTAATTTAATTTAAATTAAAGATAATTTAATTTAATTCGAATAAAATTAAATTTAATTTGAAAATAGTTTAATTTAATCTGAAAATAATTAAATTTAATTTGAAAACAATTTAATTTAATTTAATATAACAAGAATTCAATTAATTTTGAAAATAATTTAATCAAATTTAAAAAAAAAAAATTAATTTAATTTTAAAATAATTTATTTTATTTTGAAATAATTTAATTTAACTTGAAAATAAATTAATTTTAATTAAAAACA
The DNA here is from genome assembly GCA_944588485.1 of Phosphuga atrata. Lineage (NCBI taxonomy): Eukaryota > Metazoa > Arthropoda > Insecta > Coleoptera > Silphidae > Phosphuga > Phosphuga atrata. The sequence goes on along the minus strand of OX155896.1, from coordinate 23,801,469 downwards.
ATTTAATATAATTTAAAAATAATTTAATTTGAAAATAATTTAATTGAATTTGTAAATAATATAATTTAATTTGAAAATAATTTGATTTAATTTAATTTTATTTAATTTGAAAATAATTTAAATTAATTTAAAAATAATTTAATTTAATTTAAAAATAATTTAATTTAATTAAATTTATAAATAATTTAATTTAATTGGAAATTAACTTAATTTAATTTGAAAATAATTTAATTTAATTTAAAAATAATTTAATTTAATTTAACAATAACTCAATTAAATTTGAAAATAATTTAATTAAATTTAAAAAAAAAAATTTAATTTGAAAATAATTTAAATTAATTTGAAAATAATTGAATTTAATTAAATTAATTTTTTTTTTGTTATGTTAATTTGTAAATAATTTTATTAAATTTAAAAATAATTTAATTTAATTTGAAAATAATTTAATTTTTATTAAATTTAAAAATAATTTAATTTAATTGGAAAATAACTTAATTTAATTTGAGAATAATTTAATTTAATAATAATTTAATTGAATTTAAAAGTAATTTAATTACAGTTAAAAAAAATTAAATTTAAAAATAATTAAATTTAATTTGAAAATAATTGAATTTAATTTGAAAATCATTTAATTTAATTTGAAAATAATTTAAATAAATTTGAATTGAAATTAATTTAATTTGAAAATTATTTAATTTATTTTGAAAATAATTTAATTTAATTTGAAAATAATATAATATAATTTGACAATTATTTAATTTATTTAAATTAAAAAAAAATCAATTTAATTTGAAAATAATTTAATTTAATTTAAAAATAATTTAATTTAATTTGAAAATAATAAAATTTAATTTGAATATAATTTAATTTAATTTGAAAATATTTGTTTAATTAAATTTAAAAATAATTTAATTTACTTTGAAAATAATTAAATTTAATTTTAAAATAATTTAATTTAAAAATAACTTATTTTAACTTAAACCAAAATAATTTAATTTGAAAATAATTTAATTTAATTTAATAATAATTTAATTTAATTTGAAAATAATTTAATTTAATTTGAAAAAAAATAAATTTAATTAAATTTAAAAATAATTTAATTTAATTTAAACATAATTGAATTTATTTTGAAAATCATTTAATTTAATTTGAAAATAAATTAATTAAATTTGAAATTAAATTAATTTAATTTGAAACTCATTTAATTTAATTTGAAAATAATTTAATATATTTTGAAAATAATTTAATTTGAAAAAAATTTAATTTGACAATAATTTAATATATTTAAATTAGAAAAAGTTATTTTAATTTGAAGGTAGTTTAATTTAAGAGAAATTTAATTTATTTTGAAAATAATTAAATTGAATTTGAAAATATTTGATAATTAAATTTAAAAATAATTTAAATTACTTTGAAAATAATTAAATTTAATTTGAAAATAATCTGATTTAATTTGAAAATAACTTAATTTTAATTAAAAACAATTTAATTTAATTTGAAAATAATTTAATTTAATTTGAAAATAATCTAATTATATTAAATTTAAAAATAATTTAATTTTATTGGAAAATAACTTAATTTATTTTGAAAATAATTTAATTTAATTAAAAAATAATTTAATTTAATTTGAAAATAATTTAATTTAATTAAATTTAAAAACAATTTAATTTAATTCGAAATTAACTTACATTAAAAATAATTTAATTAAATTTAAAAATAATTTAATTTAATTTGAAAATAATTTAATTTAATTTAAAAATAATTTAATTTAATTTGAAAAAAAATTAATTTAATTTAAACAAAACTATTTAAATTTGAAAATAATTGACATTAATTTGAAAATAATTTAAGTTAATTAAATTAAATTTTTTTTTAAGTTAATTTATAAATAATTTTATTAAATTTAAAAATATTTTACTTTAAGTTGTAAATAAATTAATTTAATTAAATTTTTAAATAATTTATTTTATTCTAATTTAAAAATAATTTAATTTAATTTGAAACTAATTTAATTTAATTAGAAAATAATTTAATTTTGATTAAATTTAAAAATAATTTAATTTAATAGGAAAATAACTTAATTTAATTTGAAAATAATTTAATTTAATAATAAGTTAATTTAATTTGAAAATAATTTAATTTATTTTGAAAAAAATTAAATTTAATTAAATTTAAAAATAATTTAATTTAATTTGAAAATAATTGAATTTATTTTAAAAATCATTTAATTAAATTTGAAAATAATTTATTTAAATTTGAAATTAAATTATTTTAATTTGAAACTAATTTAATTTATTTTGAAAATAATTTAATTTGAAAAAAATTTAATTTGACAATAATTTAATATATTTAAATTAGAAAAAGTTATTTTAATTTGAAAGTAGTTTAATTTAAGAGAAATTTAATTTATTTTGAAAATAATTAAATTGAATTTGAAAATATTTGATAATTAAATTTAAAAATAATTTAAATTACTTTGAAAATAATTAAATTTAATTTGAAAATAATCTGATTTAATTTGAAAATAACTTAATTTTAATTAAAAACAATTTAATTTAATTTAAAAATAATTTAATTTAATTTGAAAATAATCTAATTATATTAAATTTAAAAATAATTTAATTTTATTGGAAAATAACTTAATTTATTTTGAAAATAATTTAATTTAATTAAAAAATAATTTAATTTAATTTGAAAATAATTTAATTTAAAAATAATTTAATTTAATTTGAAAATAATTTAATTTAATTAAATTTAAAAACAATTTAATTTAATTCGAAATTAACTTACATTAAAAATAATTTAATTTAATTTAAAAATAATTTAATTTGATTTAAAAATAATTTAATTTAATTTAAAAATAATTTAATTTAATTTGAAAAAAATTTACTTTAATTTAAACAAAACTATTTAAATTTGAAAATAATTTAAATTAATTTGAAAATAATTTAATTTAATTAAATTAATTTTTTTTTAAGTTAATTTGTAAATAATTTTATTAAATTTAAAAATATTTTACTTTAAGTTGTAAATAAATTAATTTAATTAAATTTTTAAATAATTTAATTTATTCTAATTTAAAAATAATTTAATTTAATTTGAAACTAATTTAATTTAATTAGAAAATAATTTAATTTTGATTAAATTTAAAAATAATTTAATTTAATAGGAAAATAACTTAATTTAATTTGAAAATAATTTAATTTAATTTAATAATAATTTAATTTAATTTGAAAATAATTTAATTTATTTTGAAAAAAATTAAATTTATTTAAATTTAAAAATAATTTAATTTAATTTGAAAATAATTGAATTTATTTTAAAAATCATTTAATTAAATTTGAAAATAATTTATTTAAATTTGAAATTAAATTATTTTAATTTGAAACTAAATTAATTTATTTTGAAAACAATTTAATTTAATTTGAAAATAATTTAATGTAATTTGAAAATAACTTAATTTATTTAAATTAAAAAAAAAATCAATTTAATTTGAAAATAATTTAATTTAATTTAAAAATAATTTAATTTAATTTGAAAATAATAAAATTAAATTTGAAAATAATCTAATTTGAAAATATTTGTTTAATTAAATTTATAAATAATTTAATTTATTTTGAAAATAATTAAATTGGTAAATAAAATTAATTGCTAAATAATTTTGTTTAATTTGATAATAGTTTAATTTAGTTTGAAAATAAATTAATTTAATTTAAAAATAATTTAATTGAATCTCTAAAATAACTTAATTTAACTTAAACAAAATTAATTTAATTTGAAAAAAATTTAAATTAATTTGAAAATAATTTAATTAAGTTAAAATAATTTTTTTTAAGTTAAAATGTAAATAAATTTAGTAAATTTGAAAATATTTTAATTAAAGTTGTATATAAATTAATTTTATTAAATTTGGAAATTATATAATTTATTTTAATTTAAAAATAATTTAATTTGAAAATAGATTAATTTAATTTGAAAATAATTAAATTTTGAATAATTTAAAAATAATTTAATTTAATTGGAAAATGACAATTTATTTTGAAAATAATTTAATTTAATTAAAAAATAATTTAATTTGAAAATAATTTAATTTGAAAATATTTTATTTTAATTTAACTTAAAAATAATTTAATTTAATTTGAAAATAATTTAATTTATTTTGAAAATTATTTAATTTTGAATAATTTAAAAATAATTTAATATAATTGGAAAATTACATAATTTATTTTGAAAATAATTTAATTAAAAAATAATTTAATTTAATTTGAAAATAATTTAATTTAATTTAAAAATAATTTAATTTAATTTGAAAATAATTTAATTGAATTAAATTTAAAAACAATTTAATTTAATTCGAATTTAACTTAATTTGAAAATAATTTAATTTAATTTAAACATAATTTAATTTAATTTGAAAATAATTTAATTTAATTTAAAAATTATTTAATTTAATTTGAAGATAATTTAATTTAATTTAAACAAAATTAATTAAATTTGAAAATAATTTAAATTAATTTGAAAATAATTTAAATTAATTTAAAAATAATTTAGTTTTAATTAAAAATAATTTAATTTAATTTAAAAATATTTTAGTTTAATTTGAAAATAAAGAGAATTCATTTAATTCAAAAATAATTTAATATAATTTGAAAATAATTTGATTTAATTTAATTTGAAAATAATTTTATTTAATTTGAAAATAATTTAAAAATTATTTAATTTGAAATAAAAATAATTTAATTTAATTTAAAAATAATTTAATTTAATTTAAAAATAATTCAATTTAATTTGAAATTAATTTAATTTATTTTGAAAATAATTTAATTTAATTTGAAAATAATTTAATTTAATTTAAAAATAATTTAATTTATTTAAATTTAAAAAAAAATAGTAATTTTAAAATAATTTAATTTAATTTGAAATTCAATTTAATTTGAAAATAATTTAATTTAATTTGAAAATAATAAAATTGAATTGGAAAATAATTTAATTTGAAAATATTTGTTTAATTAAATTTAAAAATAATTTAATTTACTTTGAAAATAATTAAATTTAATCAAATTAAAAAAAGAATTATTTAATTTTTAAATAATTAAATTTAATTTAAATTAAAGATAATTTAATTTAATTCGAATAAAATTAAATTTTATTTGAAAATAGTTTAATTTAATCTGAAAATAATTCAAGTTAATTTGAAAATAATTTAATTTAATATAACAAGAATTCAATTAATTTTGAAAATAATTTAATTAAATTTAAAAAAAAATAAATTTAATTTGAAAATAGTTTAAATTAATTTGAAAATAATTGAATTTAATTAAATTAATTTTTTTTTTAAGTTAATTTGTAAATTATTTTATTAAATTTGAAAATAATTTAATTTAATTTAAAAATAATTTAATTTTTATTACATTTATAAATAATTTAATTTAATTGGAAAATAACTTAATTTAATTTGAGAATAATTTAATTTAATTTAATAATAATTTAATTCAATTTGAAAGTAATTTAATTAAAAAAAAAAATTTTAAATAAATAAATTAAATGAAAAATAATTGAATTTAATTTGAAAATCATTTAATTTAATTTGAAAATAATTTAATTAAATTTGAAATTAAATTAATTTAATTTGAAAATTATTTAATTTATTTTAAAAATAATTTAATTTTGTTTGACAATAATTTAATTTATTTAAATTAAAAAAAAATCAATTTAATTTGAAAATAATTTAATTTAATTTAAAAATAATTTAATTTAATTTGAAAATAATAAAATTTAATTTGAAAATAATTTAATTTGAATATAATTTAATTTATTTTGAAAATAATTTAATTTGAAAAAAAATTAATTTGACAATAATTTAATATATTTAAATTAAAAAAAGTTATTTTAATTTGAAAGTAATTTAATTTAAGAGAAATTTAATTTAATTTGAAAATAATTAAATTGAATTTAAAAATAATTTAATTTAATTTGAAAATATTTGTAAATTAAATTTAAAAATAATTTAATTTACTTTGAAAATAATTTAATTTAATTTGAAAATAATCTAATTTAATTTGAAAATAACTTAATTTTAATTAAAAACAATTTAATTTAATTTAAAAATAATTTAATTTAATTTGAAAATAATCTAATTTAATTTGAAAATAACTTAATTTTAATTAAAAACAATTTAATTTAATTTAAAAAAAATTTAATTTATTTTCAAAATAATCTAATTTAATTTAATTTAAAAATAATTTAATTTTATTGGAAAATAACTTAATTTATTTTGAAAATAATTCAATTTAATTTGAAAATAATTTAATTTAATTTAATAATAATTTAATTTAATTTGAAAATAATTTAATTTATTTTGAAAAAAAATAAATTTATTTAAATTTAAAAATAATTTAATTTAATTTGAAAATAATTGAATTTATTTTAAAAATCATTTAATTAAATTTGAAAATAATTTATTTAAATTTGAAATTAAATTATTTTAATTTGAAACTAATTTAATTTATTTTGAAAATAATTTAATTTAATTTGAAAATATTTGTTTAATTAAATTTAAAAATAATTTAATTTACTTTGAAAATAATTAAATTCAATTGGAAAATAATTTTGTTTAATTTAAAAATAATTTAATTTAATTAGAAAATAATTTAATTTAAATTTAAAATATTTTAATTTAATTTGAAAATAATTTAATTTAATTAAATTTAAAAACAATTTAATTTAATTCGAAATTAACTTATATTGAAAATAATTCAATTTAATTTAAAAATAATTTAATTTAATTTGAAAATAATTTAATTTAATTTAACTTAAAAATAATTTAATTTAATTTGATAATAATAATATAATTTAATTTAAAAATAATTTAATTTAATTTGAAAATAATTTAATTTAATTTAAAAATAATTTAATTTAATTTGAAAATAATTTAATTTAATTGAAACAAAATTAATTAAATTTGAAAATAATTTAATTTAATTGAATTAAAAAAAATTTTAAGTTAATTTGTAAATAATTTTATTAAATTTAAAAATATTTTACTTTAAGTTGTAAATAAATTAATTTATTTAAATTTTTAAATAATTTAATTTATTCTAATTTAAAAATAATTTAATTTAATTTGAAAATAATTTAATTTAATTAGAAAATAATTTAATTTTGATTAAATTTAAAAATAATTTAATTTAATTGGAAAATAACTTAATTTAATTTGAAAATAATTTAATTTAATAATAATTTAATTTAATTTGAAAATAATTTAATTTAACTTGAAAATAATTTAATTTTATTTGAAAATATGCTAATTTAATTTGAAAATAATTTAATTTAATTAAATTTAAAAATTATTTCAGTTATTTTGAAAATAATTTAAATCAATTTGAAAATAATTTAATTTAATTTAACTTAAAAATAATTTAATTTAATTTGAAAATAATTTAATTTAATTAAATTTAAAAAAAATTTATTTAATTGTAAATTAACTTAATTTACTTTAATTAAAGTTAAAAATAATTTAATTTATTTTGAAAATGATTAAATTTAATTTAAAAATATTTTTTTTTTTTGAAAATAATTTAATTTGAAAATAATTTAATTTAATTTAATATAACAATAACTTAATTAAATTTAAAAATTATTTAATTAAATTTAAAAAAAAAAAAATTTAATTTGAAAATAATTTAATTTAATTTTAAAATAATTTTATTTTATTAGAAATAATTTAATTTTAATTAAAAATAATTTAAATTAATTTAATCTAATATAAAAACAATTAAATTTAATTTGAAAATAATCTAATTTAAATAAATTTAAAAATTATTTAATTTTATTGGAAAATAACTGAATTTATTTTGAAAATAATTTAATTTAATTGAAAAATAATTTAATTTAATTTGAAAATAATTTAATTTAATTTGAAAATAATTTAATTTAATTAAATTTAAAAGTTATTTCAGTTATTTTGAAAATAATTTAAATCAATTTAAAAATAATTTAATTTAATTTGACAATAATTTAATTTTAATTAAAAATAATTTAATTTAATCTATAAACAATTTAATATAATTTGCAAATAATCTAATTTAAATAAATTTAAAAATTATTTAATTTTAATGGAAAATAACAGAATTTATTTTGAAAATAATTTAATTTAATTAAAAAATAATTTAATTTAATTTGAAAATAATTTAATTTAACTTAAAAATAATTTAATTAAATTTGAAAATAATTAAATTTATTTTAAAAATAATTTAATTTAATATAAAAATAATTTAATTTAAAAATATTTTTTTTTAATTTGAAAATAATTTAAATTTAAAAATTATTTAATTTAATTTGAAAATAATGTAATTTAATCAAATTAAAAAAAAATAATAATTTTGAAATAATTTAATTTAATTTAAATTAAAGATAATTTAATTTAATTCGAATAAAATTAAATTTTTATTTGAAAATAATTTAATTTAATCTGAAAATAATTCAATTTAATTTGAAAATAATTTAATTTAATTTAATATAACGAGAATTAAATTAATTTTAAAAATAATTTAATTAAATTTAAAAAAAAAAAAATTAATTTTAAAATAATTTAATTTAATTTTAAAATAATTTATTTTAATTTATAATAATTTAATTTAACTTGAAAATAAATTAATTTTAATTAAAAATAATTTAATTTAATTTAAAAATAATTTAATTTGAAAATAATTTAATTTAATTTGTAAATAATATAATTTAATTTGAAAATAATTTAATTTAATTAAATTTATAAATAATTTAATTTAATTGGAAATTAACTTAATTTAATTTGAAAATAATTTAATTTAATTAAGTTTAAAAACAATTTAATTTAATTCGAAATTAACTTATATTGAAAATAATTTAATTTAATTTAAAAATAATTTAATTTAATTTAAAAATAATGTAATTTAATCAAATTAAAAAAAAATAATAATTTTGAAATAATTTAATTTAATTTAAATTAAAGATAATTTAATTTAATTCGAATAAAATTAAATTTTTATTTGAAAATAATTTAATTTAATCTGAAAATAATTCAATTTAATTTGAAAATAATTTAATTTAATTTAATATAACGAGAATTAAATTAATTTTAAAAATAATTTAATTAAATTTAAAAAAAAAAAAAATAATTTTAAAATAATTTAATTTAATTTTAAAATAATTTATTTTAATTTATAATAATTTAATTTAACTTGAAAATAAATTAATTTTAATTAAAAATAATTTAATTTAATTTAAAAATAATTTAATTTGAAAATAATTTAATTTAATTTGTAAATAATATAATTTAATTTGAAAATAATTTAATTTAATTAAATTTATAAATAATTTAATTTAATTGGAAATTAACTTAATTTAATTTGAAAATAATTTAATTTAATTAAATTTAAAAACAATTTAATTTAATTCGAAATTAACTTATATTGAAAATAATTTAATTTAATTTAAAAATAATTTAATTTAATTTGAAAATAATTTAATTTAATTTAACTTAAAAATAATTTAATTTAATTTGATAATAATAATATAATTTAATTTAAAAATAATTTAATTTAATTTGAAAATAATTTAATTTAATTTAAAAATAGTTTAAATTTATTTGAAAATATTTTAATTTAATTAAATTAAAAGAAATTTTGAGTTGATTTGTAAATAATTTTATTACATTTAAAAATATTTTACTTTAAGTTGTAAATAAATTAATTTATTTAAATTTTTAAATAATTTAATTTATTCTAATTTAAAAATAATTAAATTTAATTTGAAAATAATTTAATTTTGATTAAATTTAAAAATAATTTAATTTAATTGGAAAATAACTTAATTTAATTTGAAAATAATTTAATTTAATAATAATTTAATTTAATTTGAAAATAATTTAATTTAACTTGAAAATAATTTAATTTTATTTGAAAATATGCTAATTTAATTTGAAAATAATTTAATTTAATTAAAATTAAAAATTATTTCAGTTATTTTGAAAATAATTTTAATCAATTTGAAAATAATTTAATTTAATTTAACTTAAAAATAATTTAATTTAATTTGAAAATAATTTAATTTAATTAAATTTAAAAAAAATTTATTTAATTGTAAATTAACTTAATTTACTTTAATTAAAGTTAAAAATAATTTAATTTATTTTGAAAATGATTAAATTTAATTTAAAAATATTTTTTTTTAGTTTGAAAATAATTTAATTTGAAAATAATTTAATTTAATTTAATATAACAATAACTTAATTAAATTTAAAAATTATTTAATTAAATTTAAAAAAAAAAAATTTAATTTGAAAATAATTTAATTTAATTTTAAAATAATTTTATTTTATTAGAAATAATTTAATTTTAATTAAAAATAATTTAAATTAATTTAATCTAATATAAAAACAATTAAATTTAATTTGAAAATAATCTAATTTAAATAAATTTAAAAATTATTTAATTTTATTGGAAAATAACTGAATTTATTTTGAAAATAATTTAATTTAATTGAAAAATAATTTAATTTAATTTGAAAATAATTTAATTTAATTTGAAAATAATTTAATTTAATTAAATTTAAAAGTTTTTTCAGTTATTTTGAAAATAATTTAAATCAATTTAAAAATAATTTAATTTAATTTGACAATAATTTAATTTTAATTAAAAATAATTTAATTTAATCTATAAACAATTTAATATAATTTGCAAATAATCTAATTTAAATAAATTTAAAAATTATTTAATTTTAATGGAAAATAACAGAATTTATTTTGAAAATAATTTAATTTAATTAAAAAATAATTTAATTTAATTTGAAAATAATTTAATTTAACTTAAAAATAATTTAATTAAATTTGAAAATAATTAAATTTATTTTAAAAATAATTTAATTTTAATTAAAAATAATTTAATTTAATATAAAAATAATTTAATTTGAAAATATTTTTTTTTAATTTGAAAATAATTTAAATTTGAAAATTATTTAATTTAATTTGAAAATAATGTAATTTATTCAAATTAAAAAAAAAAAATAATTTTGAAATAATTTAATTTAAATTAAAGATAATTTAATTTAATTCGAATAAAATTAAATTTTTATTTGAAAATAATTTAATTTAATCTGAAAATAATTCAATTTAATTTGAAAATAATTTAATTTAATTTAATATAACGAGAATTAAATTAATTTTAAAAATAATTTAATTAAATTTAAAAAAAAAAAAATTAATTTTAAAATAATTTAATTTAATTTTAAAATAATTTATTTTAATTTATAATAATTTAATTTAACTTGAAAATAAATTAATTTTAATTAAAAATAATTTAATTTAATTTAAAAATAATTTAATTTGAAAATAATTTAATTTAATTTGTAAATAATATAATTTAATTTGAAAATAATTTAATTTAATTAAATTTATAAATAATTTAATTTAATTGGAAATTAACTTAATTTAATTTGAAAATAATTTAATTTAATTAAGTTTAAAAACAATTTAATTTAATTCGAAATTAACTTATATTGAAAATAATTTAATTTAATTTAAAAATAATTTAATTTAATTTGAAAATAATGTAATTTAATCAAATTAAAAAAAAATAATAATTTTGAAATAATTTAATTTAATTTAAATTAAAGATAATTTAATTTAATTCGAATAAAATTAAATTTTTATTTGAAAATAATTTAATTTAATCTGAAAATAATTCAATTTAATTTGAAAATAATTTAATTTAATTTAATATAACGAGAATTAAATTAATTTTAAAAATAATTTAATTAAATTTAAAAAAAAAAAAATTAATTTTAAAATAATTTAATTTAATTTTAAAATAATTTATTTTAATTTATAATAATTTAATTTAACTTGAAAATAAATTAATTTTAATTAAAAATAATTTAATTTAATTTAAAAATAATTTAATTTGAAAATAATTTAATTTAATTTGTAAATAATATAATTTAATTTGAAAATAATTTAATTTAATTAAATTTATAAATAATTTAATTTAATTGGAAATTAACTTAATTTAATTTGAAAATAATTTAATTTAATTAAATTTAAAAACAATTTAATTTAATTCGAAATTAACTTATATTGAAAATAATTTAATTTAATTTAAAAATAATTTAATTTAATTTGATAATAATAATATAATTTAATTTAAAAATAATTTAATTTAATTTGAAAATAATTTAATTTAATTTAAAAATAGTTTAAATTTATTTGAAAATATTTTAATTTAATTAAATTAAAAGAAATTTTGAGTTGATTTGTAAATAATTTTATTACATTTAAAAATATTTTACTTTAAGTTGTAAATAAATTAATTTATTTAAATTTTTAAATAATTTAATTTATTCTAATTTAAAAATAATTAAATTTAATTTGAAAATAATTTAATTTAATTAGAAAATAATTTAATTTTGATTAAATTTAAAAATAATTTAATTTAATTGGAAAATAACTTAATTTAATTTGAAAATAATTTAGTTTATTAATAATTTAATTTAATTTGAAAATAATTTAATTTAACTTGAAAATAATTTAATTTTATTTGAAAATATACTAATTTAATTTGAAAATAATTTAGTTTAATTAAATTTAAAAATTATTTCAGTTATTTTGAAAATAATTTAAATCAATTTGAAAATAATTTAATTTAATTTAACTTCAAAATAATTTAATTTAATTTGAAAATAATTTAATTTAACTTAAAAATAAATAAATTTAATTTAAAAATAATTTAATTTAATTTACCTTAAAAATAATTTAATTTAATTTGAAAATAATTTAATTTAAAAATAATTTAATTTAATTAAATTTATAAATAATTTAATTTAATTGGAAATTAACTTAATTTAATTTGAAAATAAATTAATTTAATTTAAAAATAATTTAATTTAATTTGAAAATAATTTAATTTAATTTAAATTAAAAATCAATAAATTTAATTAAAAAATAATTTAATTTGATTTACCTTAAAAATAATTTAATTTAATTAAAACAAAATTATTTTATTTTGAAAATAATTTAATTTAATTTGAAAATAATTTAATTTAAACTGAATTTAATTTGAAAATTATTTATTTAAATTTTAAAAAAAATAAATTTAATTTGAAAATAATTTAATTTAATTTGAAAATAATTGAATTTAATTAAATTTAAATTTTTTGTAAATTAATTTGTAAATAATTTTATTAAATTTGAAAATAATTTAATTTAATTTGAAAATAATTTAATTTAATTTAAAAATAATTTAATTTAATTTGAAAATAATTTAATTTAATTGAAACAAAATTAATTAAATTTGAAAATAATTTAAATTTATTTGAAAATAATTTAATTTAATTAAATTAAAAAAAATTTTAAGTTAATTTGTAAATAATTTTATTAAATTTAAAAATATTTTACTTTAAGTTGTAAATAAATTAATTTAATTAAATTTTTAAATAATTTAATTTATTCTAATTTAAAAATAATTTAATTTAATTTGAAAATAATTTAATTTAATTAGAAAATAATTTAATTTTGATTAAACTTAAAAATAATTTAATTTAATTGGAAAATAACTGAATTTAATTTGAAAATAATTTAATTTAATAATAATTTAATTTAATTTGAAAATAATTTAATTTAACTTGAAAATAATTTAATTTTATTTGAAAATATGCTAATTTAATTTGAAAATAATTTAATTTAATTAAATTTAAAAATTATTTCAGTTATTTAGAAAATAATTTAAATCAATTTGAAAATAAATAATTTAATTTAACTTAAAAATAATTTAATTTAATTTGAAAATAATTTAATTTAATTAAATTTAAAAAAAATTTATTTAATTGTAAATTAACTTAATTTACTGTAATTAAAGTTAAAAATAATTTAATTTATTTAGAAAATAATTAAATTTAATTTAAAAATAATTTTTTTTAATTTAATATAACAATAACTCAATTAAATTTACAAATTATTTAATTAATTTTAAAAAAAAAAAAAATTTAATTTGAAAATAATTTAATTTAATTTTAAAATAATTTTATTTTATTTGAAATAACTTAATTTTAATGAAAAATAATTTAAATTAATTTAATTTAATATAAAAACAATTAAATTTAATTTGAAAATAATCTAATTTAAATAAATTTAAAATTTATTTAATTTTATTGGAAAATAACTGAATTTATTTTGAAAATAATTTAATTTAATTGAAAAATAATTTAATTTAATTTGAAAATAATTTAATTTAATTTTAAAATAATTTTATTTTATTTGAAATAATTTAATTTTAATTAAAAATAATTTAAATTAATATAATTTAATATAAAAACAATTTAATATAATTTGAAAATAATCTAATTTAAATAAATTTAAAAATTATTTAATTTTAATTGAAAATAACAGAATTTATTTTGAAAATAATTTAATTTAATTAAAAAATAATTTAATTTAATTTGAAAATAATTTAATTTAACTTAAAAATAATTTAATTTATTTTGAAAATATTTTTTTTTAATTTGAAAATAATTTAATTTAATTTGAAAATTACTTCATTTTAATTTAACTTAAAAATAATTTAATTAAATTTGAAAATAATTAAATTTATTTTAAAAATAATTTAACTTTAATTAGAAATAATTTAATTTAATATAAAAATAATTTAATTTGAAAATAATTTTTTTTTAATTTGAAAATAATTTAAATTTGAAAATAATTTAATTTAATTTGAAAATAATGTAATTTAATCAAATTAAAAAAAAAAATTAATTTTGAAATAATTTAATTTAATTAAATATAACGAGAATTCAATTAATTTTATAAATAATTTAATTAAATTTAAAAAAAAAAAAATTAATTTGAAAATAATTTAATTTGATTTTAAAATAATTTATTTTAATTTGAAATAATTTAATTTAACTTGAAAATAAATTAATTTTAATTAAAAATAATTTAATTTAATTTAAAAATAATTTAATTTGAAAATAATTTAATTTAATTTGTAAATAATATAATTTATTTTGAAAATAATTTAATTTAATTAAATTTATAAATAATTTAATTTAATTGGAAATTAACTTAATTTAATTTGAAAATAATTTAATTTAATTTAAAAATAATTTTGTTTAATTTGAAAACAATTTAAATTAATTTAAAAATAATTTAATTTAATTTAAAAATAATTTAATTTAATTAAATTTATAAATAATTTAATTTAATTAGAAATTAACTTCATTTAATTTGAAAATAATTTAATTTAATTTAAAAATAATTTCATTTAATTTGAAAATAATTTAATGTAAAAATTATTTAATTTAATTAAATTTATAAATAATTTAATTTAATTGGAAATTAACTTAATTTAATTTGAAAATAATTTAATTTAATTTAAAAATAATTTAATTTAATTTGAAAATAATTTAATTTGATTTAACTTAAAAATAAATAAATTTAATTTAAAAATAATTTAATTTAATTTACCTTAAAAGTAATTTGAATTTAATTTAATTTAAACAAAATTATTTTAATTTGAAAATAAGTTATTTAATTTGAAAATAATTTAATTTAATTTAATATAACAATAACTCAATTAAATTTGAAAATAATTTAATTAAATTTAAAAAAAAATAAATTTAATTTGAAAATAATTTAATTTAATTTGAAAATAATTGAAATTAATTTAAAAATAATTTAATTAAATTTGAAAATAATTTAATTTAATTGTAACAAAATTAATTAAATTTGAAAATAATTTAAATTTATTTGAAAATAATTTAATTTAATTAAATTAAAAAAAATTTTAAGTTAATTTGTAAATAATTTTATTAAATTTAAAAATATTTTACTTTAAGTTGTAAATAAATTAATTTATTTAAATTTTTAAATAATTTAATTTATTCTAATTTAAAAATAATTTAATTTAATTTGAAAATAATTTAATTTAATTAGAAAATAATTTAATTTTGATTAAATTTAAAAATAATTTAATTTAATTGGAAAATAACTTAATTTAATTAGAAAATAATTTAATTTAATAATAATTTAATTTAATTTGAAAATAATTTAATTTAACTTGAAAATAATTTAATTTTATTTGAAAATATACTAATTTAATTTGAAAATAATTTAATTTAATTAAATTTAAAAATTATTTCAGTTATTTTGAAAATAATTTAAATCAATTTGAAAATTATTTAATTTAATTTAACTTAAAAATAATTTAATTTAATTTGAAAATAAATTAATTTAATTAAATTTAAAAAAAATTTATTTAATTGTAAATTAACTTAATTTACTTTAATTAAAGTTAAAAATTATTTAATTTATTCTAAAAATAATTAAATTTAATTTAAAAATAATTTTTTTTAGTTTGAAAATAATTTAATTTAATTTGAAAATAATTTAATTTAATTTAATATAACAATAACTCAATTAAATTTAAAAATAATTTAATTAAATTTAAAAAAAAAAAATTAATTTGAAAATAATTTAATTTAATTTTAAAATAATTTATTTTAATTTGAAATAATTTAATTTAACTTGAAAATAAATTAATTTTAATTAAAAATAATTTAATTTAATTTAAAAATAATTTAATTTGAAAACAATTTAATTTAATTTGTAAATAATATAATTTAATTTGAAAATAATTTAATTTAATTAAATTTATAAATAATTTAATTTAATTTGAAATTAATTTTATTTAATTTGAAAATAATTTAAATTAATTTAAAAATAATTTAATTTAATTTAAAAATAATTTAATTTAATTAAATTTATAAATAATTTAATTTAATTAGAAATTAACTTAATTTAATTTGAAAATAATTTAATTTAATTTAAAAATAATTTAATTTAATTTGAAAATAATTTAATTTAATTTACCTTAAAAATAATTAAATTTAATTTGAAAATAATTTAATTTAAAAATAATTTAATTTAATTAAATTTAAAAATAATTTAATTTAATTGGACATTAACTTAATTTAATTTGAAAATAATTTAATTTAATTTAAAAATAATTTAATTTAATTTGAAAATAATTTAATTTAATTTAACTTAAAAATAAATAAATTTAATTTAAAAATAATTTAATTTAATTTACCTTAAAAATAATTTGAATTTAATTTAATTTAAACAAAATTATTTTAATTTGAAAATAGTTTAATTTATTTTGAAAATAATTTAATTTAATTTAATATAACAATAACTCAATTAAATTTGAAAATAATTTAATTAAATTTAAAAAAAAAAAAAATTTAATTTGAAAATAATTTAATTTAATTTGAAAATAATTGAATTTAATTAAATTTAAATTTTTTGTAAGTTAATTTGTAAATAATTTTAATAAATTTGAAAATAATTTAATTTAATTTGAAAATAATTTAATTTTTATTAAATTTAAAAATAATTTTATTTAATTTAATAAAAATTTAATTTAATTTGAAAACAATTTAATTTAATTTGAAAAAAATTAAATTTAATTTGAAAAAAAATTAAATTTAAATTAATTTAAAAATAATTTAATTTAATTTGAACATAATTGAATTTAATTTGAAAATCATTTAATTTAATTTAAAAATAAATTAATTAAATTTGAAATTAAATAAATTTAATTTGAAACTCATTTAATTTAATTTGAAAATAATTTAATTAAATTTGAAATTAATTTAATTTAATTTGAAATTAATTTAATTTATTTTGAAAATATTTTAATTTGAAAAAAATTTAATTTAATTTGACAATAATTTAATATATTTAAATTAGAAAAAGTTATTTTAATTTGAAAGTAATTTAATTTAATTTAATTTAAGAGAAATTTAATTTAATTTGAAAATAATTAAATTGAATTTGAAAATAATTTAATTTAATTTGAAAATATTTGTTAATTAAACTTAAAAATAATTTAATTTACTTTGAAAATAATTTAATTTAATTTGAAAATAATTTAATTTTGATTAAATTTAAAAATAATTTAATTTAATTGGAAAATAACTTAATTTAATTTGAAAATAATTTAATTAATTTTGAAAATCATTTAATTAAATTTGAAAAAAAATTATTTAAATTTGAAATTAAATTAATTTAATTTGAAAATAATTTAATTTAATTTGAAAATATTTGTTTTATTAAATTTAAAAATAATTTAATTTACTTTGAAAATAATAAAATTTAATTGGAAAATAATTTTGATTAATTTAAAAATAATTTAATTTAATTTGAAAATAATTAAATTTAATTTTAAAATAATTTAATTTAATTTGAAAATAACTTAATTTAACTTAAACAAAATTAATTTAATTTAATAATAATTTAATTTAATTTGAAAATAATTTAATTTAATTTGAAAAAAATTAAATTGAATTAAATTTAAAAATAATTTAATTTAATTTGAACATAATTGAATTTAATTTGAATATCATTTAATTTAATTTGAAAATAAATTAATTAAATTTGAAATTACATTTGATTATTTTGAAACTCATTTAATTTAATTTGAAAATAATTTAATTAAATTTGAAATTAATTTAATTTGAAAAAAATTTAATTTGCAAATAATTTAATATATTTAAATTAAAAAAGTTATTTTAATTTGAAAGTAAATTAATTTAAGAGAAATTTAATTTAATTTGAAAATAATTAAATTGAATTTGAAAATAATTTAATTTAATTTGAAAATATTTGTTAATTAAATTTAAAAATAATTTAATTTACTTTGAAAATAATTAAATTTAATTTGAAAATAATCTAATTTAATTTGAAAATAACTTAATTTTAATTAAAAACAATTTAATTTAATTTAAAAATATTTAAATTTAATTTGAAAATAATCTAATTTAATTTGAAAATAACTTAATTTTAATTAAAAACAATTTAATTTAATTTAAAATTTTATTAATTTAATTTGAAAATAATCTAATTTAATTAAATTTAAGAATAATTTAATTTTATTTGAAAATAACTTAATTTATTTTGAAAATAATTTAATTTAATTAAAAAATAATTTAATTTAATTTGAAAATAATTTAATTTAATTTAAAAATAATTTAATTTAATTTGAAAATAATTGCATTTAATTAAACTTAAAAACAATTTAATTTAATTCGAAATTAACTTATATTGAAAATAATTTAATATAATTTAAAAATAATTTAATTTAATTTGAAAATAATTTAATTTAATTTAACTTAAAAATTTATTTAATTTAATTTGATAATAATAATATAATTTAATTTAAAAATAATTTAATTTAATTTGAAAATAATTTAATTTATTTAAAAATAATTTAATTTAATTTGAAAATAATTTAATTTAATTGAAACAAAATTAATTAAATTTGAAAATAATTTAAATTTATTTGAAAATAATTTAATTTAATTAAATTAAAATATTTTTTAAGTTAATTGGTAAATAATTTTATTAAATTTAAAAATATTTTATTTTAAGTTGTAAATAAATTAATTTAATTAAATTTTTAAATAATTTAATTTATTCTAATTTAAAAATAATTTAATTTAATTTAAAAATAATTTAATTTATTTTAAAAATCATTTAATTAAATTTAAAAATAATTTATTTAAATTTGAAATTAAATTATTTTAATTTGACAATAATTTAATTTATTTTGAAAATAATTTAATTTAATTTGAAAATAATTTAATGTAATTTGACAATAACTTAATTTCTTTAAATAAAAAAAAAATCAATTTAATTTGAAAATAATTTAATTTAATTTAAAAATAATTTAATTTAATTTGAAAATAATAAAATTGAATTTGAAAATAATCTAATTTGAAAATATTTGTTTAATTAAATTTAAAAATAATTTAATTTATTTTGAAAATAATTAAATTGGTAGTAAAATTAATTGGTAAATAATTTTGTTTAATTTGAAAATAGTTTATTTTAAATTGAAAATAAATTAATTTAATTTAAAAATAATTTAATTTAATCCTAAAATAACTTACTTTAACTTTAACAAAATTAATTTAATTTGAAAAAAATTTAAATTAATTTGAAAATAATTTAATTAAATTAAATTAATTTTTAATATCTAAATAAATTTAGTAAATTTGAAAATATTTTATTTAATGTTGTAAATAAATTAATTTTATTAAATTTGGAAATTATATAATTTATTTTAATTTAAAAATAATTTAATTTAATTTGAAAATAATTTAATTTAATTTAAAAATAATTTAATTATGAATAATTTAAAAATAATTTAATTTAATTGGAAAATGACAATTTATTTTGAAAATAATTTAATTTAATTAAAAAATAATTTAATTTGAAAATAATTTAATTTGAAAATATTTTATTTTAATTTAACTTAAAAATAATTTAGTTTAAACTGAAAAAAATTTAATTTAATTTGAAAATAATTTAATTTTGAATAATTTAAAAATAATTTAATATAATTAGAAAATTACATAATTTATTTTGAAAATAATTTAATTTAATTTGAATATAATTTAATTTAATTTGAAAATAATTTAATTTAATTTGACAATAATTTAATTTATTTAAATTAAAAAAAATTAATTAAATTTAAAAATAATTTAATTTAATTTGAAATTAATAAAATTTAATTTGAAAATAATTTAATTTAATTTAAAAATATTTGTTTAATTAAATTTAAAAATAATTTAATTTACTTCGAAAATAATTAAATTTAATTGGAAAATAATTTTGTTTAATTTAAAAATAATTTAATTTAATTTGAGAATAATTTAATTTAATTTTAAAATAATTTAATTTAATTTGAAAATAACTTAATTTAACTTAAACAAAATTAATTTAATTTGAAAATAATTTAATTTAATAATAATTTAATTTAATTTGAAAATAATTTAATTTAATTTGAAAAAAAATTAAATTTAATTAAATTTAAAAATAATTTAATTTAATTTGAACATAATTGAATATAATTTGAAAATCATTTAATTTAATTTGAAAATAAATTAATTAAATTTGAAATTAAATAAATTTAATTTGAAACTCATTTAATTTAATTTGAAAATAATTTAATTAAATTTGAAATTAATTTAATTTAATTTGAAATTAATTTAATTTATTTTGAAAATATTTTAATTTGAAAAAAATTTAATTTAATTTGACAATAATTTAATATATTTAAATCAGAAAAAGTTATTTTAATTTGAAAGTAATTTAATTTAATTTAATTTAAGAGAAATTTAATTTAATTTGAAAATAATTAAATTGAATTTGAAAATAATTTAATTTAATTTTAAATTAATTTTGAATAATTTAAAAATAATTTAATATAATTAGAAAATTACATAATTTATTTTGAAAATAATTTAATTTAATTTGAATATAATTTAATTTAATTTGAAAATAATTTAATTTAATTTGACAATAATTTAATTTATTTAAATTAAAAAAAAATCAATTTAACTTAAAAATAATTTAATTTAATTTGAAATTAATAAAATTTAATTTGAAAATAATTTAATTTAATTTAAAAATATTTTATTTAATTTAATTCGAAAATAATTTAATTTAATTTAAAAATAATTTAATTTAATTTGAAAATAATTTCATTTAATTAAACTTAAAAACAATTTAATTTAATTCGAAATTAACTTATATTGAAAATAATTTAATATAATTTAAAAATAATTTCATTTAATTTGAAAATAATTTAATTTAATTTAACTTAAAAATTTATTTAATTTAATTTGATAATAATAATATAATTTAATTTAAAAATAATTTAATTTAATTTGAAAATAATTTAATTTATTTAAAAATAATTTAATTTAATTTGAAAATAATTTAATTTAATTTAAAAATAATTTAATTTAATTTGAAAATAATTTCATTTAATTAAACTTAAAAACAATTTAATTTAATTCGAAATTAACTTATATTGAAAATAATTTAATATAATTTAAAAATAATTTAATTTAATTTGAAAATAATTTAATTTAATTTAACTTAAAAATTTATTTAATTTAATTTGATAATAATAATATAATTTAATTTAAAAATAATTTAATTTAATTTGAAAATAATTTAATTTATTTAAAAATAATTTAATTTAATTTGAAAATAATTTAATTTAATTGAAACAAAATTAATTAAATTTGAAAATAATTTAAATTTATTTGAAAATAATTTAATTTAATTAAATTAAATTTTTTTTTAAGTTAATTGGTAAATAATTTTATTAAATTTAAAAATATTTTATTTTAAGTTGTAAATAAATTAATTTAATTAAATTTTTAAATAATTTAATTTATTCTAATTTAAAAATAATTTAATTTAATTTGAAAATAATTTAATTAGAAAATAATTTAATTTTGATTAAATTTAAAAATAATTTAATTTAATTGGAAAATAGCTTAATTTAATTTGAAAATAATTTTATTTAATTTAATAATAATTTAATTTAATTTGAAAATAATTTAATTTATTATGAAAAAAATTAAATTTAATTAAATTTAAAAATAATTTAATTTAATTTAAAAATAATTGAATTTATTTTAAAAATCATTTAATTAAATTTGAAAATAATTTATTTAAATTTGAAATTAAATTATTTTAATTTGAAAATAATTTAATTTATTTTGACAATAACTTAATTTCTTTAAATAAAAAAAAAATCAATTTAATTTGAAAATAATTTAATTTAATTTAAAAATAATTTAATTTAATTTGAAAATAGTAAAATTGAATTTGAAAATAATCTAATTTGAAAATATTTGTTTAATTAAATTTAAAAATAATTTAATTTATTTTGTAAATAATTAAATTGGTAGTAAAATTAATTGGTAAATAATTTTGTTTAATTTGAAAATAGTTTAATTTAAATTGAAAATAAATTAATTTAATTTAAAAATAATTTAATTTAATCCTAAAATAACTTACTTTAACTTTAACAAAATTAATTTAATTTGAAAAAAATTTAAATTAATTTGAAAATAATTTAATTAAATTAAATTAATTTTTAATATGTAAATAAATTTAGTAAATTTGAAAATATTTCAATTAATGTTGTAAATAAATTAATTTTATTAAATTTGGAAATTATATAATTTATTTTAATTTAAAAATAATTTAATTTAATTTGAAAATAATTTAATTTAATTTGAAAATAATTTAATTATGAATAATTTAAAAATAATTTAATTTAATTGGAAAATGACAATTTATTTTGAA
This sequence comes from Phosphuga atrata, assembly GCA_944588485.1. Classification (NCBI taxonomy): domain Eukaryota; kingdom Metazoa; phylum Arthropoda; class Insecta; order Coleoptera; family Silphidae; genus Phosphuga; species Phosphuga atrata. The sequence goes on along the minus strand of OX155896.1, from coordinate 23,778,272 downwards.
AATAATTTAATTTAATTAAAAAATAATTTAATTTGAAAATAATTTAATCTGAAAAAAATTTAATTTAATTTGAAAATAATTTAATTTTGAATAATTTAAAAATAATTTAATATAATTAGAAAATTACATAATTTATTTTGAAAATAATTTAATTAAAAAATAATTTAATTTAATTTGAAAATAATTTAATTTAATTTGAAAATAATTTAATTTAATTTGACAATAATTTAATTTATTTAAATTAAAAAAAAATGAATTTAATTTAAAAATAATTTAATTTAATTTGAAAATAATAAAATTTAATTTGAAAATAATTTAATTTAATTTAAAAATATTTGTTTACTTAAATTTAAAAATAATTTAATTTACTTCGAAAATAATTAAATTTAATAGGAAAATAATTTCGTTTAATTTAAAAATAATTTAATTTAATTTGAGAATAATTTAATTTAATTTTAAAATAATTTAATCTAATTTGAAAATAACTTAATTTAACTTAAACAAAATTAATTTAATTTGAAAATAATTTGATTTAATAATAATTTAATTTAATTTGAAAATAATTTAATTTAATTTGAAAAAAATTAAATTTAATTAAATTTAAAAATAATTTAATTTAATTTGAACATAATTGAATTTAATTTGAAAATCATTTAATTTAATTTGAAAATAAATTATTTAAATTTGAAATTAAATAAATTTAATTTGAAACTCATTTAATTTAATTTGAAAATAATTTAATTAAATTTGAAATTAATTTAATTTAATTTGAAATTAATTTAATTTATTTTGAAAATATTTTAATTTGAAAAAAATTTAATTTAATTTGACAATAATTTAATATATTTAAATTAGAAAAAGTTATTTTAATTTGAAAGTAATTTAATTTAATTTAATTTAAGAGAAATTTAATTTAATTTGAAAATAATTAAATTGAATTTGAAAATAATTTAATTTAATTTGAAAATATTTGTTAATTAAACTTAAAAATAATTTAATTTACTTTGAAAATAATTTAATTTAATTTGAAAATAATTTAATTTTGATTAAATTTAAAAATAATTTAATTTAATTGGAAAATAACTTAATTTAATTTGAAAAAAATTTTAATAATAATAAAAATTAGATTTAATTAAATTTAAAATTAATTTAATTTAATTTGAAAATAATTGAATTAATTTTGAAAATCATTTAATTAAATTTGAAAACAATTTATTTAAATTTGAAATTAAAATAATTTAATTTGAAAATAATTTAATTTAATTTGAAAATATTTGTTTAATTAAATTTAAAAATAATTTAATTTACTTTGAAAATAATAAAATTTAATTGGAAAATAATTTTGATTAATTTAAAAATAATTTAATTTAATTTGAAAATAATTAAATTTAATTTTAAAATAATTTAATTTAATTTGAAAATAACTTAATTTAACTTAAACAAAATTAATTTAATTTGAAAATAATTTAATTTAATTTAATAATAATTTAAGTTAATTTAAAAATAATTTAATTTAATTTGAAAAAAATTAAATTTAATTAAATTTAAAAATAATTTAATTTAATTTGAACATAATTGAATTTAATTTGAATATCATTTAATTTAATTTGAAAATAAATTAATTAAATTTGAAATTACATTTATTTAATTTGAAACTCATTTAATTTAATTTGAAAATAATTTACTTAAATTTGAAATTAATTTAATTTGAAAAAAATTTAATTTGACAATAATTTAATATTTTTAAATTAAAAAAGTTATTTTAATTTGAAAGTAAATTAATTTAAGAGAAATTTAATTTAATTTGAAAATAATTAAATTGAATTTGAAAATAATTTAATTTAATTTGAAAATAAATTAATTTTAATTAAAAACAATTTAATTTAATTTAAAAATATTTTAATTTAATTTGAAAATAATCTAATTTAATTAAATTTAAGAATAATTTAATTTTATTGGAAAATAACTTAATTTATTTTGAAAATAATTTAATTTAATTGAAAAATAATTTAATTTAATTTGAAAATAATTTAATTTAATTTAAAAATAATTTAATTTAATTTGAAAATAATTTCATTTAATTAAACTTAAAAACAATTTAATTTTATTCGAAATTAACTTATATTGAAAATAATTTAATATAATTTAAAAATAATTTCATTTAATTTGAAAATAATTTAATTTAATTTAACTTAAAAATTTATTTAATTTAATTTGATAATAATATAATTTAATTTAAAAATAATTTAATTTAATTTGAAAATAATTTAATTTATTTAAAAATAATTTAATTTAATTTAAAAATAATTTAATTTAATTGAAACAAAATTAATTAAATTTGAATTTAAATAATTTAAATTTATTTGAAAATAATTTAATTTAATTAAATTAAAATTTTTTTTAAGTTAATTGGTAAATAATTTTATTAAATTTAAAAATATTTTATTTTAAGTTGTAAATAAATTAATTTAATTAAATTTTTAAATTATTTAATTTATTCTAATTTAAAAATAATTTTATTTAATTTGAAAATAATTTAATTTAATTAGAAAATAATTTAATTTTGATTAAATTTAAAAATAATTTAATTTAATTGGAAAATGGCTTAATTTAATTTGAAAATAATTTAATTTAATTTAATAATAATTTAATTTGAAAATAATTTAATTTATTTTGAAAAAAAATAAATTTAATTAAATTTAAAAATAATTTAATTTAATTTGAAAATAATAAAATTAAATTTGAAAATAATCTAATTTGAAAATATTTGTTTAATTAAATTTAAAAATAATTTAATTTATTTTGAAAATATTTAAATTGGTAGTAAAATTAATTGGTAAATAATTTTGTTTAATTTAAAAATAGTTTAATTTAAATTGTAAATAAATTAATTTAATTTAAAAATAATTTAATTTAATCCTAAAATAACTTACTTTAACTTTAACAAAATTAATTTAATTTGAAAAAAATTTAAATTAATTTGAAAATAATTTAATTAAATTAAATTAATTTTTAATATGTAAATAAATTTAGTAAATTTGAAAATATTTTAATTAATGTTGTAAATAAATTAATTTTATTAAATTTGGAAATTATATAATTTATTTTAATTAAAAAATAATTTAATTTGAAAATAATTTAATTTGAAAATATTTTATTTTAATTTAACTTAAAAATAATTTAATTTAATCTGAAAATAATTTAATTTAATTTGAAAATAATTTAATTTTGAATAATTTAAAAATAATTTAATATAATTAGAAAATTACATAATTTATTTTGAAAATAATTTAATTAAAAAATAATTTAATTTAATTTGAAAATAATTTAATTTAATTTGAAAATAATTTAATTTAATTAAATTTAAAAATAAATTACATTAATTAGAAATTATCTTAATTTAGTTAAATTAAATTTATAAATCATTTAATTTATTTTGAAAATAATTAAATTTGATTTGAAAATAATTTTTTTTAGTTTGAAAATAATTTAATTTAATTTGAAAATAATTTAATTTAATTAAATTTAATATACCAATAACTCAATTAAATTTGAAAATAATTTAATTGAATTAAAAAAAAAAAAAAAATTTAATTTGAAAATAATTTAATTTAATTTGAAATAATTTAATTTTAATTAAAAATAATTTAATTTTAATTAGAAATAATTTAATTTAATTTGAAAATATTTTAATTTAATTTAAAAATAATTTAATATAATTTGAAAATATTTTAATTTTAATTAAAAATAATTTAATTTAATTTAAAAATAATTTAATTTGAAAATAATTTAATTTAATTTGAAAATAATTTAATTTAATTTGAAAATAATTTAATTTAATTTAAAAATAATTTAATTTAATTTGAAAATAATTTCATTTAATTAAACTTAAAAACAATTTAATTTAATTCGAAATTAACTTATATTGAAAATAATTTAATATAATTTAAAAATAATTTAATTTAATTTGAAAATAATTTAATTTAATTTAACTTAAAAATTTATTTAATTTAATTTGATAATAATAATATAATTTAATTTAAAAATAATTTAATTTAATTTGAAAATAATTTAATTTATTTAAAAATAATTTAATTTAATTTGAAAATAATTTAATTTAATTGAAACAAAATTAATTAAATTTGAAAATAATTTAAATTTATTTGAAAATAATTTAATTTAATTAAATTAAAATTTTTTTTAAGTTAATTGGTAAATAATTTTATTAAATTTAAAAATATTTTATTTTAAGTTGTAAATAAATTAATTTAATTAAATTTTTAAATAATTTAATTTATTCTAATTTAAAAATAATTTAATTTAATTTGAAAATAATTTAATTAGAAAATAATTTAATTTTGATTAAATTTAAAAATAATTTAATTTAATTGGAAAATAGCTTGATTTAATTTGAAAATAATTTTATTTAATTTAATAATAATTTAATTTAATTTGAAAATAATTTAATTTATTTTGAAAAAAATTAAATTTAATTAAATTTAAAAATAATTTAATTTAATTTAAAAATAATTGAATTTATTTTAAAAATCATTTAATTAAATTTGAAAATAATTTATTTAAATTTGAAATTAAATTATTTTAATTTGAAAATAATTTAATTTATTTTGAAAATAATTTAATTTAATTTGAAAAAAATTTAATGTAATTTGACAATAACTTAATTTCTTTAAATAAAAAAAAAATCAATTTAATTTGAAAATAATTTAATTTAATTTAAAAATAATTTAATTTAATTTGAAAATAATAAAATTGAATTTGAAAATAATCTAATTTGAAGATATTTGTTTAATTAAATTTAAAAATAATTTAATTTATTTTGAAAATAATTAAATTGGTAGTAAAATTAATAGGTAAATAATTTTGTTTAATTTGAAAATAGTTTAATTTAAATTGAAAATAAATTAATTTAATTTAAAAATAATTTAATTTAATCCTAAAATAACTTACTTTAACTTTAACAAAATTAATTTAATTTGAAAAAAATTTAAATTAATTTGAAAATAATTTAATTAAATTAAATTAATTTTTAATATGTAAATAAATTTAGTAAATTTGAAAATATTTCAATTAATGTTGTAAATAAATTAATTTTATTAAATTTGGAAATTATATAATTTATTTTAATTTAAAAATAATTTAATTTAATTTGAAAATAATTTAATTTAATTTGAAAATAATTTAATTATGAATAATTTAAAAATAATTTAATTTAATTGGAAAATGACAATTTATTTTGAAAATAATTTAATTTAATTAAAAAATAATTTAATTTGAAAATAATTTAATTTGAAAATATTTTATTTTAATTTAACTTAAAAATAATTTAGTTTAATCTGAAAAAAATTTAATTTAATTTGAAAATAATTTAATTTTGAATAATCTAAAAATAATTTAATATAATTAGAAAATTACATAATTTATTTTGAAAATAATTTAATTAAAAAATAATTTAATTTAATTTGAAAATAATTTAATTTAATTTGAAAATAATTTAATTTAATTTGACAATAATTTAATTTATTTAAATTAAAAAAAATCAATTTAATTTAAAAATAATTTAATATAATTTGAAAATAATAAAATTTAATTTGAAAATAATTTAATTTAATTTAAAAATATTTGTTTACTTAAATTTAAAAATAATTTAATTTACTTCGAAAATAATTAAATTTAATAGGAAAATAATTTTGTTTCATTTAAAAATAATTTAATTTAATTTGAGAATAATTTAATTTAATTTTAAAATAATTTAATCTAATTTGAAAATAACTTAATTTAACTTAAACAAAATTAATTTAATTTGAAAATAATTTGATTTAATAATAATTTAATTTAATTTGAAAATAATTTAATTTAATTTGAAAAAAAATTAAATTTAATTAAATTTAAAAATAATTTAATTTAATTTGAACATAATTGAATTTAATTTGAAAATCATTTAATTTAATTTGAAAATAAATTATTTAAATTTGAAATTAAATAAATTTAATTTGAAACTCATTTAATTTAATTTGAAAATAATTTAATTAAATTTGAAATTAATTTAATTTAATTTGAAATTAATTTAATTTATTTTGAAAATATTTTAATTTGAAAAAAATTTAATTTAATTTGACAATAATTTAATATATTTAAATTAGAAAAAGTTATTTTAATTTGAAAGTAATTTAATTTAATTTAATTTAAGAGAAATTTAATTTAATTTGAAAATAATTAAATTGAATTTGAAAATAATTTAATTTAATTTAAAAATATTTGTTAATTAAACTTAAAAATAATTTAATTTACTTTGAAAATAATTTAATTTAATTTGAAAATAATTTAATTTTGATTAAATTTAAAAATAATTTAATTTAATTGGAAAATAACTTAATTTAATTTGAAAATAATTTAATTTAATTTGAAAAAAATTAGATTTAATTAAATTTAAAAATAATTTAATTTAATTTAAAAATAATTGAATTAATTTTGAAAATCATTTAATTAAATTTGAAAAAAAATTATTTAAATTTGAAATTAAATTAATTTAATTTGAAAATAATTTAATTTAATTTGAAAATATTTGTTCAATTAAATTTAAAAATAATTTAATTTGCTTTGAAAATAATAAAATTTAATTGGAAAATAATTTTGATTAATTTAAAAATAATTTAATTTAATTTGAAAATAATTAAATTTAATTTGAAAATAACTTAATTTAACTTAAACAAAATTAATTTAATTTAAAAATAATTTAATTTAATTTAATAATAATTTAATTTAATTTGAAAATAATTTAATTTAATTTGAAAAAAATTAAATTTAATTAAATTTAAAAATAATTTAATTTAATTTGAACATAATTGAATTTAATTTGAATATCATTTAATTTAATTTGAAAATAAATTAATTAAATTTGAAATTACATATATTTAATTTGAAACTCATTTAATTTAATTTGAAACTACTTTACTTCAATTTGAAATTAATGTAATTTGAAAAAAATTTGACAATAATTTAATATATTTAAATTAAAAAAGTTATTTTAATTTAAAAGTAAATTAATTTAAGAGAAATTTAATTTAATTTGAAAATAATTAAATTGAATTTGAAAATAATTTAATTTAATTTGAAAATATTTGTTAATTAAATTTAAAAATAATTTAATTTACTTTGAAAATAATTAAATTTAATTTGAAAATAATCTAATTTAATTTGAAAATAACTTAATTTTAATTAAAAACAATTTAATTTAATTTAAAAATATTTTAATTTAATTTGAAAATAATCTAATTTAATTTGAAAATAACTTAATTTTAATTAAAAATAACTTAATTTTAATTAAAAACAATTTAATTTAATTTAAAAATATTTTAATTTAATTTGAAAATAACCTAATTTAATTAAATTTAAGAATAATTTAATTTTATTGGAAAATAACTTAATTTATTTTGAAAATAATTTAATTTAATTAAAAAATAATTTAATTTAATTTAATTTGAAAATAATTTAATTTAATTTAAAAATAATTTAATTTAATGTGATAATAATTTCATTTAATTAAACTTAAAAACAATTTAATTTAATTCGAAATTAACTTATATTGAAAATAATTTAATATAATTTAAAAATAATTTAATTTATTTAAAAATAATTTAATTTAATTTGAAAATAATTTAATTAAATTGAAACAAAATTAATTAAATTTGAAAATAATTTAAATTTGTTTGAAAATAATTTAATTTAATTAAATTAAAAAATTTTTTAAGTTAATTGGTAAATAATTTTATTAAATTTAAAAATATTTTATTTTAAGTTGTAAATAAATTAATTTAATTAAATTTTTAAATTATTTAATTTATTCTAATTTAAAAATAATTTTATTTAATTTGAAAATAATTTAATTTAATTAGAAAATAATTTAATTTTGATTAAATTTAAAAATAATTTAATTTAATTAGAAAATAGCTTAATTTAATTTGAAAATAATTTAATTTGATTTAATAATAATTTAATTTAATTTGATAATAATTTAATTTATTTTGAAAAAAATTAAATTTAATTAAATTTAAAAATAATTTAATTTAATTTAAAAATAATTTAATTTATTTTAAAAATCATTTAATTAAATTTGAAAATAATTTATTTAAATTTGAAATTAAATTATTTTAATTTGAAAATAATTTAATTTATTTTGAAAATAATTTAATTTAATTTGCAAATAATTTAATGTAATTTGACAATAACTTAATTTCTTTAAATAAAAAAAAAATCAATTTAATTTGAAAATAATTTAATTTAATTTAAAAATAATTTAATTTAATTTGAAAATAATAAAATTGAATTTGAAAATAATCTAATTTGAAAATATTTGTTTAATTAAATTTAAAAATAATTTAATTTATTTTGAAAATAATTAAATTGGTACTAAAATTAATTGGTAAATAATTTTGTTTAATTTGAAAATAGTTTAATTTAAATTGTAAATAAATTAATTTAATTTAAAAATAATTTAATTTAATCCTAAAATAACTTACTTTAACTTTAACAAAATTAATTTAATTTGAAAAAAATTGAAATTAATTTGAAAATAATTTAATTAAATTAAATTAATTTTTAATATGTAAATAAATTTAGTAAATTTGAAAATATTTTAATTAATGTTGTAAATAAATTAATTTTATTAAATTTGGAAATTATATAATTTATTTTAATTTAAAAATAATTTAATTTAATTTGAAAATAATTTAATTGAATTTGAAAATAATTTAATTATGAATAATTTAAAAATAATTTAATTTAATTGGAAAATGACAATTTATTTTGAAAATAATTTAATTTGAAAATAATTTAATTTGAAAATATTTTATTTTAATTTAACTTAAAAATAATTTAATTTGAAAATAATTTAATTTTGAATAATTTAAAAATAATTTAATATAATTAGAAAATTACATAATTTATTTTGAAAATAATTTAATTTAATTTGAAAATAATTTAATTCAATTTGAAAATAATTTATTTTAATTTAACTTAAAAATAATTTAATTTAATTTGAAAATAATTTAATTTAATTAAATTTAAAAATAAATTAATTTAATTAGAAATTATCTTAATTTAGTTTAATTAAATTTATAAATAATTTAATTTATTTTGAAAATAATTAAATTTGATTTGAAAATAATTTTTTTTAGTTTGAAAATAATTTAATTTAATTTGAAAATAATTTAATTTAATTAAATTTAATATAACAATAACTCAATTAAATTTGAAAATAATTTAATTTAATTTAAAAATAATTTAATTTAATTTGAAAATAATAAAATTAAATTTGGAAATAATTTAATTTGAAAATATTTGTTTAATTAAATTTAAAAATAATTTGATTTACTTTGAAAATAATTAAATTTAGTTGGAAAATAATTTTGTTTAATTTGAAAATGGTTTAATTTAATTTGATAATAATTTAATTTAATTTAATAATCATTTAATTTAATCTGATAATAACTTAATTAAAACTTAAACAAAATTAATTTAAGTTGACAACAATTTAAATTAATTTGAAAATAATTTAATTTAATTAAATTAAATTTGTTTTTTAAGTTAATATGTAAATATGTAAATTTAGTAAATTTGAAAATATTTTAATTAAAGTTGTAAATAAATTAATTTTATTATATTTGGAAATAATATAATTTATTTTAATTTAAAAATAATTTAATTTAATTTGAAAATAATTTAATTTAATTTGAAAATAATTTAATTTTAAATAATTTAAAAATAATTTAATTTAATTGGAAAATAACTTAATTTATTTTAAAAATAATTTAATTTATTTAAAAAATAATTTAATTTAATTTGAAAATAATTTAATTTAATTTTAAAATAATTTAATTTAATATGAAATAATTTAATTTTAATTAAAAATACTTTAAATTAATTTAATTTAATATAAAAACAATTAAATTTTTTTAAAAATAATCTAATTTAAATAAATTTAAAAATTATTGAATTTTATTGGAAAATAATTGAATTTATTTTGTAAATAATTTAATTTAATTAAAAAATAATTTAATTTAATTTGAAAATAATTTAATTTAATTTAACTTAAAAATAATTTAATTTAATTTGAAAAAAAAATAAATTTAATTTTAAAATAATTTAATTTAATATGAAATAATTTAATTTTAATTAAAAATACTTTAAATTAATTTAATTTAATATAAAAACAATTAAATTTAATTTGAAAATAATTTAATTTAATCTGAAAATAATTCAATTAAATTTGAAAATAATTTAATTTAATTTAATATAACAAGAATTCAATTAATTTTAAAAATAATTTAATTAAATTTAAAAAAAAAATAATTTTAAAATAATTTAATTTAATTTTAAAATAATTTATTTTAATTTGAAATAATTTAATTTAACTTGAAAATAAATTAATTTTAATTAAAAATAATTTAATTTAATTTAAAAATAATTTAATTTAATTTGTAAATAATATAATTTAATTTGAAAATAATTTGATTTAATTTAATTTAAAAATAATTTCATTTAAATTGGAAATAATTTAAATTAATTTAAGAATAATTTAATTTAATTTAAAAATAATTTAATTTAATTAAATTTATAATTAATTTCATTTAATTGGAAATTAACTTAATTTAATTTGAAAATAATTTAATTTAATTTAAAAATAATTTAATTTAATTTAAAAATAATTTAATTTAATTTAACTTAAAAATAATTTAATTTCTTTTGAAAATATTTTTTTTTAATTTAAAAATAATTTAATTTAATTTAATTTGAAAATAACTTCATTTTAATTTAACTTAAAAATAATTTAATTAAATTTGAAAATAATTAAATTTATTTTAAAAATAATTTAATTTTAAATAAAAATAATTTAAGTTAATATAAAAATAATTTAATTTGAAAATAATTTTTTTTTAAATTGAAAATAATTTAAATTTGAAAATAATTTAATTTAATTTGAAAATAATATAATTTAATCAAATTAAAAAAAAAATATTTAATTTTGAAATAATTTAATTTAATTTAAATAAATTAAAGATAATTTAATTTAATTCGAATAAAATTAAATTTAATTTGAAAATAATTTAATTTAATCTGAAAATAATTCAATTTAATTTGAAAATAATTTAATTTAATTTAATATAACAAGAATTCAATTAATTTTAAAAATAATTTAATTAAATTAAAAAAAAAAAAATTAATTTGAAAATAATTTAATTTAATTTTAAAAGAATTTATTTTAATTTAACTTGAAAATAAATTAATTTTAATTAAAAATAATTTAATTTAATTTAATAATAATTTAATTTGAAAATAATTTAATTTAATTTGTAAATAATATAATTTAATTTGAAAATAATATGATTCAATTTAATTTATAAATAATTTTATTTAATTTGAAAATAATTTAAATTAATTTAAAAATAATTTAATTTAATTTAAAAATAATTTAATTTAATTAAATTTATAATTAATTTATTTTAATTGGAAATTAACTTAATTTAATTTGAAAATAATTTAATTTAATTTAAAAATAATTTAATTTAATTTGAATATCATTTAATTTAATTTGAAAATAAATTAATTAAATTTGAAATTACATTAATTAAATTTGAAACTCATTTAATTTAATTTGAAAATAATTTAATTAAATTTGAAAAAAATTAAATTTAATTAAATTTAAAAATAATTTAATTTAATTTAAAAATAATTTAATTTAATTTACCTTAAAAATAATTTAATTTAATTTGAAAATTATTTAATTTAAAAATAATTGAATTAAATTTGAAAATAATTTAATTTAATTTAAAAATAATTTAATTTAATTTGAAAATAACTTAATTTAACTTAAACAAAATTAATTTAATTTGAAAATAATTTAATTTAATTTAATAATAATTTAATTTAATTTGAAAATAATTTAATTTAATTTGAAAAAAAATAAACTTAATTAAATTTAAAAATAATTTAATTTAATTTGAACATAATTTAATTTAATTTGAATATCATTTAATTTAATTTGAAAATAAATTAATTAAATTTGAAATTACATTAATTAAATTTGAAACTCATTTAATTTAATTTGAAAATAATTTAATTAAATTTGAAATTAATTTAATTTGAAAATAATTTAATTTATTTTGAAAATAATATAATTTGGAAAAAATTTAATTTGACAATAATTTAATATATTTAAATTAAAAAAAGTTATTTTAATTTGAAAGTAATTTAATTTAAGAGAAATTTAATTTAATTTGAAAATAATTAATTTGAATTTGAAAATAATTTAATTTAATTTGAAAATATTTGATAATTAAATTTAAAAATAATTTAATTTACTTTGAAAATAATTAAATTTAATTTGAAAATAATCTAATTTAATTTGAAAATAACTTAATTTTAATTAAAAACAATTTAATTTAATTTAAAAATATTTAAATTTAATTTGAAAATAATCTAATTTAATTTGAAAATAACTTAATTTTAATTAAAAACAATTTAATTTAATTTAAAAATATTTTAATTTAATTTGAAAATAATCTAATTTAATTAAATTTAAGAATAATTTAATTTTATTGGAAAATAACTTAATTTATTTTGAAAATAATTTAATTTAATTAAAAAATAATTTAATTTAATTTGAAAATAATTTAATTTAATTTAAAAATAATTTAATTTAATTTGAAAATAATTTCATTTAATTAAACTTAAAAACAATTTAATTTAATTCGAAATTAACTTATATTGAAAATAATTTAATTTAATTTAAAAATAATTTCATTTAATTTGAGAATAATTAAATTTAATTTAACTTAAAAATTTATTTAATTTAATTTGATAATAATAATATAATTTAATTTAAAAATAATTTAATTTAATTTGAAAATAATTTAATTTATTTAAAAATAATTTAATTTAATTGAAACAAAATTAATTAAATTTGAAAATAATTTAATTTAATTAAATTAAAATTTTGTTTTAGTTAATTTGTAAATAATTTTATTAAATTTAAAAATATTTTATTTTAAGTTGTAAATAAATTAATTTATTTAAATTTTTAAATTATTTAATTTATTCTAATTTAAAAATAATTTAATTTAATTTGAAAATAATTTAATTTAATTAGAAAATAATTTAATTTTGATTAAATTTAAAAATAATTTAATTTAATTGGAAAATAGCTTAATTTAATTTGAAAATAATTTAATTTAATTTAATATTAATTTAATTTAATTTGAAAATAATTTAATTTATTTTGAAAAAAATTAAATTTAATTAAATTTAAAAATAATTTAATTTAATTTAAAAATAATTTAATTTAATTTAAAAATCATTTAATTAAATTTGAAAATAATTTATTTAAATTTGAAATTAAATTATTTTAATTTGAAAATAATTTAATTTATTTTGAAAATAATTTAATTTAATTTGAAAATAATTTAATGTAATTTGACAATAACTTAATTTCTTTAAATAAAAAAAAAAAATCAATTTAATTTGAAAATAATTTAATTTAATTTAAAAATAATTTAATTTAATTTGAAAATAATAAAATTGAATTTGAAAATAATCTAATTTGAAAATATTTGTTTAATTAAATTTAAAAATAATTTAATTTATTTTGAAAATAATTAAATTGGTAAATAAAATTAATTTTTAAATAATTTTGTTAAATTTGAAAATAGTTTAATTTAAATTGGAAATAAATTAATATAATTTAAAAATAATTCAATTTAATCCTAAAATAACTTACTTTAACCTAAACAAAATTAATTTAATTTGAAAAAAATTTAAATTAATTTGAAAATAATTTAATTAAATTAAATTAATTTTTTTTTAAGTTAATATGTAAATAAATTTAGTAAATTTGAAAATATTTTAACTAATGTTGTAAATAAATTAATTTTATTAAATTTGAAAATTATATAATTTATTTTAATTTAAAAATAATTTAATTTAATATGAAAATAATTTAATTTAATTTGAAAATATTTTAATTATGAATAATGTAAAAATAATTTAATTTAATTGGAAAATGACAACTTATTTTGAAAATAATTTAATTTAATTAAAAAATAATTTAATTTGAAATTTTTTTATTTTAATTTAACTTAAAAATAATTTAATTTAATCTGAAAATAATTTAATTTAATTTGAAAATAATTTAGTTTTGAATAATTTAAAAATGATTTAATATAATTGGAAAATTACATAATTTATTTTGAAAATAATTTAATTAAAAAATAATTTAATTTAATTTGAAAATAATTAATTTTAATTTAACTTAAAAATAATTTAATTTAATAATAATTTAATTAAATTTGAAATTAATTTAATTTAATTTGAAATTAAAAATAATTTAATTTAATTTGAAAATAATTGAACTAATTTTGAAAATCATTTAATTAAATTTAAAAAAAAATTATTTAAATTTGAAATTAAATTAATTTAATTTGAAGATAATTTAATTTAATTTGAAAATATTTGTTTAATTAAGTTAAAAAATAATTTAATTTACTTTGAAAATAATAAAATTTAATTGGAAAATAATTTTGATTAATTTAAAAATAATTTAATTTAATTTGAAAATAATTTAATTTAATTTTAAAATAATTTAATTTAATTTTAAAATAATTTAATTTAATTTGAAAATAACTTAATTTAACTTAAACAAAATTAATTTAATTTGAAAATAATTTAATTTAATTTAATAATAATTTAATTTAATTTGAAAATAATTTAATTTAATTTGAAAAAAAATAAATTTAATTAAATTTAAAAATAATTTAATTTAATTTAAACATAATTTAATTTAATTTGAATATCATTTAATTTAATTTGAAAATAAATTAATTAAATTTGAAATTACATTAATTAAATTTGAAACTCATTTAATTTAATTTGAAAATAATTTAATTAAATTTGAAATTAATTTAATTTGAAAATAATTTAATTTATTTTGAAAATAATATAATTTGAAAAAAATTTAATTTGACAATAATTTAATATATTTAAATTAAAAAAAGTTATTTTAATTTGAAAGTAATTTAATTTAAGAGAAATTTAATTTAAATTGAAAATAATTAATTTGAATTTGAAAATAATTTAATTTAATTTAAAAATATTTGATAATTAAATTTAAAAATAATTTAATTTACTTTGAAAATAATTAAATTTAATTTGAAAATAATCTAATTTAATTTAATAATAATTTAATTTAATTTGAAAATAATTTAATTTAATTTGAAAAAAATTAAATTTAATTAAATTTAAAAATAATTTAATTTAATTTGAACATAATTGAATTTAATTTGAATATCATTTAATTTAATTTGAAAATAAATAAATTAAATTTGAAATTACATTTATTTAATTTGAAACTCATTTAATTTAATTTGAAAATAATTTACTTCAATTTGAAATTAATTTAATTTGAAAAAAATTTAATTTGACAATAATTTAATATATTTAAATTAAAAAAGTTATTTTAATTTGAAAGTAAAATAATTTAAGAGAAATTTAATTTAATTTGAAAATAATTAAATTGAATTTGAAAATAATTTAATTTAATTTGAAAATATTTGTTAAATAAATTTAAAAAATATTTTAATTTACTTTGAAAATAATTAAATTTAATTTGAAAATAATCTAATTTAATTTGAAAATAACTTAATTTTAATTAAAAACAATTTAATTTAATTTAAAAATATTTTAATTTAATTTGAAAATAATCTAATTTAATTTGAAAATAACATAATTTTAATTAAAAACAATTTAATTTAATTTAAAAATAATTTAATTTAATTTGAAAATAACCTAATTTAATTAAATTTAAGAATAATTTAATTTTATTGGAAAATAACTTAATTTATTTTGAAAATAATTTAATTTAATTAAAAAATAATTTAATTTAATTTGAAAATAATTTAATTTAATTTAAAAATAATTTAATTTAATTTGAAAATAATTTCATTTAATTAAACTTAAAAACAATTTAATTTAATTCGAAATTAACTTATATTGAAAATAATTTAATATAATTTTAAAATAATTTCATTTAATTTGAAAATAATTTAATTTAATTTAACTTAAAAATTTATTTAATTTAATTTGATAATAATAATATAATTTAATTTAAAAATAATTTAATTTAATTTGAAAATAATTTAATTTATTTAAAAATAATTTAATTTAATTTGAAAATAATTTAATTAAATTGAAACAAAATTAATTAAATTTGAAAATAATTTAAATTTATTTGAAAATAATTTAATTTAATTAAATTAAAATTTTTTTTAAGTTAATTGGTAAATAATTTTATTGAATTTAAAAATATTTTATTTTAAGTTGTAAATAAATTAATTTAATTAAATTTTTAAATTATTTAATTTATTCTAATTTAAAAATAATTTTATTTAATTTGAAAATAATTTAATTTAATTAGAAAATAATTTAATTTTGATTAAATTTAAAAATAATTTAATTTAATTAGAAAATAGCTTAATTTAATTTGAAAATAATTTAATTTAATTTAATAATAATTTAATTTAATTTGAAAATAATTTAATTTATTTTGAAAAAAATTAAATTTAATTAAATTTAAAAATAATTTAATTTAATTTAAAAATAATTTAATTTATTTTAAAAATCATTTAATAAAATTTGAAAATAATTTATTTAAATTTGAAATTAAATTATTTTAATTTGAAAATAATTTAATTTATTTTGAAAATAATTTAATTTAATTTTCAAATAATTAATTGTAATTTGACAATAACTTAATTTCTTTAAATAAAAAAAAAATCAATTTAATTTGAAAATAATTTAATTTAATTTAAAAATAATTTAATTTAATTTGAAAATAATAAAATTGAATTTGAAAATAATCTAATTTGAAAATATTTGTTTAATTAAATTTAAAAATAATTTAATTTATTTTGAAAATAATTAAATTGGTACTAAAATTAATTGGTAAATAATTTTGTTTAATTTGAAAATAGTTTAATTTAAATTGTAAATAAATTAATTTAATTTAAAAATAATTTAATTTAATCCTAAATTAACTTACTTTAACTTTAACAAAATTAATTTAATTTGAAAAAAATTGAAATTAATTTGAAAATAATTTAATTAAATTAAATTAATTTTTAATATGTAAATAAATTTAGTAAATTTGAAAATATTTTAATTAATGTTGTAAATAAATTAATTTTATTAAATTTGGAAATTATATAATTTATTTTAATTTAAAAATAATTTAATTTAATTTGAAAATAATTTAATTCAATTTGAAAATAATTTAATTATGAATATATTAAAAATAATTTAATTTAATTGGAAAATGACAATTTATTTTGAAAATAATTTAATTTGAAAATAATTTAATTTGAAAATATTTTATTTTAATTTAACTTAAAAATAATTTAATTTAATCTGAAAATAATTTAATTTAATTTGAAAATAATTTAATTTTGAATAATTTAAAAATAATTTAATATAATTAGAAAATTACATAATTTATTTTGAAAATAATTTAATTTAATTTGAAAATAATTTAATTCAATTTGAAAATAATTTATTTTAATTTAACTTAAAAATAATTTAATTTAATTTGAAAATAATTTAATTTAATTAAATTTAAAAATAAATTAATTTAATTAGAAATTATCTTAATTTAGTTTAATTAAATTTATAAATAATTTAATTTATTTTGAAAATAATTAAATTTGATTTGAAAATAATTTTTTTTAGTTTGAAAATAATTTAATTTAATTTGAAAATAATTTAATTTAATTAAATTTAATATAACAATAACTCAATTAAATTTGAAAATAATTTAATTGAATTTAAAAAAAAAAATTTAATTTGAAAATAATTTAATTTAATTTGAAATAATTTAATTTTAATTAAAAATAATTTAATTAAAATTAGAAATAATTTAATTAATTTGAAAATATTTTAATTTAATTTAAAAATAATTTAATATAATTTGAAAATATTTTAATTTTAATTAAAAATAATTTAATTTAATTTAAAAATAATTTAATTTGAAAATAATTTAATTTAATTTGAAAATAATTTAATTTAACTTGAAAATAATTTAGTTTTAATTAAAAATAATTTAATTTAATTAAAAATTAAAAAAAAAATCAATTTAATTTGAAAATAATTTACTTTAATTTAAAAATAATTTAATTTAATTTGAAAATAATAAAATTAAATTTGGAAATAATTTAATTTGAAAATATTTGTTTAATTAAATTTAAAAATAATTTGATTTACTTTGAAAATAATTAAATTTAGTTGGAAAATAATTTTGTTTAATTTGAAAATGGTTTAATTTAATTTGATAATAATTTAATTTAATTTAATAATCATTTAATTTAATCTGATAATAACTTAATTGAAACTTAAACAAAATTAATTTAAGTTGAAAACAATTTAAATTAATTTGAAAATAATTTAATTTAATTAAATTAAATTTGTTTTTTAAGTTAATATGTAAATATGTAAATTTAGTAAATTTGAAAATATTTTAATTAAAGTTGTAAATAAATTAATTTTATTATATTTGGAAATAATATAATTTATTTTAATTTAAAAATAATTTAATTTAATTTGAAAATAATTTCTTTTAATTTGAAAATAATTTAATTTTAAATAATTTAAAAATAATTTAATTTAATTGGAAAATAACTTAATTTATTTTAAAAATAATTTAATTTAATTAAAAAATAATTTAATTTAATTTGAAAATAATTTAATTTAATTTTAAAATAATTTAATTTAATATGAAATAATTTAATTTTAATTAAAAATACTTTAAATTAATTTAATTTAATATAAAAACAATTAAATTTAATTTAAAAATAATCTAATTTAAATAAATTTAAAAATTATTGAATTTTATTGGAAAATAATTGAATTTAGTTTGTAAATAATTTAATTTAATTAAAAAATAATTTAATTTAATTTGAAAATAATTTAATTTAATTTAACTTGAAAATAAATTAATTTTAATTAAAAATAATTTAATTTAATTTAAAAATAATTTAATTTAATTTGTAAATAATATAATTTAATTTGAAAATAATTTGATTTAATTTAATTTAAAAATAATTTCATTTAAATTGGAAATAATTTAAATTAATTTAAGAATAATTTAATTTAATTTAAAAATAATTTAATTTAATTAAATTTATAATTAATTTCATTTAATTGGAAATTAACTTAATTTAATTTGAAAATAATTTAATTTAATTTAAAAATAATTTAATTTAATTTGAAAATAATTTATTTTAATTTAACTTAAAAATAATTTAATTTCTTTTGAAAATATTTTTTTTTAATTTGAAAATAATTTAATTTAATTTAATTTGAAACTAACTTCATTTTAATTTAACTTAAAAATAATTTAATTAAATTTGAAAATAATTAAATTTATTTTAAAAATAATTTAATTTTAAATAAAAATAATTTAAGTTAATATAAAAATAATTTAATTTGAAAATAATTTTTTTTTAAATTGAAAATAATTTAAATTTGAAAATAATTTAATTTAATTTGAAAATAATATAATTTAATCAAATTAAAAAAAAATTATTTAATTTTGAAATAATTTAATTTAATTTAAATAAATTAAAGATAATTTAATTTAATTCGAATAAAATTAAATTTAATTTGAAAATAATTTAATTTAATCTGAAAATAATTCAATTTAATTTGAAAATAATTTAATTTAATTTAATATAACAAGAATTCAATTAATTTTAAAAATAATTTAATTAAATTAAAAAAAAAAAAAATAATTTGAAAATAATTTAATTTAATTTTAAAAGAATTTATTTTAATTTGAAATAATTTAATTTAACTTGAAAATAAATTAATTTTAATTAAAAATAATTTAATTTAATTTAAAAATAATTTAATTTGAAAATAATTAAATTTAATTTGTAAATAATATAATTTAATTTGAAAATAATATGATTTAATTTAATTTAAAAATAATTTTATTTAATTTGAAAATAATTTAAATTAATTTAAAAATAATTTAATTTAATTTAAAAATAATTTAATTTAATTAAATTTATAATTATTTTATTTTAATTGGAAATTAACTTAATTTAATTTGAAAATAATTTAATTTAATTTAAAAATAATTTAATTTAATTTAAAAATAATTTAATTTAATTTTTAAAATAATTTAATTTAATTTACCTTAAAAATAATTTAATTTAATTTGAAAATTATTTAATTTAAAAATAATTTAATTTAATTTGAAAATAATTTAATTTAATTTTAAAATAATTTAATTTAATTTGAAAATAACTTAATTTAACTTAAACAAAATTAATTTAATTTGAAAATAATTTAATTTAATTTAATAATAATTTAATTTAATTTGAAAATAATTTAATTTAATTTGAAAAAAAATAAACTTAATTAAATTTAAAAATAATTTAATTTAATTTGAACATAATTTAATTTAATTTGAATATCATTTAATTTAATTTGAAAATAAATTAATTAAATTTGAAATTACATTAATTAAATTTGAAACTCATTTAATTTAATTTGAAAATAATTTAATTAAATTTGAAATTAATTTAATTTGAAAATAATTTAATTTATTTTGAAAATAATATAATTTGGAAAAAATTTAATTTGACAATAATTTAATATATTAAAATTAAAAAAAGTTATTTTAATTTGAAAGTAATTTAATTTAAGAGAAATTTAATTTAATTTGAAAATAATTAATTTGAATTTGAAAATAATTTAATTTAATTTGAAAATATTTGATAATTAAATTTAAAAATAATTTAATTTACTTTGAAAATAATTAAATTTAATTTGAAAATAATCTAATTTAGTTTGAAAATAACTTAATTTTAATTAAAAACAATTTAATTTAATTTAAAAATATTTTAATTTAATTTGAAAATAATCTAATTTAATTTGAAAATAACTTAATTTTAATTAAAAACAATTTAATTTAATTTAAAAATATTTTAATTTAATTTGAAAATAATCTAATTTAATTAAATTTAAGAATAATTTAATTTTATTGGAAAATAACTTAATTTATTTTGAAAATAATTTAAATTAATTAAAAAATAATTTAATTTAATTTGAAAATAATTTAATTTAATTTAAAAATAATTTAATTTAATTTGAAAATAATTTCATTTAATTAAACTTAAAAACAATTTAATTTAATTCGAAATTAACTTATATTGAAAATAATTTAATTTAATTTAAAAATAATTTCATTTAATTTGAAAATAATTAAATTTAATTTAACTTAAAAATTTATTTAATTTAATTTGATAATAATAATATAATTTAATTTAAAAATAATTTAATTTAATTTGAAAATAATTTAATTTATTTAAAAATAATTTAATTTAATTGAAACAAAATTAATTAAATTTGAAAATAATTTAATTTAATTAAATTAAAATTTTGTTTAAGTTAATTTGTAAATAATTTTATTAAATTTAAAAATATTTTATTTTAAGTTGTAAATAAATTAATTTATTTAAATTTTTAAATTATTTAATTTATTCTAATTTAAAAATAATTTAATTTAATTTGAAAATAATTTAATTTAATTAGAAAATAATTTAATTTTGATTAAATTTAAAAATAATTTAATTTAATTGGAAAATAGCTTAATTTAATTTGAAAATAATTTAATTTAATTTAATAATAATTTAATTTAATTTGAAAATAATTTAATTTATTTTGAAAAAAATTAAATTTAATTAAATTTAAAAATAATTTAATTTAATTTAAAAATTATTTAATTTAATTTAAAAATCATTTAATTAAATTTGAAAATAATTTATTAAAATTTGAAATTAAATTATTTTAATTTGAAAATAATTTAATTTATTTTGAAAATAATTTAATTTAATTTGAAAATAATTTAATGTAATTTGACAATAACTTAATTTCTTTAAATAAAAAAAAAATCAATTTAATTTGAAAATAATTTAATTTAAAAATAATTTAATTTAATTTGAAAATAATAAAATTGAATTTGAAAATAATCTAATTTGAAAATATTTGTTTAATTAAATTTAAAAATAATTTAATTTATTTTGAAAATAATTAAATTGGTAAATAAAATTAATTGGTAAATAATTTTGTTAAATTTGAAAATAGTTTAATTTAAATTGAAAATAAATTAATATAATTTAAAAATAATTCAATTTAATCCTAAAATAACTTACTTTAACTTAAACAAAATTAATTTAATTTGAAAAAAATTTAAATTAATTTGAAAATAATTTAATTAAATTAAATTAATTTTTTTTTAAGTTAATATGTAAATAAATTTAGTAAATTTGAAAATATTTTAAGTAATGTTGTAAATAAATTAATTTTATTAAATTTGAAAATTATATAATTTATTTTAATTTAAAAATAATTTAATTTAATATGAAAATAATTTAATTTAATTTGAAAATATTTTAATTATGAATAATGTAAAAATAATTTAATTTAATTGGAAAATGACAACTTATTTTGAAAATAATTTAATTTAATTAAAAAATAATTTAATTTGAAATTTTTTTATTTTAATTTAACTTAAAAATTATTTAATTTAATCTGAAAATAATTTAATTTAATTTGAAAATAATTTAGTTTTGAATAATTTAAAAATGATTTAATATAATTGGAAAATTACATAATTTATTTTGAAAGTAATTTAATATAAAAATAATTTAATTTGAAAATAATTAATTTTAATTTAACTTAAAAATAATTTAATTTAATTTGAAAATAATTTAATTAATATTGAAATTAATTTAATTTAATTTGAAATTAAAAATAATTTAATTTAATTTGAAAATAATTGAACTAATTTTGAAAATCATTTAATTAAATTTAAAAAAAAATTATTTAAAATTGAAATTAAATTAATTTAATTTGAAAATAATTTAAATTAATTTGAAAATATTTGTTTAATTTAGTTAAAAAATAATTTAATTGACTGAAAATAATAAAATTTAATTGGAAAATAATTTTGATTAATTTAAAAATAATTTAATTTAATTTGAAAATAATTTAATTTAATTTTAAAATAATTTAATTTAATTTGAAAATAACTTAATTTAACTTAAACAAAATTAATTTAGTTTGAAAATAATTTAATTTAATTTAATAATAATTTAATTTAATTTGAAAATAATTTAATTTAATTTGAAAAAAAATAAATTTAATTAAATTTAAAAATAATTTAATTTAATTTGAACATAATTTAATTTAATTTGAATATCATTTAATTTAATTTGAAAATAAATTAATTAAATTTGAAATTACATTAATTAAATTTGAAATTAATTTAATTTGAAAATAATTTAATTTATTTTGAAAATAATATAATTTGAAAAAAATTTAATTTGACAATAATTTAATATATTTGAATTTAAAAAAGTTATTTTAATTTGAAAGTAATTTAATTTAAGAGAAATTTAATTTAATTTGAAAATAATTAATTTGAATTTGAAAATAATTTAATTTAATTTGAAAATAATTAAATTTAATTTGAAAATAATCTAATTTAATTTGAAAATAACTTAATTTTAATTAAAAACAATTTAATTTAATTTAAAAATATTTTAATTTAATTTGAAAATAATTTAATTTAATTTGAAAATAACTTAATTTAAATTAAAAACAATTTAATTTAATTTAAAAATATTTTAATTTAATTTGAAAATAATCTAATTTAATTAAATTTAAGAATAATTTAATTTTATTGGAAAATAACTTAATTTATTTTGAAAATAATTTAATTTAATTAAAAAATAATTTAATTTAATTTGAAAATAATTGAATTTAATTTAAAAATAATTTAATTTAATTTGAAAATAATTTCATTTAATTAATCTTAAAAACAATTTAATTTAATTCGAAATTAACTTATATTGAAAATAATTTAATTTAATTTAAAAATAATTTCATTTAATTTGAAAATAATTTAATTTAATTTAACTTAAAAATTTATTTAATTTAATTTGATAATAATAATATAATTTAATTTAAAAATAATTTAATTTAATTTGAAAATAATTTAATTTATTTAAAAATAATTTAATTTAATTGAAACAAAATGAATTAAATTTGAAAATAATTTAAATTTGTTTGAAAATAATTTAATTTAATTAAATTAAAATTTTGTTTAAGTTAATTTGTAAATAATTTTATTAAATTTAAAAATATTTTATTTTAAGTTGTAAATAAATTAATTTATTTAAATTTTTAAATTATTTAATTTATTCTAATTTAAAAATAATTTAATTTAATTTGAAAATAATTTAATTTAATTAGAAAATAATTTAATTTTGATTAAATTTAAAAATAATTTAATTTAATTGGAAAATAGCTTAATTTAATTTGAAAAAAATTTAATTTAATTTAATAATAATTTAATTTAATTTGAAAATAATTTAATTTATTTTGAAAAAAATTAAATTTCATTAAATTTAAAAATAATTTAATTTAATTTAAAAATAATTTAATTTAATTTAAAAATCATTTAATTAAATTTGAAAATAATTTATTTAAATTTGAAATTAAATTATTTTAATTTGAAAATAATTTAATTTATTTTGAAAATAATTTAATTTAATTTGAAAATAATTTAATGTAATTTGACAATAACTTAATTTCTTTAAATAAAAAAAAAATCAATTTAATTTGAAAATAATTTAATTTAATTTAAAAATAATTTAATTTAATTTGAAAATAATAAAATTGAATTTGAAAATAATCTAATTTGAAAATATTTGTTTAATTAAATTTAAAAATAATTTAATTTATTTTGAAAATAATTAAATTGGTAAATAAAATTAATTGGTAAATAATTTTGTTAAATTTGAAAATAGTTTAATTTAAATTGAAAATAAATTAATATAATTTAAAAATAATTCAATTTAATCCTAAAATAACTTACTTTAACTTAAACAAAATTAATTTAATTTGAAAAAAATTTAAATTAATTTGAAAATAATTTAATTAAATTAAATTAATTTTTTTTTAAGTTAATATGTAAATAAATTTAGTAAATTTGAAAATATTTTAACTAATGTTGTAAATAAATTAATTTTATTAAATTTGAAAATTATATAATTTATTTTAATTTAAAAATAATTTAATTTAATATGAAAATAATTTAATTTAATTTGAAAATATTTTAATTATGAATAATGTAAAAATAATTTAATTTAATTGGAAAATGACAACTTATTTTGAAAATAATTTAATTTAATTAAAAAATAATTTAATTTGAAAATTTTTTATTTTAATTTAACTTAAAAATAATTTAATTTAATCTGAAAATAATTTAATTTAATTTGAAAATAATTTAGTTTTGAATAATTTAAAAATGATTTAATATAATTGAAAAATTACATAATTTATTTTGAAAATAATTTAATTAAAAAATAATTTAATTTAATTTGAAAATAATTAATTTAAATTTAACTTAAAAATAATTTAATTTAATTTGAAAATAATTTAATTTAATTAAATTTAAAAATAAATTAATTTAATTAGAAATTATCTTAATTTAGTTTAATTAAATTTATAAATAATTTAATTTATTTTGAAAATAATTAAATTTAATTTGAAAATAAATTTTTTTAGTTTGAAAATAATATAATTTAATTTGAAAATAATTTAATTTAATTAAATTTAATATAACAATAACTTAATTGAATTTAAAAAAAAAAAATTAATTTGAAAATAATTTAATTTAATTTGAAATAATTAAATTTTAATTAAAAATAAGTTAATTTAAATTAGAAATAATTTAATTTAATTTGAAAATATTTTAATTTAATTTAAAAATAATTTAAATTAATTTGAAAATATTTTAATTTTAATTAAAAATAATTTAATTTTATTTAAAAATAATTTAATTTTATTTGAAAATAATGTAATTTTAATTAAAAATATTTAAATTTAATCTAAAAACATTTTAATTTATTTTGAAAATAATTTAATTTATCTTGAAAATAAATTAATTTTAATTAAAAAAAATTTAAAAATAATTTAATTTGAAAATATTTTAATTTAATTAGAAAATAATTTAATTTAATTTGAAAATAATTTAGTTTTAATTAAAAATAATTTAATTTAATTAAAAATTAAAAAAAAATCAATTTAATTTGAAAATAATTTAATTTAATTTAAAAATAATTTAATTTAATTTAAAAATAATAAAATTAAATTTGAAAATAATTTAATTTGAAAATATTTGTTTTATTAAATTTAAAAATAATTAGATTTACTTTGAAAATAATTAAATTTAGTTGGAAAAAAATTTTGTTTAATTTGAAAATAGTTTAATTTAATTTGATAATAATTTAATTTAATTTAATAATAATTTAATTTAATCTGATAATAACTTAATTTATTTTAAAAATAATTTAATTTAATTAAAAAGGAATTTATTTTAATTTGAAAATAATTTAATTTAATTTAACTTAAAAATAATTTAATTTAATTTGAAAATAATTTAATTTAATTAAATTTAAAAAAAAATTATTTAATTGTAAATTAACTTAATTTATTTTAATTAAATTTAAAAATAATTTAATTTATTTTGAAAATAAATAAATTTAATTTAAAAATATTTTTTTTAGTTTGAAAATAATTTAATTTAATTTGAAAATACTTTAATTTAATTTAATATAACAATAACTCAATTAAATTTAAAAATAATTTAATTAAATTTAAACAAATTAAATTTGATTTGAAAATAATTTAATTTAATTTTAAAATAATTTAATTTAATTTGAAACAATTTAATTTTAATTAAAAATAATTTAATTTAATTTTAAAACAATTGAATTTAATTTGAAAATAATCTAATTTAAATAAATTTAAAAATTATTTAATTTTATTGGAAAATAACTAAATTTATTTTAAAAATAATTTAATTTAATTAAATTTAAAAATTATTTCAGTTATTTTGAAAATAATTTAAATCAATTTGAAAATAATTTAATTTAATTTGACAATAATTTAATTCTTATTAAAAATAATTTAATTTAATTTGTAAACAATTTAATTTAATTTGAAAATAATCTAATTTAAATAGATTTAAAAATTATTTAATTTTATTGGAAAATAACATAATTTATTTTGAAAATAATTTAATTTAATTGAAAAATAATTTAATTTAATTTGAAAATAATTTAATTTAATTTAACTTAAAAATAATTTAATTTGATTTGAAAATATATTTTTTTAATTTGAAAATAATTTAATTTAATTTGAACATAACTTCATGTTAATTTAACTTAAATATAATTTAATTAAATTTAAAAATAACTGAATTTATTTTAAAAATAATTTAATTTTAATTAAAAATAATTTATTTAATATAAAAATAATTTAATTTGAAAATAATTTTTTTTATTTTGAAAATATTTTAAATTTGAAAATAATTTAATTTGAAAATAATGTAATTTAATCAAATTAAAAAAAAATTATTTAATTTTGAAATAATTTAATTTAATTTAAATTAAAGATAATTTAATTTAATTCGAATAAATTAAATTTAATTTGAAAAAAAATAATTTAATCTGAAAACAATTCAATATAATTTGAAAATAATTTAATTTAATTTTATATAACAAGAATTCAATTAATTTTAAAAATAATTTCATTAAATTTAAAAAAAAAAATTAATTTGAAAATAATTTAATTTAATTTTAAAATAATTTATTTTAATTTGAAATAATTTAATTTAACTTGAAAATAAATTAATTTTAAATCAAAATAATTTAATTTAATTTAAAGATAATTTAATTTGAAAATAATTTAATTTAATTTGTAAATAATATAATTTAATTTGAAAATAATTTGATTTAATTTACTTTAAAAATAATTTTATTTAATTTGAAAATAATTTAAATTAATTTAAAAATAATTTAATTTAATTTAAAAATAATTTAATTTAATTAAATTTATAATTAATTTAATTTAATTTGAAATTAACTTAATTTAATTTGAAAATAATTTAATTTAATTTAAAAATAATTTATTTTAATTTAACTTAAAAATAAATAAATTTTAATTTTTAAAACAATTTAATTTAATTTACCTTAAAAATAATTTAATTTAATTTGAAAATAATTGAATTTAAAAATAATTTAATTTAATTTGAAAATATTTTATATTAATTTAAACAAAATTATTTTAATTTGAAAATAATTTAATTTAATTTGAAAATAATTTAATTTAATTTAATATAACAATAACTCAATTTAATTTGAAAATAATTTAATTAAATTTAAAAAGAAATAAATTTAAGTTGAAAATAATTTAACTTAATTTGAAAATAATTGAATTTAATTAAATTAAATTTTTTTGTAAGTTAATTTTTAAATAATTTTAATAAATTTGAAAATAATTTAATTTAATTTGAAAATAATTTAATTTTTATTAAATTTAAAAATAATTTAATTTAATTTAATAATAATTTAATTTAATTTGAAAATAATTTAATTTAATTTGACAAAAATTGAATTTAATTTGAAAATAATTGAATTTAATTTGAAAATCATTGAATTTAATTTGAAAATAATTTAATTAAATTTGAAATTAAATAAATTTAATTTGAAAATAATTTAATTTATTTTGAAAATAATTTAATTTAATTTGAAAATAATTTAATTTAATTTAAAAATAATTTAATTTATTTAAATTAAAAAAAAATCAATTTAATTTAAAAATAATTTAATTTAATTTAAAAATAATTTAATTTAATTTAAAAATAATAAAATTTAATTTGAAAATAATTTAATTTAATTTGAAAATATTTGTATAATTAAATTTAAAAACAATTTAATTTACTTTGAAAATAATTAAATTTAATTGGAAAATAATTTTGTTTAATTTGAGAATAATTTAATTTAATTTTAAAATAATTTAATTTAATTTGAAAATAACTTAATTTAACTTAAACAAAATTAATTTAATTTGAAAATAATTTAATTTAATAATACTTTAATTTAATTTGAAAATAATTTAATTTAATTTGAAAAAAAATTAAATTTAATTAAATTTAAAAATAATTAAATTTAATTTGAACATAATTGAATTTAATTTGAAAATCATTTAATTTAATTTGAAAATAAATTAATTAAATTTGTAATTAAATTAATTTAATTTGAAACTCATTTAATTTAATTTGAAAATAATTTAATTAAATTTGAAATTAATTTAATTTAATTTGAAATTATTTTAATTTATTTTGAAAATATTTTAATTTGAAAAAAAATAATTTAATTTGACAATAATTTAATATTTTTAAATTAGAAAAAGTTATTTTAATTTGAAAGTAATTTACTTTAATTTAATTTAAGAGAAATTTAATTTAATTTGAAAATGATTAAATTGAATTTGAAAATAATTTAATTAAATTTGAAATTAATTTAATTTAATTTGAAAATAATTTATCTAATTTTGAAAATAATTTAGTTTGAAAAATTTTGTATTTAATTTGACAATAATTTAATATATTTAAATTAGAAAATGCTATTTTAATTTGAATATAATTTCATTTAATTTAAGAGAAATTTAATTTAATTTGAAAATAATTAAATTTAATTTGAAAATAATTTAATTTAATTTGAAAATATTTGTTAATTAAATTTAAAAATAATTTAATTTACTTTGAAAATAATTAAATTTAATTTGAAAATATTTTTTTTTAATTTCAAAATAATTTAATTTATTTTGTAAATAATTAAATTTATTTGAAAATTTAGAAAAACTAAAACTAAAACTATTTGTAGATGCATTTAAAAACTAAAATATGAAATATTCAACCTGTTCGTAAATCTACAAAAATAATTAATTAAAAATTAATTAAGTCCAACTAGGAATTTGACAAATGTCATGAAACAACTACTTCCCTGGCTAATACCACGCAGGATATTGGATTGCACAATAGACATTTGTTTGTTGTTACTAGTACTACTAGTTAATAACAACAAGACCACTTTCTGCACAAATTAGGTGACTAAAGCCATCTGCAGACGCGTTTCGAGGTCATGGTTTGAACCAAATTATTAATAGAATTGAAAGTAGGAGTTTATCTCTACGATATCTTCAAATCTATTAATAGAATTGAAAGTAGGAGTTTATCTCTACGATATCTTCAAATCGTAGAGATTTGAAGATATCGTAGAGATAAACTCCTACTTTCAATTTAATTTATTTTGAAAATAATTAAATTTAATTTGAAAATAATTTTTTTTAGTTTGAAAATAATATAATTTAATTTAAAAATAATTTAGTTTATTTTAATATAACAATAACTCAATTAAATTTAAAAATAATTTTATTAAATTTAAAAAAAATAAATTTAATTTGAAAATAATTTAATTTAATTTTAAAATAATTTAATTTAATTTGAAATAATTTAATTTTAATTAAAAATAATTTAATTTAATTTAATATAAAAACGATTTAATTTAATTTGAAAATGATCTAATTTAAATAAATTTAAAAATTATTTAATTTTATTGGAAAATAACTGAGTCTATTTTGAAAATAATTTAATTTAATTAAAAAATAATTTAGTTTAATTTGAAAATAATTTAATTTAATTTAGCTTAAAAATAATTTAATTTAATTTAAAAATAATTTTATTTATATTGAAATAATTTAATTATAATTATAAATAATTTAATTTAATTAAAACATAATTTAATTTAATTTGAAAATAATTTAATTAAACTTAACTTAAAAATAAATTAATTTAATTTGAATATAATTTAATTTAATTTAACTTAAAAATAATTTAATTTAATTTGAAAATATTTTTTTTTAATTTGAAAATAATATAATTTAATTTTATTTGAAAATAACTACATTTTAATTTAACTTAAAAATAATTTAATTAAATTTGAAAATAAATTAAAATTTTTTTATTTTTAATTAAAAATTATTTAATTTAATTAGAAAATAATTTAATTTAATTTGAAAAGAATTTAATTTAATTTGAAAACAATTTAATTTAATTTGAAAATAATTTAATTTCAATTAAAAATAATTTAATTTAATTGAAAAATAATTTAATTTAATTTGAAAATAATTTAATTTAATTTAACTTGAAAATAATTTATTTTTATTTAAAAATATACTAATTTAATTTGAAAATAATTTAATTTTCATAAACTAATAACAATTTAATTATTTCAGTTATTTTGAAAATAATTTAAATCAATTTGAAAATAATTTTATTTAATTTGACAATACTTTAATTTTAATTAAAAATAATTTTATTTAATTTATGAACAATTTAGTTTAATTTGAAAATAATCATTTAAATAAATTTAAAAATAATTTAATTTTATTGGTAAATAGAATTTATTTTGAAAATAATTTAATTTAATTAAAAAATAATTTAGTTTAATTTGAAAATAATTTAATTTAATTTAACAAAAATAATTTAATTTAATTTGAAAATAATTTTATTTATATTGAAATAATTTAATTATAATTATAAATAATTTAATTTAATTAAAAAATAATTTAATTTAATTTGAAAATAATTTAATTAAACTTAACTTAAAAATAAATTAATTTAATTTGAATATAATTTAATTTAATTTAACTTAAAAATAATTTAAATTAATTTAAAAATATTTTTTTTTAATTTGAAAATAATTTAATATAATTTTATTTGAAAATAACTACATTTTAATTTAACTTAAAAATAATTTAATTAAATTTGAAAATAAATTATTTTTTTTTTAATTTTAATTAAAAATTATTTAATTTAATTAGAAAATAATTTAATTTAATTTGAAAAGAATTTTATTTAATTTGCAAAAAATTTAATTTAATTTGAAAATAATTTAATTTCAATTCAAAATAATTTAATTTAATTGAAAAATAATTTAATTTAATTTGAAAATAATTTAATTTAATTTAACTTGAAAATAATTTATTTTTATTTAAAATTATACTAATTTAATTTGAAAATAATTTAATTTAATTAAGTTTAAAAATTATTTCAGTTATTTTGAAAATAATTTAAATTAATTTGAAAATAATTTTATTTAATTTGACAATACTTTAATTTTAATTAAAAATAATTTAATTTTATTTATGAACAATTTAGTTTAATTTGAAAATAATTTAATTTAATTAAATTTGAAAATTATTTAATTTAATTTGAAAATACTTTAATTTACTTTGAAAATAATTTAATTAATTAAATTTAAAAATAATTTAATTTGAAATAAATTTAATTTAATTTGAAAATAATTTAATTTAATTTGAAAATCATCTAATTTAATTTAAAAATAATCTAATTTAATTTGAAATTAATTTAATTTAATTTGAAAATAATTTAATTTAATTTAAAAATAATTTAATTTAATTTGAAAAAAAATTAATTTAATTTGAAAACAATTCAATTTAATTTGAAAATAATTTAATTTTTATTAAAAATAATTTTCTTTAATTTAAAAATAATTAAATTGAATTTGGAAATAATAAAATTGAATTTGATAATAATTTAATTTGAAAATATTTGTATAATTAAATTTAAAAATAATTTAATTTACTTTGAAAATTGAAAAATTAAATTGAATTGGTAAAATTATTAGTAAAATAATTTGATTTAATTTAATTTAAAAATAATTTAATTTAATTTGAAAATAATTTAAATTAATTTAAAAATAATTTAATTTAATTTAAAAATAATTAAATTTAATTAAATTTATAAATAATTTAATTTAATTGGAAATTAACTTAATTTAATATGAAAATATTTTAATTTAAAAATAATTTAATTTAATTTGAAAATAATTTAATTTAATTTAACTTAAAAATAAATTAATTTGAATATAATTTAATTTAAATTAAAATATTTTAATTTAATTTTAAAATAATTTAATTTTAATTAAAAATAATTTAATTTAATTAAAAAAAAATTTAATTTAATTTGAAAATAATTTAATTTTATTTTATTTGAAAATAACTACATTTTAATTTAACTTAAAAATAATTTAATTAAATTTGAAAATAAATTAAAAATTATTTAATTTTAATTAAAAATTACTTAATTAAATTTGAAAATAATTTAATTTAATTTGAAAAAAATTTAATTTTAATTAAAAATAATTTAATTGAAAAATAATTTAATTTAATTTGAAAATAATTTAATTTAACTTGAAAATAATTTAATTTTATTTGAAAATATACTAATTTAATTTGAAAATAATTTAATTTAATTAAATTTAAAAATTATTTCAGTTAATTTGAAAATAATTTAAATCAATTTGAAAATAATTTAATTTAATTTGACAATTATTTAATTTTAAATAAAAATAATTTAATTTAATTTATAAACAATTTAATTTAATTTGAAAATAATCTAATTTAAATAAATTTAAAATTTATTTAATTTTATTGGAAGATAACAGAATTTATTTTGAAAATAATTTAATTTAATTAAAAAATAATTTAATTTAATTGGAAAATAATTTAATTTAATTTAACATAATAATAATTTAATTTAATTTAAAAATATTTTTTTTTAATTTGAAAATAATTTAATTTAATTTGAAAATAATTTCATTTTAATTTAGCTTAAAAATAATTTAATTAAATTTGAAAATAATTAAATTTATTTTAAAAATAATTTAATTTTAATTAAAAATAATTTAATTTATTATAAAAATAATTTAATTTGAAAATAATTTTTTTTTAATTTGAAAATAATTTAAATTTGAAAATAATTTAATTTAATCCGAAAATAATTCAATTTAATTTTGAAAATAATTGAATTTAATTTAATATAAAAAGAATTCAATTTATTTTAAAAATAATTTAATTAAATTTAAAAAAAAAAAAATTATTTGAAAATAATTTAATTTAATTTTAAAATAATTTATTTTAATTTAAAATAATTTAATTTAACCTAAATAAATTAATTTTAATTAAAAATAATTTAATTTAATTAAAAAATAATTTAATTTGAAAATAATTTAATTTAATTTGTAAATAATATAATTTAATTTAAAAATAATTTGATTTAATTTAATTTAAAAATAATTTCATTTAATTTGAAAATAATTTAAATAAATTAAAAAATAATTTAATTTAATTTAAAAATAATTTAATTTAATTAAATTTATAAATAATTTAATTTAATTGGAAATTAACTTAATTTAATTTGAAAATAATTTAATTTAATTTAAAAAAGAATTGAATATAATTTAATTTAATTTAAAAATAAATAAATTTAATTTAAAAATAATTTAATTTACCTTAAAAATAATTTAATTTAATTTAAAAATAATTTAATTTAAAAATAATTTAATTTCATTTGAAAATAATTTAATTTAATTTAAACAAAATTATTTTAATTTGAAAATAATTTAATTTAATTTGAAAATAATTAAATTTATTTTAATATAACAATAACTCAATTAAATTTGAAAATAATTTAACTAAATTTAAAAAAAAAAATTGAATTTGAAAATAATTTAACTTAATTTGAAAATAATTGAATTTAATTAAATTAAAATTTTTTGTAGGTTAATTTGTAAATAATTTTATTAAATTTGAAAATAATTTAATTTAATTTGAAAATAATTTAATTTTTATTAAATTTAAAAATAATTTTATTTAATTTAATAATAATTTAATTTAATTTGAGAATAATTTAATTTAATTTAAAAAAAAATAAATTTACTTTGAAAATAATTGAATTTAATGTGAAAATCATTTAATTTAATTTGAAAATATTTTAATTTAATTTGAAAATAATTTAATTTATTTTGAAAATAATTTAATTTATATTTGAAAATAATTTAATTTAATTTGACAATAATTTAATTTATTTATATTGAAAAAAAATCAATTTAATTTGAAAATAATTTAATTTTCATTTAAAAATAATTTAATTTAATTTGAAAATAATAAAATTTAATTTAAAAATAATTTAATTTAATTTGAAAATATTTGTTTAATTAAATTTAAAAATAATTTAATTTACTTTCAAAATAATTTAATTTAAGTTAAAAATAATTTAATTTAATTTGAAAATAATTAAATTTAAAAACAATTTAATTTAATTGGAAATTAACTTTGAAAATAATCTAATTTAATTTAAAAATAATTTCATTTAATTTGAAAATAATTTAATTCAATTTAACTTAAAAAAATTTAATTTAATTTGATAATAATAATATAATTTAATTTAAAAATAATTTAATTTAATTTGAAAATAATTTCATTTTAATTTAACTTAAAAATAATTTAATTAAATTTGAAAATAATTAAATTTATTTTAAAAATAATTTAATTTTAATTAAAAATAATTTAATTTATTATAAAAATAATTTAATTTGAAAATTTAATTTAATCCGAAAATAATTGAATTTAATTTTGAAAATAATTGAATTTAATTTAATATAAAAAGAATTCAATTTATTTTAAAAATAATTTAATTAAATTTAAAAAAAAAAAATTAATTTGAAAATAATTTAATTTAATTTTAAAATAATTTATTTTAATTTAAAATAATTTAATTTAACTTAAATAAATTAATTTTAATTAAAAATAATTTAATTTAATTTAAAAATAATTTAAATTGAAAATAATTTAATTTAATTTGTAAATAATATAATTTAATTTGAAAATAATTTGATTTAATTTAATTTAAAAATAATTTCATTTAATTTGAAAATAATTTAAATAAATTTAAAAATAATTTAATTTAATTTAAAAATAATTTAATTTAATTAAATTTATAAATAATTTAATTTAATTGGAAATTAACTTAATTTAATTTGAAATTAATTTAATTTAATTTAAAAAAAATTTGAAAATAATTTAATTTAATTTAATTTAAAAATAAATAAATTTAATTTAAAAATAATTTAATTTACCTTAAAAATAATTTAATTTAATTTAAAAATAATTTAATTTAAAAATAATTTAATTTCATTTGAAAATAATTTAATTTATTTAAAAATAATTTAATTTAATTGAAACAAAATGAATTAAATTTGAAAATAATTTAAATTTGTTTGAAAATAATTTAATTTAATTAAATTAAAATTTTGTTTAAGTTAATTTGTAAATAATTTTATTAAATTTAAAAATATTTTATTTTAAGTTGTAAATAAATTAATTTATTTAAATTTTAAAATTATTTAATTTATTCTAATTTAAAAATAATTTAATTTAATTTGAAAATAATTTAATTTAATTAGAAAATAATTTAATTTTGATTTAATTTAAAAATAATTTAATTTAATTGGAAAATAGCTTAATTTAATTTGAAAATAATTTAATTTAATTTAATAATAATTTAATTTAATTTGAAAATAATTTAATTTATTTTGAAAAAAATTAAATTTAATTAAATTTAAAAATAATTTAATTTAATTTAAAAATCATTTAATTAAATTTGAAAATAATTTATTTAAATTTGAAAATAATTTAATTTATTTTGAAAATAATTTAATTTAATTTGAAAATAATTTAATGTAATTTGACAATAACTTAATTTCTTTAAATAAAAAAAAAAATCAATTTAATTTGAAAATAATTTAATTTAATTTAAAAATATTTTAATTTAATTTGAAAATAATAAAATTGAATTTGAAAATAATCTAATTTGAAAATATTTGTTTAATTAAATTTAAAAATAATTTAATTTATTTTGAAAATAATTAAATTGGTAAATAAAATTAATTTTTAAATAATTTTGTTAAATTTGAAAATAGTTTAATTTAAATTGAAAATAAATTAATATAATTTAAAAATAATTCAATTTAATCCTAAAATAACTTACTTTAACTTAAACAAAATTAATTTAATTTGAAAAAAATTTGAATTAATTTGAAAATAATTTAATTAAATTAAATTAATTTTTTTTTAAGTTAATATGTAAATAAATTTAGTAAATTTGAAAATATTTTAACTAATGTTGTAAATAAATTAATTTTATTAAATTTGAAAATTATATAATTTATTTTAATTTAAAAATAATTTAATTTAATATGAAAATAATTTAATTTAATTTGAAAATATTTTAATTATGAATAATGTAAAAATAATTTAATTTAATTGGAAAATGACAACTTATTTTGAAAATAATTTAATTTAATTAAAAAATAATTTAATTTGAAATTTTTTTATTTTAATTTAACTTAAAAATAATTTAATTTAATCTGAAAATAATTTAATTTAATTTGAAAATAATTTAGTTTTGAATAATTTAAAAATGATTTAATATAATTGGAAAATTACATAATTTATATTGAAAATAATTTAATTAAAAAATAATTTAATTTAATTTGAAAATAATTAATTTTAATTTAACTTAAAAATAATTTAATTTAATTTGAAAATAATTTAATTAAATTTGAAATTAATTTAATTTAATTTGAAATTAAAAATAATTTAATTTAATTTGAAAATAATTGAACTAATTTTGAAAATCATTTAATTAAATTTAAAAAAAAATTATTTAAATTTGAAATTAAATTAATTTAATTTGAAAATAATTTAATTTAATTTGAAAATATTTGTTTAATTAAGTTAAAAAATAATTTAATTTACTTTGAAAATAATAAAATTTAATTGGAAAATAATTTTGATTAATTTAAAAATAATTTAATTTAATTTGAAAATAATTTAATTTAATTTTAAAATAATTTAATTTAATTTGAAAATAACTTAATTTAACTTAAACAAAATTAATTTAATTTGAAAATAATTTAATTTAATTTAATAATAATTTAATTTAATTTGAAAATAATTTAATTTAATTTGAAAAAAAATAAATTTAATTAAATTTAAAAATAATTTAATTTAATTTGAACATAATTTAATTTAATTTGAATATCATTTAATTTAATTTGAAAATAAATTATTTAAATTTGAAATTACATTAAATAAATTTGAAACTCATTTAATTTAATTTGAAAATAATTTAATTAAATTTGAAATTAATTTAATTTGAAAATAATTTAATTTATTTTGAAAATAATATAATTTGAAAAAAATTTAATTTGACAATAATTTAATATATTTAAATTAAAAAAAGTTATTTTAATTTGAAAGTAATTTAATTTAAGAGAAATTTAATTTAAATTAAAAATAATTAATTTGAATTTGAAAATAATTTAATTTAATTTGAAAATATTTGATAATTAAATTTAAAAATAATTTAATTTACTTTGAAAATAATTAAATTTAATTTGAAAATAATCTAATTTAATTTAATAATAATTTAATTTAATTTGAAAATAATTTAATTTAATTTGAAAAAAATTAAATTTAATTAAATTTAAAAATAATTTAATTTAATTTGAACATAATTGAATTTAATTTGAATATCATTTAATTTAATTTGAAAATAAATTAATTAAATTTGAAATTAGATTTATTTAAATTGAAACTCATTTAATTTAATTTGAAAATAATTTACTTCAATTTGAAATTAATTTAATTTGAAAAAAATTTAATTTGACAATAATTTAATATATTTAAATTAAAAAAGTTATTTAAATTTGAAAGTAAATTAATTTAAGAGAAATTTAATTTAATTTGAAAATAATTAAATTGAATTTGAAAATAATTTAATTTAATTTGAAAATATTTGTTAAATAAATTTAAAAATAATTTAATTTACTTTGAAAATAATTAAATTTAATTTGAAAATAATCTAATTTAATTTGAAAATAACTTAATTTTAATTAAAAACAATTTAATTTAATTTAAAAATATTTTAATTTAATTTGAAAATAATCTAATTTAATTTGAAAATAACATAATTTTAATTAAAAACAATTTAATTTAATTTAAAAATAATTTAATTTAATTTGAAAATAACCTAATTTAATTAAATTTAAGAATAATTTAATTTAATTGGAAAATAACTTAATTTATTTTGAAAATAATTTAATTTAATTGAAAAATAATTTAATTTAATTTGAAAATAATTTAATTTAATTTAAAAATAATTTAATTTAATTTGAAAATAATTTCATTTAATTAAACTTAAAAACAATTTAATTTAATTCGAAATTAACTTATATTGAAAATAATTTAATATAATTTTAAAATAATTTCATTTAATTTGAAAATAATTTAATTTAATTTAACTTAAAAATTTATTTAATTTAATTTGATAATAATAATATAATTTAATTTAAAAATAATTTAATTTAATTTGAAAATAATTTAATTTATTTAAAAATAATTTAATTTAATTTAAAAATAATTTAATTTAATTGAAACAAAATTAATTAAATTTGAAAATAATTTAAATTTATTTGAAAATAATTTAATTTAATTAAATTAATTTTTTTTTAAGTTAATTGGTAAATAATTTTATTAAATTTAAAAATATTTTATTTTAAGTTGTAAATAAATTAATTTAATTAAATTTTTAAATTATTTAATTTATTCTAATTTAAAAATAATTTTATTTAATTTGAAAATAATTTAATTTAATTAGAAAATAATTTAATTTTGATTAAATTTAAAAATAATTTAATTTAATTAGAAAATAGCTTAATTTAATTTGAAAATAATTTAATTTAATTTAATAATAATTTAATTTAATTTGAAAATAATTTAATTTATTTTGAAAAAAATTAAATTTAATTAAATTTAAAAATAATTTAATTTAATTTAAAAATAATTTAATTCATTTTAAAAATCATTTAATTAAATTTGAAAATAATTTATTTAAATTTGAAATTAAATTATTCTAATTTGAAAATAATTTAATTTATTTTGAAAATAATTTAATTTAATTTGCAAATAATTTAATGTAATTTGATAATAACTTAATTTCTTTAAATAAAAAAAAAATCAATTTAATTTGAAAATAATTTAATTTAATTTAAAAATAATTTAATTTAATTTGAAAATAATAAAATTGAATTTGAAAATAATCTAATTTGAAAATATTTGTTTAATTAAATTTAAAAATAATTTAATTTATTTTGAAAATAATTAAATTGGTACTAAAATTAATTGGTAAATAATTTTGTTTAATTTGAAAATAGTTTAATTTAAATTGTAAATAAATTAATTTAATTTAAAAATAATTTAATTTAATCCTAAATTAACTTACATTAACTTTAACAAAATTAATTTAATTTGAAAAAAATTGAAATTAATTTGAAAATAATTTAATTAAATTAAATTAATTTTTAATATGTAAATAAATTTAGTAAATTTGAAAATATTTTAATTAATGTTGTAAATAAATTAATTTTATTAAATTTGGAAATTATATAATTTATTTTAATTTAAAAATAATTTAATTTAATTTGAAAATAATTTAATTCAATTTGAAAATAATTTAATTATGAATAATTTAAAAATAATTTAATTTAATTGGAAAATGACAATTTATTTTGAAAATAATTTAATTTGAAAATAATTTAATTTGAAAATATTTTATTTTAATTTAATTTAAAAATAATTTAATTTATTCTGAAAATAATTTAATTTAATTTGAAAATAATTTAATTTTGAATAATTTAAAAATAATTTAATATAATTAGAAAATTACATAATTTATTTTGAAAATAATTTAATTTAATTTGAAAATAATTTAATTCAATTTGAAAATAATTTATTTTAATTTAACTTAAAAATAATTTAATTTAATTTGAAAATAATTTAATTTAATTAAATTTAAAAATAAATTAATTTAATTAGAAATTATCTTAATTTAGTTTAATTAAATTTATAAATAATTTAATTTATTTTGAAAATAATTAAATTTGATTTGAAAATAATTTTTTTTAGTTTGAAAATAATTTAATTTAATTTGAAAATAATTTAATTTATTTTAATATAACAATAACTCAATTAAATTTGAAAATAATTTAACTAAATTTAAAAAAAAAAAATTGAATTTGAAAATAATTTAACTTAATTTGAAAATAATTGAATTTAATTAAATTAAAATTTTTTGTAGGTTAATTTGTAAATAATTTTATTAAATTTGAAAATAATTTAATTTAATTTGAAAATAATTTAATTTTTATTAAATTTAAAAATAATTTAATTTAATTTAATAATAATTTAATTTAATTTGAGAATAATTTAATTTAATTTAAAAAAAAAAAATTTACTTTGAAAATAATTGAATTTAATGTGAAAATCATTTAATTTAATTTGAAAATATTTTAATTAAATTTGAAAATAATTTAATTTATTTTGAAAATAATTTAATTTATATTTGAAAATAATTTAATTTAATTTGACAATAATTTAATTTATTTATATTGAAAAAAAATCAACTTAATTTGAAAATAATTTAATTTTAATTTAAAAATAATTTAATTTAATTTGAAAATAATAAAATTTAATTTAAAAATAATCTAATTTAATTTGAAAATATTTGTTTAATTAAATTTAAAAATAATTTAATTTACTTTAAAAATAATTTAATTTGAGTTAAAAATAATTTAATTTAATTTGAAAATAATTAAATTTAAAAACAATTTAATTTAATTGGAAATTAACTTTGAAAATAATCTAATTTAATTTAAAAATAATTTAATTTAATTTGAAAATAATTTAATTCAATTTAACTTAAAAAAATTTAATTTAATTTGATAATAATAATATAATTTAATTTAAAAATAATTTAATTTAATTTGAAAATAACTTAATTTATTTTAAAAATAATTTAATTTAATTTGAAAATAATTTAATTTAATTTCAACAAAATGAATTAATTTTAAAAATAATTTAAATTAATTTGAAAATAATTTAATTTTATTATGTTTAATTTTTTTTTTAAGTTAATTTGTAAATAATTTTATTAAATTTAAAAATATTATAATTTAAGTAGTAAATAAATTAATTTAATTAAATTTCTAAATAATTTCATTTATTCTAATTTAAAAATAATTTAATTTAATTTAATTTGAAAATTATTTAATTTTGATTAAATTTAAAAATAATTTATTTAATTGGAAAATAACTTAATTTAATTTGAAAATAATTTAATTTAATTTAATAATAACTTAATTTAATTTGAAAATAATTAAATTGAATTTGAAAATAATTTAATTTAGTTTGAAAATATTTGTTAATTAAATTTAAAAATAATTTAATTTACTTTGAAAATAATTAAATTTAATTTGAAAATATTTTTTTTTAATTTTAAAATAATTAAATTTAATTTGAAAATAATCAAATTTAATTTGAAAATAACTGAATTTTAATTAAAAATAATTTAATTTAATTAAAAAATAATTTAATTTAATTTGAAAAAAGTTCAATTTAATTTAAAAATAATTTAATTTAATTTGAAAATAATTTAATTTATTTAAATTTTAAAACAATTTAATTTAATTGGAAATTAACTTAATTTGGAAATAATTTAATTTAATTTAAAAATATTTTAATATAATTTGAAAATAATTTAATTTAATTTAACTTAAAAATAATTTAATTTAATTTGATAATACAAATATAATTTAATTTAAAAATAATTTAATTTACTTTGAAAATAATTTAATTTAATTTAAAAATAATTTAATTTAATTTGAAAATAATTTAATTTAATTTAAACAAAATAAATTAATTTTAAAAATAATTTAAATTAATTTGAAAATAATTTAATTTTATTATATTTAATTTTTTTTTTGAAATTAAATTAAATTAATTTGAAACTCATTTAATTTAATTTGAAAATAATTTAATTTAATTTGAAAATAATTTGTTTTAATATAACAATAACTCAATTAAATTTAAAAATAATTTAATTAAATTTTAAAAAAACTAAATTTAATTTGAAAATAATTGAATTAATTTTGAAAATCATTTAATTAAATTTGAAAATAATTTATTTAAATTTGAAATTAAATTAATTTAATTTGAAAAGAATTTAATTTATTTTGAAAATAATTTAATTTAATTTAAAAATAATTTAATGTAATTTGACAATAATTTAATTTATTTAAATTAAAAAAAAATCAATTTAATTTGAAAATAATTTAATTTAATTTAAAAATAATTTAATTTAATTTGAAAATAATAAAATTGAATTTGAAAATAATTTAATTTGAAAATATTTGTTTAATTAAATTTAAAAATAATTTAATTTTCTTTGAAAATAATTAAATTTAATTGGTGAATAATTTTGTTTAATTTGAAAATTGTTTAATTTAATTTGAAAATAATTTAATTTAATTTGTGATTAATTTAATTTAATCTGAAAATAACTTAATTTAACTTAAACAAAATTAATTTAATTTGAAAAAAATTTAAATTAATTTGAAAATAATTTAATTTAAATAAATTAATTTTTTTTAAGTTAATATGTAAATAATTTTATTAAATTTAAAAATATTTTAACTTAAAATGTAAATAAATTAACTTTATTAAATTTGGAAATTATATAATTTATTTTAATTTAAAAATAATTTATTTTAATTTAAAAATAATTAAATTTAATTTCAAAATAATTTAATTTAATTTAAAAATAATTTAATTTTGAATAATTTAAAAATAATTTAATTTAATTGGAAAATTACTTAATTTATTTTGAAAATAATTTAATTTAATTAAAAAAAAATTTAATTTGAAAATAATTTACATTAATTAAAAAAAAAAAATTTAATTAAATTTAAAAAAAATTTAATTTAATTTGAACATAATTGAATTTAATTTGAAAATCATTCAATTTAATTTTAAAATAAATTAATTAGAGTTGAAATTAAATTTATTTTAATTTGAAACTCATTCAATTTAATTTGAAAATAATTTAATTAAATTTGAAATTAATTTATATTAATTTGAAAATAATTTATCTAATTTTGTAAATAATTTAATTTGAAAAATTTTGTATTTAATTTGACAATAATTTAATATTTTTAAATTAAAAAAGCTATTTTAATTGGAATGTAATTTCATTTAATTTAAGAGAAATTTAATTTTATTTGAAGATAATTAAATTGAATTTGAAAATAATTTAATTGAGTTTGAAAATATTTGTTAATTAAATTTAAAAATAATTTAAATTACTTTGAAAATAATTAAATTTAATTTGAAAATATTATTTTTTAATTTTAAAATAATTTAATTTAATTTGAAAATAATTTAATTTAAAAAAAAATTTATTTTAATTAAAAATAATATAATTTAAAAATAATTTAATTTATTTTAAAATTAATTAAATTTAATTTGAAAATAATCAAATTTAATTTGAAAATAACTGAATTTTAATTAAAAATAATTTAATTTATTTAAAAAATAATTTAATTTAATTTGAAAAAAATTCAATTTAATTTAAAAATAATTTAATTTAATTTGAAAATAATTTAATTTAATTTAAAAATAACTTAATTTATTTTGAAAATAATTTAATTTAATTTAAACAAAAATAATTAATTTTAAAAATAATTTAAATTAATTTGAAAATAATTTAATTTTATTATATTTATTTTTTTTAAGTTAATTTGTAAATAATTTTATTAAATTTAAAAATATTTTAATTTAAGTTGTAAATAGATTAATTTAATTAAATTTGGAAATAATTTAATTTATTCTATTTTAAAAATAATTTAATTTAATTTGAAAATAATTTAATTTTATTTGAAAAAATTAAATTTAATTAAATTTAAAAATAATTTAATTCAATTTGAAAATAATTGAATTAATTTTAAAAATCGTTTAATTAAATTTGAAAATAATTTATTTAAATTTAAAATTAAATTAATTTAATTTAAAAATAATTTAATTTATTTTGAAAATAATTTAATTTAATTTGAAAATTATTTAAAGTAATTTGACAATAATTTAATTTATTTAAATTAAAAAAAAATCAATTTAATTTGAAAATAATTTAATTTAATTTAAAAATAATTTAATTTAATTTGAAAATAATAAAATTGAATTTGAAAATAATTTA
The DNA here is from genome assembly GCA_944588485.1 of Phosphuga atrata. NCBI lineage: Eukaryota > Metazoa > Arthropoda > Insecta > Coleoptera > Silphidae > Phosphuga > Phosphuga atrata. Next base: position 23,733,283 of record OX155896.1, on the reverse strand, counting down.
ATTTGAAAATATTTGTTTAATTAAATTTAAAAATAATTTAATTTTATTTGAAAATAATTAAATTTAATTGGTGAATAATTTTGTTTAATTTGAAAATAGTTTAATTTAATTTGAAAATAATTTAATTTAATTTGTAAATAATTTAATTTAATCTGAAAATAACTTAATTTAACTTAAACAAAATTAATTTAATTTGAAAAAAATTTAAATTAATTTGAAAATAATTTAATTTAAATAAATTAATTTTTTTTAAGTTAATATGTAAATAATTTTATACAATTTAAAAATATTTTAACTTAAAATGTATATAAATTAATTTTATTAAATTTGGAAATTATGTAATTTATTTTAATTTGAAAATAATTTAATTTAATTTCAAAATAATTTAATTTAATTTAAAAATAATTTAATTTTGAATAATTTAAAAATAAATTAATTTAATTGGAAAATTACTTAATTTATTTTGAAAATAATTTAATTTAATTAAAAAATAATTTAATTTGAAAATCATTCAATTTATTTTAAAAATAAATTAATTAGAGTTGAAATTAAATTTATTTTAATTTGAAACTCATTAAATTTAATTTGAAAATAATTTAATTAAATTTGAAATTAATTTATATTAATTTGAAAATAATTTATCTAATTTTGAAAATAATTTAATTTGAAAAATTTTGTATTTAATTTGACAATAATTTAATATTTTTAAATTAAAAAAGCTATTTTAATTTGAATGTAATTTCATTTAATTTAAGAGAAATTTAATTTAATTTGAAGATAATTAAATTGAATTTGAAAATAATTTAATTGAGTTTGAAAATATTTGTTAATTAAATATAAAATTAATTTAATTTAATTTGAAAATAATTGAATTAATTTTAAAAATCGTTTAATTAAATTTGAAAATAATTTATTTAAATTTAAAATTAAATTAATTTAATTTGAAAATGATTTAATTTATTTTGAAAATAATTTAATTTAATTTGAAAATAATTTAATGTAATTTGACAATAATTTAATTTATTTAAATAAAAAAAAAATCAATTTAATTTGAAAATAATTTAATTTAATTTAAAATTAATTTAATTTAATTTGAAAATAATAAAATTGAATTTGAAAATATTTGTTTAATTAAATTTAAAATTAATTTAATTTACTTTGAAAATAATTAAATTTAATTGGTAAATAATTTTGTTTAATTTGAAAATAGTTTAATTTAATTTGAAAATAATTTAATTTAATTTAAAAATAATTTAATTTAATCTGAAAATAACTTAATTAAACTTAAACAAAATTAATTTAATTTGAAAAAAATTTAAATTAATTTGAAAATAATTTAATTTAATTAAATTAATTTTTTTAGTTAATATATAAATAATTTTATTAAATTTAAAAATATTTTATCTTAAGTTGTAAATAAATTAATTTTATTAAATTTGGAAATTATATAATTTATTTTAATTTAAAAATAATTTAATTTAATTTCAAAATAATTTAATTTAATTTGAAAATAATTTAATTTTGAATAATTTAAAAATAAATTAATTTTATTGGAAAATTACTTAATTTATTTTGAAAATAATTTACATTAATTTGAAAAAACTTAAATTTAATTAAATTTAAAAATAAATTAATTTAATTTGAACATAATTGAATTTAATTTGAAACTCATTTAATTTAATTTGAAAATAATTTAATTTAAAGTAAGTTTAGTTTCAACTAATTTAATTTAATTTGAAAATAATTTATCTAATTTTGAAAATAATTTAATTTAAAATTTTTTTCATATAATATGAATAATTTAATATATTTAAATTAGAAAAAGCTATTTTAATTTGAATGTAATTTCATTTAATATAAGAGAAATTTAATTTAATTTGAAAATAATTAAATTGAATTTGAAAATAATTTAATTTAATTTGAAAATTTTTGTTAATTAAATTTTAAAATAATTTAATTTACTTTAAAAATAATTAAATTTAATTTGAAAATATTTTTTTTTAATTTGAAAATAATTTAATTTAATTTGAAAATAATCAAATTTAATTTGAAAATAATCTAATTTAATTAAATTTAAAAATAATTTAATTTTATTGGAAAATAACTTAATTTATTTTGAAAATAATTTAATTTAATTAAAAAATAATTTAATTTAATTTGAAAATAATTTAATTTAATTGAAAAATAATTTAATTTAATTTGAAAATAATTTAATTTAATTAAATTTAAAAACAATTTAATTTAATTTGAAAATAATTTAATTTTATTTGAAAATAATTAATTTTTATTAAATTTAAAAATATTTTAATTTAATTTGAAAATAATTTAATTTATTTTGAAAATATTTTAATTAAATTTAATTTAAAAATAATTTAATTTTTTATGAAAATAATGTAATTTAATTTGAAAATAATTTAATTTAATTTAAAAATAATTTAAAATAATTTGTAAATAATTTAATTTAAATTGAAAATAATTTAACTTAATTTAAAAATAATTTAATTTCAATTAAAAATAATTTAATTTAATTTAAAAATAATTTAATTTAGTTTGAAAATATTTTAATTTAATTTGAAATTAATTTATTTTGAAAATGATTTAGTTTATTTTGAAAATATTTTAACTTAACTTGAAAATAATTTAATTTAATTTGACAATAATCTAATTTATTTAAATTTAAAAAAAAAATTTAATTTGAAAATAATTTAATTTAAATTAATTTGTAAATAATTTATTTAATTTGAAAATAATTCATTTTAAATTAAAAATAATTTAATTTAAACAAAATTAATTTAATTTGAAAATATTTTAATTTAATTCGAAAAAAATTAAAATTATTTTGAAAAAAATTTAATTTAATTTGAAAATAATTCAATTTAAATAATAAAATATAATAATAAAATAATTTAATTTAATATAAAGAGAATTCAATAAATTTTGGAAATAATTTAATTAAATTTAAAAAAAAATAATTTAATTTGAAAATAATTTAATTTAATTTTAAAATAATTTAATTTAATTTGAAATTATTTAATTTTAATTTAAAATAATTTAATTTAATTTAGAAATAATTTAATTTAATTTGAAAATAATTTGATTTAATTTAGTTTAAAATAAATTATTTTTATTAATTTGAAAATTATTAAAATTAATTTAAAAATAATTTAATTTTAATTCACAATAATTTAATTTAATTTAAAAATTATTCAATTTACTTTGAAAATATTTTAATTTTAATTAAAAATAATTTAAATTAATTTGAAAATAATTTAATTTTAATTAAATTTTTTTTAATATAATTTAAAAATAATTAAATTTAATTTCAGTTTAATTTAATAATAATTTAATTAAATTTGAAAATAATTTAATTTAAATTGAAAAAAATTTAATTTTAAATAAATTTAAAAATAATTTAATTTAATTTGAAAAGAATTTAATTTATTTTGAAAATATTTTAACTTAATTTGAAAATAATTTAATTTAATTTGATAATAATTTAAATAAATTTGATTTTAATTTAATTTAATTTGAAAATGATTTTGTTTATTTTGAAAATATTTTAATTTAACTTGAAAAAAAGTTAATTTAATTTGACAATAATCTAATTTATTTAAATTTAAAAAAAAAAATTAATTTGAAAATAATTTAATTTAATTTAAAAATAATTTAATTTAATTTGAAAATAATTAAATTGAATTTGAAAATGATTTAATTAAATTTGAAAATATTTGTTGAATTTAATTTAAAAATAATTTAATTTAATTGGAAAATAACTTAATTTAATTTGAAAATAATTTATTTCAATAAATTTAAAAATAATTAAATTTTATTTGAAAATAATGTAATTTATTTTGAAAATAATTTAATTTAATTTAAAAATAATTTAATTCAATTTGAAAATAATTTAATTTAATTTGAAAATAATTTATTTTTATTAAATTTAAAAATATTTTAATTTAATTTAATTTAAAAATAATTTAATTTAATTTGAAAATAATGTAATTTAATTTGAAAATAATTTAATTTAATTTAAAAATAATTTAAATTAATTGGTAAATAATTTAATTTAATTTGAAAATAATTCATTTTAAATTAAAAATAATTTAATTTAAACAAAATTAATTTAATTTGAAAATAATTTAATTTAATTTAAAAATAATTTAATTTATTTTGATAATATTTTAATTTAATTTAATTTGAAAATAATTTAATTTAATTTAAAAATAATTTAAATTAATTTGTAAATAATTTAATTTAATTCGAAAACAATTAAAATTATTTTGAAAAAAATTTAATTTAATTTGAAAATAATTCAATTTAAATAATAAAATATAATATTAAAATAATTTAATTTAATATAAAGAGAATTCAACTAATTTTGGAAATAATTTAATTAAATTTAAAAAAAAAATAATTTAAGTTGAAAATAATTTAATTTTAATTAAAATTTTTTTAATATAATTTAAAAATAATTTAATTAAATTTGAGTTTAATTTAATAATAATTTAATTAAATTTGAAAATAATTTAATTTAATTTGAAAAAAATTTAATTTTGAATAAATTCAAAAATAATTTAATTTAATTTGAAAAGAATTTAATTTATTTTGAAAATATTTTAATTTAATTTGAAAATAATTTAATTTAAATTGAAAATAATTAAATTGAATTTGAAAATGATGTAATTTAATTTGAAAATATTTGTTGAATTAAATTTAAAAATAATTTAATTTAATTGGAAAATAACTAAATTTAATTTAAAAATAATTTAATTTAATTTAAAAATAATTTAATTTAATTTGAAAATAATTTAATTTAATTTGAAATAAATTTGGTTTAATTCGAAAATAATTTAATTTAATTTAAAAATAATTTAATTTAATTTGAAAATAATTTAATTTTAATTTAAAATAATTTAATTTTATTTAAAATTAATTTAATTTATTTTAATTTAAAAATTATTTAATTTAGTTTGAAAATAATTTAATTTAATTTGAAAATATATTAATTTAATTTGAAAATAATTTAATTTAATTTGAAAATAAGTAAATTTAAAAATAATTTAAATTAATTTGAAAATAATTTAACTTAATTTAAAAATATATTAATTTAATTTAATTTAAAAATAATTTAATTTAATTTAAAAATAATTTAAATTAATTTGTAAATAATTTAATTTAATTCGAAAACAATTAAAATTATTTTGAAAAAAATTTAATTTATTTTGAAAATAATTCAATTTAAATAATAAAATATAATATTAAAATAATTTAATTTAATATAAAGAGAATTCAACTAATTTTGGAAATAATTTAATTAAATTTAAAAAAAAAATAATTTAATTTGAAAATAATTTAATTTAATTTTAAAATAATTTAATTTAATTTGAAATTATTTAATTTTAATTTAAAATAATTTAATTTAATTTAGAAATAATTTAATTTAATTTGAAAATAATTTGATTTAATTTAGTTTAAAAATAATTTAAATTAATTTGAAAATTATTAAAATTAATTTAAAAATAATTTAATTTTAATTCACAATAATTTAATTTAATTTAAAAATTATTCAATTTACTTTGAAAATATTTTAATTTTAATTAAAAATAATTTAATTTAATTTGAAAATAATTTAATTTTAATTAAAATTTTTTTAATATAATTTAAAAATAATTTAATTTAATTTGAGTTTAATTTAATAATAATTTAATTAAATTTGAAAATAATTTAATTTAATTTGAAAAAAATTTAATTTTGAATAAATTCAAAAATAATTTAATTTAATTTGAAAAGAATTTAATTTATTTTGAAACTATTTTAATTTAATTTGAAAATAATTTAATTTAATTTGATACTAATTTAATTAAATTTGAAATTAATTTAATTTAATTTGAAAATGATTTAGTTTATTTTGAAAATATTTTAACTTAACTTGAAAAGGATTTAATTTAATTTGACAATAATCTAATTTATTTAAATTTAAATAAAAATTTAATTTGAAAATAATTTAATTTAATTTAAAAATAATTTAATTTAATTTGAAAATAATTAAATTGAATTTGAAAATGATGTAATTTAATTTGAAAATATTTGTTGAATTAAATTTAAAAATAATTTAATTTAATTGGAAAATAACTTAATTTAATTTAAAAATAATTTAATTTAATTTGAAAATAATTTAATTTTAATTTAAAATAATTTAATTTTATTTAAAATTAATTTAATTTATTTTAATTTAAAAATTATTTAATTTAGTTTGAAAATAATTTAATTTAATTTGAAAATATATTAATTTAATTTGAAAATAATTTAATTTAATTTGAAAATAAGTAAATTTAAAAATAATTTAAATTAATTTGAAAATAATTTAACTTAATTTAAAAATATTTTAAATTAATTTGAAAATAATTTAATTTAATTTGAAAATAATTTATTTTAATTAAATTTAAAAATAATTTTATTTTATTTGAAAATAATGTAATTTAATTTGAAAATAATTTAATTTAATTTGAAAATAAGTAAATTTAAAAATAATTTAAATTAATTTGAAAATAATATAATTTATTTTGAAAATAATTTAATTTAATTTAAAAATAATTTAATTTAATTTGAAAATTAAAACATTTAAACATTTAATTTAATTTCAAATAATTTATTTTAATTAAATTTAAAAATAATTTAATTTAATTTGAAAATAATTTAATTTATTTTGAAAATATTTTAATTTAATTTAATTTAAAAATAAATTAATTTGAAAATAATGTAATTTATTTTGAAAAAAAATTAATTAAATTTAAAAATATTTTACTTCAATTTGAAAATAATTTAATTTAATTTAAAAATAATTTAATTTAATTTGAAAATAACTTAATTTAATTTGAAAATAATTTAATTTTAATTAAAAATAATTTAATTTAAAAATAGTTTAATTTAGTTTAAAAATAATTTAATTTAATTTGAAAATAATTTAATTTATTTTGAAAATGTTTTAATTTAATTTTATTTAAAAATAATTTAATTTAATTTAAAAATAATTTTATTTAATTTGAAATAAATTTAATTTAATTCGAAAATAATTTAATTTAAATTAAAAATAATTTAATTTAATTTGAAAAAAATTTAATTTTAATTTAAAATAATTTAATTTAATTTAAAAATAATTTAATTTATTTTGATTTAAAAATTATTTAATTTAGTTTGAAAATAATTTAATTTAATTTGAAAATATATTAATTTAATTTGAAAATAATTTAATTTAATTTGAAAATAAGTAAATTTAAAAATAATTTAAATTAATTTGAAATAAATTTAATTTAATTTGAAAATAATTTATTTTTATTAAATTTAAAAATATTTTAATTTAATTTGAAAATAATTTAATTTATTTTGAAAATATTTTAATTTAATTTAATTTAAAAGTAATTTAATTTTATTTGAAAATAATGTAATTTAATTTAAAAATAATTTAATTTAATTTAAAAATAATTTAAATTAATTTGTAAATAATTTATTTAATTTGAAAATAATTTAACTTAATTTAAAAATAATTTAATTTTAATTAAAAATAATTTAATTCAATTTAAAAATAATTTAATTTCGTTTGAAAATATTTTAATTTAATTTGAAATTAATTTAATTTATTTTGAAAATGTTTTAATTTAATTTAATTTAAAAATAATTCAATTAAATTTGAAAATAATTTAATTTAATTTTAAAATAATTTAATTTATTTTGAAAAAAAAAAAAATTAATTTATAAATATTTAAAATTAATTTGAACATAATTTATTTTAATTTGAAAATAATTTATTTCAATTAAATTTAAAAATAATTTAATTTTATTAGAAAATAATGTAATTTAATTTGAAAATAATTTAATATAATTTGAAAATAAGTAAATTTAAAAATAATTTAAATTAATTTGAAAATAAAACAATTTAATTTAAAAATATTTTAATTTAATTTAAAAATAATTTAATTTAATTTGAAAATATTTTAATTTAATTTAAAAATAATTTAATTTAATTTGAAAATAACTTAATTTATCTTGAAAATATTTTAATTTAATTTAATTTAAAAATAATTTAATATGAAAATAATGTAATTTATTTTGAAAAAAAAATTATTTAATTTAAAATTATTTTAATTTAATTTGAAAATAATTTAATTTAATTTAAAAATAATTTAATTTAGTTTGAAAATAATTTAATTTTAATTAAAAATAATTTAATTTAATTTAAAAATAATTTAATTTATTTTAATTTAAAAATTATTTAATTTAGTTTGAAAATAATTTAATTTAATTTGAAAATAATTAAATTTAATTTGAAAATAATTTATTTCAATAAATTTAAAAATAATTAAATTTTATTTGAAAATAATGTAATTTAATTTGAAAATAATTTAATTTAATTTAAAAATAATTTAATTTAATTTGAAAATAATTTAATTTAATTTGAAATTAATTTTTTTTTATTAAATTTAAAAATATTTTAATTTAATTTAATTTGAAAATAATGTAATTTAATTTGAAAATAATTTAATTAAATTTAAAGAAAATTTATATTAATTTGTAAATAATTTAATTTAAATTGAAAATAATTCATTTTAAATTAAAAATAATTTAATTTAAACAAAATTAATTTAATTTGAAAATAATTTAATTTAATTTAAAAATAATTTAATTTATTTTAAAAATATTTTAATTTAATTTAATTTAATTTGAAAATAATTTAATTTAATTTAAAAATAATTTAATTTAATTTAAAAATAATTTAAATTAATTTTAAATAATTTAATTTAATTCGAAAACAAATTAAATGAATTTGAAAATAAGTTAATTTAATTTGAAAATAATTCAATTTAATTCAAAAATAATTTAATTCAATATAAAGGAATTCAATTAATTTTGGAAATAATTTAATTAAATTTAAAAAAAAAAAATTAATTTGAAAATAATTTAATTTAATTTTAAAATAATTTAATTAATTTGCAATTATTTAATTTTAATTTAAAATAATTTAATTTAATTTAGAAATAATTTAATTTAATTTGAAAATAATTTGATTTAATTTAGTTTAAAAATAATTTAAATTAATTTGAAAATTATTAAAATTAATTTAAAAATATTTAATTTTTATTAAAAATAATTTAATTTAATTTGAAAATAATTTAATTTTAATTAAAATTTTTTTAATATAATTTAAAAAGAATTTAATTTAATTTGAGTTTAATTTAATTAAATTTAAAAATATTTTTTTTAAATTTGAAAATAATTTAATTTAATTTGAAAATAATTTAATTTAATAAAATTTAAAAATAATTTAATTTGTAAATAATTTAATTTTAATTATAAATAATTTAATTTAATTTAAAAATAATTTAATTTGAAAATAATTTAATTTTAATTATAAATAATTTAATTTAATTTAAAAATAATTTAATTTAATTTGAAAATAATTTAATTAAATTTAACTTAATGCTAATATTTTAATTTAATTTAACTTAAAAATAATTAAATTTAATTATAAAATAATTTAATTTAATTTAATTATAAAATAATTTAATTTAATTTAAAAATAATTTAATTTAATTTGAAAATAATTTAATTTTGATTAAATTTAAAAATAATTTAATTTAATTTGAAAATATTTTAATTTATTTTGAAAATATTTTATTTAATTTGAAAATAATTTAATTTAATTTGCTAATAATTTAATTAAATTTGAAATTAATTTAATTTAATTTGAAAATGATTTAATCTATTTAGAAAATATTTTAATTTAATTTGAAAATAGTTTAATTTAATTAGACAATAATCTAATTTATTTAAATTTAAAAAAAATTGAATTTGAAAATAATTTAATTTAAAAATAATTTAATTTAATTTAAAAATAATGAAATTGAATTTGAAATAAATTTAATTTGAAAATATTTGTTGAATTAAATTTAAAAATAATTTAATTTAATTGGAAAATAACTTTTTTTTTGGAAATTTAATTTGGAAATAATTTAATTTAATTTAATAATAAGTAAATTTAATTAAAAAATTATTTAATTTAATTTAAAATTAATTAAATTTAACTAAATTTAAAAATAATTTAATTTAATTTAATAATAATTAAATTTAGTTTGAAAATATTTTTTTTTTAATTTGAAAATTTAATTTAATTTGAAAATAATTTAATTTTATTTAAAAATAAATTAATTTAATTTGATAATAAAAATTAATTTAACTTAAAATTAAGTTAATTTTAAAATAATTTAATTTAATTTAAAAATATTTTAATTTAACCTAATTTTTTTAAAGTTAGTTTGAAAATAATTTTATTAAATTTGAAAATGTTTTAATTTAATTTGTAAATAATATAATTTAATTTAAAAATAATTATATTGAATTTAAAAATAATTTTATTTAATTTGAAAATATTTGTTTAATTAAATTTAAAAATAATTTAATTTAATTGGAAAATAACTTAATTTAATTTGAAAATAATTTAATTTAATTTAATAATAATTAAATTTAATTTAATTTAAAAATAATTTAATATTGATTAAATTTAAAAATAATTTAATTTAATTTGATAATAATTTAATTTAACTTAAACAAAATTAGTTTAATTTTAAAATAATTTAATTTAATTGAAAAATAATTTAATTTAACTAATTTTTTTTAAGTTAATTGTAAAAAATTGTAAATAATTTTATTTTATTTGAAAATGTTTTAATTTAAGTTGTAAAAAAATTTCTTTTATTAAATTTGCAAATAATTTAATTTATTTTAATTTAAAAATAATTTAATTTAATTTGAAAATAATTTAATTAAATAATAATTTAGTTTTGAAAAAATTTAAAAATAAATTAATTTAATTGGAAAATAACTTAATTTAATTTGAAAATAATTTAATTTAATAATAATTAAATTTAATTTGAAAATAATTTAATTAAATTTTAAATTAAATTAATTTAAATTGAAAATAATTTAATATAATTTGAAAATAATTTAACTTGAAAATAATTTAATTTAATTGGACAATAATTTACTAAAAAAAATTAATAAAATTAAAAAAATATATATATAATTTAATTTAATTTAAAAATGATTTAATTTAATTTGAAAATAATTAAATTCAATTTGAAAATAATTGAAAATATTTGTTAATTAAATTTAAAAATAATTTAATTTACTTTGAAAATAATTAAATTTAATTTGAAAATATTTTTTTTAATTTAAAAATAATTTAATATAATTTGAAAATAATTTAATTTAAAAATAATTTAATTTTAATTTAAAATAATTTAATTTAAAAATAATTTAATTTAATTTGAAAATAATTTAATTTAATCTGAAAATAAACTAATTTAATTTGAAATAAATTTAATTTTAATTGAAAATAATTTAATTGAGTTTAAAAATAATTTAATTTAATTTGAATATAAACTAATTTAGTTAAGTTTAAAAATAATTTAATTTTATTGGAAAATAATTTAATTTATTTTGAAAATAATTTAATTTAATTAAAAAATAATTTAATTTAATTTGAAAATAATTTAATTTAATTTAAAAATTAGTTAATATACTTTGAAAATAATTTAGTTTAATTAAATTTAAAAACAATTTCATTTAATTGGACATTAATTTAATTTAATTTGAAAATATTTTAAATTAATTTAAAAATAATTTAATTTAATTTGAAAATAATTTAATTTAATTTAAATTAAAAATAACTTAATTTAATTTGAAAATAATTTAATTTAATTTGAAAATAATTTAATTTAATTTGAAAGTAATTTAATTTAATTTAAACAAAATTAATTTCATTTGAAAATAATTTATATTAATTGAAAAATAATTTATTTTAATTTGAAAATAATTCATTTTAAATTAAAAATAATTTAATTTAAACAAAATTAATTTAATTTAAAAATAATTTAATTTAATTTAAAAATAATTTAAATTAATTTGTAAATAATTTAATTTAATATGAAAATAATTCATTTTAAATTAAAAATAATTTAATTTAAACAAAATTAATTTAATTTGAAAATAATTTAATTTAATTTAAAAATTAGTTAATATACTTTGAAAATAATTTAGTTTAATTAAATTTAAAAACAATTTCATTTAATTGGACATTAACTTAATTTAATTTGAAAATATTTTAAATTAATTTAAAAATAATTTAATTTAATTTGAAAATATTTTAATTTATTTTAAAAATAATTTAATTTAATTTGAAAATAATTTAATTTTGATTAAATTTAAAAATAATTTAATTTAATTGGAAAATAATTTAACTTAATTCAATAATAATTTAATTTAATTTGAAAAAAATTAAATTTAATTAAATTTAAAAATAATTTAATTTAATTTGAAAATAATTTAATTTTAATTAAAAATAATTTAATTTAATTTGAAAATAATTTAATTTATTTTAATTTCAAAATTATTTAATTTAGTTTGTAAATAATTTAATTTAATTTGAAAATAATTTAATTTAATTTGAAAATAATTTAATTTAATTTGAAAATAATTCATTTTATATTAAAAATAATTTAATTTAAACAAAATTTATTTAATTTTAAAATAATTTAATTTAATTTAAAAATAATTTATATTAATTTGTAAATAATTTAATTTAATTTGAAAATAATTCATTTTAAATTAAAAAAAATATAATTTAAAAATAATTTAATTTAATTTGAAAATAATTTAATTTTAATTAAAAATAATTTAATTTAATTTGAAAATAATTTAATTTATTTTAATTTCAAAATTATTTAATTTAGTTTGTTAATTTTAATTTAATTTGAAAATAATTTAATTTAATTTGAAAATAATTTAATTTAATTTGAAAATAATTCATTTTAAATTAAAAATAATTTAATTGAAACAAAATTAATTTAATTTTAAAATAATTTAATTTAATTTAAAAATAATTTATATTATTTTGTAAATAATTAAATTTAATTTGAAAATAATTCATTTTAAATTAAAAATAATATAATTTAAACAAAATTAATTTAATTTGAAAATAATTTAATTTAATTTAAAAATTAGTTAATATACTTTGAAAATAATTTAATTTAATTAAAAAATAATTTAATTTAATTTGAAAATAATTTAATTTAATTTAAAAATTAGTTAATATACTTTGAAAATAATTTAGTTTAATTAAATTTAAAAACAATTTCATTTAATTGGACATTAACTTAATTTAATTTGAAAATATTTTAAATTAATTTAAAAATAATTTAATTTAATTTGAATAGAATTTAATTTTGATTAAATTTAAAAATAATTTAATTTAATTTGAAAATATTTTAATTTATTTTGAAAATATTTTATTTAATTTGAAAATAATTTAATTTAATTTGCTAATAATATAATTATATTTGAAATTAATTTAATTTAATTTGAAAATAATTTAATCTATTTAGAAAATATTTTAATTTAATTTTAAAATAGTTTAATTTAATTAGACAATTTATTAGACAACTAATTATATAGACAACTAATTTATTTAAATTAAAAAAAATTGAATTTGAAAATAATTTAATTTAATTTAAAAATAATTTAATTTAATTTGAAAATAATGAAATTGAATTTGAAAATAATTTAATTTAATTTGAAAATATTTGTTGAATTAAATTTAAAAATAATTTAATTTAATTGGAAAATAACTTAATTTAATTTGGAAATAATTTAATTTAATTTAATAATAAGTAAATTTAATTTAAAAATTATTTAGTTTAATTTAAAATTAATTAAATTTTAATTAAATTTAAAAATAATTTAATTTAATTTAATAATAATTAAATTTAGTTTGAAAATATTTTTTTTTTAATTTGAAAATTTAATTTAATTTGAAAATAATTTAATTTTATTTAAAATTAAATTAATTTAATTTGATAATAAAAATTAATTTAACTTAAAATTAAGTTAATTTTAAAATAATTTAATTTAATTTAAAAATAATTTAATTTAACCTAATTTTTTTAAAGTTAGTTTGAAAATAATTTTATTAAATTTGAAAATGTTTTAATTTAAGTTGTAAATAATTTAATTTAATTTAAAAATAATTATATTGAATTTGAAAATTATTTTATTTAATTTGAAAATATTTGTTTAATTAAATTTAAAAATAATTTAATTTAATTGGAAAATAACTTAATTTAATTTGAAAATAATTTAATTTAATTTAATAATAATTAAATTTAATTTAATTTAAAAATAATTTAATTTTGATTATATTTAAAAATAATTTAATTTAATTTAATAATAATTAAATTAAGTTTGAAAATATTTTTTTTTAATTTGAAAATTTAATATAATTTAAAAATAATTTAATTTAATTTAAAAATAATTTAATTTAATTTGATAATAATTTAATTTAACTTAAACAAAATTAGTTTAATTTTAAAATAATATTATTTAATTGAAAAATAATTTAATTTAACTAATTTTTTTTTAAGTTAATTTGTAAATAATTTTATTTAATTTGAAAATGTTTTAATTTAAGTTGTAAAAAAAATTATTTTATTAAATTTGCAAATAATTTAATTTAATTTGAAAATAATTTTATTTAATAATAATTTAGTTTTGAATAAATTTAAAAATAATTTAATTTAATTGCAAAATAATTTAATTTAATTTGAAAATAATTTAGTTTAATAATAATTAAATATAGTTTGAAAGTAATTTAATTTAATTTAAAAAAAAATAAATTTAATTAAATTTAAAAATAATTTAATTTAATTTGAAAATAATTGAATTTAATTTAAAAATCATTTAATTTAATTTAAAAATAATTTAATTAAATTTTAAATTAAATTAATTTAAATTGAAAATAATTTTATTTAATTTGAAAATAATTTAATTTGAAAATAATTTAATTTAATTGGACAATAATTTACTAAAAAAATTTAATAAAATAAAAAAAAAATATATATAATTGAATTTAATTTAAAAATGATTTAGTTTACTTTGAAAATAATTAAATTCAATTTGAAAATAATTGAAAATATTTGTTAATTAAATTTAAAAATAATTTAATTTACTTTGAAAATAATTAAATTTAATTTGAAAATATTTTTTTTTTAATTTGAAAATATTTTAATATAATTTGAAAATAATTTAATTTAAAAATAATTTAATTTTAATTTAAAATAATTTAATTTAAAAATAATTTAATTTAATTTGAAAATAATTTAATTTAATCTGAAAATAAATTAAATTAATTTGAAATAAATTTAATTTTAATTGAAAATAATTTAATTGAGTTTAAAAATAATTTAATTTAATTTGAATATAATCTAATTTAGTTAAATTTAAAAATAATTTAATTTTATTGTAAAATAACTTAATTTATTTTGAAAATAATTTAATTTAATTTGAAAATAATTTAATTTAATTTAAAAATTAGTTAATATACTTTGAAAATAATTTAGTTTAATTAAATTTAAAAACAATTTCATTTAATTGGACATTAGCTTAATTTAATTTGAAAATATTTTAAATTAATTTAAAAATAATTTAATTTAATTTGAAAATAATTTAATTTAATTTAAATTGAAAATAACTTAATTTAATTTGAAAATAATTTAATTTAATTTGAAAAAAATTTAATTTAATTTGAAAGTAATTTAATTTAATTTATACAAAATTAATTTCATTTGAAAATAATTTAAATTAATTAAAAAATAATTTATTTTAATTTGAAAATAATTTAATTTTGATTAAATTTAAAAATAAATTAATTTAATTGGAAAATAATTTAACTTAATTCAATAATAATTTAATTTAATTTGAAAAATATTAAATTTAATTAAATTTAAAAATAATTTAATTTAATTTGAAAATAATTTAATTTTAATTAAAAATAATTTAATTTAATTTGAAAATAATTTAATTTATTTTAATTTAAAAATTATTTAATTTAGTTTGAAAATAATTTAATTTAATTTGAAAATAATTTAATTTAATTTAAAAAAAATTTAATTTAATTTAAAAATAATTTAAATTAATTTGTAAATAATTTAATTTAATTTGAAAATAATTTATTTTAAATTAAAAATAATTTAATTTAAACAAAATTAATTTAATTTGAAAATAATTTAATTTAATTTAAAAATTAGTTAATATACTTTAAATAATTAAATTAATAAATATACCTTAATTTAAAAACAATTTCATTTAATTGGACATTAACTTAATTTAATTTGGAAATATTTTAAATTAATTTAAAAATAATTTAATTTAATTTGAAAATAATTTAATTTATTTTAAAAATAATTTAATTTAATTTGAAATTAATTTAATTTTGATTAAATTTAAAAATAATTTAATATAATTGGAAAATAATTTAACTTAATTCAATAATAATTTAATTTACTTTGAAAAAAATTAAATTTAATTAAATTTAAAAATAATTTAATTTAATTTGAAAATAATATAATTTTAATTAAAAATAATTTAATTTAATTTGCAAATAATTTAATTTATTTTAATTTAAAAATTATTTAATTTAGTTTGTAAATAATTTAATTTAATTTGAAAATAATTTAACTTAATTTGAAAATAATTTAATTTAATTTGAAAATAATTCATTTTAAATTAAAAATAATTTAATTTAAGCAAAATTAATTTAATTTTAAAATAATTTAATTTAATTTTAAAATAATTTATATTAATTTGTAAATAATTTAATTTAATTTGAAAATAATTCATTTTAAATTAAAAATAATATAATTTAAACAAAATTAATTTAATTTGAAAATAATTTAATTTAATTTAAAAATTAGTTAATATACTTTGAAAATAATTTAGTTTAATTAAATTTAAAAACAATTTCATTTAATTGGACATTAACTTAATTTAATTTGAAAATATTTTAAATTAATTTAAAAATAATTTAATTTAATTTGAAAATAATTTAATTTAATTTAAAAATAATTTAATTTAATTTGTAAGTAATTTAATTTAATTTAAACAAAATTAATTTATTTTGAAAATAATTTAATTAAATTTAAAAATAATCTAAATTAATTTGTAAATAATTTAATTTAATTTGAAAATAATTCATTTTAAATTAAAAATAATTTAATTTAATCAAAATTAATTTAATTTAAAAATAATTTAATTTAATTTAAAAATAATTTAATTTAATTTGAAAATAATTTAATTTAATTAAATTAAAAAAAAATTATTTAATTTTAAAATAATTTAATTTAATTTAAATTTAAAATAATTTAATTTAATTTGAAAATAATTCAATTTAATTTGAAAATAATTTAATTTAATTTAATATAAAAAGAATTCAATTAATTTCGGAAATAATTTAATTAAATTTAAAAAAAATAACTTAATTTGAAAAAAATTAATTTAATTTTAAAATAATTTAATTCAATTTGAAGTTATTTAATTTTAATTCAAAATAATTTAATTTAATTTAGAAATAATTCAATTTAATTTGTAAATAATTTGATTTAATTTAATTTAAAAATAATTTAAATTAATTTTAAAATTATTAAAAATGATTTAAAAATAATTTAATTTTAATTAACAATAATTTAATTTAAAAATTATTTAATTTACTTTGAAAATAATTTAATTTTAATTAAAAATATTTTAATTTAATTTGAAATTAATTTAATTAAATTTAAAAATAATTTTATTAAATTTGAAAATAATTTAATTAAATTTGAAAATAATTTAATTTAATAAAATTTACAAATAATTTAATTTGAAAATAATTTAATTTTAATTATAAATAATTTAATTTAATTTAAAAATAATTTAATTTATTTTGAAAATAATTTAATTTAATTTGACAATAATTTAATTTTAATTAAAAATATTTTAATTTAATTTGAAATTAATTTAATTAAATTTAAAAATAATTTTATTAAATTTGAAAATAATTTAATTTAAATTGAAAATAATTTAATTTAATAAAATTTAAAAATAATTTAATTTGAAAATAATTTAATTTTAATTATAAATAATTTAATTTAGTTTAAAAATAATTAAATTTATTTTGAAAATAATTTTATTTAATTTAACTTAAAAATAATTTAATTTAATTTGAAAATAATTTAATTTAATTAAATTTAAAAATAATTTCATTTTAATTATAAATAATTTAATTTAGAAATAATTTAATTTAATTTGAAAATAATTTGATTTAATTTAATTTAACAATAATTAAAATATTTTGAAAATAATATAAATTAATTTAAAAATAGTTGAATTTTAATTAAAAATAATTTAATTTAATTTAAAAATATTTAATTTAATTTAAAAATAATTTAATTTTCATTCAAAATAATTTTATTTTATTTAAAAATAATTTAATTTGAAAATAATTTAATGTTAATTAAAAATATTTTAATTTAATGAAAAAACATTTTAATTTAATTTGAAATTAATTTAATTTAACTTGAAAATAAAAGAATTTTAATTAAAAATAATTTTATTTAATTTAAAAATAATTTAATTTAACTTGAAAATAAATTAATTTTAATTATAAAAAATTTTATTTAATTTGAAAATAATTTAATTTAATTTAAAAATAATTTGATTTAATTTGGTTTAAAAATAATTAAATTTAATTTAAAAAAAATTTAATTAAATTTAATTTAAAAATGATTTAATTAAATTTAAAAATAATTTAATTTAATTGCTAATAATTTACTTCAATTTAACTTAAAAATATTTAAATTTAATTTGAAAATAATTTAATTTAATTTAATTATAAAATAATTTAGTTTAATTTGAAAATAATTTAATTTTATTTAAAAATAATTTAATTTAATTTGAAAATAATTTAATTTTGATTAAATTTAAAAATAATTTAATTTAATAATAATTTAATTAAATTTAAAAATAATTTAATTTAATTTGAAAAAAATTTAATTTTGATTAAATTTCAAAATAATTTAATTTAATTTGAAAATAATTGAATGTAATTTGAAAATCATTTAATTTAATTTGAAAATAATTTAATTAAATTTGAAATTAATTTAATTTAATTTGAAAATGATTTAATTTATTTTAAAATTATTTTAATTTAATTTGAAAATAATTTAATTTAATTTGAAAATATTTGTTTACTTAAATTTAAAAACAATTTAATTTAATTGGAAAATAACTTAATTTAATTTGAAAATTATTTAATTTAATAATAATTTAGTTTTGATTAAATCTAAAAATAATTTAAATTAATTGGAAAATAAATTAATTTAATTTGAAAATAATTTAAATTAATAATGATTAAATTTAATTTGAAAATAATTTCATTTAATTTGACAAAAATTAAATTTAAAAGTAGTTTAATTTAATTTGAAAATAATTGAATTTAATTTAAAAATCATTTAATTTAATTTAAAAATAATTTAATTAAATTTGAAATTAATTTAATTTAAATTGAAAATAATTTAGTTTATTTTGAAAATAATTTATTTGAAAAAAATTAATTTTAATTTGACAATAATTTAATTTATTTAAATTAAAAAAAAAAAATTAATTTAATTTAAAAATGATTTAATTTAATTTGAAAATAATTAAATTGAATTTAAAAATAATTTAATTTAATTTGAAATTATTTGTTAATTAAATTTAAAAATAATTTAATTTACTTTGAACATAATTAAATTAAATTTGAAAATATTTTCTTTTAATTTGAAAATAATTTAATTTAATTTGAAAATAATTTAATTTAAAAATAATTTAATTTGAATTTAAAATAATTTAATTTAAAAATAAATTAATTTAATTTAATTTGAAAATAATTTAATTTAATTTGAAAAAAATTTAATTTTGAATAAATTTAAAAATAATTTAATTTAATTTGAAAAGAATTTAATTTATTTTGAAAATATTTTAATTTAATTTGAAAATAATTTAATTTAATTTGATAATAATTTAAATAAATTTGAAATTAATTTAATTTAATTTGAAAATGATTTAGTTTATTTTGAAAATATTTTAATTTAACTTGAAAAAAAGTTAATTTAATTTGACAATAATCTAATTTATTTAAATTTAAAAAAAAAAATTAATTTGAAAATAATTTAATTTAATTTAAAAATAATTTAATTTAATTTGAAAATAATTAAATTGAATTTGAAAATGATTTAATTTAATTTGAAAATATTTGTTGAATTTAATTTAAAAATAATTTAATTTAATTGGAAAATAACTTAATTTAATTTGAAAATAATTTATTTCAATAAATTTAAAAATAATTAAATTTTATTTGAAAATAATGTAATTTATTTTGAAAATAATTTAATTTAATTTAAAAATAATTTAATTCAATTTGAAAATAATTTAATTTAATTTGAAAATAATTTATTTTTATTAAATTTAAAAATATTTTAATTTAATTTAATTTAAAAATAATTTAATTTAATTTGAAAATAATGTAATTTAATTTGAAAATAATTTAATTTAATTTAAAAATAATTTAAATTAATTGGTAAATAATTTAATTTAATTTGAAAATAATTCATTTTAAATTAAAAATAATTTAATTTAAACAAAATTAATTTAATTTGAAAATAATTTAATTTAATTTAAAAATAATTTAATTTATTTTGATAATATTTTAATTTAATTTAATTTGAAAATAATTTAATTTAATTTAAAAATAATTTAAATTAATTTGTAAATAATTTAATTTAATTCGAAAACAATTAAAATTATTTTGAAAAAAATTTAATTTAATTTGAAAATAATTCAATTTAAATAATAAAATATAATATTAAAATAATTTAATTTAATATAAAGAGAATTCAACTAATTTTGGAAATAATTTAATTAAATTTAAAAAAAAAATAATTTAATTTGAAAATAATTTAATTTTAATTAAAATTTTTTTAATATAATTTAAAAATAATTTAATTTAATTTGAGTTTAATTTAATAATAATTTAATTAAATTTGAAAATAATTTAATTTAATTTGAAAAAAATTTAATTTTGAATAAATTCAAAAATAATTTAATTTAATTTGAAAAGAATTTAATTTATTTTGAAAATATTTTAATTTAATTTGAAAATAATTTAATTTTATTTGATAATAATTTAATTAAATTTGAAATTAATTTAATTTAATTTGAAAATGATTTAGTTTATTTTGAAAATATTTTAACTTAACTTGAAAATGATTTAATTTAATTTGACAATAATCTAATTTATTTAAATTTAAAAAAAAATTTAATTTGAAAATAATTTATTTTAATTTAAAAATAATTTAATTTAATTTGAAAATAATTAAATTGAATTTGAAAATGATGTAATTTAATTTGAAAATATTTGTTGAATTAAATTTAAAAATAATTTAATTTAATTGGAAAATAACTTAATTTAATTTAAAAATAATTTAATTTAATTTAAAAATAATTTAATTTAATTTGAAAATAATTTAATTTAATTTGAAATAAATTTGGTTTAATTCGAAAATAATTTAATTTAATTTAAAAATAATTTAATTTAATTTGAAAATAATTTAATTTTAATTTAAAATAATTTAATTTTATTTAAAATTAATTTAATTTATTTTAATTTAAAAATAATTTAATTTAGTTTGAAAATAATTTAATTTAATTTGAAAATATATTAATTTAATTTGAAAATAATTTAATTTAATTTGAAAATAAGTAAATTTAAAAATAATTTAAATTAATTTGAAAATAATTTAACTTAATTTAAAAATATTTTAATTTAATTTAATTTGAAAATAATTTAATTTAATTTAAAAATAATTTAAATTAATTTGTAAATAATTTAATTTAATTCGAAAACAATTAAAATTATTTTGAAAAAAATTTAATTTATTTTGAAAATAATTCAATTTAAATAATAAAATATAATATTAAAATAATTTAATTTAATATAAAGAGAATTCAACTAATTTTGGAAATAATTTAATTAAATTTAAAAAAAAAATAATTTAATTTGAAAATAATTTTATTTAATTTTAAAATAATTTAATTTAATTTGAAATTATTTAATTTTAATTTAAAATAATTTAATTTAATTTAGAAATAATTTAATTTAATTTGAAAATAATTTGATTTAATTTAGTTTAAAAATAATTTAAATTAATTTGAAAATTATTAAAATTAATTTAAAAATAATTTAATTTTAATTCACAATAATTTAATTTAATTTAAAAATTATTCAATTTACTTTGAAAATATTTTAATTTTAATTAAAAATAATTTAATTTAATTTGAAAATAATTTAATTTTAATTAAAATTTTTTTAATATAATTTAAAAATAATTTAATTTAATTTGAGTTTAATTTAATAATAATTTAATTAAATTTGAAAATAATTTAATTTAATTTGAAAAAAATTTAATTTTGAATAAATTCAAAAATAATTTAATTTGATTTGAAAAGAATTTAATTTATTTTGAAACTATTTTAATTTAATTTGAAAAGAATTTAATTTAATTTGATAATAATTTAATTAAATTTGAAATTAATTTAATTTAATTTGAAAATGATTTAGTTTATTTTGAAAATATTTTAACTTAACTTGAAAAGGATTTAATTTAATTTGACAATAATCTAATTTATTTAAATTTAAATAAAAATTTAATTTGAAAATAATTTAATTTAATTTAAAAATAATTTAATTTAATTTGAAAATAATTAAATTGAATTTGAAAATGATGTAATTTAATTTGAAAATATTTGTTGAATTAAATTTAAAAATAATTTAATTTAATTGGAAAATAACTTAATTTAATTTAAAAATAATTTAATTTAATTTGAAAATAATTTAATTTAATTTGAAAATAAGTAAATTTAAAAATAATTTAAATTAATTTGAAAATAATTTAACTTAATTTAAAAATATTTTAAATTAATTTGAAAATAATTTAATTTAATTTGAAAATAATTTATTTTAATTAAATTTAAAAATAATTTTATTTTATTTGAAAATAATGTAATTTAATTTGAAAATAATTTAATTTAATTTGAAAATAAGTAAATTTAAAAATATTTTAAATTAATTTGAAAATAATATAATTTATTTTGAAAATAATTTAATTTAATTTAAAAATAATTTAATTTAATTTGAAAATTAAAACATTTAAACATTTAATTTAATTTCAAATAATTTATTTTAATTAAATTTAAAAATAATTTAATTTAATTTGAAAATAATTTAATTTATTTTGAAAATATTTTAATTTAATTTAATTTAAAAATAAATTAATTTGAAAATAATGTAATTTATTTTGAAAAAAAATTAATTAAATTTAAAAATATTTTACTTCAATTTGAAAATAATTTAATTTAATTTAAAAATAATTTAATTTAATTTGAAAATAACTTAATTTAATTTGAAAATAATTTAATTTTAATTAAAAATAATTTAATTTAAAAATAGTTTAATTTAGTTTAAAAATAATTTAATTTAATTTGAAAATAATTTAATTTATTTTGAAAATGTTTTAATTTAATTTTATTTAAAAATAATTTAATTTAATTTAAAAATAATTTTATTTAATTTGAAATAAATTTAATTTAATTCGAAAATAATTTAATTTAAATTAAAAATAATTTAATTTAATTTGAAAAAAATTTAATTTTAATTTAAAATAATTTAATTTAATTTAAAAATAATTTAATTTATTTTAATTTAAAAATTATTTAATTTAGTTTGAAAATAATTTAATTTAATTTGAAAATATATTAATTTAATTTGAAAATAATTTAATTTAATTTGAAAATAAGTAAATTTAAAAATAATTTAAATTAATTTGAAATAAATTTAATTTAATTTGAAAATAATTTATTTTTATTAAATTTAAAAATATTTTAATTTAATTTGAAAATAATTTAATTTATTTTGAAAATATTTTAATTTAATTTAATTTAAAAGTAATTTAGTTTTATTTGAAAATAATGTAATTTAATTTGAAAATAATTTAACTTAATTTAAAAATAATTTAATTTTAATTAAAAATAATTTAATTCAATTTAAAAATAATTTAATTTAGTTTGAAAATATTTTAATTTAATTTGAAATTAATTTAATTTATTTTGAAAATGTTTTAATTTAATTTAATTTAAAAATAATTCAATTAAATTTGAAAATAATTTAATTTAATTTTAAAATAATTTAATTTATTTTGAAAAAAAAATAATTTAATTTATAAATATTTTAAATTAATTTGAAAATAATTTATTTTAATTTGAAAATAATTTATTTCAATTAAATTTAAAAATAATTTAATTTTATTAGAAAATAATGTAATTTAATTTGAAAATAATTTAATATAATTTGAAAATAAGTAAATTTAAAAATAATTTAAATTAATTTGAAAATAAAACAATTTAATTTAAAAATATTTTAATTTAATTTAAAAATAATTTAATTTAATTTGAAAATATTTTAATTTAATTTAAAAATAATTTAATTTAATTTGAAAATAATTTAATTTATCTTGAAAATATTTTAATTTAATTTAATTTAAAAATAATTTAATATGAAAATAATGTAATTTATTTTGAAAAAAAAATTATTTAATTTAAAATTATTTTAATTTAATTTGAAAATAATTTAATTTAATTTAAAAATAATTTAATTTATTTTAATTTAAAAATTATTTAATTTAGTTTGAAAATAATTTAATTTAATTTGAAAATAATTAAATTTAATTTGAAAATAATTTATTTCAATAAATTTAAAAATAATTAAATTTTATTTGAAAATAATGTAATTTAATTTGAAAATAATTTAATTTAATTTAAAAATAATTTAATTTAATTTGAAAATAATTTAATTTAATTTGAAATTAATTTATTTTTATTAAATTTAAAAATATTTTAATTTAATTTAATTTGAAAATAATGTAATTTAATTTGAAAATAATTTAATTAAATTTAAAGAAAATTTATATTAATTTGTAAATAATTTAATTTAAATTGAAAATAATTCATTTTAAATTAAAAATAATTTAATTTAAACAAAATTAATTTAATTTGAAAATAATTTAATTTAATTTAAAAATAATTTAATTTATTTTAAAAATATTTTAATTTAATTTAATTTAATTTGAAAATAATTTAATTTAATTTAAAAATAATTTAATTTAATTTAAAAATAATTTAAATTAATTTTAAATAATTTAATTTAATTCGAAAACAATTTAAATTAATTTGAAAATAAGTTAATTTAATTTGAAAATAATTCAATTTAATTCCAAAATAATTTAATTTAATATAAAGGAATTCAATTAATTTTGGAAATAATTTAATTAAATTTAAAAAAAAAAAAATTAATTTGAAAATAATTTAATTTAATTTTAAAATAATTTAATTAATTTGCAATTATTTAATTTTAATTTAAAATAATTTAATTTAATTTAGAAATAATTTAATTTAATTTGAAAATAATTTGATTTAATTTAGTTTAAAAATAATTTAAATTAATTTGAAAATTATTAAAATTAATTTAAAAATATTTAATTTTTATTAAAAATAATTTAATTTAATTTGAAAATAATTTAATTTTAATTAAAATTTTTTTAATATAATTTAAAAAGAATTTAATTTAATTTGAGTTTAATTTAATTAAATTTAAAAATAATTTTTTTAAATTTGAAAATAATTTAATTTAATTTGAAAATAATTTAATTTAATAAAATTTAAAAATAATTTAATTTGACAATAATTTAATTTTAATTATAAATAATTTTAATTTAATTTAAAAATAATTTAATTTGAAAATAATTTAATTTTAATTATAAATAATTTAATTTAATTTAAAAATAATTTAATTTAATTTGAAAATAATTTAATTAAATTTAACTTAATGCTAATATTTTAATTTAATTTAACTTAAAAATAATTAAATTTAATTATAAAATAATTTAATTTAATTTAATTATAAAATAATTTAATTTAATTTAAAAATAATTTAATTTAATTTGAAAATAATTTAATTTTGATTAAATTTAAAAATAATTTAATTTAATTTGAAAATATTTTAATTTATTTTGAAAATATTTTATTTAATTTGAAAATAATTTAATTTAATTTGCTAATAATTTAATTAAATTTGAAATTAATTTAATTTAATTTGAAAATGATTTAATCTATTTAGAAAATATTTTAATTTAATTTGAAAATAGTTTAATTTAATTAGACAATAATCTAATTTATTTAAATTTAAAAAAAATTGAATTTGAAAATAATTTAATTTAAAAATAATTTAATTTAATTTAAAAATAATGAAATTGAATTTGAAAATAATTTAATTTGAAAATATTTGTTGAATTAAATTTAAAAATAATTTAATTTAATTGGAAAATAACTTTTTTTTTGGAAATTTAATTTGGAAATAATTTAATTTAATTTAATAATAAGTAAATTTAATTAAAAAATTATTTAATTTAATTTAAAATTAATTAAATTTAACTAAATTTAAAAATAATTTAATTTAATTTAATAATAATTAAATTTAGTTTGAAAATATTTTTTTTTTAATTTGAAAATTTAATTTAATTTGAAAATAATTTAATTTTATTTAAAAATAAATTAATTTAATTTGATAATAAAAATTAATTTAACTTAAAATTAAGTTAATTTTAAAATAATTTAATTTAATTTAAAAATATTTTAATTTAACCTAATTTTTTTAAAGTTAGTTTGAAAATAATTTTATTAAATTTGAAAATGTTTTAATTTAATTTGTAAATAATATAATTTAATTTAAAAATAATTATATTGAATTTAAAAATAATTTTATTTAATTTGAAAATATTTGTTTAATTAAATTTAAAAATAATTTAATTTAATTGGAAAATAACTTAATTTAATTTGAAAATAATTTAATTTAATTTAATAATAATTAAATTTAATTTAATTTAAAAATAATTTAATATTGATTAAATTTAAAAATAATTTAATTTAATTTGATAATAATTTAATTTAACTTAAACAAAATTAGTTTAATTTTAAAATAATTTAATTTAATTTAATTTGAAAATAATTTATTTTAATTTAAAAATAATTTAAATTAATTTGTAAATAATTTAATTTAATTCGAAAACAATTAAAATTATTTTGAAAAAAATTTAATTTATTTTGAAAATAATTCAATTTAAATAATAAAATATAATATTAAAATAATTTAATTTAATATAAAGAAAATTCAACTAATTTTGGAAATAATTTAATTAAATTTAAAAAAAAAATAATTTAATTTGAAAATAATTTTATTTAATTTTAAAATAATTTAATTTAATTTGAAATTATTTAATTTTAATTTAAAATAATTTAATTTAATTTAGAAATAATTTAATTTAATTTGAAAATAATTTGATTTAATTTAGTTTAAAAATAATTTAAATTAATTTGAAAATTATTAAAATTAATTTAAAAATAATTTAATTTTAATTCACAATAATTTAATTTAATTTAAAAATTATTCAATTTACTTTGAAAATATTTTAATTTTAATTAAAAATAATTTAATTTAATTTGAAAATAATTTAATTTTAATTAAAATTTTTTTAATATAATTTAAAAATAATTTAATTTAATTTGAGTTTAATTTAATAATAATTTAATTAAATTTGAAAATAATTTAATTTAATTTGAAAAAAATTTAATTTTGAATAAATTCAAAAATAATTTAATTTAATTTGAAAAGAATTTAATTTATTTTGAAACTATTTTAATTTAATTTGAAAAGAATTTAATTTAATTTGATAATAATTTAATTAAATTTGAAATTAATTTATTTTAATTTGAAAATGATTTAGTTTATTTTGAAAATATTTTAACTTAACTTGAAAAGGATTTAATTTAATTTGACAATAATCTAATTTATTTAAATTTAAATAAAAATTTAATTTGAAAATAATTTAATTTAATTTAAAAATAATTTAATTTAATTTGAAAATAATTAAATTGAATTTGAAAATGATGTAATTTAATTTGAAAATATTTGTTGAATTAAATTTAAAAATAATTTAATTTAATTGGAAAATAACTTAATTTAATTTAAAAATAATTTAATTTAATTTGAAAATAATTTAATTTAATTTGAAAATAAGTAAATTTAAAAATAATTTAAATTAATTTGAAAATAATTTAACTTAATTTAAAAATATTTTAAATTAATTTGAAAATAATTTAATTTAATTTGAAAATAATTTATTTTAATTAAATTTAAAAATAATTTTATTTTATTTGAAAATAATGTAATTTAATTTGAAAATAATTTAATTTAATTTGAAAATAAGTAAATTTAAAAATAATTTAAATTAATTTGAAAATAATATAATTTATTTTGAAAATAATTTAATTTAATTTAAAAATAATTTAATTTAATTTGAAAATTAAAACATTTAAACATTTAATTTAATTTCAAATAATTTATTTTAATTAAATTTAAAAATAATTTAATTTAATTTAAAAATAATTTAATTTATTTTGAAAATATTTTAATTTAATTTAATTTAAAAATAAATTAATTTGAAAATAATGTAATTTATTTTGAAAAAAAATTAATTAAATTTAAAAATATTTTACTTCAATTTGAAAATAATTTAATTTAATTTAAAAATAATTTAATTTAATTTGAAAATAACTTAATTTAATTTGAAAATAATTTAATTTTAATTAAAAATAATTTAATTTAAAAATAGTTTAATTTAGTTTAAAAATAATTTAATTTAATTTGAAAATAATTTAATTTATTTTGAAAATGTTTTAATTTAATTTTATTTAAAAATAATTTAATTTAATTTAAAAATAATTTTATTTAATTTGAAATAAATTTAATTTAATTCGAAAATAATTTAATTTAAATTAAAAATAATTTAATTTAATTTGAAAAAAATTTAATTTTAATTTAAAATAATTTAATTTAATTTAAAAATAATTTAATTTATTTTAATTTAAAAATTATTTAATTTAGTTTGAAAATAATTTAATTTAATTTGAAAATATATTAATTTAATTTGAAAATAATTTAATTTAATTTGAAAATAAGTAAATTTAAAAATAATTTAAATTAATTTGAAATAAATTTAATTTAATTTGAAAATAATTTATTTTTATTAAATTTAAAAATATTTTAATTTAATTTGAAAATAATTTAATTTATTTTGAAAATATTTTAATTTAATTTAATTTAAAAGTAATTTAATTTTATTTGAAAATAATGTAATTTAATTTGAAAATAATTTAACTTAATTTAAAAATAATTTAATTTTAATTAAAAATAATTTAATTCAATTTAAAAATAATTTAATTTAGTTTGAAAATATTTTAATTTAATTTGAAATTAATTTAATTTATTTTGAAAATGTTTTAATTTAATTTAATTTAAAAATAATTCAATTAAATTTGAAAATAATTTAATTTAATTTTAAAATAATTTAATTTATTTTGAAAAAAAAATAATTTAATTTATAAATATTTTAAATTAATTTGAAAATAATTTATTTTAATTTGAAAATAATTTATTTCAATTAAATTTAAAAATAATTTAATTTTATTAGAAAATAATGTAATTTAATTTGAAAATAATTTAATATAATTTGAAAATAAGTAAATTTAAAAATAATTTAAATTAATTTGAAAATAAAACAATTTAATTTAAAAATATTTTAATTTAATTTAAAAATAATTTAATTTAATTTGAAAATATTTTAATTTAATTTAAAAATAATTTAATTTAATTTGAAAATAATTTAATTTATCTTGAAAATATTTTAATTTAATTTAATTTAAAAATAATTTAATATGAAAATAATGTAATTTATTTTGAAAAAAAAATTATTTAATTTAAAATTATTTTAATTTAATTTGAAAATAATTTAATTTAATTTAAAAATAATTTAATTTATTTTAATTTAAAAATTATTTAATTTAGTTTGAAAATAATTTAATTTAATTTGAAAATAATTAAATTTAATTTGAAAATAATTTATTTCAATAAATTTAAAAATAATTAAATTTTATTTGAAAATAATGTAATTTAATTTGAAAATAATTTAATTTAATTTAAAAATAATTTAATTTAATTTGAAAATAATTTAATTTAATTTGAAATTAATTTATTTTTATTAAATTTAAAAATATTTTAATTTAATTTAATTTGAAAATAATGTAATTTAATTTGAAAATAATTTAATTAAATTTAAAGAAAATTTATATTAATTTGTAAATAATTTAATTTAAATTGAAAATAATTCATTTTAAATTAAAAATAATTTAATTTAAACAAAATTAATTTAATTTGAAAATAATTTAATTTAATTTAAAAATAATTTAATTTATTTTAAAAATATTTTAATTTAATTTAATTTAATTTGAAAATAATTTAATTTAATTTAAAAATAATTTAATTTAATTTAAAAATAATTTAAATTAATTTTAAATAATTTAATTTAATTCGAAAACAATTTAAATTAATTTGAAAATAAGTTAATTTAATTTGAAAATAATTCAATTTAATTCAAAAATAATTTAATTTAATATAAAGGAATTCAATTAATTTTGGAAATAATTTAATTAAATTTAAAAAAAAAAAAATTAATTTGAAAATAATTTAATTTAATTTTAAAATAATTTAATTAATTTGCAATTATTTAATTTTAATTTAAAATAATTTAATTTAATTTAGAAATAATTTAATTTAATTTGAAAATAATTTGATTTAATTTAGTTTAAAAATAATTTAAATTAATTTGAAAATTATTAAAATTAATTTAAAAATATTTAATTTTTATTAAAAATAATTTAATTTAATTTGAAAATAATTTAATTTTAATTAAAATTTTTTTAATATAATTTAAAAAGAATTTAATTTAATTTGAGTTTAATTTAATTAAATTTAAAAATAATTTTTTTAAATTTGAAAATAATTTAATTTAATTTGAAAATAATTTAATTTAATAAAATTTAAAAATAATTTAATTTGACAATAATTTAATTTTAATTATAAATAATTTTAATTTAATTTAAAAATAATTTAATTTGAAAATAATTTAATTTTAATTATAAATAATTTAATTTAATTTAAAAATAATTTAATTTAATTTGAAAATAATTTAATTAAATTTAACTTAATGCTAATATTTTAATTTAATTTAACTTAAAAATAATTAAATTTAATTATAAAATAATTTAATTTAATTTAATTATAAAATAATTTAATTTAATTTAAAAATAATTTAATTTAATTTGAAAATAATTTAATTTTGATTAAATTTAAAAATAATTTAATTTAATTTGAAAATATTTTAATTTATTTTGAAAATATTTTATTTAATTTGAAAATAATTTAATTTAATTTGCTAATAATTTAATTAAATTTGAAATTAATTTAATTTAATTTGAAAATGATTTAATCTATTTAGAAAATATTTTAATTTAATTTGAAAATAGTTTAATTTAATTAGACAATAATCTAATTTATTTAAATTTAAAAAAAATTGAATTTGAAAATAATTTAATTTAAAAATAATTTAATTTAATTTAAAAATAATGAAATTGAATTTGAAAATAATTTAATTTGAAAATATTTGTTGAATTAAATTTAAAAATAATTTAATTTAATTGGAAAATAACTTTTTTTTTGGAAATTTAATTTGGAAATAATTTAATTTAATTTAATAATAAGTAAATTTAATTAAAAAATTATTTAATTTAATTTAAAATTAATTAAATTTAACTAAATTTAAAAATAATTTAATTTAATTTAATAATAATTAAATTTAGTTTGAAAATATTTTTTTTTTAATTTGAAAATTTAATTTAATTTGAAAATAATTTAATTTTATTTAAAAATAAATTAATTTAATTTGATAATAAAAATTAATTTAACTTAAAATTAAGTTAATTTTAAAATAATTTAATTTAATTTAAAAATATTTTAATTTAACCTAATTTTTTTAAAGTTAGTTTGAAAATAATTTTATTAAATTTGAAAATGTTTTAATTTAATTTGTAAATAATATAATTTAATTTAAAAATAATTATATTGAATTTAAAAATAATTTTATTTAATTTGAAAATATTTGTTTAATTAAATTTAAAAATAATTTAATTTAATTGGAAAATAACTTAATTTAATTTGAAAATAATTTAATTTAATTTAATAATAATTAAATTTAATTTAATTTAAAAATAATTTAATATTGATTAAATTTAAAAATAATTTAATTTAATTTGATAATAATTTAATTTAACTTAAACAAAATTAGTTTAATTTTAAAATAATTTAATTTAATTGAAAAATAATTTAATTTAACTAATTTTTTTTAAGTTAAGTGTAAAAAATTGTAAATAATTTTATTTTATTTGAAAATGTTTTAATTTAAGTTGTAAAAAAAATTCTTTTATTAAATTTGCAAATAATTTAATTTATTTTAATTTAAAAATAATTTAATTTAATTTGAAAATAATTTAATTAAATAATAATTTAGTTTTGAAAAAAATTAAAAATAAATTAATTTAATTGGAAAATAACTTAATTTAATTTGAAAATAATTTAATTTAATAATAATTAAATTTAATTTGAAAATAATTTAATTAAATTTTAAATTAAATTAATTTAAATTGAAAATAATTTAATATATTTTGAAAATAATTTAACTTGAAAATAATTTAATTTAATTGGACAATAATTTACTAAAAAAAATTAATAAAATTAAAAAAATATATATATAATTTAATTTAATTTAAAAATGATTTAATTTAATTTGAAAATAATTAAATTCAATTTGAAAATAATTGAAAATATTTGTTAATTAAATTTTAAAATAATTTAATTTACTTTGAAAATAATTAAATTTAATTTGAAAATATTTTTTTTAATTTAAAAATAATTTAATATAATTTGAAAATAATTTAATTTAAAAATAATTTAATTTTAATTTAAAATAATTTAATTTAAAAATAATTTAATTTAATTTGAAAATAATTTAATTTAATTTAAAATTAAAAATAACTTAATTTAATTTGAAAATAATTTAATTTAATTTGAAAATAATTTAATTTAATTTGAAAGTAATTTAATTTAATTTAAACAAAATTAATTTCATTTGAAAATAATTTATATTAATTGAAAAATAATTTATTTTAATTTGAAAATAATTCATTTTAAATTAAAAATAATTTAATTTAAACAAAATTAATTTAATTTAAAAATAATTTAATTTAATTTAAAAATAATTTAAATTAATTTGTAAATAATTTAATTTAATATGAAAATAATTCATTTTAAATTAAAAATAATTTAATTTAAACAAAATTAATTTAATTTGAAAATAATTTAATTTAATTTAAAAATTAGTTAATATACTTTGAAAATAATTTAGTTTAATTAAATTTAAAAACAATTTCATTTAATTGGACATTAACTTAATTTAATTTGAAAATATTTTAAATTAATTTAAAAATAATTTAATTTAATTTGAAAATAATTTAATTTATTTTAAAAATAATTTAATTTAATTTGAAAATAATTTAATTTAATTGGAAAATAATTTAACTTAATTCAATAATAATTTAATTTAATTTGAAAAAAATTAAATTTAATTAAATTTAAAAATAATTTAATTTAATTTGAAAATAATTTAATTTTAATTAAAAATAATTTAATTTAATTTGAAAATAATTTAATTTATTTTAATTTCAAAATTATTTAATTTAGTTTGTTAATAATTTAATTTAATTTGAAAATAATTTAATTTAATTTGAAAATAATTTAATTTAATTTGAAAATAATTCATTTTATATTAAAAATAATTTAATTTAAACAAAATTTATTTAATTTTAAAATAATTTAATTTAATTTAAAAATAATTTATATTAATTTGTAAATAATTTAATTTAATTTGAAAATAATTCATTTTAAATTAAAAAAAATGTAATTTAAAAATAATTTAATTTAATTTGAAAATAATTTAATTTTAATTAAAAATAATTTAATTTAATTTGAAAATAATTTAATTTATTTTAATTTCAAAATTATTTAATTTAGTTTGTAAATTTTAATTTAATTTGAAAATAATTTAATTTAATTTGAAAATAATTTAATTTAATTTGAAAATAATTCATTTTAAATTAAAAATAATTTAATTGAAACAAAATTAATTTAATTTTAAAATAATTTAATTTAATTTAAAAATAATTTATATTATTTTGTAAATAATTAAATTTAATTTGAAAATAATTCATTTTAAATTAAAAATAATATAATTTAAACAAAATTAATTTAATTTGAAAATAATTTAATTTAATTTAAAAATTAGTTAATATACTTTGAAAATAATTTAATTTAATTAAAAAATAATTTAATTTAATTTGAAAATAATTTAATTTAATTTAAAAATTAGTTAATATACTTTGAAAATAATTTAGTTTAATTAAATTTAAAAACAATTTCATTTAATTGGACATTAACTTAATTTAATTTGAAAATATTTTAAATTAATTTAAAAATAATTTAATTTAATTTGGATATAATTTAATTTTGATTAAATTTAAAAATAATTTAATTTAATTTGAAAATATTTTAATTTATTTTGAAAATATTTTATTTAATTTGAAAATAATTTAATTTAATTTGCTAATAATATAATTATATTTGAAATTAATTTAATTTAATTTGAAAATAATTTAATCTATTTAGAAAATATTTTAATTTAATTTTAAAATAGTTTAATTTAATTAGACAATAATCTAATTTATTTAAATTAAAAAAAAATTGAATTTGAAAATAATTTAATTTAATTTAAAAATAATTTAATTTAATTTGAAAATAATGAAATTGAATTTGAAAATAATTTAATTTAATTTGAAAATATTTGTTGAATTAAATTTAAAAATAATTTAATTTAATTGGAAAATAACTTAATTTAATTTGGAAATAATTTAATTTAATTTAATAATAAGTAAATTTAATTTAAAAATTATTTAATTTAATTTAAAATTAATTAAATTTTAATTAAATTTAAAAATAATTTAATTTAATTTAATAATAATTAAATTTAGTTTGAAAATATTTTTTTTTTAATTTGAAAATTTAATTTAATTTGAAAATAATTTAATTTTATTTAAAATTAAATTAATTTAATTTGATAATAAAAATTAATTTAACTTAAAATTAAGTTAATTTTAAAATAATTTAATTTAATTTAAAAATAATTTAATTTAACCTAATTTTTTTAAAGTTAGTTTGAAAATAATTTTATTAAATTTGAAAATGTTTTAATTTAAGTTGTAAATAATTTAATTTAATTTAAAAATAATTATATTGAATTTGAAAATTATTTTATTTAATTTGAAAATATTTGTTTAATTAAATTTAAAAATAATTTAATTTAATTGGAAAATAACTTAATTTAATTTGAAAATAATTTAATTTAATTTAATAATAATTAAATTTAATTTAATTTAAAAATAATTTAATTTTGATTATATTTAAAAATAATTTAATTTAATTTAATAATAATTAAATTAAGTTTGAAAATATTTTTTTTTAATTTGAAAATTTAATATAATTTAAAAATAATTTAATTTAATTTAAAAATAATTTAATTTAATTTGATAATAATTTAATTTAACTTAAACAAAATTAGTTTAATTTTAAAATAATTTAATTTAATTGAAAAATAATTTAATTTAACTAATTTTTTTTTAAGTTAATTTGTAAATAATTTTATTTAATTTGAAAATGTTTTAATTTAAGTTGTAAAAAAAATTATTTTATTAAATTTGCAAATAATTTAATTTAATTTGAAAATAATTTAATTTAATAATAATTTAGTTTTGAATAAATTTAAAAATAATTTAATTTAATTGGAAAATAACTTAATTTAATTTGAAAATAATTTAGTTTAATAATAATTAAATATAGTTTGAAAGTAATTTAATTTAATTTAAAAAAAATTAAATTTAATTAAATTTAAAAATAATTTAATTTAATTTGAAAATAATTGAATTTAATTTAAAAATCATTTAATTTAATTTAAAAATAATTTAATTAAATTTTAAATTAAATTAATTTAAATTGAAAATAATTTAATATATTTTGAAAATAATTTAATTTGAAAATAATTTAATTTAATTGGACAATAATTTACTAAAAAAATTTAATAAAATAAAAAAAAAATATATATAATTGAATTTAATTTAAAAATGATTTAGTTTACTTTGAAAATAATTAAATTCAATTTGAAAATAATTGAAAATATTTGTTAATTAAATTTAAAAATAATTTAATTTACTTTGAAAATAATTAAATTTAATTTGAAAATATTTTTTTTTTAATTTGAAAATATTTTAATATAATTTGAAAATAATCTAATTTAAAAATAATTTAATTTTAATTTAAAATAATTTAATTTAAAAATAATTTAATTTAATTTGAAAATAATTTAATTTAATCTGAAAATAAATTAATTTAATTTGAAATAAATTTAATTTTAATTGAAAATAATTTAATTGAGTTTAAAAATAATTTAATTTAATTTGAATATAATCTAATTTAGTTAAATTTAAAAATAATTTAATTTTATTGGAAAATAACTTAATTTA
Source organism: Phosphuga atrata (assembly GCA_944588485.1). Taxonomy (NCBI): domain Eukaryota; kingdom Metazoa; phylum Arthropoda; class Insecta; order Coleoptera; family Silphidae; genus Phosphuga; species Phosphuga atrata. The sequence goes on along the minus strand of OX155896.1, from coordinate 23,696,701 downwards.
TTTTGAAAATAATTTAATTTAATTTGAAAATAATTTAATTTAATTTAAAAATTAGTTAATATACTTTGAAAATAATTTAGTTTAATTAAATTTAAAAACAATTTCATTTAATTGGACATTAGCTTAATTTAATTTGAAAATATTTTAAATTAATTTAAAAATAATTTAATTTAATTTGAAAATAATTTAATTTAATTTAAATTGAAAATAACTTAATTTAATTTGAAAATAATTTAATTTAATTTGAAAAAAATTTAATTTAATTTGAAAGTAATTTAATTTAATTTATACAAAATTAATTTCATTTGAAAATAATTTAAATTAATTAAAAAATAATTTATTTTAATTTGAAAATAATTTAATTTTGATTAAATTTAAAAATAAATTAATTTAATTGGAAAATAATTTAACTTAATTCAATAATAATTTAATTTAATTTGAAAAAAATTAAATTTAATTAAATTTAAAAATAATTTAATTTAATTTGAAAATAATTTAATTTTAATTAAAAATAATTTAATTTAATTTGAAAATAATTTAATTTATTTTAATTTAAAAATTATTTAATTTAGTTTGAAAATAATTTAATTTAATTTGAAAATAATTTAATTTAATTTAAAAATAATTTAATTTAATTTAAAAATAATTTAAATTAATTTGTAAATAATTTAATTTAATTTGAAAATAATTCATTTTAAATTAAAAATAATTTAATTTAAACAAAATTAATTTAATTTGAAAATAATTTAATTTAATTTAAAAATTAGTTAATATATTTTAAATAATTAAATTAATAAATATACCTTAATTTCAAAACAATTTCATTTAATTGGACATTAACTTGATTTAATTTGGAAATATTTTAAATTAATTTAAAAATAATTTAATTTAATTTGAAAATAATTTAATTTATCTTAAAAATAATTTAATTTAATTTGAAATTAATTTAATTTTGATTAAATTTAAAAATAATTTAATATAATTGGAAAATAATTTAACTTAATTCAATAATAATTTAATTTACTTTGAAAAAAATTAAATTTAATTAAATTTAAAAATAATTTAATTTAATTTGAAAATAATATAATTTTAATTAAAAATAATTTAATTTAATTTGCAAATAATTTAATTTATTTTAATTTAAAAATTATTTAATTTAGTTTGTAAATAATTTAATTTAATTTGAAAATAATTTAACTTAATTTGAAAATAATTTAATTTAATTTGAAAATAATTCATTTTAAATTAAAAATAATTTAATTTAAACAAAATTAATTTAATTTTAAAATAATTTAATTTAATTTTAAAATAATTTATATTAATTTGTAAATAATTTAATTTAATTTGAAAATAATTCATTTTAAATTAAAAATAATATAATTTAAACAAAATTAATTTAATTTGAAAATAATTTAATTTAATTTAAAAATTAGTTAATATACTTTGAAAATAATTTAGTTTAATTAAATTTAAAAACAATTTCATTTAATTGGACATTAACTTAATTTAATTTGAAAATATTTTAAATTAATTTAAAAATAATTTAATTTAATTTGAAAATAATTTAATTTAATTTAAAAATAATTTAATTTAATTTGTAAGTAATTTAATTTAATTTAAACAAAATTAATTTATTTTGAAAATAATTTAATTAAATTTAAAAATAATCTAAATTAATTTGTAAATAATTTAATTTAATTTGAAAATAATTCATTTTAAATTAAAAATAATTTAATTTAATCAAAATTAATTTAATTTAAAAATAATTTAATTTAATTTAAAAATAATTTAATTTAATTTGAAAATAATTTAATTTAATTAAATTAAAAAAAAATTATTTAATTTTAAAATAATTTAATTTAATTTAAATTTAAAATAATTTAATTTAATTTGAAAATAATTCAATTTAATTTGAAAATAATTTAATTTAATTTAATATAAAAAGAATTCAATTAATTTCGGAAATAATTTAATTAAATTTAAAAAAAATAACTTAATTTGAAAAAAATTAATTTAATTTTAAAATAATTTAATTCAATTTGAAGTTATTTAATTTTAATTCAAAATAATTTAATTTAATTTAAAAATAATTCAATTTAATTTGTAAATAATTTGATTTAATTTAATTTAAAAATAATTTAAATTAATTTTAAAATTATTAAAAATGATTTAAAAATAATTTAATTTTAATTAACAATAATTTAATTTAAAAATTATTTAATTTACTTTGAAAATAATTTAATTTTAATTAAAAATATTTTAATTTAATTTGAAATTAATTTAATTAAATTTAAAAATAATTTTATTAAATTTGAAAATAATTTAATTTAATTTGAAAATAATTTAATTTAATAAAATTTATAAATAATTTAATTTGAAAATAATTTAATTTTAATTATAAATAATTTAATTTAATTTAAAAATAATTTAATTTATTTTGAAAATAATTTAATTTAATTTGACAATAATTTAATTTTAATTAAAAATATTTTAATTTAATTTGAAATTAATTTAATTAAATTTAAAAATAATTTTATTAAATTTGAAAATAATTTAATTTAAATTGAAAATAATTTAATTTAATAAAATTTAAAAATAATTTAATTTGAAAATAATTTAATTTTAATTATAAATAATTTAATTTAGTTTAAAAATAATTAAATTTATTTTGAAAATAATTTTATTTAATTTAACTTAAAAATAATTTAATTTAATTTGAAAATAATTTAATTTAATTAAATTTAAAAATAATTTCATTTTAATTATAAATAATTTAATTTAGAAATAATTTAATTTAATTTGAAAATAATTTGATTTAATTTAATTTAACAATAATTAAAATATTTTGAAAATAATATAAATTAATTTAAAAATAGTTGAATTTTAATTAAAAATAATTTAATTTAATTTAAAAATATTTAATTTAATTTAAAAATAATTTAATTTTCATTCAAAATAATTTTATTTTATTTAAAAATAATTTAATTTGAAAATAATTTAATGTTAATTAAAAATATTTTAATTTAATGAAAAAACATTTTAATTTAATTTGAAATTAATTTAATTTAACTTGAAAATAAAAGAATTTTAATTAAAAATAATTTTATTTAATTTAAAAATAATTTAATTTAACTTGAAAATAAATTAATTTTAATTACAAAAAATTTTATTTAATTTGAAAATAATTTAATTTAATTTAAAAATAATTTGATTTAATTTGGTTTAAAAATAATTAAATTTAATTTAAAAAAAATTTAATTAAATTTAATTTAAAAATGATTTAATTAAATTTAAAAATAATTTAATTTAATTGCTAATAATTTAATTCAATTTAACTTAAAAATATTTAAATTTAATTTGAAAATAATTTAATTTAATTTAATTATAAAATAATTTAATTTAATTTGAAAATAATTTAATTTTATTTAAAAATAATTTAATTTAATTTGAAAATAATTTAATTTTGATTAAATTTAAAAATAATTTAATTTAATAATAATTTAATTAAATTTAAAAATAATTTAATTTAATTTGAAAAAAATTTAATTTTGATTAAATTTAAAAATAATTTAATTTAATTTGAAAATAATTGAATCTAATTTGAAAATCATTTAATTTAATTTGAAAATAATTTAATTAAATTTGAAATTAATTTAATTTAATATGAAAATGATTTAATTTATTATAAAATTATTTTAATTTAATTTGAAAATAATTTAATTTAATTTGAAAATATTTGTTTACTTAAATTTAAAAACAATTTAATTTAATTGGAAAAAAACTTAATTTAATTTGAAAATTATTTAATTTAATAATAATTTAGTTTTGATTAAATCTAAAAATAATTTAAATTAATTGGAAAATAAATTAAATTTAATTTGAAAATAATTTCATTTAATTTGACAAAAATTAAATTTAAAAGTAGTTTAATTTAATTTGAAAATAATTGAATTTAATTTAAAAATCATTTAATTTAATTTAAAAATAATTTAATTAAATTTGAAATTAATTTAATTTAAATTGAAAATAATTTAGTTTATTTTGAAAATAATTTATTTGAAAAAAATTTATTTTAATTTGACAATAATTTAATTTATTTAAATTAAAAAAAAAATTTAATTTAATTTAAAAATGATTTAATTTAATTTGAAAATAATTAAATTAAATTTAAAAATAATTTAATTTAATTTGAAAATATTTGTTAATTAAATTTAAAAATAATTTAATTTACTTTGAACATAATTAAATTAAATTTGAAAATATTTTCTTTTAATTTGAAAATAATTTAATTTTATTTGAAAATAATTTAATTTAAAAATAATTTAATTTGAATTAAAAATAATTTAATTTAAAAATAATTTAATTTAATTTAATTTGAAAATAATTTAATTTAATTTGAAAATTAGTTAATTTAATTTGAAAATAATTTAATTTAATTAAATTTAAAAACATTTTCATTTAATTGGACATTCACTTAATTTAATTTGAAAATATTTTAAATTAATTTAAAAATAATTTAATTTAATTTGAAAATAATTTAAATTAATTTAAATTGAAAATAATTTAATTTGATTTAACTTACAAATAATTTAATTTAATTTGAAAACAATTTAACTTAATTTAATAATAATTTAATTTAATTTGAAAATAATTTAATTTAATTTGAAAAAAAATAAATTTAATTAAATTTAAAAATAAATTAATTTAATTTGAATATAATTGAATTTAATTTGAAAAACATTTAAGTTAATTTGAAATAAATTTAATTAAAATTGCAATTAAATTAATTTAATTTGAAAATAATTTCATTTATTTTGAAAATATTTTAATTTAATTTGAAAATCATTTAATTTTTTTAAAAAATAAACTAATTTAATTTGTAATTAATTTAATTTAACTTGAAAATAATTTAATTTAATTTGAAAATATTTTAAGTTTTTTAAAAATAATTTAATTTAGTTTGAAAATAATTTAATTTTAATTAAAAATAATTTAATTTGATTAGAAATTAATTTAATTTAATTTGAAAATAATTTAATTTAATTTAAATTAACTTAAAAATAAATTAAATTAATTTAAAAATAATTTAATTTAATTTAACCTAAAATTAATTTAAATTAAAATTAATTAAATTTAATTTAATTTGAAATGAATTAAATTTAAAAATAATTTAATTTAATTTAAAATTAATTTAGTTTTTTTTTTAAATTATTAATTTAATTTAAAAATAATTTAATTTATTTCGAAAATAATTTAATTTAATTTGAAAATAATTTAATTTGAAAATAATTTAATTTAATTAAATTTAAAAATTATTTAATTAAATTTGAAAATAATTTAATTTAATTTGAAAATATTTTAATTTAATTTGAAAATAATTTAATTTAATTAAATTTGAAAACAAGTTAATTTAATTTAAATAATTTAATTTAATTTAAAAATAATTCAATAAAATTTGAATATAATTTAATTTAATTTGAAAAAAATTTAATTTAATGAAATTTAAAAATAATTTAATTTAATTTGAAAATAATTTAATTTAATTTGAAAATAATTTAATTTAATGTGAAAATAACTTAGTTTAATTAAATTTTAAAATTAATTTAATTTTAATATGAAAATAATTTAATTTAATTTTCAAAATAATTTAATTAATAAAATTTAAAAATAATTTAATTTAATTTGGAAATAATTTTTTTTTATTTGAAAATAATTTAATTTAATTTAAAAAATATCTCATTTAATTAAATTTAAAAATAATTTAATTTGAAAATAATTTAATTTAATTTAAAATTAATTTAGTTTTTTTATTAATAATTAATTTAATTTAAAAATAATTTAATTTATTTTGAAAATAATTTATTTTAATTTGAAAATAATTTAATTTAATTTGAAAATAATTTAATTTAATTAAATTTAAAAATAATTTAATTTAATTTTTAAATAAATTATTTTAATTTGAAAATAATTTAATTTAATTTAAAAATAATTTGATTTAATTTGAAAATAATTTAATTTAATTTAAAAAATATTTAATTTAATAAAATTTATAAATAATTTAATTTGAAAATAATTTAATTTAATTAAAATTAATTTAGTTTTTTTTTAAATATTTAATTTAATTTAAAAATAATTTAATTTATTTTGAAAATAATTTATTTTAATTTGAAAATAATTAAATTTAATTTGAAAATAATTTAATTTAAAAATAGTTTAATTTAATTTGAAAATAATTTAATTTAATTTGAAAATAATTTAATTTCATTTGAAAAGAATTTAATTTAATTTAAAAATAATTTAATTTATTTTGAAAATAATTTATTTTAATTTGAAAATAATTAAATTTAATTTGAAAATAATTTAATTTAAAAATAGTTTAATTTAATTTGAAAATAATTTAATTTAATTTGAAAATAATTTAATTTCATTTGAAAAGAATTTAATTTAATTTGAAAATAATTTAATTTAATTTGAAAATAATTTCATTTTAATTTAACTTAAAAACAATTTAATTTAATTTAAAAATATTTTAATTTAATGTGAAAATAATTTAATTTTAACTAAAAATAATTAAATTTAATTTAAAAATAATTTAATTTAATTTGAAATAATTTTTTTTAATTTGAAAACAATTTAATTTACTTTAAAATTAATATAACTTCGTTCGAAAATAATTTAATTTTATTTAAAAATAATTTAATTTATTTTGAAAATAATTTAATTTAATTTGAAAAAAATTTAATTTAATTAAATTTAAAAATGATTTAATTTAATATGAAAATAATTTCATTTATTTTGAAAATAATTTAATTTAATGTAAAAATAATTTAATTTAATTTAATTTTAAAAATAATTTAATTAAATATGAAAATCATTTAATTTAATTTTGAAAATAATTTAATTTAATTTAAAAATAACTTAATTTAATTTGAAAATTTTTTAATTTAATTTGAAAGTAATTTAATTTAATGTGAAAATAATTTAATTTAATTAAATTTTAAAAATAATTTAATTGAATATGAAAATAATTTAATTTAATTTGAAAATAATTTATTTTTTTTAAATTTAAAAATAATTTAATTTAATTTGAAAATAATTTAATTTAATTTAAAAATAATTTGATTTATTTTGAATATAATTTAATTTAATATAAAAGTAATTCAATTTAATTTGAAAATAATTTAATTAATATTGAAAATAATTTAATTTAATTTAAAAATAATTCAATTTAATTTGAAAATAACTTAATTTAATTTGAAAATAATTTAATTTAATTTGAAAGTAATTTAATTTAATTTGAAAATAATTTAATTTAATTAAATTTTAAAAATAATTTAATTGAATATGAAAATAATTTAATTTAATTCTGAAAATAATCTAATTTAATTAAATTTAAAAATAATTTAATTTAATTTTGAAATAATTTATTTTAATTTGAAAATAATTTAATTTAATTTAAAAATGATTTGATTTAATTTGAAAATAATTTAATTTAATTTGAAAATAATTTTATTTAATTTGAAAATAATTTAATTTAATTTAAAAAATATTTAATTTAATTAAATTTATAATTAATTTAATTTGAAAATAATTTAATTTAATTAAAATTAATTTAGTTTTTTTTTAAATATTTAATTTAATTTAAAAATAATTTAATTTATTTTGAAAATAATTTATTTTAATTTGAAAATAATTTAATTTAATTTGCAAATAAATTAATTTAAAAATAGTTTAATTTAATTTGAAAATAATTTAATTTCATTTGAAAATAAATTAATTTAATTTAATTTGAAAATAATTTCATTTTAATTTAACTTAAAAACAATTTATTTAATTTAAAAATATTTAAATTTAATTTGAAAATAATTTAATTTTAACTAAAAATAATTTAATTTAATTTAAAAATAATTTAATTTAATTTGAAATATTTTTTTTTAATTTGAAAATAATTTAATTTACTTTAAAAATAATTTTATTTAATTTGAAAATAATTTAATTTAATTTAACTTAATAATAATTAAATTTAGTTTGAAAATAATTTAATTAAATTTAAAAATAATTTAATTTGAAAATAATTTAATTTTAATTAAAAATAATTTAATTTAATTTAAAAATAATTTAATTTAATTTGAAAATAATTTAATTTAATATAAAAATAATTCAATTTAATTTGAAAATAATTTAATTTAATTTTAAAATAATTTGATTTAATTAAATTTGAAAATAATTTAATTTAATTTAAAAATAATTTAATTTAATTAAATTTAAAAATGATTTAATTTAATTTGAAAATAATTTCATTTATTTTGAAAATAATTTAATTTAATGTGAAAATAATTTAATTTAATTAAATTTTAAAAATAATTTAATTAAATATGAAAATCATTTAATTTAATTTTGAAAATAATTTAATTTAATTTAAAAATAATTTCATTTAATTTAAAAATAATTTATTTTTTTTAAATTTAAAAATAATTTAATTTAATTTGAAAATAATTTAATTTAATTTAAAAATAATTTGATTTATTTTGAAAATAATTTAATCTAATTTGAAAATAATTTATTTTATTTAAATTTAAAATTAATTTTATTTTATTTGAAAATAATTTAATTTAATTTGAAAATAATTTAATTTAATTTAAAAAATATTTAATTTAATCAAATTTAAAAATAATTTAATTTGAAAATAATTTAATTTAATTGAAAATTCATTTAGTTTTTTTTAAAATAATTAATTTATTTAAAAATAATTTAATTTATTTTGAAAATAATTTAATTTAATTTGAAAATAATTAAATTTAATTTGAAAATAATTTAATTTAATTAAATTTAAAAATAATTTAATTTGAAAATAATTTAATTTAATATAAAAGTAATTCAATTTAATTTGAAAATAATTTAATTAATATTGAAAATAATTTAATTTAATTAAAAAATACTTCAATTTAATTTGAAAATAATTTAATTTAATTTGAAAATAATTTAATTTATTTAAATTTTAAAAAATAATTTAATTTGAAAATAATGTAATTTAATTAAATTTAAAAATTATTTAATTTAATTTGAAAATAAATTAATTTAATTTGAAAATAATTTAATTTAATTTGAAAATAATTTTAATTTAATTTGAAAATAATTTAATTTTATTTGAAAATAATTTAATTTAATTTGAAAATATTTTAATTTAATTTAAAAATAATTCTATTTAATTTAAAAATAATTTATTTTAATTAAATTTAAAAATAATTTAATCTAATTTGAAAATAATTAAATTGAAAAATAATTTAATATAATTTGTGAATATTTGAATTTAATTTGAAAATAAATTAATTTAATTTAATTTGAAAAAAATTTAATTTAAATTAAAAATAATTTATTTTAATTAAAAATAATTTAATTTATTTTAAAAATAATTAAATTTATTTTAAAAATAATTTAATTTAGTTTGAAAATAATTTAATTTAATTTGAAAATAATTTAATTTAATTTAAAAATTAGTTAATATACTTTGAAAATAATTTAGTTTAATTAAATTTAAAAACAATTTCATTTAATTGGACATTAACTTAATTTAATTTGAAAATATTTTAAATTAATTTAAAAATAATTTAATTTAATTTGAAAATAATTTAATTTAATTTAAAAATAATTTAATTTAATTTGTAAGTAATTTAATTTAATTTAAACAAAATTAATTTATTTTGAAAATAATTTAATTAAATTTAAAAATAATCTAAATTAATTTGTAAATAATTTAATTTAATTTGAAAATAATTCATTTTAAATTAAAATTAATTTAATTTAATCAAAATTAATTTAATTTAAAAATAATTTAATTTAATTTAAAAATAATTTAATTTAATTTGAAAATAATTTAATTTAATTAAATTAAAAAAAAATTATTTAATTTTAAAATAATTTAATTTAATTTAAATTTAAAATAATTTAATTTAATTTGAAAATAATTCAATTTAATTTGAAAATAATTTAATTTAATTTAATATAAAAAGAATTCAATTAATTTCGGAAATAATTTAATTAAATTTAAAAAAAATAACTTAATTTGAAAAAAATTAATTTAATTTTAAAATAATTTAATTCAATTTGAAGTTATTTAATTTTAATTCAAAATAATTTAATTTAATTTAGAAATAATTCAATTTAATTTGTAAATAATTTGATTTAATTTAATTTAAAAATAATTTAAATTAATTTTAAAATTATTAAAAATGATTTAAAAATAATTTAATTTTAAATAACAATAATTTAATTTAAAAATTATTTAATTTACTTTGAAAATAATTTAATTTTAATTAAAAATATTTTAATTTAATTTGAAATTAATTTAATTAAATTTAAAAATAATTTTATTAAATTTGAAAATAATTTAATTTAATTTGAAAATAATTTAATTTAATAAAATTTACAAATAATTTAATTTGAAAATAATTTAATTTTAATTATAAATAATTTAATTTAATTTAAAAATAATTTAATTTATTTTGAAAATAATTTAATTTAATTTGACAATAATTTAATTTTAATTAAAAATATTTTAATTTAATTTGAAATTAATTTAATTAAATTTAAAAATAATTTTATTAAATTTGAAAATAATTTAATTTAAATTGAAAATAATTTAATTTAATAAAATTTAAAAATAATTTAATTTGAAAATAATTTAATTTTAATTATAAATAATTTAATTTAGTTTAAAAATAATTAAATTTATTTTGAAAATAATTTTATTTAATTTAATTTAAAAATAATTTAATTTAATTTGAAAATAATTTAATTTAATTAAATTTAAAAATAATTTCATTTTAATTATAAATAATTTAATTTAGAAATAATTTAATTTAATTTGAAAATAATTTGATTTAATTTAATTTAACAATAATTAAAATATTTTGAAAATAATATAAATTAATTTAAAAATAGTTGAATTTTAATTAAAAATAATTTAATTTAATTTAAAAATATTTAATTTAATTTAAAAATAATTTAATTTTCATTCAAAATAATTTTATTTTATTTAAAAATAATTTAATTTGAAAATAATTTAATGTTAATTAAAAATATTTTAATTTAATGAAAAAACATTTTAATTTAATTTGAAATTAATTTAATTTAACTTGAAAATAAAAGAATTTTAATTAAAAATAATTTTATTTAATTTAAAAATAATTTAATTTAACTTGAAAATAAATTAATTTTAATTATAAAAAATTTTATTTAATTTGAAAATAATTTAATTTAATTTAAAAATAATTTGATTTAATTTGGTTTAAAAATAATTAAATTTAATTTAAAAAAAATTTAATTAAATTTAATTTAAAAATGATTTAATTAAATTTAAAAATAATTTAATTTAATTGCTAATAATTTACTTCAATTTAACTTAAAAATATTTAAATTTAATTTGAAAATAATTTAATTTAATTTAATTATAAAATAATTTAATTTAATTTGAAAATAATTTAATTTTATTTAAAAATAATTTAATTTAATTTGAAAATAATTTAATTTTGATTAAATTTAAAAATAATTTAATTTAATAATAATTTAATTAAATTTAAAAATAATTTAATTTAATTTGAAAAAAATTTAATTTTGATTAAATTTAAAAATAATTTAATTTAATTTGAAAATAATTGAATGTAATTTGAAAATCATTTAATTTAATTTGAAAATAATTTAATTAAATTTGAAATTAATTTAATTTAATTTGAAAATGATTTAATTTATTTTAAAATTATTTTAATTTAATTTGAAAATAATTTAATTTAATTTGAAAATATTTGTTTACCTAAATTTAAAAACAATTTAATTTAATTGGAAAATAACTTAATTTAATTTGAAAATTATTTAATTTAATAATAATTTAGTTTTGATTAAATCTAAAAATAATTTAAATTAATTGGAAAATAAATTAATTTAATTTGAAAATAATTTAAATTAATAATGATTAAATTTAATTTGAAAATAATTTCATTTAATTTGACAAAAATTAAATTTAAAAGTAGTTTAATTTAATTTGAAATCAATTAAATTTAATTTAAAAATCATTTAATTTAATTTAAAAATAATTTAATTAAATTTGAAATTAATTTAATTTAAATTGAAAATAATTTAGTTTATTTTGAAAATAATTTATTTTAAAAAAATTTATTTTAATTTGACAATAATTTAATTTATTTAAATTAAAAAAAAAATTTAATTTAATTTAAAAATGATTTAATTTAGTTTGAAAATAATTAAATTGAATTTAAAAATAATTTAATTTAATTTGAAAATATTTGTTAATTAAATTTAAAAATAATTTAATTTACTTTGAACATAATTAAATTAAATTTGAAAATATTTTCTTTTAATTTGAAAATAATTTAATTTAATTTGAAAATAATTTAATTTAAAAATTATTTAATTTACTTTGAAAATAATTTAATTTTAATTAAAAATATTTTAATTTAATTTGAAATTAATTTAATTAAATTTAAAAATAATTTTATTAAATTTGAAAATAATTTAATTTAATTTGAAAATAATTTAATTTAATAAAATTTACAAATAATTTAATTTGAAAATAATTTAATTTTAATTATAAATAATTTAATTTAATTTAAAAATAATTTAATTTATTTTGAAAATAATTTAATTTAATTTGACAATAATTTAATTTTAATTAAAAATATTTTAATTTAATTTGAAATTAATTTAATTAAATTTAAAAATAATTTTATTAAATTTGAAAATAATTTAATTTAAATTGAAAATAATTTAATTTAATAAAATTTAAAAATAATTTAATTTGAAAATAATTTAATTTTAATTATAAATAATTTAATTTAGTTTAAAAATAATTAAATTTATTTTGAAAATAATTTTATTTAATTTAACTTAAAAATAATTTAATTTAATTTGAAAATAATTTCATTTAATTAAATTTAAAAATAATTTCATTTTAATTATAAATAATTTAATTTAGAAATAATTTAATTTAATTTGAAAATAATTTGATTTAATTTAATTTAACAATAATTAAATTATTTTGAAAATAATATAAATTAATTTAAAAATAGTTGAATTTTAATTAAAAATAATTTAATTTAATTTAAAAATATTTAATTTAATTTAAAAATAATTTAATTAAATTTGAAATTAATTTAATTTAAATTGAAAATAATTTAGTTTATTTTGAAAATAATTTATTTGAAAAAAAATTATTTTAATTTGACAATAATTTAATTTATTTAAATTAAAAAAAAAATATTTTTGAAAATATTTGTTAATTAAATGTAAAAATAATTTAATTTACTTTGAACATAATTAAATTAAATTTGAAAATATTTTCTTTTAATTTGAAAATAATTTAATTTAATTTAAAAATAATTTAATTTAATTTAATTTGAAAATAATTTGATTTAATTTGAAAATTATTTAATTTAATTTGAAAATAATTTAATTTAATTAAATTTAAAAACATTTTCATTTAATTGGACATTCACTTAATTTAATTTGAAAATATTTTAAATTAATTTAAAAATAATTTAATTTAATTTGAAAATAATTTAAATTAATTTAAATTGAAAATAATTTAATTTGATTTAACTTACAAATAATTTAATTTAATTTGAAAACAATTTAACTTTTTTTAATAATAATTTAATTTTATAATAATTTAATTTAATTTGAAAAAAAATAAATTTAATTAAATTTAAAAATAAATTAATTTAATTTGAATATAATTGAATTTAATTTGAAAAACATTTAAGTTAATTTGAAAATAATTTAATTAAAATTGCAATTAAATTAATTTAATTTGAAAATAATTTCATTTATTTTGAAAATAATTTAATTTAATTTGAAAATCATTTAATTTTTTTAAAAAATAAACTAATTTAATTTGTAATTAATTTAATTTAACTTGAAAATAATTTAATTTAATTTGAAAATATTTTAAGTTAATTTAAAAATAATTTAATTTAGTTTGAAAATAATTTAATTTTAATTAAAAATAATTTAATTTGATTAGAAATTAATTTAATTTAATTTGAAAATAATTTAATTTAATTTAAATTAACTTAAAAATAAATTAAATTAATTTAAAAATAATTTAATTTAATTTAACCTAAAATTAATTTAAATTAAAATTAATTAAATTTAATTTAGTTTGAAATGAATTAAATTTAAAAATAATTTAATTTAATTTAAAATTAATTTAATTTAATTTGAAAATGATTTAATTTAATTTGAAAATAATTTAATTTGAAAATAATTTAATTTAATTAAATTTAAAAATTATTTAATTAAATTTGAAAATAATTTAATTTAATTTGAAAATATTTTAATTTAATTTGAAAATAATTTAATTTAATTAAATTTGAAAACAAGTTAATTTAATTTAAATAATTTAATTTAATTTAAAAATAATTTAATAAAATTTGAATATAATTTAATTTAATTTGAAAAAAATTTAATTTAATTAAATTTAAAAATAGTTTAATTTAATTTGAAAATAATTTAATTTAATTTGAAAATAATTTAATTTAATGTGAAAATAACTTAGTTTAATTAAATTTTAAAAATAATTTAATTTTAATATGAAAATAATTTAATTTAATTTTGAAAATAATTTAATTAATAAAATTTAAAAATAATTTAATTTAATTTGGAAATAGTTTTTTTTTATTTGAAAATAATTTAATTTAATTTAAAAAATATCTCATTTAATTAAATTTAAAAATAATTTAATTTGAAAATAATTTAATTTAATTTAAAATTAATTTAGTTTTTTTATTAATAATTAATTTAATTTAAAAATAATTTAATTTATTTTGAAAATAATTTATTTTAATTTGAAAATAATTTAATTTAATTTGAAAATAATTTAATTTAATTAAATTTAAAAATAATTTAATTTAATTTTTAAATAAATTATTTTAATTTGAAAATAATTTAATTTAATTTAAAAATAATTTGATTTAATTTGAAAATAATTTAATTTAATTTAAAAAATATTTAATTTAATAAAATTTATAAATAATTTAATTTGAAAATAATTTAATTTAATTAAAATTAATTTAGTTTTTTTTTAAATATTTAATTTAATTTAAAAATAATTTAATTTATTTTGAAAATAATTTATTTTAATTTGAAAATAATTAAATTTAATTTGAAAATAATTTAATTTAAAAATAGTTTAATTTAATTTGAAAATAATTTAATTTAATTTGAAAATAATTTAATTTCATTTGAAAAGAATTTAATTTAATTTGAAAATAATTTAATTTAATTTGAAAATAATTTCATTTTAATTTAACTTAAAAACAATTTAATTTAATTTAAAAATATTTTAATTTAATGTGAAAATAATTTAATTTTAACTAAAAATAATTAAATTTAATTTAAAAATAATTTAATTTAATTTGAAATAATTTTTTTTAATTTGAAAACAATTTAATTTACTTTAAAATTAATATAACTTCGTCCGAAAATAATTTAATTTTATTTAAAAATAATTTAATTTATTTTGAAAATAATTTAATTTAATTTGAAAAATATTTAATTTAATAAAATTTATAAATAATTTAATTTGAAAATAATTTAATTTAATTAAAATTAATTTAGTTTTTTTTTAAATATTTAATTTAATTTAAAAATAATTTAATTTATTTTGAAAATAATTTATTTTAATTTGAAAATAATTAAATTTAATTTGAAAATAATTTAATTTAAAAATAGTTTAATTTAATTTGAAAATAATTTAATTTAATTTGAAAATAATTTAATTTCATTTGAAAAGAATTTAATTTAATTTGAAAATAATTTAATTTAATTTGAAAATAATTTCATTTTAATTTAACTTAAAAACAATTTAATTTAATTTAAAAATATTTTAATTTAATGTGAAAATAATTTAATTTCAACTAAAAATAATTAAATTTAATTTAAAAATAATTTAATTTAATTTGAAATATTTTTTTTTAATTTGAAAACAATTTAATTTACTTTAAAATTAATATAACTTCGTTCGAAAATAATTTAATTTTATTTAAAAATAATTTAATTTATTTTGAAAATAATTTAATTTAATTTGAAAAAAATTTAATTTAATTAAATTTAAAAATGATTTAATTTAATATGAAAATAATTTCATTTATTTTGAAAATAATTTAATTTAATGTAAAAATAATTTAATTTAATTTAATTTTAAAAATAATTTAATTAAATATGAAAATCATTTAATTTAATTTTGAAAATAATTTAATTTAATTTAAAAATAACTTAATTTAATTTGAAAATTTTTTAATTTAATTTGAAAGTAATTTAATTTAATGTGAAAATAATTTAATTTAATTAAATTTTAAAAATAATTTAATTGAATATGAAAATAATTTAATTTAATTTGAAAATAATTTTTTTTTTTAAATTTAAAAATAATTTAATTTAATTTGAAAATAATTTAATTTAATTTAAAAATAATTTGATTTATTTTGAAAATAATTTAATTTAATATAAAAGTAATTCAATTTAATTTGAAAATAATTTAATTAATATTGAAAATAATTTAATTTAATTTAAAAATAATTCAATTTAATTTGAAAATAACTTAATTTAATTTGAAAATAATTTAATTTAATTTGAAAGTAATTTGATTTAATGTGAAAATAATTTAATTTAATTAAATTTTAAAAATAATTTAATTGAATATGAAAATAATTTAATTTAATTCTGAAAATAATCTAATTTAATTAAATTTAGAAATAATTTAATTTAATTTTGAAATAATTTATTTTAATTTGAAAATAATTTAATTTAATTTAAAAATGATTTGATTTAATTTGAAAATAATTTTATTTAATTTAAAAAATATTTAATTTAATTAAATTTATAATTAATTTAATTTGAAAATAATTTAATTTAATTAAAATTAATTTAGTTTTTTTTTAAATATTTAATTTAATTTAAAAATAATTTAATTTATTTTGAAAATAATTTATTTTAATTTGAAAATAATTTAATTTAATTTGAAAATAAATTAATTTAAAAATAGTTTAATTTAATTTGAAAATAATTTAATTTCATTTGAAAATAAATTAATTTAATTTAATTTGAAAAAAATTTCATTTTAATTTAACTTAAAAACAATTTAATTTAATTTAAAAATATTTTAATTTAATTTGAAAATAATTTAATTTTAACTAAAAATAATTTAATTTAATTTAAAAATAATTTAATTTAATTTGAAATATTTTTTTTTAATTTGAAAATAATTTAATTTACTTTAAAAATAATTTAATTTAATTTGAAAATAATTTAATTTAATTTAACTTAATAATAATTAAATTTAGTTTGAAAATAATTTAATTAAATTTAAAAATAATTCAATTTGAAAATAATTTAATTTTAATTAAAAATAATTTAATTTAATTTAAAAATAATTTAATTTAATTTGAAAATAATTTAATTTAATATAAAAATAATTCAATTTAATTTGAAAATAATTTAATTTAATTTTAAAATAATTTGATTTAATTAAATTTGAAAATAATTTAATTTAATTTAAAAATAATTTAATTTAATTAAATTTAAAAATGATTTAATTTAATTTGAAAATAATTTCATTTATTTTGAAAATAATTTAATTTAATGTGAAAATAATTTAATTTAATTAAATTTTAAAAATAATTTAATTAAATATGAAAATCATTTAATTTAATTTTGAAAATAATTTAATTTAATTTAAAAATAATTTCATTTAATTTAAAAATAATTTATTTTTTTTAAATTTAAAAATAATTTAATTTAATTTGAAAATAATTTAATTTAATTTAAAAATAATTTGATTTATTTTGAAAATAATTTAATCTAATTTGAAAATAATTTATTTTATTTAAATTTAAAATTAATTTTATTTTATTTGAAAATAATTTAATTTAATTTGAAAATAATTTAATTTAATTTAAAAAATATTTAATTTAATCAAATTTAAAAATAATTTAATTTGAAAATAATTTAATTTAATTGAAAATTCATTTAGTTTTTTTTTAAATAATTAATTTAATTTAAAAATAATTTAATTTATTTTGAAAATAATTTAATTTAATTTGAAAATAATTAAATTTAATTTGAAAATAATTTAATTTAATTAAATTTAAAAATAATTTAATTTGAAAATAATTTAATTTAATATAAAAGTAATTCAATTTAATTTGAAAATAATTTAATTAATATTGAAAATAATTTAATTTAATTTAAAAATACTTCAATTTAATTTGAAAATAATTTAATTTAATTTGAAAATAATTTAATTTATTTAAATTTTAAAAAATAATTTAATTTGAAAATAATGTAATTTAATTAAATTTAAAAATTATTTAATTTAATTTGAAAATAAATTAATTTAATTTGAAAATAATTTAATTTAATTTGAAAATAATTTTAATTTAATTTGAAAATAATTTAATTTTATTTGAAAATAATTTAATTTAATTTGAAAATATTTTAATTTAATTTAAAAATAATTCTATTTAATTTAAAAATAATTTATTTTAATTAAATTTAAAAATAATTTAATCTAATTTGAAAATAATTAAATTGAAAAATAATTTAATTTAATTTGTGAATATTTGAATTTAATTTGAAAATAATTTAATTTAATATAAAAATAATTTAATTTAATTTGAAAAAAATTTAATTTAAATTAAAAATAATTTATTTTAATTAAAAATAATTTAATTTATTTTAAAAATAATTAAATTTATTTTAAAAATAATTTAATTTAGTTTGAAAATAATTTAATTTAATTTAAAAATACTTCAATTTAATTTGAAAATAATTTAATTTAATTTGAAAATAATTTAATTTATTTAAATTTTAAAAAATAATTTAATTTGAAAATAATGTAATTTAATTAAATTTAAAAATTATTTAATTCAATTTGAAAATAAATTAATTTAATTTGAAAATAATTTAATTTAATTTGAAAATAATTTAAATTTAATTTGAAAATAATTTAATTTTATTTGAAAATAATTTAATTTAATTTGAAAATATTTTAATTTAATTTAAAAATAATTCTATTTAATTTGAAAATAATTTATTTTAATTAAATTTAAAAATAATTTAATCTAATTTGAAAATAATTTATTTTAATTTGAAAATAATTAAATTGAAAAATAATTTAATTTAATTTGTGAATATTTGAATTTAATTTGAAAATAATTTAATTTAATATAAAAATAATTTAATTTAATTTAAAAAAAATTTAATTTAAATTAAAAATAATTTATTATAATTAAAAATAATTTAATTTATTTTAAAAATAATTAAATTTATTTTAAAAATAATTTAATTTAGTTTGAAAATAATTTAATTTAATTGAAAAATAATTTAATTTAATTTAAAAATAATTGAATTTAATTTGAAAATAATTTATTATAATTAAATTTAAAAATAATTTGAATTTTATTTTAATTTAATTTAAAAGTAAGTTAATTTAATTTGAAAAAAAATTATTTTATTTTTAAAATAATTCATTTTATTTTGAAAATATTTTAATTTATTTTAAAAATAATTTAATTTAATCTAAAAACAATTTAATTAAATTTAAAAATTATTTATATTGAAAATAATTTAATTTAATTAAATTAAACAATAATTTAATTTAATTTGAAAATAATTCAATTTAATATAAAAATAATATAATTTAATTTGAAAATAATTTAATTTAATTTAAAAAATATTTAATTTATTTCAATTTAAAAATAATTTAATTTGAAAATAATTTAATTTAATTTGAAAATAATTTAATTTAATTTAAAAATAATTTAATTTAATATGAAAATAATTTAATTTAATTTGAAAAAAATTTATTTTAATTAAATTAAAAAATATTTTAATTTAATTTGAGAATAATTTAATTTAATTTAAAAATAATTTAATTTTAATTAAAAATAATTTACTTTAATTTAAAAATTAATTAATTTAGTTTGAAAATAATTTAATTTAATTTAATTTAAAAATAATTGTATTTAATTTGAATATAATTAAATTTAGTTTGAAAATAATTTAATTTAATTAAATTAAAAAATAATTAAATTTAATTTAAAAATTATTTTAAATAAATTTTTAAATAATTAAATTTAATTTAAAAATAATTAAATTGAAAAATAGTTTAATTTAATTTGAGAATAATTTAATTTAATTTAAAATTAATTTTTTTTTTTTTAATAATTTAATTTAAAAATAATTTAATTTGTTTTGAAAATAACTTAATTTAATTTGAAAATAATTTAATTTAATTTAAAAATAATTTAATTAGATTTAAATATAATTTAATTTAATTTGAAAATAATTTAATTTAATTTGTAAATAATTTAATGATATTTAAAAATAATTTAATTTAATTTGAAAATGATTTAATTTAATTAAATTTAAAAATAATTTAATTTAAAAATAAATAAATTTAATTTGAAAATAATTGAATTTAATTTGAAAATCATTTAATTTAATTTAAAAATAATTTAATTTAATTTAAAATTAATTTAATTTAATTTGTAAATAATTTAATTTAAATTGAAAATAATTTAATTTAATTTGATAATAATTTATTAAATTTGAAAATAATTCAATTTTTAATAAAAACAATTCAATTTAATTAAAAAAATATTTTATTTAATTTAAAAAAAATTTAATTTAATTTTAAAATAATTTAATTTAATTTGAAAATAATTTAATTTAATTTCAAAATAATTTCATTTTAATTTAACTTAAAAATAATTTAATTTAATTTGAAAATAATTTAATTTAATATGAAAATAATTTAATTTTAACTAAAAATAATTTAATTTAATTTAATTTGAAAAATAATTTTATAATTTGAAAATGATTTAATTTAATTTAACTTTAAAATAAATTTAATTTGAAAACAATTTAATTTAAAAACAATTTAATTTTAAAATAATTTAATAATAATTTAATTTAAAAATAATTTAATTTAATTTGAAAATAATTTAATTTAATTTAAAAAAAATTTAATTTTATCAAATTTAAAAATAATTTAATTTGAAAATAATTTAATTTTATTGAAAATGTATTTAGTTTTTTTTTAAATAATTAATTTAATTTAAAAATAATTTAATTTATTTTAAAAATAATTTAATTTAATTTGAAAATAATTTAATTTAATTTGAAAATAATTAATTTTAATTAAATTTAAAAATAATTTAATTTGAAAATAATTTAATTTAATATAAAAGTAATTCAATTGAATTTGAAAATAATTTAATTAATATTGAAAATAATTTAATTTAATTTAAAAATACTTCAATTTAATTTGAAAATAATTTAATTTAATTTGAAAATAATTTAATTTATTTAAATTTTAAAAAATAATTTAATTTGAAAATAATGTAATTTAATTAAATTTAAAAATTTTTTAATTTAATTTGAAAATAAATAAATTTAATTTGAAAATAATTTAATTTAATTTGAAAATAATTTTAATTTATTTGAAAATAATTTAATTTAATCTAAAAATAATTTAATTAAATTTAAAAATAATTTATATTGAAAATAATTTAATTTAATTAAATTAAACAATAATTTAATTTAATTTGAAAATTATTCAATTTATTATAAAAATAATATAATTTAATTTGAAAATAATTTAATTTAATTTAAAAATATTTAATTTATTTCAATTTAAAAATAATTTAATTTGAAAATAATTTAATTTATTTTGAAAATAATTTAATTTAATTTAAAAATAATTTAATTTAATATGAAAATAATTTAATTTAATTTGAAAAAAATTAATTTTAATTAAATTAAAAAATATTTTAATTTAATTTGAGAATAATTTAATTTAATTTAAAAATAATTTAATTTTAAATAAAAATAATTTACTTTAATTTAAAAATAATTTAATTTAGTTTGAAAATAATTTAATTTAATTTAATTTTAAAATAATTTAATTTAATTTGAAAATAATTTAAATTAATTTGAAAATAATTTAATTTAATTTAAAAATAATTTAATTTAATATGAAAATAATTTAATTTAATTTGAAAAAAATTTATTTTAATTAAATTAAAAAATATTTTAATTTAATTTGAGAATAATTTAATTTAATTTAAAAATAATTTAATTTTAATTAAAAATAATTTACTTTAATTTAAAAATAAATTAATTTAGTTTGAAAATAATTTAATTTAATTTAAAAATAATTGTATTTAATTTGAATATAATTAAATTTAATTTGAAAATAATTTAATTTAATTAAATTAAAAAATAATTAAATTTAATTTAAAAATTATTTTAAATAAATTTTTAAATAATTAAATTTAATTTAAAAATAATTAAATTGAAAAATAGTTTAGTTTAATTTGAAAATAATTTAATTTAATTTAAAAAATATTTAATTTATTTCAATTTAAAAATAATTTAATTTGAAAATAATTTAATTTAATTTGAAAATAATTTAATTTAATTTAAAAATAATTTAATTTAATATGAAAATAATTTAATTTAATTTGAAAAAAATTTATTTTAATTAAATTAAAAAATATTTTAATTTAATTTGAGAATAATTTAATTTAATTTAAAAATAATTTAATTTTAATTAAAAATAATTTACTTTAATTTAAAAATAAATTAATTTAGTTTGAAAATAATTTAATTTAATTTAATTTAAAAATAATTGTATTTAATTTGAATATAATTAAATTTAATTTGAAAATAATTTAATTTAATTAAATTAAAAAATAATTAAATTTAATTAAAAAATTATTTTAAATAAATTTTTAAATAATTAAATTTAATTTAAAAATAATTAAATTGAAAAATAGTTTAATTTAATTTGAGAATAATTTAATTTAATTTAAAATTAATTTTTTTTTTTTAATAATTTAATTTAAAAATAATTTAATTTGTTTTGAAAATAACTTAATTTAATTTGAAAATAATTTAATTTAATTTAAAAATAATTTCATTAGATTTAAATATAATTTAATTTAATTTGAAAATAATTTAATTTAATTTGTAAATAATTTAATGATATTTAAAAATAATTTAATTTAATTAGAAAATGATTTTATTTAATTAAATTTAAAAATAATTTAATTTAAAAATAATTAAATTTAATTTGAAAATAATTGAATTTAATTTGAAAATCATTTAATTTAATTTAAAAATAATTTAATTTAATTTAAAATTAATTTAATTTAATTTGTAAATAATTTAATTTAAATTGAAAATAATTTAATTTAATTTGATAATAATTTATTAAATTTGAAAATAATTCAATTTTTATTAAAAACAATTCCATTTAATTAAAAAAATATTTAATTTAATTTAAAAAAAATTTAATTTAATTTTAAAATAATTTAATTTAATTTGAAAATAATTTAATTTAATTTGAAAATAATTTCATTTTAATTTAACTTAAAAATAATTTAATTTAATTTGAAAATAATTTAATTTAATATGAAAATAATTTAATTTTAACTAAAAATAATTTCATTTAATTTAATTTGAAAAATAATTTTATAATTTGAAAATGATTTAATTTAATTTAACTTTAAAATAATTAAATTTAATTTGAAAACAATTTAATTTAAAAACAATTTAATTTTAAAATAATTTAATAATAATTAAAAATAATTTAATTTAAAAATAATTTAATTTAATTTGAAAATAATTTAATTTAATTTAAAAAAAATTTAATTTTATCAAATTTAAAAATAATTTAATTTGAAAATAATTTAATTTTATTGAAAATTTATTTAGTTTTTTTTTAAATAATTAATTTAATTTAAAAATAATTTAATTTATTTTGAAAATAATTTAATTTAATTTGAAAATAATTTAATTTAATTTGAAAATAATTAATTTTAATTAAATTTAAAAATAATTTAATTTGAAAATAATTTAATTTAATATAAAAGTAATTCAATTGAATTTGAAAATAATTTAATTAATATTGAAAATAATTTAATTTAATTTAAAAATACTTCAATTTAATTTGAAAATAATTTAATTTAATTTGAAAATAATTTAATTTATTTAAATTTTAAAAAATAATTTAATTTGAAAATAATGTAATTTAATTAAATTTAAAATTTTTTTAATTTAATTTGAAAATAAATAAATTTAATTTGAAAATAATTTAATTTAATTTGAAAATAATTTTAATTGATTTGAAAATAATTTAATTTAATCTAAAAATAATTTAATTAAATTTAAAAATAATTTATATTGAAAATAATTTAATTTAATTAAATTAAACAATAATTTAATTTAATTTGAAAATAATTAAATTTATTATAAAAATAATATAATTTAATTTGAAAATAATTTAATTTAATTTAAAAATATTTAATTTATTTCAATTTAAAAATAATTTAATTTGAAAATAATTTAATTTATTTTGAAAATAATTAAATTGAATTTAAAAATAATTTAATTTAATATGAAAATAATTTAATTTAATTTGAAAAAAATTAATTTTAATTAAATTAAAAAATATTTTAATTTAATTTGAGAATAATTTAATTCAATTTAAAAATAATTTAATTTTAATTAAAAATAATTTACTTTAATTTAAAAATAATTTAATTTAGTTTGAAAATAATTTAATTTAATTTAATTTTAAAATAATTGCATTTAATTTAAATATAATTTAATTTAATTTGAAAATAATTTAATTTAATTTGAAAATAATTTAAATTAAAAATAATTTAATTTAATTTGATAATAATTTATATAATTTGAAAAGAATTTAATTTGAATTAAAAATAATTCAATTTAATTAAAAAATTATTTAATTTAATTTGAAAATAATTTATTTAAATAACTTAACAATAATTTATTTTAAATTGAAAATAATTTAATTGATTTTGAAACAAATTTAATTTAATTAAAAAATAATTTTATTTATTTTGAAAATAATTTAATTTAATTAAATTTGAAAATAATTTAATTTGAAAATAATTAAATTTAATTTGAGAAGAATTTAATTAAATTTGAAAATAATTTAATTTATTTTGAAAATAATTTAATTAAATTTGAAAATAATTAAACTTAATTTGAAAATAATTTAATTTAAATTGAAAATAATTTAATTTGAAAATGGTTTATTTAATTTGAAAATAATTTTATTTACTTTGAAAATAATTTAATTTAATTTAAAAATAATTTTATTTATTTTGAAAATAATTTAATTTGATTTGAAAATAATTTAATTTTAATTAAAAATAATTTAATTTAAAAATTATTTAATTTAATTTGAAAATAATTTAATTTAATTTGAAAATAATTTAATTTAATTAAATTTAAAAGTAATATAATTTAATTAGAAAATTCTGTTAATAAAATTTGAAAATAATTTATTTTGAAAATAATTAAATTGACAAATAATTTAATTTAATTTAAAAATAATTTAAATTAATTTGAAAATAATTTATTTAATTTAGCTTAAAAATGATTTAATTTAATTAAAAAACAATTTATTTTATTTTAAAAATAATATTATTTCATTTGAAAATAATTTTTTTTAATTTGAAAATAATTTATTTTAATTTGAAAATAATTTATTTTAATTTGAAAATAATTTCATATAAATTTAACATAATAATTTTAAAACCATTTAATTTAATTTAAAAATAATTTAATTTAAAATAAAAATAATTTAATTTAATTTAAAAATAATTTAATTTAATTTGAAATTATTTTTTTTTAATTTGAAAATAATTAAATTTAATTTGAAAATAGTTTAATTTAATTTGAAAATAATTTAATTTTAATTTATAATAATTGAATTTAATTTAAAAATAATTTAATTTAATTTTAAAATAATTTAACTTAATTTGAAAATAATTTAAATTAAATTAAAAATAATTTAATTTAAATTTAAAATAATTTAATTGCATTTGAAAATAATCTAATTTAATTAAATTTAGAAATATTTTAATTTAATTGGAAAATAACTTAATTTATTTTGATAAAAATTTAATTTAATTAAAAACTAATTTAATTTAATTTGAAAATAATTTTGTTTAATTTAACTTAAAAATAATTTAATTTAAATTGAAAATGATTTAATTTAATTAAATTTAAAAATAATTTAATTTGAAAATAATTAAATTTAATTTTAAAATAATTGAATTTAATTTGAAAACCATTTAATTTAATTTAAAAATAATTTAATTTAATTTGAAATTAATTTAATTTAATTTGAAAATAATTTATTTTAAATTGAAAATAATTTAATTTAATTTGATAATAATTTATTTAATTTGAAAATAATTTAATTTTATTTAAAAATAATTTAATTTAATTTAAAAATTATTTAATTTAATTTGAAAATAATTTAATTTAATTTGAAAATAATTTAATTTAATTAAATTTAAAAGTAATATAATTTAATTTGAAAATTCTGTTAATAAAATTTGAAAATAATTTATTTTGAAAATAATTAAATTGACAAATAATTTAATTTAATTTAAAAATAATTTAAATTAATTTGAAAATAATTTAATTTAA
Organism: Phosphuga atrata; assembly: GCA_944588485.1. Lineage (NCBI taxonomy): Eukaryota > Metazoa > Arthropoda > Insecta > Coleoptera > Silphidae > Phosphuga > Phosphuga atrata. The sequence continues at coordinate 23,670,154 of OX155896.1, read as the reverse complement.
TTTAGCTTAAAAATGATTTAATTTATTCTAAAAACAATTTAATTTAACTTACAAATAATATTATTTAATTTGAAAATAATTTTTTTTAATTTGAAAATAATTTATTTTAATTTGAAAATAATTTCATATAAATTTAACATAATAATTTAAAAACTATTTAATTTAATTTAAAAATAATTTAATTTAAAATAAAAATAATTTAATTTAATTTAAAAATAATTTAATTTAATTTGAAAATTTTTTTTTTTAATTTAAAAATAATTAAATTTAATTTGAAAATAGTTTAATTTAATTTGAAAATAATTTAATTTCAATTTAAAATAATTGAATTTAATTTAAAAATAATTTAATTTAATTTTAAAATAATTTAACTTAATTTGAAAATAATTTAAATTTAATTAAAAATAATTTAATTTAAATTTAAAATAATTTAATTTCATTTGAAAATAATCTAATTTAATTAAATTTAGTACTATTTTAAATTAATTGGAAAATAACTTCATTTATTTTAAAAAAAATTTAATTTAATTAAAAACTAATTTAATTTAATTTGAAAATAATTTTGTTTAATTTAACTTAAAAATAATTTAATTTAAATTGAAAATGATTTAATTTAATTAAATTTAAAAATAATTTAATTTGAAAATAATTAAATTTAATTTGAAAATAATTGAATTTAATTTGAAAATCATTTAATTTAATTTAAAAATAATTTAATTTAATCTGAAATTAATTTAATTTAATTTAATTTGAAAATAATTTAATTTAAATTGAAAATAATTTAATTTAATTTGTTAATAATTTATTTAATTTGAAAATAATTTAATTTTAATTAAAAATAATTCAATTTAATTAAAAAATTATTTAATTTATTTAAAAAAAAAATTAATTTAATTTAATTTTAAAATAATTTAATTTAATTTGAAAATAATTTAATTTAATTTAAAAATAATATAATTTAATTTGAAAATAATTTAATTTGAAAATAATTTAATTTAATTTGAAAATATTTTAATTTTAATTAAAAATAATTTAATTTAATTAAAAAAAATTTAATTTAATTTGAAAATAGTTTAATTTAACTTAAAAATAATTTGATTTAATTAAAAAATAATTTAATTTAATTTGTAAATAGTTTAATTTAACTTAAAATTAATTTAATTTTATTTGAAAATAATTTTATTTAATTTGAAAATAATTTAATTTAATTTAACTTAAAAATAATTAAATTTAATTTAAAAATAATTTAATTTAATTAAATTTAAAAACAATTTCATTTTAAAATAATTGAATTATAATTAAAAATAATTTAATTTAATTTGAAAATAATGTAATTTAATTAAATTTAAAAATTATTTAATTTAATTTGAAAATAATTTAATTTAATTTGAAAATAATTTAATTTAATTTGAAAATAATTTTAATTTAATTTGAAAATAATTTTATTTTATTTGAAAATAATTTAATTTAATATGAAAATAATTTAATTTAATTTAAAAACAATTTTATTTAATTTGAAAATAATTTATTTTAATTATATTTAAAAATAATTTAATTTAATTTGAAAATAATTTATTTTAATTTGAAAATAATTTAATTTTAAAATAATTAAATTGAAAAATAATTTAATTTAATTTGTGAATATTTGAATTTAATTTGCAAGTAATTTAATTTAATATAAAAATAATTTAATTTAATTTAAAAATTATTTAATTTAATTTGAAAATAATTTAATTTAATTTGAAAATAATTTAATTTAATTAAATTTAAAAGTAATATAATTTAATTTGAAAATTCTGTTAATAAAATTTGAAAATAATTTATTTTGAAAATAATTAAATTGACAAATAATTTAATTTAATTTAAAAATAATTTAAATTAATTTGAAAATAATTTAATTTAATTTAGCTTAAAAATGATTTAATTTAATCTAAAAACAATTTAATTTAACTTAAAAATAATATTATTTAATTTGAAAATAATTTTTTTTAATTTGAAAATAATTTATTTTAATTTGAAAATAATTTCATATAAATTTAACATAATAATTTTAAAACCATTTAATTTAATTTAAAAATAATTTAATTTAATTTGAAATTATTTTTTTTTAATTTGAAAATAATTAAATTTAATTTGAAAATAGTTTAATTTAATTTGAAAATAATTTAATTTCAATTTAAAATAATTGAATTTAATTTAAAAATAATTTAATTTAATTTTAAAATAATTTAACTTAATTTGAAAATAATTTAAATTTAATTAAAAATAATTTAATTTAAATTTAAAATAATTTAATTTCATTTGAAAAAAATCTAATTTAATTAAATTTAGAAATATTTTAATTTAATTGGAAAATAACTTAATTTAATTTGATAAAAATTTAATTTAATTTAAAAACTAATTTAATTTAATTTGAAAATAATTTTGTTTAATTTAACTTAAAAATAATTTAATTTAAATTGAAAATGATTTAATTTAATTAAATTTAAAAATAATTTAATTTGAATATAATTAAATTTAATTTTAAAATAATTGAATTTAATTTGAAAACCATTTAATTTAATTTAAAAAAATAATTTAATTTAATTTGAAATTAATTTAATTTAATTTGAAAATAAATTATTTTAAATTGAAAATAATTTAATTTAATTTGATAATAATTTATTTAATTTGAAAATAATTTAATTTTAATTAAAAATAATTCAATTTAATTAAAAAATTATTTTATTTAATTTAAAAAAAAATTAATTTAATTTTAAAATAATTTAATTTAAATTGAAAATAATTTAATTTAATTTGAAAATAATTTAATTTAATTAATTTTAAAAATAATTAAATTTAATATAAAAATAACTTAATTTAATATGAAAATAATTTAATTTAATTTGAAAATAATTTAATTTAATTTGAAAATAATTGAATTTAATTTGAAAATAATTTTATTTAATTTAAAAATAATTTTATTTAATTAGAAAATAATTTAATTTAATTTAAAAATAATTTTATTTAATTTGAAAATAATTTAATTTAATTTGAAAATAATTTATTTTAATTTGAAAATAATTTAATTTTATTTAAAAAAATTTAATTTAATTTAAAAATTATTTAATTTAATTTGAAAATAATTTAATTTAATTTGAAAATAATTTAATTTAATTAAATTTAAAAGTAATATAATTTAATTTGAAAATTCTGTTAATAAAATTTGAAAATAATTTATTTTGAAAATAATTAAATTGACAAATAATTTAATTTAATTTAAAAATAATTTAAATTAATTTGAAAATAATTTAATTTAATTTAGCTTAAAAATGATTTAATTTAATCTAAAAACAATTTAATTTAACTTACAAATAATATTATTTAATTTGAAAATAATTTTTTTTAATTTGAAAATAATTTATTTTAATTTGAAAATAATTTCATATAAATTTAACATAATAATTTTAAAACTATTTAATTTAATTTAAAAATAATTTAATTTAAAATAAAAATAATTTAATTGAATTTAAAAATAATTTAATTTAATTTGAAAATATTTTTTTTTAATTTAAAAATAATTAAATTTAATTTGAAAATAGTTTAATTTAATTTGAAAATAATTTAATTTCAATTTAAAATAATTGAATTTAATTTAAAAATAATTTAATTTAATTTTAAAATAATTTAACTTAATTTGAAAATAATTTAAATTTAATTAAAAATAATTTAATTTAAATTTAAAATAATTTAGTTTCATTTGAAAATAATCTAATTTAATTAAATTTAGTAATATTTTAATTTAATTGGAAAATAACTTCAATTATTTTAAAAAAAATTAATTTAATTAAAAACTAATTTAAAAAAAAAACTGATTTAATTTAATTAAATTTAAAAATAATTTAATTTGAAAATAATTAAATTTAATTTGAAAATAATTGAATTTAATTTGAAAATCATTTAATTTAATTTAAAAATAATTTAATTTAATCTGAAATTAATTTAATTTAATTTAATTTGAAAATAATTTAATTTAAATTGAAAATAATTTAATTTAATTTGATAATAATTTATTTAATTTGAAAATATTTTAATTTTAATTAAAAATAATTCAATTTAATTAAAAAATTATTTAATTTAATTTAAAAAAAAATTAATTTAATTTAATTTTAAAATAATTTAATTTAATTTGAAAATAATTTAATTTAATTTGAAAATAATTTCATTTTAATTTAACTTAAAAATAATTTAATTTAATTTGAAAATAATTTAATTTAATTTGAAAATAATTTTATTTTAACCAAAAATAATTTAATTTAATTTAAAAATAATTCAATTTAATTTGAAAAATAATTTTTTAATTTGAAAATAATTTAATTTAAAAATAATTTCATTTTAATTTAACTTAAAAATAATTTAATTTAATTTGAAAATAATTTAATTTACTTTGAAAATAATATAATTCAGTTTGTAAATAATTTAATTTTAATTAAAAATAATTTAATTTAATTTAAAAATAATTGAATTTAATTTGAAAATAATTTAATTTAATTTAAAAATAATTTAATTTAATTTGAAAATATTTTAATTTTAATTAAAAATAATTTAATTTAATTTAAAAATAATTGAATTTTATTTGAAAATAATTTAATTTAATTTGAAAATATTTTAATTTAATTAAATTTGAAAATAATTTAATTTGAAAATAACTTAATTTTATTTCAAAATAATTTAATTTAACTTCAAAACAATTTAATTTAATTAAATTTAAAAATAATTTAGTTTAATTGGAAAATACCTTAATTTATTTGGAAAATAATTTAATTTAATTAAAAAATAATTAAATTTAATTTGAAATTAATTTAATTTAATTTAACTTAAAAATAATTAAATTTAATTTGAAAATAATTTAATTTAATTAAATTTAAAAACGATTTAATTTTAAAATAATTCAATTATAATTAAAAATAATTTAATTTAAAAATAATATAATTTAATTTGAAAATAATTTAATTTAATTTAACTTAAAAATAATTTAATTTAATTTGAAAATAATTTAATTTTAATTTAAACAAATTTAATTTAGTTTAAAAATAATTTAATTTTATTTGAAATTAATTTAATTTTAATTGAAAAAAATTAAATTTAATTAAAAAATAATTTAATTTATTTTGAAAATAATTTAATTTAATTTAACTCAAAAATAATTTAATTTAATTTGAAAATAATCAATTAAAATAATTTGTAAATATTTTAATTTAATTAAATTTAAAAATAATTTAATTTAATTTGAAAATAATTTAATTTAATTTGAGAATTTAATTAAATTTGAAAATAATTTAATTTAATTTGAAAATAATTTAATTAAATTTGAAAATAATTAAACTTAATTTAAAAATAATTTAATTTAAATTAAAAATAATTTAATTTCATTTGAAAATAATTTATTTAATTTGAAAATGATTTAATTTAATTTGAAAATAATTTAATTTTAATTAAAATAATTTAATTTATTTAAAAAATAATTAAACTTAATTTTAAAATAATTTAATTTAATTAAACTTAAAAATAATTTAATTTAATTTAAAAATAATTTAATTTAATTTAACTTAAAAATAATTTAATTTAATTTGAAAATATTTTTTTAAATTTTAAAATAATTTTTATAATTTTAAAATAATTTTATTTAATTTAAAAATAATTTTATTTACTTTGAAAATAATTTAATTTAATTTAAAAATAATTTTATTTATTTTGAAAATAATTTAATTTGATTTGAAAATAATTTAATTTGATTTGAAAATAATTTAATTTTGATTAAAAATAATTTAATTTAATTAAAAAATAATTTAATTTAATTCGAAAATAATTTAATTTAATTTAGCTTAAAATGATTAAATTTAATTTAAAAACAATTTAATTTAACCTAAAAATAATATTATTTAATTTGAAAATATTTTTTTTAAGTTTTAAAATAATTTAATTTAATTTGAAAATAATTTAATTTAATTTAACTTAAAAATAATTAAATTTAATTTGAAAATAATTTAATTTAATTAAATTTAAAAACGATTTAATTTTAAAATAATTTAATTATAATTAAAAATAATTTAATTTAAAAATAATTTAATTTAATTTGAAAATAATTTATTTAATTAACTTAACAATAATTTATTTTATTTTGAAAATAATTTAATTTAATTTAACTTAAAAATAATTTAATTGATTTTGAAAATAATTTAATTTAATTAAAAAATAATTTAATTTATTTTGAAAATAATTTAATTTAATTTGAAAATAATTTAATTTAATTTATCTCAAAAATAATTTAATTTAATTTGAAAATAATTTAATTTAATTTGAAAATAATCAATTAAAATAATTTGTAAATAATTTAATTTAATTAAATTTAAAAATAATTTAATTTAATTTGAAAATAATTTAATTAAATTTGAAAATAATTAAACTTAATTTGAAAATAATTTAATTTAAATTAAAAATAATTTAATTTCATTTGAAAATAATTTATTTAATTTGAAAATGATTTAATTTAATTTGAAAATAATTTAATTTTAATTAAAATAATTTAATTTATTTAAAAAATAATTAAATTTAATTTTAAAATAATTTAATTTAATTTAACTTAAAAATAATTTAATTTAAAAATAATTTAATTTAATTTAACTTAAAAATAATTTAATTTAATTTGAAAATATTTTTTTAAATTTTAAAATAATTTTTATAATTTTAAAATAATTTTATTTACTTTGAAAATAATTTAATTTAATTTGAAAATAATTTAATTTAATTTGAAAATAACTTAATTTAATTAAATTTAAAAGTAATATAATTTAATTTGAAAATTCTTTTAATAAAATTTAAGAATAATTTAATTTGAAAATAATTAAATTGACAAATAATTTAATTTAATTAAAAAATAATTTAATTTAAATTATTTAATTTTTTTAATTTTAAAATAATTTTATTTAATTTAAAAATAATTTTATTTATTTTGAAAATATATTAATTTAATTTGAAAATAATTTAAATTGATTTGAAAATAATTTAATTTTGATTAAAAATAATTTAATTTAATTAAAAAATAATTTAATTTAATTTGAAAATAATTTAATTTAATTTAGCTTAAAATGATTAAATTTAATTTAAAAACAATTTAATTTAACCTAAAAATAATATTATTTAATTTGAAAATAATTTTTTTAAATTTTAAAATAATTTAATTTAATTTGAAAATAATTTCATATTAAATTTATATGAAATTATTTTTAACATATATAAAATAATTTGAAAACCATTTAATTTAATTTAAAAAGAATTTAATTTAAACTAAAAATAATTAAATTTAATTAAAAAATAATTTAATTTAATTTAACTTAAAAATAATTAAATTTAATTTGAAAATAATTTAATTTTAATTAAAAAAAATTAAATTTAATTAAAAAATTATCTAATTTAAATTGAAAATAATTTATTTAATTAACTTAACAATAATTTATTTTAATTTGAAAATAATTTAATTTAATTTAAAAATAATTTAATTGATTTTGAAAATAATTTAATTTAATTAAAAAATAATTTAATTTATTTTGAAAATAATTTAATTTAATTTAACTTAAAAATAATTTAATTTAATTGGAAAATAATTTAATTTAATTTAAAAATATTCATTTAAAATAATTTGAAAATAATTTAATTTAATTAAATTTGAGAATAATTTAATTAAATTTAAAAATAATTTAATTTAATTTGAAAATAATATAATTAAATTTGAAAATAATTTAATTTAATTTGAAAATAATTTAATTTAATTTAACTTAAAAATAATTAAATTTAATTTGAAAATAATTTAATTTAATTAATTTTAAAAATGATTTAATATACTTAAAAATAATTTAATTTAATTTGAAAATAATTTAATTTTAATTTAAACAAATTTAATTTAGTTTAAAAATAATTTAATTTAATTTGAAAATAATTGAATTTTAATTGAAAAAAATTAAATTTAATTAAAAAATTATTTAATTTAATTTGAAAATAATTTATTTAATTAACTTAACAATAATTTATTTTATTTTGAAAATAATTTAATTTAATTAAACTTAAAAATAATTTAATTGATTTTGAAAATAAATTAATTTAATTAAAAAATAATTTAATTTATTTTGAAAATAATTTAATTTAACTCAAAAATAATTTAATTTAATTTGAAAATAATTTAATTTAATTTGAAAATAATCAATTAAAATAATTTGTAAATAATTTAATTTAATTAAATTTAAAAATAATTTAATTTAATTTGAAAATAAATTAATTTAAGTTGAGAATTTAAATAAATTTGAAAATAATTTAATTTAATTTGAAAATAATTTAATTAAATTTGAAAATAATTAAACTTAATTTGAAAATAATTTAATTTAAATTAAAAATAATTTAATTTAATTTGAAAATAATTTTTTTAATTTGAAAATGATTTAATTTAATTTAAAAATAATTTAATTTTAATTAAAATAATTTAATTTATTTAAAAAATAATTAAATTTAATTTTAAAATAATTTAATTTAATTTAACTTAAAAATAATTTAATTTAATTTAAAAATAATTTAATTTAATTTAACTTAAAAATAATTAAATTTAATTTGAAAATAATTTAATTTAATTAAATTTAAAAACGATTTAATTTTAAAATAATTTAATTATAATTAAAAATAATTTAATTTAAAAATAATTTAATTTAATTTGAAAATAATTTAATTTGATTTGAAAATAATTTAATTTTGATTAAAAATAATTTAATTTAATTAAAAAATAATTTAATTTAATTCGAAAATAATTTAATTTAATTTAGCTTAAAATGATTAAATTTAATTTAAAAACAATTTAATTTAACCTGAAAATAATATTATTTAATTTGAAAATATTTTTTTTAAGTTTTAAAATAATTTAATTTAATTTGAAAATAATTTAATTTAATTTAACTTAAAAATAATTAAATTTAATTTGAAAATAATTTAATTTAATTAAATTTAAAAACGATTTAATTTTAAAATAATTTAATTATAATTAAAAATAATTTAATTTAAAAATAATTTAATTTAATTTGAAAATAATTTATTTAATTAACTTAACAATAATTTATTTTATTTTGAAAATAATTTAATTTAATTTAACTTAAAAATAATTTAATTGATTTTGAAAATAATTTAATTTAATTAAAAAATAATTTAATTTATTTTGAAAATAATTTAATTTAATTTGAAAATAATTTAATTTAATTTATCTCAAAAATAATTTAATTTAATTTGAAAATAATTTAATTTAATTTGAAAATAATCAATTAAAATAATTTGTAAATAATTTAATTTAATTAAATTTAAAAATAATTTAATTTAATTTGAAAATAATTTAATTTAATTTGAGAAGAATTTAATTAAATTTGAAAATAATTTAATTTAATTTGAAAATAATTTAATTAAATTTGAAAATAGTTAAACTTAATTTTAAAATAATTTAATTATAATTAAAAATAATTTAATTTAAAAATAATATAATTTAATTTGAAAATAATTTAATTTAATTTAACTTAAAAATAATTTAATTTAATTTGAAAATAATTTAATTTTAATTTAAACAAATTTAATTTAGTTTAAAAATAATTTAATTTAATTTGAAAATAATTTAATTTTAATTGAAAAAAATTAAATTTAATTAAAAAATTATTTAATTTAATTTGAAAATAATTTATTTAATTAACTTAACAATAATTTATTTTATTTTGAAAATAATTTAATTTAATTTAACTTAAAACTAATTTAATTGATTTTGAAAATAAATTAATTTAATTAAAAAATAATTTAATTTATTTTGAAAATAATTTAATTTAATTTAACTCAAAAATAATTTAATTTAATTTGAAAATAATTTAATTTAATTTGAAAATAATTTAATTTAATTTGAAAATAATCAATTAAAATAATTTGTAAATAATTTAATTTAATTAAATTTAAAAATAATTTAATTTAATTTGAAAATAATTTAATTTAATTTGAGAATTTAATTAAATTTGAAAATAATTTAATTTAATTTGAAAATAATTTAATTAAATTTGAAAATAATTAAACTTAATTTGAAAATAATTTAATTTAAATTAAAAATAATTTAATTTAATTTGAAAATAATTTATTTAATTTGAAAATGATTTAATTTAATTTGAAAATAATTTAATTTTAATTAAAATAATTTAATTTATTTAAAAAATAATTAAATTTAATTTTAAAATAATTTAATTTAATTTAACTTAAAAATAATTTAATTTAATTTAAAAATAATTTAATTTAATTTAACTTAATTTAACTTAATTAATTTAATTTAATTTGAAAATATTTTTTTAAATTTTAAAATAATTTTATATAATTTAAAAATAATTTTATTTACTTTGAAAATAATTTAATTTAATTTAAAAATAATTTTATTTATTTTGAAAAAAATTTAATTTAATTTGAAAATAATTTAATTTGATTTGAAAATAATTTAATTTTGATTAAAAATAATTTAATTTAATTTAAAAATTATTTAATTTAATTTGAAAATAATTTAATTTAATTTGAAAATAATTTGATTTAATTAAATTTAAAAGTAATATAATTTAATTTTAAAATTCTTTTAATAAAATTTAAGAATAATTTAATTTGAAAATAATTAAATTGACAAATTATTTAATTTAATTAAAAAATAATTTAATTTAATTTGAAAATAATTTTTTTAATTTTAAAATAATTTTATATATTTTAAAAATAGTTTTATTTACTTTGAAAATAATTTAATTTAATTTAAAAATAATTTTATTTATTTTGAAAATAATTTAATTTAATTTGAAAATAATTTAATTTGATTTGAAAATAATTTAATTTTGATTAAAAATAATTTAATTTAATTAAAAAATAATTTAATTTAATTTGAAAATAATTTAATTTAATTTGAAAATAATTTAATTAAATTTGAAAATAATTAAACTTAATTTGAAAATAATTTAATTTAAATTAAAAATAATTTAATTTCATTTGAAAATAATTTATTTAATTTGAAAATGATTTAATTTAATTTGAAAATAATTTAATTTTAATTAAAATAATTTAATTTATTTAAAAAATAATTTAATTTATTTTAAAAATAATTTAATTTAATTTAACTTAAAAATAATTTAATTTAATTTGAAAATATTTTTTTAAATTTTAAAATAATTTTATATAATTTTAAAATAATTTTATTTACTTTGAAAATAATTTAATCTGATTTGAAAATAATTTAACTTAATTTGAAAATAATTTAATTTAATTAAATTTAAAAGTAATATAATTTAATTTGAAAATTCTTTTAATAAAATTTAAGAATAATTTAATTTGAAAATAATTAAATTGACAAATAATTTAATTTATTTAAAAAATAATTTAATTTAAATTATTTAATTTTTTTAATTTTAAAATAATTTTATTTAATTTAAAAATAATTTTATTTACTTTGAACATAATTTAATTTAATTTAAAAATAATTTTATTTATTTTGAAAATAATTTAATTTAATTTGAAAATAATTTAATTTGATTTGAAAATAATTTAATTTTGATTAAAAATAATTTAATTTAATTAAAAAATAATTTAATTTAATTTGAAAATAATTTAATTTAATTTAGCTTAAAATGATTAAATTTAATTTAAAAACAATTTAATTTAACCTAAAAATAATATTATTTAATTTGAAAATATTTTTTTTAAATTTTAAAATAATTCAATTTAATTTGAAAATAATTTCATATTAAATTTATATGAAATTATTTTTAACATATATAAAATAATTTGAAAACCATTTAATTTAATTTGAAAATAATTTAATTTAAACTAAAAATAATTAAATTTAATTAAAAAATAATTTAATTTAATTTGAAAATAATTAATTTAATTAACTTAACAATAATTTATTTTAATTTGAAAATAATTTAATTTAATTTAAAAATAATTTAATTGATTTTGAAAATAATTTCATTTAATTAAAAAATAATTTAATTTATTTTGAAAATAATTTAATTTAACTCAAAAATAATTTAATTTAATTTGAAAATAATTTAATTTAATTTGAAAATAATCAATTAAAATAATTTGTAAATAATTTAATTTAATTAAATTTAAAAATAATTTAATTTAATTTGAAAATAAATTAATTTAATTTGAGAATTTAAATAAATTTGAAAATAATTTAATTTAATTTGAAAATAATTTAATTAAATTTGAAAATAATTAAACTTAATTTGAAAATAATTTAATTTAATTTGAAAATAATCAATTAAAATAATTTGTAAATAATTTAATTTAATTAAATTTAAAAATAATTTAATTTAATTTGAAAATAAATTAATTTAATTTGAGAATTTAAATAAATTTGAAAATAATTTAATTTAATTTGAAAATAATTTAATTTGATTTGAAAATATTTTAATTTTGATTAAAAATAATTTAATTTAATTTAAAAAATATTTAATTTAATTTAAAAATAATTAAATTTAATTTGAAAATAATTTAATTTAATTAAATTCAAAAATAATTTAATTTGAAAATAGTTTAATTTTAATTAAAAATAATTTAATTTAGTTTAAAAATAATTTAATTTAATTTGAAAATAATTTAATTTTAATTAAAAAAAATTAAATTTAATTAAAAAATTATTTAATTTAATTTGAAAATAATTAATTTAATTAACTTAACAATAATTTATTTTAATTTGAAAATAATTTAATTTAATTTAAAAATAATTTAATTGATTTTGAAAATAATTTAATTTAATTAAAAAATAATTTAATTTATTTTGAAAATAATTTAATTTAACTCAAAAATAATTTAATTTAATTTGAAAATAATTTAATTTAATTTGAAAATAATCAATTAAAATAATTTGTAAATAATTTAATTTAATTAAATTTAAAAATAATTTAATTTAATTTGAAAATAAATTAATTTAATTTGAGAATTTAAATAAATTTGAAAATAATTTAATTTAATTTGAAAATAATTTAATTAAATTTGAAAATAATTAAACTTAATTTGAAAATAATTTAATTTAAATTAAAAATAATTTAATTTAATTTGAAAATAATTTATTTAATTTGAAAATGATTTAATTTAATTTAAAAATATTTTAATTTTAATTAAAATAATTTAATTTATTTAAAAAATACGTAAATTTAATTTTAAAATAATTTAATTTAATTTAACTTAAAAATAATTTAATTTTATTTAAAAATAATTTAATTTAATTTAACTTAAAAATAATTTAATTTAATTTGAAAATATTTTTTTAAATTTTAAAATAATTTTATATAATTTAAAAATAATTTTATTTACTTTGAAAATAATATAATTTAATTTAAAAATAATTTTATTTATTTTGAAAAAAATTTAATTTAATTTGAAAATAATTTAATTTGATTTGAAAATAATTTAATTTTGATTAAAAATAATTTAATTTAATTTAAAAATTATTTAATTTAATTTGAAAATAATTTAATTTAATTTGAAAATAATTTAATTTAATTAAATTTAAAAGTAATATAATTTAATTTGAAAATTCTTTTAATAAAATTTAAGAATAATTTAATTTGAAAATAATTAAATTGACAAATAATTTAATTTAATTAAAAAATAATTTAATTTAATTTGAAAATAATTTTTTTAATTTTAAAATAATTTTATATAATTTAAAAATAATTTTATTTACTTTGAAAATAATTTAATTTAATTTAAAAATAATTTTATTTATTTTGAAAATAATTTAATTTAATTTGAAAATAATTTAATTTGATTTGAAAATAATTTAATTTTGATTAAAAATAATTTAATTTAATTAAAAAATAATTTAATTTTATTTGAAAATAATTTAATTTAATTTAGCTTAAAATGATAAAATTTAATATAAAACAATTTAATTTAACCTAAAAATAATATTATTTAATTTGAAAATATTTTTTTAAAGTTTTAAAATAATTTAATTTAATTTGAAAATAATTTATTTAATTAACTTAACAATAATTTATTTTATTTTGAAAATAATTTAATTTAATTTAACTTAAAAATAATTTAATTGATTTTGAAAATAATTTAATTTAATTAAAAAATAATTTAATTTATTTTGAAAATAATTTAATTTAATTTGAAAATAATTTAATTTAATCTATCTCAAAAATAATTTAATTTAATTTGAAAATAATTTAATTTAATTTGAAAATAATCAATTAAAATAATTTGTAAATAATTTAATTTAATTAAATTTAAAAATAATTTAATTTAATTTGAAAATAATTTAATTTATTTTGAGAAGAATTTGATTAAATTTGAAAATAATTTAATTTAATTTGAAAATAATTTAATTAAATTTGAAAATAATTAAACTTAATTTTAAAATAATTTAATTATAATTAAAAATAATTTAATTTAAAAATAATATAATTTAATTTGAAAATAATTTAATTTAATTTAACTTAAAAATAATTTAATTTAATTTGAAAATAATTTAATTTTAATTTAAACAAATTTAATTTAGTTTAAAAATAATTTAATTTAATTTGAAAATAATTTAATTTTAATTGAAAAAAATTAAATTTAATTAAAAAATTATTTAATTTAATGTGAAAATAATTTATTTAATTAACTTAACAATAATTTATTTTATTTTGAAAATAATTTAATTTAATTTAACTTAAAACTAATTTAATTGATTTTGAATATAAATTAATTTAATTAAAAAATAATTTAATTTATTTTGAAAATAATTTAATTTAATTTAACTCAAAAATAATTTAATTTAATTTGAAAATAATTTAATTTAATTTAAAAATAATCAATTAAAATAATTTGTAAATAATTTAATTTAATTAAATTTAAAAATAATTTAATTTAATTTGAAAATAATTTAATTTAATTTGAGAATTTAATTAAATTTGAAAATAATTTAATTTAATTTGAAAATAATTTAATTAAATTTGAAAATAATTAAACTTAATTTGAAAATAATTTAATTTAAATTAAAAATAATTTAATTTAATTTAAAAATAATTTATTTAATTTGAAAATGATTTAATTTAATTTGAAAATAATTTAATTATAATTAAAATAATTTAATTTATTTAAAAAATAATTAAATTTAATTTTAAAATAATTTAATTTAATTTAACTTAAAAATAATTTAATTTAATTTAAAAATAATTTAATTTAATTTAACTTAATTTTAACTTAATTTAACTTAATTAATTTAATTTAATTTGAAAATATTTTTTTTAATTTTAAAATAATTTTATATAATTTAAAAATAATTTTATTTACTTTGAAAATAATTTAATTTAATTTAAAAATAATTTTATTTATTTTGAAAAAAATTTAATTTAATTTGAAAATAATTTAATTTGATTTAAAAATAATTTAATTTTGATTAAAAATAATTTAATTTAATTTAAAAAGTATTTAATTTAATTTGAAAATAATTTAATTTAATTTGAAAATAATTTAATTTAATTAAATTTAAAAGTAATATAATTTAATTTTAAAATTCTTTTAATAAAATTTAAGAATAATTTAATTTGAAAATAATTAAATTGACAAATAATTTAATTTAATTAAAAAATAATTTAATTCAATTTGAAAATAATTTTTTTAATTTTAAAATAATTTTATATAATTTAAAAATAGTTTTATTTACTTTGAAAATAATTTAATTTAATTTAAAAATAATTTTATTTATTTTGAAAATAATTTAATTTAATTTGAAAATAATTTAATTTGATTTGAAAATAATTTAATTTTGATTAAAAATAATTTAATTTAATTAAAAAATAATTTAATTTAATTTGAAAATAATTTAATTTAATTTAGCTTAAAATGATTAAATTTAATTTAAAAACAATTTAATTTAACCTAAAAATAATATTATTTAATTTGAAAATATTTTTTTTAAATTTTAAAATAATTTAATTTAATTTGAAAATAATTTAATTTAATTAAATTCAAAAGTTATTTAATTTGAAAATAATTTAATTTTAATTAAAAATAATTTAATTTAGTTTAAAAATAATTTAATTTAATTTGAAAATAATTTAATTTTAATTAAAAAAAATTAAATTTAATTAAAAAATTATTTAATTTAATTTGAAAATAATTTATTTAATTAACTTAACAATAATTTATTTTATATAATTTTAAAATAATTTTATTTATTTTGAAAATAATTTAATTTAATTTAAAAATAATTTTATTTATTTTGAAAAAAATTTAATTTAATTTGAAAATAATTTAATTTGATTTGAAAATAATTTAATTTTGATTAAAAATAATTTAATTTAATTTAAAAATTATTTAATTTAATTTGAAAATAATTTAATTTAATTTGAAAATAATTTAATTTAATTAAATTTAAAAGTAATATAATTTAATTTTAAAATTCTTTTAATAAAATTTAAGAATAATTTAATTTGAAAATAATTAAATTGACAAATAATTTAATTTAATTAAAAAATAATTTAATTCAATTTGAAAATAATTTTTTTAATTTTAAAATAATTTTATATAGTTTAAAAATAGTTTTATTTACTTTGAAAATAATTTAATTTAATTTAAAAATAATTTTATTTATTTTGAAAATTATTTAATTTAATTTGAAAATAATTTAATTTGATTTGAAAATAATTTAATTTTGATTAAAAATAATTTAATTTAATTAAAAAATAATTTAATTTAATTTGAAAATAATTTAATTTAATTTAGCTTAAAATGATTAAATTTTATTTAAAAACAATTTAATTTAACCTAAAAATAATATTATTTAATTTGAAAATATTTTTTTTTAATTTTAAAATAATTTAATTTAATTTGAAAATAATTTAATTTAATTAAATTCAAAAATTATTTAATTTGAAAATAATTTAATTTTAATTAAAAATAATTTAATTTAGTTTAAAAATAATTTAATTTAATTTGAAAATAATTTAATTTTAATTAAAAAAAATTAAATTTAATTAAAAAATTATTTAATTTAATTTGAAAATAATTTATTTAATTAACTTAACAATAATTTATTTTATATAATTTAAAAATAATTTTATTTACTTTGAAAATAATTTAATTTAATTTAAAAATAATTTTATTTATTTTGAAAAAAATTTAATTTAATTTGAAAATAATTTAATTTAATTTGAAAATAATTTAATTAAATTTGAAAATAATTAAACTTAATTTGAAAATAATTTAATTTAAATTAAAAATAGTTTAATTTAATTTAAAAATAATTTATTTAATTTGAAAATGATTTAATTTAATTTGAAAATAATTTAATTTTAATTAAAATAATTTAATTTATTTAAAAAATAATTAAATTTAATTTTAAAATAATTTAATTTAATTTAACTTAAAAATAATTTAATTTAATTTAAAAATAATTTAATTTAATTTAACTTAATTTTAACTTAATTTAACTTAATTAATTTAATTTAATTTGAAAATATTTTTTTTAATTTTAAAATAATTTTATATAATTTAAAATTAATTTTATTTACTTTGAAAATAATTTAATTTAATTTAAAAATAATTTTATTTATTTTGAAAAAAATTTAATTTAATTTGAAAATAATTTAATTTGATTTAAAAATAATTTAATTTTGATTAAAAATAATTTAATTTAATTTAAAAAGTATTTAATTTAATTTGAAAATAATTTAATTTAATTTGAAAATAATTTAATTTAATTAAATTTAAAAGTAATATAATTTAATTTTAAAATTCTTTTAATAAAATTTAAGAATAATTTAATTTGAAAATAATTAAATTGACAAATAATTTAATTTAATTAAAAAATAATTTAATTCAATTTGAAAATAATTTTTTTAATTTTAAAATAATTTTATATAATTTAAAAATAGTTTTATTTACTTTGAAAATAATTTAATTTAATTTAAAAATAATTTTATTTATTTTGAAAATAATTTAATTTAATTTGAAAATAATTTAATTTGATTTGAAAATAATTTAATTTTGATTAAAAATAATTTAATTTAATTAAAAAATAATTTAATTTAATTTGAAAATAATTTAATTTAATTTAGCTTAAAATGATTAAATTTAATTTAAAAACAATTTAATTTTACCTAAAAATAATATTATTTAATTTGAAAATATTTTTTTTAAATTTTAAAATAATTTAATTTAATTTGAAAATAATTTAATTTAATTAAATTCAAAAGTTATTTAATTTGAAAATAATTTAATTTTAATTAAAAATAATTTAATTTAGTTTAAAAATAATTTAATTTAATTTGAAAATAATTTAATTTTAATTAAAAAAAATTAAATTTAATTAAAAAATTATTTAATTTAATTTGAAAATAATTTATTTAATTAACTTAACAATAATTTATTTTATATAATTTTAAAATAATTTTATTTACTTTGAAAATAATTTAATTTAATTTAAAAATAATTTTATTTATTTTGAAAAAAATTTAATTTAATTTGAAAATAATTTAATTTGATTTGAAAATAATTTAATTTTGATTAAAAATAATTTAATTTAATTTAAAAATTATTTAATTTAATTTGAAAATAATTTAATTTAATTTGAAAATAATTTAATTTAATTAAATTTAAAAGTAATATAATTTAATTTTAAAATTCTTTTAATAAAATTTAAGAATAATTTAATTTGAAAATAATTAAATTGACAAATAATTTAATTTAATTAAAAAATAATTTAATTCAATTTGAAAATAATTTTTTTAATTTTAAAATAATTTTATATAGTTTAAAAATAGTTTTATTTACTTTGAAAATAATTTAATTTAATTTAAAAATAATTTTATTTATTTTGAAAATTATTTAATTTAATTTGAAAATAATTTAATTTGATTTGAAAATAATTTAATTTTGATTAAAAATAATTTAATTTAATTAAAAAATAATTTAATTTAATTTGAAAATAATTTAATTTAATTTAGCTTAAAATGATTAAATTTTATTTAAAAACAATTTAATTTAACCTAAAAATAATATTATTTAATTTGAAAATATTTTTTTTTAATTTTAAAATAATTTAATTTAATTTGAAAATAATTTAATTTAATTAAATTCAAAAATTATTTAATTTGAAAATAATTTAATTTTAATTAAAAATAATTTAATTTAGTTTAAAAAAAATTAAATTTAATTTGAAAATAATTTAATTTTAATTAAAAAAAATTAAATTTAATTAAAAAATTATTTAATTTAATTTGAAAATAATTTATTTAATTAACTTAACAATAATTTATTTTATATAATTTAAAAATAATTTTATTTACTTTGAAAATAATTTAATTTAATTTAAAAATAATTTTATTTATTTTGAAAAAAATTTAATTTAATTTGAAAATAATTTAATTTGATTTGAAAATAATTTAATTTTGATTAAAAATAATTTAATTTAATTTAAAAATTATTTAATTTAATTTGAAAATAATTTAATTTAATTTGAAAATAATTTAATTTAATTAAATTTAAAAGTAATATAATTTAATTTTATAATTCTTTTAATAAAATTTAAGAATAATTTAATTTGAAAATAATTAAATTGACAAATAATTTAATTTAATTAAAAAATAATTTAATTCAATTTGAAAATAATTTTTTTAATTTTAAAATAATTTTATATAATTTAAAAATAGTTTTATTTACTTTGAAAATAATTTAATTTAATTTAAAAATAATTTTATTTATTTTGAAAATAATTTAATTTAATTTGAAAATAATTTAATTTGATTTGAAAATAATTTAATTTTGATTAAAAATAATTTAATTTAATTTAAAAATTAATTAATTTAATTTGAAAATAATTTAATTTAATTTGAAAATAATTTAATTTAATTAGATTTAAAAGTAACATAATTTAATTTTAAAATTCTTTTAATAAAATTTAAGAATAATTTAATTTGAAAATAATTAAATTGACAAATAATTTAATTTAATTAAAAAATAATTTAATTTAATTTGAAAATAATTTTTTTAATTTTAAAATAATTTTATATAATTTAAAAATAGTTTTATTTACTTTGAAAATAATTTAATTTAATTTAAAAATAATTTCATTTATTTTGAAAATAATTTAATTTAATTTGAAAATAATTTAATTTGATTTGAAAATAATTTAATTTTGATTAAAAATAATTTAATTAAATTAAAAAATAATTTAATTTAATTTGAAAATAATTTAATTTAATTTAGCTTAAAATGATTAAATTTAATTTAAAAACAATTTAATTTAACCTAAAAA
The DNA here is from genome assembly GCA_944588485.1 of Phosphuga atrata. Lineage (NCBI taxonomy): Eukaryota > Metazoa > Arthropoda > Insecta > Coleoptera > Silphidae > Phosphuga > Phosphuga atrata. The sequence continues at coordinate 23,649,825 of OX155896.1, read as the reverse complement.
TAATATTATTTAATTTGAAAATATTTTTTTTAAATTTTAAAATAATTTAATTTAATTTGAAAATAATTTAATTTAATTAAATTCAAAAATTATTTAATTTGAAAATAATTTAATTTAGTTTAAAAATAATTTAATTTAATATGAAAATAATTTAATTTTAATTAAAAAAAATTAAATTTAATTAAAAAATTATTTAATTTAATTTGAAAATAATTTATTTAATTAACTTAACAATAATTTATTTTAATTTGAAAATAATTTAATTTAATTTACCTTAAAAATAATTTAATTGGTTTTGAAAATAATTTAATTTAATTAAAAAATAATTTAATTTATTTTGAAAATAATTTAATTTAATTTAACTTAAAAATAATTTAATTTAATTGGAAAATAATTTAATTTAATTTAAAAATATTCATTTAAAATAATTTGAAAATAATTTAATTTAAGTAAATTTGAGAATAATTTAATTAAATTTAAAAATAATTTAATTTAATTTGAAAATAATTTAATTAAATTTGAAAATAATTAAACTTAATTTGAAAATAATTTAATTTAAATTAAAATTTATTTTATTTAAAAAATAATTTATTTAATTTTAAAATAATTTTATTTAATTTAACTTAAAAATAATTTAATTTAATTTAAAAATAATTTAATTTAATTTAACTTAAAAATAATTTAATTTAATTTGAAAATAATTTTTTTAATTTGAAAATAATTTTATATAATTTAAAAATAATTTTATTTACTTTGAAAATAATTTAATTTAATTTAAAAATAATTTTATTTATTTTGAAAATAATTTTATTTAATTTGAAAATAATTTAATTTGATTTGAAAATAATTTAATTTTGATTAAAAATAATTTAATTTAATTTAAAAATTATTTAATTTAATTTGAAAATAATTTAATTTAATTTGAAAATAATTTAATTTGAAAATAATTAAATTGACAAATAATTTAATTTAATTAAAAAATAATTTAATTTAATTTGAAAATAATTTTTTTTAATTTGAAAATAATTTAATTTAATTTGAAAATAATTTAATTTAATTTGCAATAAATTTAATTTCAATTTAAAATAATTGAATTTAATTTAAAAATAATTTAATTTAATTTGAAAATAATTTAATTTAATTTGAAAATAATTTAATTTGAAAATTATTTAATTTAATTAAAAATAATTTAATAAATTTAAAAAGAATTTATTTTAATTTGAAAATAATCTTATTTAATTAAATTTAAAAATATTTTAATTTAATTGGAAAATAACTTAATTTATTTTGAAAATTATTTAATTTAATTATAAAATAATTTAATTTAATTTGAAAATAATTTAATGTAATTTAAAAATAATTTAATTTTAACTAAAAATAATTTAATTTAAAAATAATTTAATTTAATTTGAAAAAATAATTTTTAGTTTGTAAATAATTTAATTTAATTTGAAATTAATTTCATTTTAATTACTTAAACAACTTAAAAATAATTTAATTTGATTTGAAAATAATTTATTTTAATTTGAAAATAATTTAATTTTAACTAAAAATAATTTAATTTATTTTAAAAATAATTTAATTTAATTTGAAAACATTTTTTTTAATTTGAAAATAATTTAATTTACTTTTAAAATAATATAATTCAGTTTGAAAATAATTTGAATAATTCATATTATATTCATATAAATTTAATTAAATTATTCTCAAATTAGATTAAATTATTTTCAAATTTAATTAAATTAAATTATTTTCAAATTAAATTAAATTATTTTTAATTAAAATTAAATTATTTTCAAATTAAATTATTTTTAAATTTAATTAAATTAAATTATTTTCAAATTAAATTAAATTATTTTTAAGTTAAGTTAAATTAAATTAAATTATTTTTAAAATAAATTAAGTTTTTTTCCAATTAAATTAAATTATTTTTAAATTTAATTAAATTTAATTATTTTCAAATTAAAATAAATTATTTTCAAATAAAATAAAATTATTTTTAAGGCAAATTAAACTATTTTTAAATTAAATTAAATTATTTTTTAATTAAATTAAATTATTTTTAGTTAAAATTAAATTATTTTCAAATTAAATTAAATTAAATTATTTTTAAGTTAAATTTTTAACATGAAATTATTTTCAAATTAAATTAAATTATTTTCAAATTAAAAAAAAATTATTTTCAAATTAAAATAAATTATTTTTAAGTTAAATTAAATTATTTTCAAATCAAATTATATTATTGTTAAAATAAATTAAATTAAATTGGTTTTTGAAACCAATTTTTTTAGTTTAAATTAAATTAATTTTTAATTAAATTAATTTTTTTTCAAATTAAATTAAGTTATTTTAAAATTAAATAAATTATTTTCAAATTAAATTAAATTATTTTCAAATTAAGTTTAATTATTTTCAAATTTAATTAAATTATTTTCAAATTAAAAAAAAATTATTTTCAAATTAAATTAAATTATTTTTAAGTTAAATTAAATTATTTTCAAATTAAATTAAATTATTGTTAAGTTAATTAAATTAAATTATTTTCAAATTAAATTAAATTATTTCTTAATTAAACTAAATTATTTTTAATTAAAATTACATTGTTTTCAAATTAAATTAAATTATTGTTAAAATAAATTAAATTAAATTGGTTTCAAATTAAATTAAATTAATTTTTAATTAAATTAATTTTTTTACAAATTAAATTAAGTTATTTTAAAATTAAATAAATTATTTTCAAATTAAATTAAATTATTTTCAAATTAAATTTAATTATTTTCAAATTTAATTAAATTATTTTCAAATTAAAAAAAAAATATTTTCAAATTAAATTAAATTATTTTTAAGGTAAATTAAATTATTTTTAAATTAAATTAAATTATTGTTAAGTTAATTAAATTAAATTATTTTCAAATTAAATTAAATTATTTCTTAATTAAACTAAATTATTTTTAATTAAAATTAAATTATTTTCAAATTAAATTAAATTATTGTTAAAATAAATTAAATTAAATTGGTTTCAAATTAAATTAAATTAATTTTTAATTAAATTAAATTTTTTTCAAATTAAATAATGTTATTTTAAAATTAAATAAATTATTTTCAAATTAAATTAAAATATTTTCAAATTAAGTTTAATTATTTTCAAATTTAATTAAATTATTTTCAAATTAAATTATTTTCAAATTTAATTAAATTATTCTCAAATTAGATTAAATTATTTTCAAATTAAATTAAATTATTTTCAAATTAAATTAAATTATTTTCAAATTTAATTAAATTAAATTATTTACAAATTATTTTAATTGATTATTTTCAAATCAAATTAAATTATTTTCAAATTAAATTAAATTATTTTCAAATTAAAAAAAAATATTTTCAAATTTAAATTATTTTTAAGTTAAATTAAATTATTTTCAAATTAAATTAAATTATTGTTAAGTTAATTAAATTAAATTATTTTCAAATTAAATTAAACTATTTCTTAATTAAACTAAATTATTTTTAATTAAAATTAAATTATTTTCAAATTAAATTAAATTATTGTTAAAATAAATTAAATAAAATTGGTTTCAAATTAAAGTAAATAAATTTTTAATTAAATTAAATTTTTTTCAATTTAAATTAACTTATTTTAAAATTAAATAAATTATTTTCAAATAAAATTAAATTATTTTCAAATTTAATTAAATTAAATTATTTACAAATTATTTTAACCTTATTATTTTCAAATCAAATTAAATTATTTTCAAATTAATTTAAATTATTTTTAAGTTAAATTAAATTAAATTATTTTCAAACTAATTTAAATTATTTTCGAATCAAATTAAATTATTTTTAAATTAAATTAAATTATTTTCAATTTAAATTACATTATTTTTTAATTAAATTAAATTATTTTTAATTAAAATTAACTTATTTTCAAATTAACTTAAAAAAATTTCAAAGTAAATTAAATTATTTTCAAATTAAAAAAAAGTATTTTCAAATTAAATAAAATTATTTTTAAATTAAATTCAATTATTTTTAGTTAAAATTAAATTATTTTCAAATTAAATTAAATTATCTTTAAGTTAAATTAAAATGAAATTATGTTCAAATTAAATTAAATTATTTTCAAATTAAATTAAATTAAATTATTGTTGTTATTTAAATTAAATTATTTTCAAATTAAATTAAATTATTGTTAAAATAAACTAAATTAAATTGGTTTCAAATTAAAGTAAATTAATTTTTAATTAAATTAATTTTTTTTCAATTTAAATTAACTTATTTTAAAATTATATAAATTATTTACAAATTAAATTAAATTATTTTCAAATTTAATTAAATTAAATTATTTACAAATTATTTTAATTGATTATTTTCAAATCAATTAAAGTATTTTCAAATTAATTTAAATTATTTTTAAGTTAAATTAAATTAAATTATTTTTAAAATAAATTAAATTATTTTTTAAATAAATTAAATTATTTTCAAAATTAATTAAATTATATTTAAGTAAAATTAAATTAAATTATTCTCAAATTAAATTAAATATTTTTTTAATTAAATTAAATTTTTTTTAATTAAAATTAAATTATTTTTAAATTAAATTAAAATATTTTTTAACTAAATTAAATTATTTTTAATTAAAATTAATTTATTTTCAAATTAAATTAAATTATTTTTAAGTTAAATTAAATTAAATTATTTTTAAAATGAATTAATAAGTTATTTTCCAATTAAATTAAATTATTTTTAAATTAAATTAAATTATTTTCAAATTAAATTAAATTATTTTCAAATTAAATTAAATTATTTTTAAGGCAAATTAAACTATTTTCAAATTAAATTAAATTATTTTTTAATTAAATTAAATTATTTTTAATTAAAATTAAAATATTTTCAAATTAAATTAAATTATTTTCAAATTAAATTAAATTATTTTCAAATAAAATTAAATTATTTTTAAATTAAATTAAATTATTTTTAATTAAAATTAAATTATTTACAAACTGAATTATATTATTTTAAAAGTAAATTAAATTATTTTCAAATTAAAAAAAAATGTTTTCAAATTAAATTAAATTATTTTTAAATTAAATTAAATTATTTTTAGTTAAAATTAAATTTTTTTCAAATTAAAATAAATTATTTTCAAATTAAATTAAAATATTTTCAAATTAAGATTTATTATTTTCATATTTAAATAAATTATTTTCAAATTAAATTAAATTATTTTCAAATTTAATTAAATTATTCTCAAATTAGATTCAATAATTTTCAAAATAAATTAAATTATTTTCAAATATAATTAAATTATTTTTAATTAAAATTAAATTATTTTCAAATTAAATTATTTTTAAATTTAATTAAATTAAATTATTTTCAAACTAGATTAAATTATTTTTAAGTTAAATTAAATTAAATTATTTTTAAAATAAATTAAGTTATTTTTCAATTAAATTAAAATTTTTTCAAATTAAATTAAAATATTTCTTAATTAAACTAATTTTTTTTTAATTAAAATTAAATTATTTTCTAATTAAATTAAATTATTGTTAAAATAAATTAAATTAAATTGGTTCCAAATTAAATTAATTTTTAATTAAATTAAATTTTTTCAAATTAAATTAAGTTATTTTAAAATTAAATAAATTATTTTTAAATTAAATTAAATTATTTTCTAATTAAGTTTAATTATTTTCAAATTTAATTAAATTATTTTCAAATTAAATTAAAATATTTTCAAATTTAATTAAATTATTCTCAAATTAGATTAAATTATTTTCAAATTAAATTAAATTATTTTCAAATTTAATTAAATTAAATTATTTACAGGTTATTTTAATTGATTATTTTCAAATCAAATTAAATTATTTTCAAATTAAATTAAATTATTTTCAAATTAAAAAAAATTATTTTCAAATTAAATTAAATTATTTTTAAGTTAAATTAAATTATTTTCAAATTAAATTAAATTATTGTTAAGTTAATTAAATTAAATTATTTTCAAATTAAATTAAATTATTTCTTAATTAAACTAAACTATTTTTAATTAAAATTAAATTATTTTCAATTTAAATTAAATTATTGTTAAAATAAATTAAATTAAATTGGTTTCAAATTAAAGTAAATTAATTTTTAATTAAATTAATTTTTTTTCAATTTAAATTAACTTATTTTAATATTAAATAAATTATTTACAAATTAAATTAAATTATTTTCAAATTTAATTAAATTAAATTATTTACAAATTATTTTAATAGATTATTTTCAAATCAATTAAAGTATATCAAATTAATTTAAATTATTTTTAAGTTAAATTAAATTAAATTATTTTCAAAATAAATTAAATTATTTTTTAAATAAATTAAATTATTTTCAAAATTAATTAAATTATATTTAAGTTAAATTAAATTAAATTATTCTCAAATTAATTAAAATAATTTTTTAATTAAATAAAATTGTTTTTTATTAAAATTAAATTATTTTTAAATTAAACTAAATTATTTTTAAACTAAATTAAATTATTTTTAATTAAAATTAAATTATTTTCAAATTAAATTATTTTTGAATTTATTTAATTTATTTTCAAATTAAATTAAACTATTTTTAAGTTAAATTAAATTAAATTATTTTTAAAATAAATTAAGTTATTTTCCAATAAAATTAAATTATTTTTAAATTTAATTAAATTAAATTATTTTCAAATTAAATTAAATTATTTTCAAATAAAATTAAATTATTTTTAAACTAAATTAAATTATTTTTAATTAAAATTAAATTATTTGCAAACTGAATTATATTATTTTAAAAGTAAATTAAATTATTTTCAAATTAAAAAAAAATGTTTTCAAATTAAATTAAATTATTTTTAAATTAAATTAAATTATTTTTAGTTAAAATTAAATTTTTTTCAAATTAAAATAAATTATTTTCAAATTAAATTAAAATATTTTCAAATTAAGATTAATTATTTTTAAATTTAATTAAATTATTTTCAAATTAAATTAAATTATTTTCAAATTTAATTAAATTATTCTCAAATTAGATTCAATTATTTTCAAAATAAATTAAATTATTTTCAAATATAATTAAATTATTTTTAATTAAAATTAAATTATTTTCAAATTTAATTAAATTAAATTATTTTCAAATTAGATTAAATTATTTTTAAGTTAAATTGAATTAAATTATTTTCAAATTAAATTAAAATATTTCTTAATTAAACTAAATTATTTTTAATTAAAATTAAATTATTTTCTAATTAAATTAAATTATTGTAACAATAAATTAAATTAAATTTGTTTCAAATCAAATTAAATTATTTTTCAATTAAATTAAATTATTTTTAATTAAAATTAAAATATTTTCAAATTAAATTAAATTATTTTCAAATTAAATTAAATTATTTTCAAATTAAATTAAATTATTTTTAAATTAAATTAAATTATTTTTAATTAAAATTAAATTATTTACAAACTGAATTATATTATTTTAAAAGTAAATTAAATTATTTTCAAATTAAAAAAAAATGTTTTCAAATTAAATTAAATTATTTTTAAGTTAAATTAAATTAAATTATTTTTAGTTAAAATTAAATTTTTTTTTAAATTAAAATAAATTATTTTTAAATTAAATTAAATTATTTTTAAGTTAAATTAAATTGAAATTAATTTCAAATTAAATTAAATTATTTTCAAATTAAAAATTTTTTTTTCAAATTAAATTAAATTATTTTTAAATAAAATTAAATTATTTTTAAATTATTTTCAATTTAAATTACATTATTTTGTAATTAAATTAAATTATTTTTAATTAAAATTAAATTATTTTCAAATTAAATTATATTATTTTCAAATTAAATTAAATTCTTTTCGAATTAAATTAAATTATTTTTAAATTAAATTAAAATATTTTCAATTTAAATTACATTATTTTTTAATAAAATTAAATTATTTTTAATTAAAATTAAATTATTTTCAAATTAAATTAAATTTTTTTTAAATTAAATTATTATTTTCAAATTAAAAAAAAAGTATTTTCAAATTAAATGAAATTATTTTTAAATTAAATTAAATTATTTTTTGTTAAAACTAAATTATTTTCAAATTAAATTAAATTAAATTATTTTTAAGTTAAATTAAAATAAAATTATTTTCAAATTAAATTAAATTATTTTCAAATTAAAAAAAATTATTTTCAAATTAAATTAAATTATTTTTAAGGTAAATTAAATTATTTTCAAATTAAATTAAATTATTGTTAAGTTAATTAAATTAAATTATTTTCAAATTAAATTATATTATTTATTAATTAAACTAAATAATTTTTAATTAAAATTAAACTATTTTCAAATTAAATTAAATTATTGTTAAAATAAATTAAATTAAATTTTATTTCAAATTAAATTAAATTAATTTTTAATTAAATTAAATTTTTTTAAAATTAAATTACTATATTACTTATTTTTAAATTAAATAAATTATTTTCAAATTAAATTAAATTATTTTCAAATTAAGTTTATTAATTATTTTCAAATTTAATTAAACTTTTTTCAAATTAAATTAAATTATTTTAAAAATTAATTAAATTATTCTCAAATTAAATTAAATTTTTTTCAAATTAAATTAAATTATTTTTAATTAAAATTAAATTATTTTAAAATTAAATTATTTTCAAATTAAATTAAATTATTTTTAAGTTAAATTAAATTAAATTATTTTCAAAATAAATTAAGTTATTTTCAAATTAAAAAAAATTATTTTCAAATTAAATTAAATTATTTTTAAGTTAAATTAAATTATTTTTAAATTAAATTATTGTTAAGTTAATTAAATTATTTTCAAATTAAATTATTTTTTTTCTTAATTAAACTAAATTATTTTTAATTAAAATTAAATTATTTTCAAATTAAATTAAATTATTGTTAAAATAAATTAAATTAAATTGGTTTCAAATTAAATTAAATTAATTTTTAATTAAATTAAATTTTTTTCAAATTAAATTAACTTATTTTAAAATTAAATAAATTATTTTCAAATTAAATTAAATTATTTTCAAATTAAGATTAATTATTTTCAAATTTAATTAAATTATTTTTAAATTAAATTAAATTATTTTCAAATTTAATTAAATTATTCTCAAATCAGATTCAATTATTTTCAAAATAAATTAAATTATTTTCAATTTTAATTAAATTATTTTTAATTAAAATTAAATTATTTTCAAATTAAATTATTTTTAAATTTAATTAAATTAAATTATTTTCAAATTAAATTAAATTATTTTTAAGTTAAATTAAATTAAATTATTTTTAAAATAAATTAAGTTATTTTCCAATTAAACTAAATTATTTTTAAATATAATTAAATTAAATTATTTTCAAATTAAATTAAATTATTTTCAAATAAAATAAAATTATTTTTAAATTAAATTAAATTATTTTTAATTAAAATTAAATTATTTACAAACTGAATTATATTATTTTAAAAGTAAATTAAATTATTTTCAAATTAAAAAAAAATGTTTTCAAATTAAAATAAATTATTTTTAAATTAAATTAAATTATTTTTAGTTAAAATTAAATTTTTTTCAAATTAAAATAAATTATTGTCAAATTAAATTAAATTATTTTCAAATTAGATTCTATTATTTTCAAAATAAATTAAATTATTTTCAAATATAATTAAATTATTTTTAATTAAAATTAAATTATTTTCAAATTAAATTATTTTTAAATTAGATTAAATTATTTTTAAGTTAAATTAAATTAAATTATTTTTAAAATAAATTAAGTTATTTTCCAATTAAATTAAATTATTCTCAAATTAAATTAAATTATTTGTTAATTAAACTAAATTATTTTTAATTAAAATTAAATTATTTTCTAATTAAATTAAATTATTGTTACAATAAATTAAATTAAATTTGTTTCAAATTAAATTAAATTGCTTTTCAATTAAATTAAATTATTTTTAATTAAAATTAAAATATTTTCAAATTAAATTAAATTATTTTCAAATTAAATTAAATTATTTTCAAATTAAATTAAATTATTTTTAAATTAAATTAATTTATTTTTAATTAAAATTAAATTATTTACAAACTGAATTATATTATTTTAAAAGTAAATTAAATTATTTTCAAATTAAAAAAAATGTTTTCAAATTAAATTAAATTATTTTTAAATTAAATTAAATTATTTTTAGTTAAAATTAATTTTTTTTTTAAATTAAAATAAATTATTTTCAAATTAAATTAAATTATTTTCAAATTAAGTTTAATAATTATTTTCAAATTTAATTAAATTATTTTCAAATTAAATTAAATTATTTTCAAATTAAAAAAAATTATTTTCAAATTAAATTAAATTATTGTTAAGTTAATTAAATTAAATTATTTTCAAATTAAATTATATTATTTATTAATTAAACTAAATTATTTTTAATTAAAATTAAACTATTTTCAAATTAAATTAAATTATTGTTAAAATAAATTAAATTAAATTTTATTTCAAATTAAATTAAATTAATTTTTAATTAAATTAAATTTTTTTAAAATTAAATTAACTTATTTTTAAATTAAATAAATTATTTTCAAATTAAATTAAATTATTTTTAAATTAAGTTTAATAATTATTTTCAAATTTAATTAAATTATTTTCAAATTAAATTAAATTATTTTCAAATTTAATTAAATTATTCTCAAATTAAATTAAATTTTTTTCAAATTAAATTAAATTATTTTTAATTAAAATTAAATTATTTTAAAATTAAATTATTTTCAAATTAAATTAAATTATTTTTAAGTTAAATTAAATTAAATTATTTTCAAAATAAATTAAGTTATTTTCAAATTAAAAAAAAATATTTTCAAATTAAATTAAATTATTTTTAAGTTAAATTAAATTATTTTTAAATTAAATTAAATTATTGTTAAGTTAATTAAATTATTTTCAAATTAAATTAATTTTTTTCTTAATTAAACTAAATTATTTTTAATTAAAATTAAATTATTTTCAAATTAAATTAAATTATTGTTAAAATAAATTAAATTAAATTGGTTTAAATGTAAATTAAATTAATTTTTAATTAAATTAAATTTTTTTTAAATTAAATTAACTTATTTTAAAATTAAATAAATTATTTTCAAAATAAATTAAATTATTTTCAAATTAAATTAAATTATTTTTTAATTAAATTAAATTATTTTTAATAAAAATTAAAATATTTTCAAATTAAATTAAATTATTTTCAAATTAAATTAAATTATTTTCAAATTAAATTAAATTATTTTTAAATTAAACTAAATTATATTTAATTAAAATTAAATTATTTACAAACTGAATTATATTATTTTAAAAGTAAATTAAATTATGTTCAAATTAAAAAAAATGTTTTCAATTTAAATTAAATTATTTTTAAATTAAATTATTTTTAGTTAAAATTAAATTATTTTTTAATTAAATCAAATTATTTTCAAAATAAACTAAGTTATTTTCCAATTAAATCAAAATATTTTTAAATTTAATTAAATTAGATTATTTTCAAATTATATTAAATTATTTTTAAGTTACATTTAATTATTTTCAAATTAAATTATATTATTTTCAAATTAAATTAAATTTTTTTCGAATTAAATTAAATTATTTTTAAATTAAATTAAATTATTTTCAATTTAAATTACATTATTTTTTAATTAAATTAAATTATTTTTAATTATATTTAAATAATTTTAAAATTAAATTAAAAAATTTTCAAATTAAATTAAATTATTTTCAAATTAAAAAAAAGTATTTTCAAATTAAATGAAATTATTTTTAAATTAAATTAAATTATTTTTATTTAATATTAAATTATTATTAAAAATTATTAAATTATTTTCAAATTTAATTAAATTATTCTCAAATAAGATTAAATTATTTTCAAATTAAATTAAATTATTATCAAATTTAATTAAATTAAATTATTTACAAATTATTTTAATTGTTTATTTTCAAATCAAATTAAATTATTTTCAAATTAATTTAAATTATTTTCAAGTTAAATTAAATTAAATTATTCTCAAATTAAATTAAATTATTTTTAAGGTAAATTAAATTATTTTCAAATTAAATTAAATTATTGTTAAGTTAATTAAATTAAATTATTTTCAAATTAAATTAAATTATTTAATATAAAAATTAAATTATTTTCAAATTAAATTAAATTATTGTAAAAATAAATTAAATTAAATTGGTTTCAAATTAAGTTAAATTATTTTCAAATTAAATTAAATTATTTTCGAATTAAATTAAATTATTTTTAAATTAAATTAAATTATTTTCAATTTAAATTACATTATTTTTTAATTAAATTAAATTATTATTCATTAAAATTAAATTATTGTCAAATTAAATTAAATTAGTTTCAAATTAAAAAAAAGTATTTTCAAATTAAATGAAATTATTTTTAAATTAAATTAAATTATTTTTAGTTAAAATTAAATTATTATTAAAAATTATTAAATTATTTTCAAATTTAATTAAATTATTCTCAAATAAGATTAAATTATTTTCAAATTAAATTAAATTATTTTCAAATTTAATTAAATTAAATTATTTACAAATTATTTTAATTGATTATTTTCAAATCAAATTAAATTATTTTCAAATTAATTTAAATTATTCTCAAGTTAAATTAAATTAAATTATTTTAAAAATAAATTAAATTATTTTCAAATTAAGTTTAATAATTATTTTCAAATTTAATTAAATTATTTTCAAATTGAATTAAATTATTTTCAAATTTAATTAAATTATTCTCAAATTAAATTAAATTTTTTTCAAATTAAATTAAATTATTTTTAATTAAAATTAAATTATTTTAAAATTAAATTATTTTCAAATTAAATTAAATTATTTTTAAGTTAAATTAAATTAAATTATTTTCAAAATAAATTAAGTTATTTTCAAATTAAAAAAAATTATTTTCAAATTAAATTAAATTATTTTTAAGTTAAATTAAATTATTTTTAAATTAAATTAAATTATTGTTAAGTTAATTAAAGTATTTTCAAATTAAATTAAATTTTTTCTTAATTAAACTAAATTATTTTTAATTAAAATTAAATTATTTTCAAATTAAATTAAATTATTGTTAAAATAAATTAAATTAAATTGGTTTCAAATTAAATTAAATTAATTTTTAATTGAATTAAATTTTTTTAAAATTAAATTAACTTATTTTAAAATTAAATAAATTATTTTCAAAATAAATTAAATTATTTTCAAATTAAATTAAATTATTTTTTAATTAAATTAAATTATTTTTAATTAAAATTAAAATATTTTCAAATTGAATTAAATTATTTTCAAATTAAATTAAATTATTTTCAAATTAAATTAAATTATTTTTAAATTAAACTAAATTATATTTAATTAAAATTAAATTATTTACAAACTGAATTATATTATTTTAAAAGTAAATTAAATTATTTTCAAATTAAAAAAAATGTTTTAAATTTTAATTAAATTATTTTTAAATTAAATTAAATTATTTTTAGTTAAAATTAAATTATTTTTTAATTAAATCAAATTATTTTCAAAATAAACTAAGTTATTTTCCAATTAAATCAAAATATTTTTAAATTTAATTAAATTAGATTATTTTCAAATTATATTAAATTATTTTTTAGTTACATTTAATTATTTTCAAATTAAATTATATTATTTTCAAATTAAATTAAATTTTTTTCGAATTAAATTAAATTATTTTTAAATTAAATTAAATTATTTTCAATTTAAATTACATTATTTTTTAATTAAATTAAATTATTTTTAATTATAATTAAATTATTTTAAAATTAAATTAAAAAATTTTCAAATTAAATTAAATTGTTTTCAAATTAAAAAAAAGTATTTTCAAATTAAATGAAATTATTTTTAAATTAAATTAAATTATTTTTATTTAATATTAAATTATTATTAAAAATTATTAAATTATTTTCAAATTTAATTAAATTATTCTCAAATAAGATTAAATTATTTTCAAATTAAATTAAATTATTTTCAAATTTAATTAAATTAAATTATTTACAAATTATTTTAATTGTTTATTTTCAAATCAAATTAAATTATTTTCAAATTAATTTAAATTATTTTCAAGTTAAATTAAATTAAATTATTCTCAAATTAAATTAAATTATTTTCAAATTAAATTAAATTATTGTTAAGTTAATTAAATTAAATTATTTTCAAATTAAATTAAATTATTTCTTAAATAAATTAAATTATTTAATATAAAAATTAAATTATTTTCAAATTAAATTAAATTATTGTTAAAATAAATTAAATTAAATTGGTTTCAAATTAAGTTAAATTATTTTCAAATTAAATTAAATTATTTTCGAATTAAATTAAATTATTTTTAAATTAAATTAAATTATTTTCAATTTAAATTACATTATTTTTTAATTAAATTAAATTATTATTCATTAAAATTAAATTATTTTCAAATTAAATTAAATTATTTTCAAATTAAAAAAAAGTATTTTCAAATTAAATGAAATTATTTTTAAATTAAATTAAATTATTTTTAGTTAAAATTAAATTATTATTAAAAATTATTAAATTATTTTCAAATTTAATTAAATTATTCTCAAATAAGATTAAATTATTTTCAAATTAAATTAAATTATTTTCAATTTTAATTAAATTAAATTATTTACAAATTATTTTAATTGATTATTTTCAAATCAAATTAAATTATTTTCAAATTAATTTAAATTATTTTCAAGTTAAATTAAATTAAATTATTTTAAAAATAAATTAAATTATTTTTTAAATAAATTAAATTATTTTCAAAATTAATTAAATTATATTTAATTAAAATTAAATTAAATTATTCTCAAATTAAATTAAATTATTTTTAAGTTAAATTAAAATGAAATTATTTTCAAATTAAATTAAATTATTTTCCAATTAAAAAAAATTATTTTCAAATTAAATTAAATTATTTTTAAATTAAATTAAATTATTTTCAAATTAAATTAAATTATTGTTAAGTTAATTAGATTAAATTATTTTCAAATTAAATTAAATTATTTCTTAATTAAACTAAATTAATTTTTAATTAAATTAAATTTTTTTCAAATTAAATTAAGTTATTTTAAAATTAAATAAATTATTTTCAAATTAAATTAAATTATTTTCAAATTTAATTAAATTATTCTTAAATTAGATTAAATTATTTTCAAATTAAATTAAATTATTTTCAAATTAAATTAAATTATTTACAAATTATTTTAATTGATTATTTTCAAATCAATATAAATTATTTTTAAATTAAATTAAATTATTTTCAAATTAAAAAAATTATTTTCAAATTAAATTAAATTATTTTTAAGATAAATTAAATTATTTTCAAATAAAATTAAATTATTGTTAAGTTAATTAAATTAAATTATTTTCAAATTAAATTAAATTATTTCTTAATTAAACTAAATTATTTTTAATTAAAACTAAATTATTTTCAAATTAAATTAAATTATTTATAAAATAAATTAAATTAAATTGGTTTCAAATTAAAGTAAATTAATTTTTAATTAAATTAAATTTTTTTCAATTAAAATTAACTTATTTTAAAATTAAATAAATTATTTTCAATTTAAATTAAATTATTTTCAAATTAAGTTTAATTATTTTCAAATTTAATTAAATTATCTTCAAATTAAATTAAATTATTTTCAAATTTAATTCAATTAATCTCAAATAAGATTAAATTATTTTCAATTTAAATTTATTTTTTTTCAAATTTAATTAAATTAAATTTTTTACAAATTAATTTAACTGATTATTTTCAAATCAAATTAAATTATTTTCAAATTAATTTAAATTATTTTTAAGTTAAATTAAATTAAATTATTTCCAAAATAAATTAAATTTTTTTTAAATAAATTAAATTATTTTTAAGTTAAATTAAATTAAATTATTTTCAAATTAAATTAAATTATTTTGAAATTAAATTATTTCTAATTAAAATTGAATTATTTTTAAATTTAATTAAAATTAAATTATTTTCAAATTAAATTATTTTCCAATTAAATTAAATTAATTTTAAATTTAATTAAATTAAATTATTTTCAAATTAAATTAAATTATTTTCAAATAAAATTAAATTATTTTTAAGTTAAATTAAACTATTTTCAAATTAAATTAAATTTTTTTTTAATTAAATTAAATTATTTTTAAATAAAATTAAAATATTTTCAAATTAAATTAAATTATTTTCAAATTAAATTAAATTATTTTTAAATTGAATTAAATTATTTTTAATTAAAATTAAATTATTTACAAACTTAATTATATTATTTTAAAAGTAAATTAAAATATTTTCAAATTAAAAAAAAATGTTTTCAAATTAAATTAAATTATTTTTAAATTAAATTAAACTATTTTTAGTCAAAATTAAATTATTTTCAAATTAAAATAAATTATTTTCAAATTAAATT
The DNA here is from genome assembly GCA_944588485.1 of Phosphuga atrata. NCBI lineage: Eukaryota > Metazoa > Arthropoda > Insecta > Coleoptera > Silphidae > Phosphuga > Phosphuga atrata. Next base: position 23,633,349 of record OX155896.1, on the reverse strand, counting down.
AAATTATTTTTAAGTTAAATTAAAATGAAATTATTTTCAAATTAAGATAAATTATTTTAAATAAATTTTTTTTTTTAAATTAAATTAAATTATTTTTAAATTAAATTAAATTATTTTCAAATTAAATTAAATTATTGTTAAATTAAATTAAATTAAATTGGTTTCAAATTAAATTAAATTGGTTTCAAATTAAATTAAATTAATTTTTAATTATATTAAATTTTTTTCAAATTAAATTAACTTATTTTAAAATTCAATAAATTATTTTCAAATTAAATTAAATTATTTTCAAATTAAGTTTAATTATTTTCAAAAATTTTTGTTATTTAAATTAATCTATTTTCAAAATAAATTAAATTATTTTTTAATTAAATTAAATTATTTTTAATTCAAATTAAATTATTTTCAAACTAAATTAAATTATTTTCAAATTAAATTAAATTATTTTTAAATTAAATTAAATTATTTTTAATTAAAATTAAATTATTTACAAACTGAATTATATTATTTTAAAAGTAAATTAAATTATTTTCAAATTAAAAAAAATGTTTTCAAATTAAATTAAATTATTTTTAAATTAAATTAAATTATTTTTAGTTAAAATTGAATTATTTTCAAATTAAATTAAATTATTTTCAAATTAAATTAAATTATTTTCAAATTATATTAAATTATTTTTAAATTAAATTTAATTATTTTCAAATTAAATTAAATTATTTTTTAATTAAATTAAATTATTTTTAATTAAAATTAAATTATTTTCAAATTAAATTAAAAAAATTTCAAATTAAATTAAATTATTTTGAAATTAAAAAAAAGTATTTTCAAATTAAATGAAATTATTTTTAAATTAAATTAAATTATTTTTTAGTTAAAATTAAATTATTTTCAAATTAAATTAAATTAAATTATTTTTAAGTTAAATTAAAATGAAATTATTTTCAAATTAAATTAAAATATTTTCAAATTAAAACAAATTATTTTCAAATTAAATTAAATTATTTTTAAATTAAATTAAATTATGTATAGTTAAAATTAAATTATTTTCAAATTAAAATAAATTATTTTCAAATTAAATTAAATTATTTTTAAATTAAATTAAATTATTTTTAGTTAAAATTAAATTATTTTCAAATTAAATTAAATTATTTTCAAATTAAATTAAATTATTTTCAAATTATATTAAATTATTTTTAAATTAAATTTAATTATTTTCAAATTAAATTATATTATTTTCAAATTAAATTAAATTATTTTTTAATTAAATTAAAATATTTTTATTTAAAATTAAATTATTTTCAAATTAAATTAAATTATTTTTAAATTAAATTAAATTATTTTTAATTAAAATTAAATTATTTACAAACTGAATTATATTATTTTAAAAGTAAATTAAATTATTTTCAAATTAAAAAAAATGTTTTCAAATTAAATTAAATTATTTTTAAATTAAATTAAATTATTTTTAGTTAAAATTGAATTATTTTCAAATTAAATTAAATTATTTTCAAATTAAATTAAATTATTTTCAAATTATATTAAATTATTTTTAAATTAAATTTAATTATTTTCAAATTAAATTATATTATTTTCAAATTAAATTAAATTATTTTTTAATTAAATTAAATTATTTTTAATTAAAATTAAATTATTTTCAAATTAAATTAAAAAAATTTCAAATTAAATTAAATTATTTTGAAATTAAAAAAAAGTATTTTCAAATTAAATGAAATTTTTTTTAAAGAAAATTAAATTATTATTTAGTTAAAATTAAATTAAATTAAATTTTTTTTAAGTTAAATTAAAATGAAATTATTTTCAAATTAAATTAAAATATTTTCAAATTAAAACAAATTATTTTCAAATTAAATTAAATCATTTTTAAATTAAATTAAATTATTTTTAATTAAAATTAAATTATTTACAAACTGAATTATATTATTTTAAAAGTAAATTAAATTATTTTCAAATTAAAAAAAAATGCTTTCAAATTAAATTAAATTATTTTTAAATTAAATTAAATTATGTTCAAATTAAATTAAATTATTTTTAAATTAAATTAAATTATTTTTAGTTAAAATTAAATTATTTTCAAATTAAATTAAATTATTTTCAAATTAAATTAAATTATTTTCAAATTATATTAAATTATTTTTAAATTAAATTTAATTATTTTCAAATTAAATTATATTATTTACAAATTAAATTAAATTATTTTTTAATTAAATTAAAATATTTTTATTTAAAATTAAATTATTTTCAAATTAAATTAAATTATTTTTAAATTAAATTAAATTATTTTTAATTAAAATTAAATTATTTACAAACTGAATTATATTATTTTAAAAGTAAATTAAATTATTTTCAAATTAAAAAAAATGTTTTCAAATTAAATTAAATTATTTTTAAATTAAATTAAATTATTTTTAGTTAAAATTGAATTATTTTCAAATTAAATTAAATTATTTTCAAATTAAATTAAATTATTTTCAAATTATATTAAATTATTTTTAAATTAAATTTAATTATTTTCAAATTAAATTATATTATTTTCAAATTAAATTAAATTATTTTTTAATTAAATTAAATTATTTTTAATTAAAATTAAATTATTTTCAAATTAAATTAAAAAAATTTCAAATTAGATTTAATTATTTTGAAATTAAAAAAAAGTATTTTCAAATTAAATGAAATTATTTTTAAATTAAATTAAATTATTTTTAGTTAAAATTAAATTATTTTCAAATTAAATTAAATTAAATTATTTTTAAGTTAAATTAAAATGAAATTATTTTCAAATTAAATTAAAATATTTTCAAATTAAAACAAATTATTTTAAAATTAAATTAAATTATTTTTAAATTAAATTAAATTATTTTTAATTAAAATTAAATTATTTACAAACTGAATTATATTATTTTAAAAGTAAATTAAATTATTTTCAAATTAAAAAAAAATGCTTTCAAATTAAATTAAATTATTTTTAAATTAAATTAAATTATGTTTAGTTAAAATTAAATTATTTTCAAATTAAAATAAATTATTTTCAAATTAAATTAAATTATTTTTAAATTAAATTAAATTATTTTTAGTTAAAATTAAATTATTTTCAAATTAAATTAAATTATTTTCAAATTAAATTAAATTATTTTCAAATTATATTAAATTATTTTTAAATTAAATTTAATTATTTTCAAATTAAATTATATTATTTTCAAATTAAATTAAATTATTTTTTAATTAAATTAAAATATTTTTATTTAAAATTAAATTATTTCAAATTAAATTAAATTATTTTCAAATTAAATTAAATTATTTTCAAATTATATTAAATTATTTTCAAATTAAATTTAATTATTTTCAAATTAAATTATATTATTTTCAAATTAAATTAAATTATTTTTTAATTAAATTAAAATATTTTTATTTAAAATTAAATTATTTTCAAATTAAATTAAAAAAATTTCAAATTAAATTAAATTATTTTGAAATTAAAAAAAAAGTATTTTCAAATTAAATAAAATTATTTTTAAATTAAATTAAATTATTTTTTAGTTAAAATTAAATTATTTTCAAATTAAATTAAATTAAATTATTTTTAAGTTAAATTAAAATGAAATTATTTTCAAATTAAGATAGATTATTTTAAATTAATTTTTTTTTTTCAAATTAAATTAAATTATTTTTAAATTAAATTAAATTATTTTCAAATTAAATTAAATTATTGTTAAATTAAATTAAGTTAAATTGGTTTCAAATTAAATTAAATTGGTTTCAAATTAAATTAAATTAATTTTTAATTAAATTAAATTATTTTCAAATTAAATTAAATTATTTTCAAATTAAGTTTAATTATTTTCAAATTTTTTTTTTAATTTAAATTAAACTATTTTCAAATTAAATTAAATTATTTTTTAATTAAATTAAATTATTTTTAATTAAAATTAAATTATTTTCAAATTAAATTAAATTATTTTCAAATTCAATTATTTTCAAATAAAATTAAATTATTTTTAAATTAAATTAAATTATTTTTGTTTAAAATTAAATTATTTACAAACTGAATTATATTATTTTAAAAGTAAATTAAATTATTTTCAAATTAAAAAAAAATGTTTTCAAATTAAATTAAATTATTTTTAAATTAAATTAAATTATTTTTAGTTAAAATTAAATTATTTTCAAATTAAAATAAATTATTTTCAAATTAAATAAAATTATTTTTAAATAAAATTAAATTATTTTTAGTTAAAATTAAATTATTTTCAAATTAAATTAAATTATTTTCAAATTAAATTAAATTATTTTCAAATTATATTAAATTATTTTTAAATTAAGTTTAATTATTTTCAAATTAAATTATATTATTTTCAAATTAAATTAAATTATTTTTTAATTAAATTAAAATATTTTTATTTAAAATTAAATTATTTTCAAATTAAATTAAAAAAATTTCAAATTAAATTAAATTATTTTGAAATTAAAAAAAAAGTATTTTCAAATTAAATAAAATTATTTTTAAATAAAATTAAATTATTTTTAGTTAAAATTAAATTATTTTCAAATTAAATTAAATTATTTTCAAATTAAATTAAATTATTTTCAAATTATATTAAATTATTTTTAAATTAAATTTAATTATTTTCAAATTAAATTATATTATTTTCAAATTAAATTAAATTATTTTTTAATTAAATTAAAATATTTTTATTTAAAATTAAATTATTTTCAAATTAAATTAAATTATTTTCAAATTAAATTAAATTATTTTCAAATTATATTAAATTATTTTTAAATTAAATTTAATTATTTTCAAATTAAATTATATTATTTTCAAATTAAATTAAATTATTTTTTAATTAAATTAAATTATTTTTAATTAAAATTAAATTATTTTCAAATTAAATTAAAAAAATTTCAAATTAAATTAAATTATTTTGAAATTAAAAAAAAGTATTTTCAAATTAAATGAAATTTTTTTTAAAGAAAATTAAATTATTATTTAGTTAAAATTAAATTAAATTAAATTTTTTTTAAGTTAAATTAAAATGAAATTATTTTCAAATTAAATTAAAATATTTTCAAATTAGAACAAATTATTTTCAAATTAAATTAAATCATTTTTAAATTAAATTAAATTATTTTTAATTTAAATTAAATTATTTACAAACTGAATTATATTATTTTAAAAGTAAATTAAATTATTTTCAAATTAAAAAAAAATGCTTTCAAATTAAATTAAATTATTTTTAAATTAAATTAAATTATGTTCAAATTAAATTAAATTATTTTTAAATTAAATTAAATTATTTTTAGTTAAAATTAAATTATTTTCAAATTAAATTAAATTATTTTCAAATTAAATTAAATTATTTTCAAATTATATTAAATTATTTTTAAATTAAATTTAATTATTTTCAAATTAAATTATATTATTTACAAATTAAATTAAATTATTTTTTAATTAAATTAAAATATTTTTATTTAAAATTAAATTATTTTCAAATTAAATTAAATTATTTTTAAATTAAATTAAATTATTTTTAATTAAAATTAAATTATTTACAAACTGAATTATATTATTTTAAAAGTAAATTAAATTATTTTCAAATTAAAAAAAATGTTTTCAAATTAAATTAAATTATTTTTAAATTAAATTAAATTATTTTTAGTTAAAATTGAATTATTTTCAAATTAAATTAAATTATTTTCAAATTAAATTAAATTATTTTCAAATTATATTAAATTATTTTTAAATTAAATTTAATTATTTTCAAATTAAATTATATTATTTTCAAATTAAATTAAATTATTTTTTAATTAAATTAAATTATTTTTAATTAAAATTAAATTATTTTCAAATTAAATTAAAAAAATTTCAAATTAGATTTAATTATTTTGAAATTAAAAAAAAGTATTTTCAAATTAAATGAAATTATTTTTAAATTAAATTAAATTATTTTTAGGTAAAATTAAATTATTTTCAAATTAAATTAAATTAAATTATTTTTAAGTTAAATTAAAATGAAATTATTTTCAAATTAAATTAAAATATTTTCAAATTAAAACAAATTATTTTAAAATTAAATTAAATTATTTTTAAATTAAATTAAATTATTTTTAATTAAAATTAAATTATTTACAAACTGAATTATATTATTTTAAAAGTAAATTAAATTATTTTCAAATTAAAAAAAAATGCTTTCAAATTAAATTAAATTATTTTTAAATTAAATTAAATTATGTTTAGTTAAAATTAAATTATTTTCAAATTAAAATAAATTATTTTCAAATTAAATTAAATTATTTTTAAATTAAATTAAATTATTTTTAGTTAAAATTAAATTATTTTCAAATAAAATTAAATTATTTTCAAATTAAATTAAATTATTTTCAAATTATATTAAATTATTTTTAAATTAAATTTAATTATTTTCAAATTAAATTATATTATTTTCAAATTAAATTAAATTATTTTTTAATTAAATTAAAATATTTTTATTTAAAATTAAATTATTTTCAAATTAAATTAAATTATTTTCAAATTATATTAAATTATTTTCAAATTAAATTTAATTATTTTCAAATTAAATTATATTATTTTCAAATTAAATTAAATTATTTTTTAATTAAATTAAAATATTTTTATTTAAAATTAAATTATTTTCAAATTAAATTAAAAAAATTTCAAATTAAATTAAATTATTTTGAAATTAAAAAAAAAGTATTTTCAAATTAAATAAAATTATTTTTAAATTAAATTAAATTATTTTTTAGTTAAAATTAAATTATTTTCAAATTAAATTAAATTAAATTATTTTTAAGTTAAATTAAAATGAAATTATTTTCAAATTAAGATAGATTATTTTAAATTAAATTTTTTTTTTCAAATTAAATTAAATTATTTTTAAATTAAATTAAATTATTTTCAAATTAAATTAAATTATTGTTAAATTAAATTAAGTTAAATTGGTTTCAAATTAAATTAAATTGGTTTCAAATTAAATTAAATTAATTTTTAATTAAATTAAATTATTTTCAAATTAAATTAAATTATTTTCAAATTAAGTTTAATTATTTTCAAATTTTTTTTTTAATTTAAATTAAACTATTTTCAAATTAAATTAAATTATTTTTAAATTAAATTAAATTATTTTTTAGTTGAAATTAAATTATTTTCAAATTAAATTAAATTATTTTCAAATTCAATTATTTTCAAATTAAATTAAATTATTTTTAAATTAAATTAAATTATTTTTGTTTAAAATTAAATTATTTACAAACTGAATTATATTATTTTAAAAGTAAATTAAATTATTTTCAAATTAAAAAAAAATGTTTTCAAATTAAATTAAATTATTTTTAAATTAAATTAAATTATTTTTAGTTAAAATTAAATTATTTTCAAATTAAAATAAATTATTTTCAAATTAAATAAAATTATTTTTAAATAAAATTAAATTATTTTTAGTTAAAATTAAATTATTTTCAAATTAAATTAAATTATTTTCAAATTAAATTAAATTATTTTCAAATTATATTAAATTATTTTTAAATTAAGTTTAATTATTTTCAAATTAAATTATATTATTTTCAAATTAAATTAAATTATTTTTTAATTAAATTAAATTATTTTTAATTAAAATTAAATTATTTTTAAATTAAATTAAAAAAATTTCAAATTAAATTAAATTATTTTCAAATTAAAAAAAAAGTATTTTCAAATTAAATAAAATTATTTTTAAATTAAATTAAATTATTTTTTAGTTGAAATTAAATTATTTTCAAATTAAATTAAATTAAATTATTTTTAAGTTAAATTAAAATGAAATTATTTTCAAATTAAGATAAATTATTTTAAATTAATTTTTTTTTTTCAAATTAAATTAAATTATTTTTAAATTAAATTAAATTATTTTCAAATTAAATTAAATTATTTTTTAATTAAAATAAATTATTTTTGATTAAAATTAAATTATTTACAAACTAAATTATATTATTTTAAAAGTAAATTTAATTATTTTCAAATTAAAAAAAAATGTTTTCAAATTAAATTAAATTATTTTTAAATTAAAATAAATTATTTTTAGTTAAAATTAAATTATTTTCAAATTAAAATTAATTATTTTCAAATTAAATAAAATTATTTTTAAATAAAATTAAATTATTTTTAGTTAAAATTAAATTATTTTCAAATTAAATTAAATTATTTTCAAATTAAATTAAATTATTTTCAAATTATATTAAATTATTTTTAAATTAAATTTAATTATTTTCAAATTAAATTATATTATTTTCAAATTAAATTAAATTATTTTTTAATTAAATTAAATTATTTTTAATTAAAATTAAATTATTTTCAAATTAAATTAAAAAAATTTCAAATTAAATTAAATTATTTTGAAATTAAAAAAAAAGTATTTTCAAATTAAATAAAATTATTTTTAAATTAAATTAAATTATTTTTTAGTTAAAATTAAATTATTTTCAAAACAAATTAAATTATTTTTAAGTTAAATTAAAATGAAATTATTTTCAAATTAAATTAAAATATTTTCAAATTAAAAAAAATTATTTTCAAATTAAATTAAATTATTTTTAGTTAAAATTAAATTATTTTCTAATTAAACTAAATTATTTTCAAATTAAATTAAATTATTTTCAAATTATATTAAATTATTTTTAAATTAAATTTAATTATTTTCAAATTAAAATATATTATTTTCAAATTAAATTAAATTATATTTTAATTAAATTAAATTATTTTTAATTAAAATTAAATTATTTTCAAATTAAATTAAAAAAACTTCAAATTAAATTAAATTATTTTGAAATTAAAAAAAAAGTTTTTTCAAATTAAATTATTTTTAAATTAAATTAAATTATTTTTTAGTTAAAATTAAATTATTTTCAAATTAAATTAAATTAAATTATTTTTATGTTAAATTAAAATGAAATTATTTTCAAATTAAATTAAAATATTTTCAAATTAAAAAAAATTATTTTCAAATTAAATTAAATTATTTTTAGTTGAAATGAAATTATTTTCAAATTAAATTAAATTATTTTCAAATTAAATTAAATTATTTTCAAATTATATTAAATTATTTTTAAATTAAATTTAATTATTTTCAAATTAAATTATATTATTTTCAAATTAAATTAAATTATTTTTTAATTAAATTAAAATATTTTTAATTAAAATTAAAATATTTTTAAATTAGATTAAAAAAAATACAAATTAAATTAAATTATTTTGAAATTAAAAAAAAAGTATTTTTAAATTAAATGAAATTTTTTTTAAACTAAATAAAATTATTTTTTAGTTAAAATTAAATTATTTTTAAATTAAATTAAATTAGTTTTAAGTTAAATTAAAATGAAATTATTTTCAAATTAAATTAAAATATTTTCAAATTAAAAAAAAATATTTTCAAATTAAATTAAATTATTTTTAAGTTAAATAAAATTATTTTCAAATTAAATTAAATTACTTTTAAGTTAATTAAAATAAATTATTTTAAAATTAAATTAATTTATTTCTTGATTGAGCTAAATTATTTTTAATTAAAATTAAATTATTTTCAAATTAAATTAAATTATTGTTAAAATAAATTAAATTAAATTGGTTTCAAATAAAATTAAATTAATTTTTAATTGAATTAAATTTTTTTTCAAATTAAATTAACTTATTTTAAAATTAAATAAATTATTTTCAAATTAAATTAAATTATTTTCAAATTAAGTTTAATTATTTTCAAATTTAATTAAATTATTTTCAAATTAAATTAAATTATTTTCAATTTAAATTAAATTATTTTTAAATTAAATTAAATTATTTTTAATTAAAATTAAATTATTTACAAACTGAATTATATTATTTTAAAAGTAAATTAAATTATTTTCAAATTAAAAAAAAATGTTTTCAACTTAAATTAAATTATTTTTAAATTAAATTAAATTATTTTTAGTTAAAATTAATATATTTTCAAATTAAAATAAATTATTTTCAAATTAAATTAAATTATTTTTAAGTTAAATTAAAATGAAATTATTTTCAAATTAAGATAAATTATTTTCAAATTAAAATTTTTTTTTTCAAATTAAATTAAATTATTTTTATATTAAATTAAATTATTTTCAAATTAAATTAAATTATTGTTAAAATAAATTAAATTAAATTGGTTTCAAATTAAATTAAATTGGTATCAAATTAAATTAAATTAATTTTTAATTAAATTAAATTTTTTTCAAATTAAATTAACTTATTTTAAAATTATATAAATTATTTTCAAATTAAATTAAATTATTTTCAAATTAAGTTTAATTATTTTCAAATTTAATTAAATTATTTTCAAATTAAATTAAATTATTTTCAAATTTAATTAAATTATTCTCAAATCAAATTAAATTATTTTCAAATTAAATTAAGATATTTTAAAAGTAAATTAAATTATTTTCAAATTAAAAAACATGTTTTCAAATTAAATTTAATTATTTTTAAATTAAATTTAATTATTTTTAATTAAAATTAAATTATTTAAATTAAATTATTTTGAAAATAAATTAAGTTATTTTCCAATTAAATCAAAATATTTTGAATTAATAAAAAAATAAATTAATATTAATAATTAAAAATTAATTTAATTTATTTTAACAATAGTTTAATTTAATTTGAAAATAATTTAATTTTAATTAAAAATAATTTAGTTTAATTGAGAAATAATTTAATTTGATTTGAAAATAATTTATTTAATTTTAAAATAAGTTAATTTAATTTGAAAAAAAAATTAATTCAATTAAAAATTAATTTAATTTTATTTGAAACCAATTTAATTTAATTTATTTTAACAATAATTTAATTTAATTTGAAAATAATTTAATTTTAATTAAAAATAATTTAGCTCAATCAAGAAATAAATTAATTTAATTTTAAAATAATTTATTTTAATTAACTTAAAAGTAATTTAATTTAATTTAAAAATAATTTTATTTAACTTAAAAATAATTTAATTTAATTTGAAAATATTTTTTTTTAATTTGAAAATATTTTAATTTAATTTGAAAATAATTTCATTTTAATTTAACTTAAAACTAATTTAATTTAATTTAAAAATAATTTAATTTTAACTAAAAAATAATTTAATTTAGTTTAAAAAAAATTTCATTTAATTTAAAAATACTTTTTTTTTAATTTCAAAATAATTTAATTTAATTTGAATTTTTTTTAATTTAATTTGATAATAATTTAATTTTAATTAAAAATAATTTAATTTAATTAAAAAATAATGTGATTTAAATTGAAAATAATTTAATTTAATTTATAGATAATTTAATTTATTTCGAAAATAATTTAATTTAATTTGAAAATAATATAATTTAATTTGAAAATAATTTAATTTTAATTAAAATTAATTTAATTTAATTTAAAAATAATTTAATATAATTTGAAAATAATCTAATTTAATTAAATTTAAAAATATTTTGATTTAATTGGAAAATAACTTAATTTATTTTAAAAATAATTTAATTTAAATAAAAAATAATTTGATTTATTTTGAAAATAATTTAATTTAATTTAACTTAAAAATAATTTAATTTAATTTGAAAATAATTTAATTTAATTAAATTCAAAAATAATTAAATTTTAAAATAATTTAATTTTAATTAAAAACAATTTAATTAAGTTTAAAAAAAATTTATTTCATTTGAAAATAATTTAATTTTAATTAAAAAAAATTTAATTTATTTAAAAAATTATTTAATTTAATTTGAAAATAATTTATTTAATTAACTTAACAATAATTTATTTTAATTTGAAAATAATTTAATTTAATTTAACTTAAAAATAATTTAATTTAATTTGAAAATAATTTAATTTTAACTAAAAATAATTTTATTTAATTTAAAAATAATTTCATTTAATTTGAAAATATTTTTTTTTTAATTTGAAAATAATTTAATTTAATTTGAAATTTTTTTAATTTAATTTGAAAATAATTTAATTTTAATTAAAAATAAGTTAATTCAATTAAAAAATAATATAATTTAAATTTGAAAATAATTTAATTTAAAAATAATTTAATTCAATTCGAAAATAATTTAATTTAATTTGAAAGTAATATAATTTAATTTGAAAATAATTTAATTTTAATTAAAAATAATTTAATTTAATTTAAAAATAATTTAATATAATTTGAAAATAATCTAATTTAATTAAATTTCAAAATATTTTGATTTAATTGGAAAATAATTTAATTTATTTTGAAAATAATTTTATTTAATTTGAAAATAATTTAATTTAATTTAACTTAAAAATAATTTAATTTAATTTGAAAATAATTTAATTTAATTAAATTTAGTAATAATTTAATATAATTTGAAAAAAATTATACTTAATTTGAAAATAATTTAATTTAATTTGAAAATAATTTATTTAATTTTAAAATAAGTTAATTTAATTTGAAAAAAATTTAATTTAATAAAAAATTAATTTAATTTAATTTAAAACCAATTTAATTTAATTTGTTTTAACAATATTTTAATTTAATTTGAAAATAATTTAATTTTAATTAAAAATAATTTAGTTTAATTAAGAAATAATTTAATTTAATTTGAAAATAATTTAATTTAATTAACTTAACAAAAATTTAATTTAATTTGAAAATAATTTAATTTAACTTAAAAATATTTTAATTTAATTTGAAAATAATTTTTTTTAATTTGAAAATAATTTAATTTAATTTGAAAATAATTTCATTTTAATTTAACTTAAAAATAATTTAATTTAATTTAATTTGAAAATAATTTAATTTAAATTGAAAATAATTTAATTTAATTTAAAAATAATTTATTTAATTTGAAAATAATTTAATTTAATTTAAAAATAATTTAATTTTAATTAAAAATAATTTAATTTAAAAATAATTTAATTTAAAAATATATTAATTTATTTTAACTTAAAAATAATTTAATTTAATTTGAAAATAATTTAATTTAATTAAATTCAAAAATAATTTAATTTTAATTAAAAATAATTTAATTTAGTTTAAAAATAATTTATTTAAATTGAAAATAATTTATTTTTAATTAAAAAAAATTTAATTTATTTAAAAAATTATTTAATTTAATTTGAAAATAATTTATTTAATTAACTTAACAATAATTTATTTTAATTTGAAAATAATTTAATTTAATTTAACTTGAAAATAATTTAATTTAATTTGAAAATAATTTAATTTTAACTAAAATAATTTAATTTAAAAATAATTTCATTTAATTTGAAAATACTTTTTTTTAATTTGAAAATAATTTAATTTAATTTGAATTTTTTTTAATTTAATTTGAAAATAAATTAATTTTAATTAAAAATAATTTAATTTAATTAAAAAATAATGTAATTTAAATTGAAAATAATTTAATTTAATTTAAAAATAATTTAATTTAATTGGAAAATAATTTAATTTAATTTGAAAATAATATAATTTAATTTGAAAATAATTTAATTTTAAATAAAAATATTTAATTTAATTTAAAAATAATTTGATATAATTTGAAAATAATCTAATTTAATTAAATTTAAAAATATTTTGATTTAATTGGAAAATAACTTAATTTATTTTGAAAATATTTTTATTTAATTTAAAAATAATTTAATTTAATTTAACTTAAAAATAATTTAATTTAATTTGAAAATAATTTAATTTAATTTAACATGAAAATAATTTAATTTAATTTGAAAATAATTTAATTTTAACTAAAAATAATTTAATTTAAAAATAATTTCATTTAATTTGAAAATACTTTAATTTGAAAATAATTTAATTTAATTTGAAATTTTTTTAATTTAATTTGAAAATAATTTAATTTTAATTAAAAAATAATGTAATTTAAATTGAAAATAATTTAATTTAATTTAAAAATAATTTGAATTAATTGGAAAATAATTTAATTTAATTTGAAAATAATATAATATAATTTGAAAATATTTTAATTTTAAATAAAACTAATTAATTTAATTTAATTTAAAAATAATTTGATATTTGAAAATAATCTAATTTAATTAAATTTGAAAATATTTTGATTTAATTGGAAAATAACTTAATTTATTTTGAAAATATTTTTATTTAATTTAAAAATAACTTAATTTTTTTAATTTAATTTGAAAATAATTTAATTTTAATTAAAAATAATTTAATTTAATTAAAAAATAATGTGATTTAAATTGGAAATAATGTAATTTAATTTAAAAATAATTTCATTTAATTGGAAAATAATTTAATTTATTTTGAAAATAATATAATTTAATTTGAAAATAATTTAATTTTAAATAAAAATAATTAATTTAATTTAATTTAAAAATAATTAGATATAATTTGAAAATAATCTAATTTAATTAAATTTAAAAATATTTTGATTTAATTGGAAAATAACTTAATTTATTTTGAAAATATTTTTATTTAATTTAAAAATATTTTAATTTAATTTAACTTAAAAATAATTTAATTTAATTTGAAAATAATATAATTTAATTTGAAAATAATTTAATTTTAATTAAAAATAGTTTAATTTAATTTAAAAATAATTTAATCTTATTTGAAAATAATCTAATTTAATTAAATTTAAAAATATTTTGATTTAATTGGAAAATAACTTAATTTATTTTGAAAATAATTTAATTTAATTAAAAAATAATTTTATTTAATTTGAAAATATTTTATTTTAATTTAACTTAAAAATAATTTAATTTAATTTGAAAATAATTTAATTTAATTAAATTCAAAAATAATTTAATTTTAAAATAATTTAATTTTAATTAAAAATAATTTAATTAAGTTTAAAAATAATTTATTTAATTTGAAAATAATTTAATTTTAATTAAAAAAAATTAATTTATTTAAAAAATTATTTAATTTAATTTGAAAATAATTTATTTAATTAACTTAACAATAATTTATTTTAATTTGAAAATAATTTAATTTAATTTAACTTAAAAATAATTTAATTTAATTTGAAAATAATTTAATTTTAACTAAAAATAATTTAATTTAATTTAAAAATAATTTCATTTAATTTGAAAATATTTTTTTTTTAATTTGAAAATAATTTTAATTTAATTTGAAATTTTTTTAATTTAATTTGAAAATAATTTAATTTTAATTAAAAATAATTTAATTTAATTAAAAAATAATGTAATTTAACTTTGAAAATAATTTAATTTAATTTAAAAATAATTTAATTCAATTCGAAAATAATTTAATTTAATTTGAAAACAATATAATTTAATTTGAAAATAATTTAATTTTAATTAAAAATAATTTAATTTAATTTAAAAATAATTTAATATAATTTGAAAATAATCTAATTTAATTAAATTTGAAAATATTTTGATTTAATTGGAAAATAATTTAATTTATTTTGAAAATAATTTTATTTAATTTGAAAATAATTTAATTTAATTTAACTTAAAAATAATTTAATTTAATTTGAAAATAATTTAATTTAATTAAATTTAGTAATAATTTAATATAATTTGAAAATAATTATACTTAATTTGAAAATAATTTAATTTAATTTGAAAACAATTTATTTAAATTTAAAATAAGTTAATTTAATTTGAAAAAAATTTAATTTAATTAAAAATTAATTTAATTTAATTTAAAACCAATTTAATTTAATTTATTTTAACAATAATTTAATTTAATTTGAAAATAATTTAATTTTAATTAAAAATAATTTAGTTTAATTAAGAAATAATTTAATTTAATTTGAAAATAATTTAATTTAATTAACTTAACAAAAATTTATTTTAATTTGAAAATAATTTAATTTAACTTAAAAATAATTTAATTTAATTTGAAAATAATTTTTTTTAATTTGAAAATAATTTAATTTAATTTGAAAATAATTTCATTTTAATTTAACTTAAAAATAATTTAATTTAATTTAATTTGAAAATAATTTAATTTAAATTGGAAATAATTTAATTTAATTTAAAAATAATTTATTTAATTTGAAAATAATTTAATTTAATTTAAAAATAAATTAATTTTAATTAAAAATAATTTAATTTAAAAATAATTTAATTTAATTTGAAAATATATTAATTTATTTTAAGTTAAAAATAATTTAATTTAAATTGAAAATAATTTAATTTAATTAAATTCAAAAACAATTTAATTTTAATTAAAAATAATTTAATTTAGTTTAAAAATAATTTATTTAAATTGAAAATAATTTATTTTTAATTAAAAAAAATTTAATTTATTTAAAAAATTATTTAATTTAATTTGAAAATAATTTATTTAATTAACTTAACAATAATTTATTTTAATTTGAAAATAATTTAATTTAATTTAACTTGAAAATAATTTAATTTAATTTGAAAATAATTTAATTTGAACTAAAAATAATTTAATTTAAAAATAATTTCATTTAATTTGAAAATACTTTTTTTCAATTTGAAAATAATTTAATTTAATTTGAAATTTTTTTAATTTAATTTGAAAATAAATTAATTTTAATTAAAAATAATTTAATTTAATTAAAAAATAATGTAATTTAAATTGAAAATAATTTAATTTATTTTAAAAATAATTTAATTTAATTGGAAAATAATTTAATTTAATTTGAAAATAATATAATTTAATTTGAAAATAATTTAATTTTAAATAAAAATATTTAATTTAATTTAAAAATAATTAGATTTAATTTGAAAATAATCTAACTTAATTAAATTTTAAAATATTTTGATTTAATTGGAAAATAACTTAATTTATTTTGAAAATATTTTTATTTAATTTAAAAATAATTTAATTTAATTTAACTTAAAAATAATTTAATTTAATTTGAAAATAATTTAATTTAATTTAACATGAAAATAATTTAATTTAATTTGAAAATAATTTAATTTTAACTAAAAATAATTTAATATAAAAATAATTTCATTTAATTTGAAAATACTTTTTTTTAATTTGAAAATAATTTAATTTAATTTGAAATTTTTTTAATTTAATTTGAAAATAATTTAATTTTAATTAAAAATAATTTAATTTAATTAAAAAATAATGTAATTTAAATTGAAAATAATTTAATTTAATTTAAAAATAATTTAAATTAATTGGAAAATAATTTAATTTAATTTGAAAATAATATAATATAATTTGAAAATAATTTAATTTTAAATAAAAATAATTAATTTAATTTAATTTAAAAATAATTTGATATTTGAAAATAATCTAATTTAATTAAATTTAAAAATATTTTGATTTAATTGGAAAATAACTTAATTTATTTTGAAAATATTTTTATTTAATTTAAAAATAACTTAATTTTTTTAATTTAATTTGAAAATAATTTAATTTTAATTAAAAATAATTTAGTTTAATTAAGAAATAATTTAATTTAATTTGAAAATAATTTAATTTAATTAACTTAACAAAAATTTAATTTAATTTGAAAATAATTTAATTTAACTTAAAAATAATTTAATTTAATTTGAAAATAATTTTTTTTAATTTGAAAATAATTTAATTTAATTTGAAAATAATTTCATTTTAATTTAACTTAAAAATAATTTAATTTAATTTAATTTGAAAATAATTTAATTTAAATAGAAAATAATTTAATTTAATTTAAAAATAATTTATTTAATTTGAAAATAATTTAATTTAATTTAAAAATAAATTAATTTTAATTAAAAATAATTTAATTTAAAAATAATTTAATTTAAAAATAATTTAATTTAATTTGAAAATATATTAATTTATTTTAACTTAAAAATAATTTAATTTAATTTGAAAATAATTTAATTTAATTCAATTCAAAAACAATTTAATTTTAATTAAAAATAATTTAATTTAGTTTAAAAATAATTTATTTAAATTGAAATAATTTATTTTTAATTAAAAAAAATTTAATTTATTTAAAAAATTATTTAATTTAATTTGAAAATAATTTATTTAATTAACTTATCAATAATTTATTTTAATTTGAAAATAATTTAATTTAATTTAACTTGAAAATAATTTAATTTAATTTGAAAATAATTTAATTTTAACTAAAAATAATTTAATTTAAAAATAATTTCATAATTTGAAAACACTTTTTTTTAATTTGAAAATAATTTAATTTAATTTGAAATTTTTTTAATTTAATTTGAAAATAATTTAATTTTAATTAAAAATAATTTAATTTAATTAAAAAATAATGTAATTTAAATTGAAAATAATTTAATTTAATTTAAAAATAATTTAATTTAATTGGAAAATAATTTAATTTAATTTGAAAATAATATAATTTAATTTGAAAATAATTTAATTTTAAATAAAAATAATTAATTTAATTTAATTTAAAAATAATTTGATATAATTTGAAAATAATCTAATTTAATTAAATTTAAAAATATTTTGATTTAATTGGAAAATAACTTAATTTATTTTGAAAATATTTTTATTTAATTTAAAAATAATTTAATTTAATTTAACTTAAAAATAATTTAATTTAATTTGAAAATAATTTAATTTAATTTAACTTGAAAATAATTTAATTTAATTTGAAAATAATTTAATTTTAACTAAAAATAATTTAATTTAAAAATAATTTCATTTAATTTGAAAATACTTTTTTTTAATTTGAAAATAATATAATTAAATTTGAAAATAATTTAATTTTAAATAAAAATAATTAATTTAATTTAATTTAAAAATAATTTGATATAATTTGAAAATAATCTAATTTAATTAAATTTAAAAATATTTTGATTTAATTGGAAAATAACTTAATTTATTTTGAAAATATTTTTATTTAATTTAAAAATAATTTAATTTAATTTAACTTAAAAATAATTTAATTTAATTTGAAAATAATATAATTTAATTTGAAAATAATTTCATTTTATTTAAAAATAATTTAATTTAATTTAAAAATAGTTTAATCTAATTTGAAAGTAATCTAATTTAATTAAATTTAAAAATATTTTGATTTAATTGGAAAATAACTTAATTTATTTTGAAAATAATTTAATTTAATTAAAAAATAATTTTATTTAATTTGAAAATAATTTATTTTAATTTAACTTAAAAATAATTTTAGTTAATTTGAAAATAATTTAATTTTATTAAATTTAAAAATAATTTAATTTGAAAATAATTTAATTTACTTTTAAAATAATATAATTCAGTTTGTAAATAATCTAATTTTAATTAAAAATAATTTAATTTAATTTGAAAATAATTTTATTTAATTTTACTTAAAAATTATGAAATTTAATTTGAAAATAATTTAATTTATTTAAATTTAAAAATAATTTAATTTTGAAATAATTTAATTTTAATTAAAAATAATTTAGTTTAATTAAGAAATAATTTAATTTAATTTGAAAATAATTTAATTTAATTAACTTAACAATAATTTAATTTAATTTAAAAATAATTTAATTTAACTTAAAAATAATTTAATTTAATTTGAAAATATTTTTTTTTAATTTGAAAATAATTTAATTTAATTTGAAAATAGTTTAATTTTAATTTAACTTAAAAATAATTTAATTTAATTTAATTTGAAAATAATTCAATTTTAACTAAAAATAATTTAATTTAATTTAAAAATAATTTCAATTAATTTGAAAATTCTTTTTTTTAATTTGAAAATAATTTAATTTAATTTGAAATTTTTTAAATTTAATTTGAAAATAATTTAATTTTAGTTAAATATAATTTAATTTAATTTGAAAATAATTTAATTTAATTAAATTTGAAAATAATTTAATTTAATTTGAAAATAATTTAAACTAATTTGAGAATAATTTAATTAAATTTGAAAATAATTTATTTTAATTTGAAAATAATTCAATTAAATTTGAAAATAATTAAACTTAATTTGAAAATAATTTAATTTAATTTGAAAATAATTTATTTAATTTTAAAATAAGTTAATTTAATTTGAAAAAAAATTAATTTAATTAAAAATTATTTTAATTTAATTTGAAACCAATTTAATTTAATTTATTTTAACAATAATTTATTTTAATTTGAAAATAATATAATTTTAATTAAAAATAATTTAGTTTAATTAAGAAATAATTTAATTTAATTTGAAATTATTTTAATTTAATTAACAACAATAATTTAATTTAATTTGAAAATAATTTAATTTAACTTAAAAATAATTTAATTTAATTTGAAAATAATTTTTTTTAATTTGAAAATAATTTAATTTAATTTGAAAATAATCTAATTTAATTAAATTTGAAAATATTTTGATTTAATTGGAAAATAACTTAATTTATTTTGAAAATATCTTAATTTAATTGAAAAATAATTTAATTTTAACTAAAAATAATTTAATTTAATTAAAAAATAATTTAATTTAATTTGAAAATAATTTAATTTAACTTAAAGATAATTACATTTAATTTGAAAATAATGTAATTTAATTTAATTTAAAAATAATTTAATTTTAAAATAATTTAATTTTAATTAAAAATAATTTAATTGAAAAATAATTTACTTCAATTTGAAAATAATTTAATTTAATTTAACTTAAAAATAATTTAATTTAATTTGAAAATAATTTAATTTAATTAAATTCAAAAATAATTTAATTTGAAAATAATTTAATTTTAATTAAAAATAATTTAATTGAAAAATAATTTACTTCAATTTGAAAATAATTTAATTTAATTTAACTTAACTTAAAAATAATTTAATTTAACTTAAAAATAATTTAATTAATTTTGAAAATAATTTAATTTAATTAAAAAATAATTTAATTTATTTTGAAAATAATTTAATTTAATTTAACTTAAAAATAATTTATTTTAATTGAAAATAATTTAATTTAATTTGAAAATAATTTAATTTAATTTGAGAATAATTTAATTAAACTTGAAAATAATATAATTTAATTTGAAAATAGTTTAATTAAATTTGAAAATAATTAAACTTAATTTGAAAATAATTTAATTTACTTTGAAAATAATTTATTTAATTTTAAAATAAGTTAATTTAATTTGAAAAAAATTTAATTTAATTAAAAATTAATTTAATTTAATTTGAAACCAATTTAATTTAATTTATTTTAACAATAATTTAATTTAAAAATAATATAATTTTAATTAAACATAATTTAGTTTAATTAAGAAATAATTTAATTTAATTTGAAAATAATTTAATTTAATTTGAAAATATTTTAATTTAATTTGAAAATCTTTTAATTTAATTTAAAAATAATTTAATTTAGTTTGAAATTCGTTTAATTTAATTTGAAAATAATTTAATTTAAATTGAATATAATTTAATTTTAAAACAATTTATTTAATTTGAAAACAAATTTAGTTTGAAAATAATTTAATTTTAATCAAAAATATTTTAATTTAATTAAAAAATAATTTAATTTAATTTTAAAATAATTTCATTTAATTTAACGTAAAACTATTTTAATTTGAAAATAATTTAATTTAATTTGAAAATAATTTAATTTAATTAAATTTAAAAATAATTAAATTTAATTGAAAAATAACTTCTATTATTTTAAAAATAATTTAATTTAATTTGAAAATAATTTAATTTAATTTGAGAATCATTTAAATTTGAAAATGATTTAATTCAAATAAATTTAAAAATAATGTAATTTGAAAATAATTAAATTTAGTTTGAAAATAATTGAATTTAATTTGAAAATCATTTAATTTAATAAAAAAATAATTTAATTTAATTTGAAATTAATTTAATTTAATTTGAAAATAATTTAATTTAATTTGAAAATAATTTCTTTATAATTTAACTTAAAAATAATTTAATTTAATTGGAAAATAATTTAATTTAATTTCAAAATAATTTAATTTTAACTAAAAATAATTTAATTTAATTTAAAAATAATTTAATTTAATTTGAAAAAAAAAATTTTAATTTGAAAATATTTTAATTTAATTTGAAAATAATTTCATTATAATTTAACTTAAATATAATTTAATTTAATTTGAAAATAATTTTTTTTAATTTGAAAATAATTTAATTTTAACTAAAAATAATTTAATTTAATTTAAAAATAATTTAAGTTAATTTGAAAACTTTTTTTTTATATTTGAAAATAATTTAATTTACTTTTAAAATAATATAATTCAGTTTGTAAATAATTTAATTTTAATTAAAAATAATTTAATTTAATTTAAAAATAATTTAATTTAATTTGAAAATAATTTAATTTGAAAATATTTTAATTTTAATTAAAAATAATTTATTTTAATTAAAAATCAATTTAATTTAATTTGAAAATAGTTTAATTTAAATTAAAAATAATTAAATTTTATTTGAAAATAATTTAATTTAATTTACATTGAAAATTCACTTTGTTTTTTACCACACTTATATTATGTAAAAATGTTATATAACTTATTATTCACAGTTATATAAATTTCTACACATATCACGACTCGAGTTTCGACGTTTGACGGTCATTATCAAGTGATACACATAATATAAGTGTGGTAAAAAACAAAGTGAATTTTTGAATTCAATGTAAGTATGGATTACCACGTAGTAACTGTCGCAACCATCCTATTCATAATTTAATTTAATTCAATTAAATTTAAAAATAATTTAATTTAATTGTAAAATAACTTCTTTTATTTTGAAAATAATTTAATTTAATTTGAAAATAATTTAATTTAATTTGAGAATCATTTAAATTTGAAAATGATTTAATTCAAATAAATTTAAAAATAATGTAATTTGAAAATAATTAAATTTAGTTTGAAAATAATTGAATTTAATTTGAAAATCATTTAATTTATTATAAAAATAATTTAATTTAATTTGAAATTATTTTAATTTAATTTGAAAATAATTTAATTTGAAATTAATTTAATTTAATTTGAAAATAATTTAATTTAATTTGAAAATAATTTCTTTTTAATTTAACTTAAAAATAATTTAATTTAATTGGAAAATACATTAATTTAATTTCAAAATAATTTAGTTTTAACTAAAAATAATTTAATTTAATTTAAAAATAATTTAATTTAATTTGAAAAAAAAAATTTTAATTTGAAAATATTTTAATTTAATTTGAAAATAATTTCATTTTAATTTAACTTAAATATAATTTAATTTAATTTGAAAATAATTTTTTTTAATTTGAAAATAATTTAATTTAATTTGAAAATAATCTAATTTAATTAAATTTGAAAATATTTTGATTTAATTGGAAAATAACTTAATTTATTTTGAAAATATCTTAATTTAATTGAAAAATAATTTAATTTTAACTAAAAATAATTTAATTTAATTAAAAAATAATTTAATTTAATTTGAAAATAATTTAATTTAACTTAAAAATAATTTAATTTAATTTGAAAATAATTTTTTTTAATTTGAAAATAATTTAATTTAATTTAAAAATAATCTAATTTAATTAAATTTGAAAATATTTTGATTTAATTGGAAAATAACTTAATTTATTTTGAAAATATCTTAATTTAATTGAAAAATAATTTAATTTTAACTAAAAATAATTTAATTTAATTAAAAAATAATTTAATTTAATTTGAAAATAATTTAATTTAACTTAAAGATAATTACATTTAATTTGAAAATAATGTAATTTAATTTAATTTAAAAATAATTTAATTTTAAAATAATTTAATTTTAATTAAAAATAATTTAATTGAAAAATAATTTACTTCAATTTGAAAATAATTTAATTTAATTTAACTTAAAAATAATTTAATTTAATTTGAAAATAATTTAATTTAATTAAATTCAAAAATAATTTAATTTGAAAATAATTTAATTTTAATTAAAAATAATTTAATTGAAACATAATTTACTTCAATTTGAAAATAATTTAATTTAATTTAATTTAACTTAACTTAAAAATAATTTAATTTAACTTTAAAATAATTTAATTAATTTTGAAAATAATTTAATTTAATTAAAAAACAATTTAATTTATTTTGAAAATAATTTAATTTAATTTAACTTAAAAATAATTTATTTTAATTGAAAATAATTTAATTTAATTTGAAAATAATTTAATTTAATTTGAGAATAATTTAATTAAACTTGAAAATAATATAATTTAATTTGAAAATAGTTTAATTAAATTTGAAAATAATTAAACTTAATTTGAAAATAATTTAATTTACTTTGAAAATAATTTATTTAATTTTAAAATAAGTTAATTTAATTTGAAAAAAATTTAATTTAATTAAAAATTAATTTAATTTAATTTGAAACCAATTTAATTTAATTTATTTTAACAATAATTTAATTTAAAAATAATATAATTTTAATTAAACATAATTTAGTTTTATTAAGAAATAATTTAATTTAATTTGAAAATAATTTAATTTAATTTGAAAATATTTTAATTTAATTTGAAAATCTTTTAATTTAATTTAAAAATAATTTAATTTAGTTTGAAATTCGTTTAATTTAATTTGAAAATAATTTAATTTAAATTGAATATAATTTAATTTTAAAACAATTTATTTAATTTGAAAACAAATTTAGTTTGAAAATAATTTAATTTTAATCAAAAATATTTTAATTTAATTAAAAAATAATTTAATTTAATTTTAAAATAATTTCATTTAATTTAACGTAAAACTATTTTAATTTGAAAATAATTTAATTTAATTTGAAAATAATTTAATTTAATTAAATTTAAAAATAATTAAATTTAATTGGAAAATAACTTCTATTATTTTGAAAATCATTTGAGAATCATTTAAATTTGAAAATGATTTAATTCAAATAAATTTAAAAATAATGTAATTTGAAAATAATTAAATTTAGTTTGAAAATAATTGAATTTAATTTGAAAATCATTTAATTTAATATAAAAATAATTTAATTTAATTTGAAATTAATTTAATTTAATTTGAAAATAATTAAATTTAATTTGAAAATAATTTCTTTATAATTTAACTTAAAAATAATTTAATTTAATTGGAAAATAATTTAATTTAATTTCAAAATAATTTAATTTTAACTAAAAATAATTTAATTTAATTTAAAAATAATTTAATTTAATTTGAAAAAAAAAATTTTAATTTGAAAATATTTTAATTTAATTTGAAAATAATTTCATTATAATTTAACTTAAATATAATTTAATTTAATTTGAAAATAATTTTTTTTAATTTGAAAATAATTTAATTTTAACTAAAAATAATTTAATTTAATTTAAAAATAATTTAAGTTAATTTGAAAACTTTTTTTTTATATTTGAAAATAATTTAATTTACTTTTAAAATAATATAATTCAGTTTGTAAATAATTTAATTTTAATTAAAAATAATTTAATTTAATTTAAAAATAATTTAATTTAATTTGAAAATAATTTAATTTGAAAATATTTTAATTTTAATTAAAAATAATTTATTTTAATTAAAAATCAATTTAATTTAATTTGAAAATAGTTTAATTTAAATTAAAAATAATTAAATTTTATTTGAAAATAATTTAATTTAATTTACATTGAAAATTCACTTTGTTTTTTACCACACTTATATTATGTAAAAATGTTATATAACTTATTATTCACAGTTATATAAATTTCTACACATATCACGACTCGAGTTTCGACGTTTGACGGTCATTATCAAGTGATACACGTAATATAAGTGTGGTAAAAAACAAAGTGAATTTTTGAATTCAATGTAAGTATGGATTACCACGTAGTAACTGTCGCAACCATCCTATTCATAATTTAATTTAATTCAATTAAATTTAAAAATAATTTAATTTAATTGGAAAATAACTTCTTTTATTTTGAAAATAATTTAATTTAATTTGAAAATAATTTAATTTAATTTGAGAATCATTTAAATTTGAAAATGATTTAATTCAAATAAATTTAAAAATAATGTAATTTGAAAATAGTTAAATTTAGTTTGAAAATAATTGAATTTAATTTGAAAATCATTTAATTTATTATAAAAATAATTTGATTTAATTTGAAATTATTTTAATTTAATTTGAAAATAATTTAATTTGAAATTAATTTAATTTAATTTGAAAATAATTTAATTTAATTTGAAAATAATTTCTTTTTAATTTAACTTAAAAATAATTTATTTTAATTGGAAAATACATTAATTTAATTTCAAAATAATTTAGTTTTAACTAAAAATAATTTAATTTAATTTAAAAATAATTTAATTTAATTTGAAAAAAAAAATTTTAATTTGAAAATATTTTAATTTAATTTGAAAATAATTTCATTTTAATTTTACTTAAATATAATTTAATTTAATTTGAAAATAATTTTTTTTAATTTGAAAATAATTTAATTTTAACTAAAAATAATTTAATTTAATTTAAAAATAATTTAAGTTAATTTGAAAACTTTTTTTTTAATTTGAAAATAATTTAATTTACTTTTAAAATAATATAATTCAGTTTGTAAATAATTTAATTTTAATTAAAAATAATTTAATTTAATTTAAAAATAATTTAATTTAATTTGAAAATAATTTAATTTGAAAATAATTTAATTTAATTTGAAAATATTTTAATTTTAATTAAAAATAATTTAATTTAATTAAAAATCAATTTAATTTAATTTGAAAATAGTTTAATTTAAATTAAAAATAATTAAATTTAATTTGAACATAATTTAATTTAATTTGAAAATATTTTAATTTAATTAAATTTAAAAATAATTTAATTTAATTGGAAAATAACTTAATTTATTTTGAAAATAATTTAATTTAATATAAATTAAAAATATTTTAATTTAAAAAGTTTTAATAACATCCACTTTGGACACTTGTCCCTCCCTTGATTTAATTAGTAAAGCTGTCCCAAAGTGGATGTTATTAAAACTTTTCAAATTTGAGTAGGCATTGTCTATGTGACTGTTACAAATAGTTGCCAATTTAATTTAATTTGAAAATAATTTAATTTACTTTAACTTAAAAATAATTAAATTTAATTTGAAAATAGTTTAATTTAAATTAAAAATAATTAAATTTTATTTGAAAATAATTTAATTTAATTTGAAAATATTTTAATTTAATTAAATTTAAAAATAATTTAATTTAATTGGAAAATAACTTAATTTAGTTTGAAAATAATTTAATTTAATTTAAATTGAAAATAATTTAATTTGAAAATAATCTATTTAATTTGAAAATAATTTAATTTAATTTGAAAATAATTTAATTTTAATTAAAAATAATTTATTTTAATTAAAAAATAATTAATTTTAATTTTATAATAATTTCATTTAATTTAACTTAAAAATAATATAATTTAATATGAAAATAATTTAATTTTATTTGAAAATAATTTAATTTAATTAAATTTAGAAATAATTTAATTTTAATTAAAAATAATTTAATTTAAAAATAATTTAATTTAATTTGAAAATAATTTAATTTTAATTAAAAATAATTTATTTTAATTAAAAAATAATTTATTTTAATTTTATAATAATTTCATTTAATTTAACTTAAAAATAATATAATTTAATATGAAAATAATTTAATTTTATTTGAAAATAATTTAATTTAATTAAATTTAGAAATAATTTAATTTTAATTAAAAATAATTTAATTTAAAAATAATTTAATTTAATTTGAAAATAATTTAATTTAATTTGAGAATAATTTAATTAAATTTGAAAATAATTTAATTTTAATTAAAAATAATTTATTTTAATTAAAAAATAATTTATTTTAATTTTATAATAATTTCATTTAATTTAACTTAAAAATAATATAATTTAATATGAAAATAATTTAATTTTATTTGAAAATAATTTAATTTAATTAAATTTAGAAATAATTTAATTTTAATTAAAAATAATTTAATTTAAAAATAATTTAATTTAATTTGAAAATAATTTAATTTAATTTGAAAATAATTTAATTTAATTTAAAAATGTATTAATTGTTTTTAAAAATAATTTAATTTAGTTTGAAAATAATTTAATTTAATTTAAATTGAAAATAATTTAATTTGAAAATAATCTATTTAATTTGAAAATAATTTAATTTAATTTGAAAATAATTTAATTTTAATTAAAAATAATTTATTTTAATTAAAAAATAATTTATTTTAATTTTATAATAATTTCATTTAATTTAACTTAAAAATAATATAATTTAATATGAAAATAATTTAATTTTATTTGAAAATAATTTAAATTAATTAAATTTAAAAATAATTTAATTTAATTGGAAAATAACTTAATTTATTTTGAAAATAATTTAATTTAATTTAAATTAAAAATAATTAAATTTAATTTGAAAATAATTTAATTTAATTAAATTTAAAAACAATTTAATTTTAAAATAATTTAATTATAATTAAAAATAATTTAATTTAGAAATAATTTAATTTAATTTGAAAATAATTTAATTTAAAAATAATTTAATTTAATTTGTAAATAATCTAATTTAATTAAATTTAAAAATAGTTTAATTTAATTGGAAAATAACTTAATTTATTTTGAAAATAATTTAATTTAATTTGAAAATAATTTAATTTAATTTGAGAATAATTTAATTAAATTTGAAAATAATTTAATTTAATTTGAAAATAATTAAATTAAATTTAAAAATAATTAAACTAAATTTGAAAATAATTTAAGTAAATTGAAAATAATTTAATTTAATTTGAAAATGATTTAATTTAATTTAGCTTAAAAATGATTAAATTTAATTTAAAAACAATTTAATTTAACTTAAAAATAATATTATTTAATTTAAAAATAATTTTTTTTAATTTGAAAATAATTTAATTTATTTTGAAAATAATTTCATATAAATTTAACAAATAAATAATTTATAATAATTTAAAAACTATTTAACTAAATTTGAAAATAATTTAATTTAAACTAATTTAATTGAAAATAATTTTATTTTATTTAACTTAAAAATAATTTTATTTAATTTGAAAATGATTTAATTTAAATAAATTTAAAAATAATTTAATTTGAAAATAATTAAATTTAATTTGAAAATAATTGAATTTTGTTTGAAAATCATTTAATTTAATATAAAAATAATTTAATTTAATTTGAAATTAATTTAATTTAATTTGAAAATAATTTAATTTTAATTAAAAATAATTTAATTAAATTAAAAAATAATGTAATTTAAATTAAAAATAATTTAATTTAATTTGAAAATAATCTAATTTAATTAAATTTAAAAATAGTTTAATTTAATTGGAAAATAACTTAATTTATTTTGAAAATAATTTAATTTAATTTGAAAATAATTTAATTTAATTTGAGAATAATTTAATTAAATTTGAAAATAATTTAATTTAATTTGAAAATAATTAAATTAAATTTAAAAATAATTAAACTTAATTTGAAAATAATTTAAGTAAATTGAAAATAATTTAATTTAATTTGAAAATGATTTAATTTAATTTAGCTTAAAAATGATTAAATTTAATTTAAAAACAATTTAATTTAACTTAAAAATAATATTATTTAATTTAAAAATATTTTTTTTTAATTTGAAAATAATTTAATTTATTTTGAAAATAATTTCATATAAATTTAACAAATAAATAATTTATAATAATTTGAAAACTATTTAACTTAATTTAAAAATAATTTAATTTAAACTAAAAATAATTAAATTTAATTAAAAATAATTTAATTTAATTTGAAAATAATTTTTTTTAATTTGAAAATAAATAAATTTAATTTGAAAATAATTTAATTTAATTTGAAAATACTTTAATTTTAATTTAAAATATTTTAATTTAATTTAAAAATAGTTTAATTTAACTTGAAAATAATTTAATTTAATTTGAAAATAATTTAATTTAATTTGAAAATAATTTAATTTAATTAAAAATAATTTAATTTAATTAAAAAATAATTTAATTTAGTTTGAAAATAATCTAATTTAATTAAATTTAAAAATATTTTAATTTAATTTGAAAATAATTTTATTTTATTTAACTTAAAAATAATTTTATTTAATTTGAAAATGATTTAATTTAAATAAATTTAAAAATAATTTAATTTGAAAATAATTAAATTTAATTTGAAAATAATTGAATTTTGTTTGAAAATCATTTAATTTAATATAAAAATAATTTAATTTAATTTGAAATTAATTTAATTTAATTTGAAAATAATTTAATTTAATTTGAAAATAATTTCATTTTAATTTAACTTAAAAATAATTTAATTTTATTTGAAAATAATTTAATTTAATTTGAAAATAATTTAATTTTAACTAAAAATAATTTAATCTAATTTAAAAATAATTTAATTTAATTTGAAAACTTTTTTTTTTAATTTGAAAATAATTTAAATTACTTTTAAAATAATATAATTCAGTTTGTAAATAATTTAATTTCAATTTAAAATAATTTAATTTAATATAAAAATAATTTAATTTAATTTTAAAATAATTTAATTTGAAAATAATTTAATTTAATTTGAAAATATTTTAATTTTAATTAAAAATAATTAAATTAATTAAAAAATAATTTAATTTAATTTGAAAATAGTTTAATTTAACTTAAAAATAATTAAATTTTGTTTGAAAATAATTTAATTTAATTTGAAAATAATTTAATTTAATTAAATTTAAAAATAATTTAATTTAATTTGAAAATAACTTTATTTATTTTGAAAATAATTTAATTTAATTTAACTTAAAAATAATTTAATTTAATTTGAAAATAATTTAATTTAATCAAATTTAAAAATAATTTAATTTAAAAATAATTTAATTTTAATTAAAAATAATTTAATTTAATTTAATTTGAAAACAATTTAATTTAATTTATTTTAACAATAATTTAATTTGATAATAATTTAATTTTAATTAAAAATAATTTAGTTTAATTGAGAAATAATTTAATTTAATTTGAAAATAATTTAATTTAATTAACTTAACAATTATTTAATTTAATTTGAAAATAATTTAATTTAACTTAAAAATAATTTAATTAAATTTGAAAATATATTTTTTTTAATTTGAAGATAATTTAATTTAATTTGAAAATAATTTAATTTTAATTTAACTTAAAAATAATTTAATTTAATTTAATTTGAAAATAATTTAATTTTAACTAAAAATAATTTAATTTAATTTAAAAATAATTTCAATTAATTTGAAAATACTTTTTTTTAATTTAATTAATTTGAAATTTTTTTAATTTAATTTGAAAATAATTTAATTTTAATTAAAAATAATTTAATTTAATTAAAAAATAATGTAATTTAAATTAAAAATAATTTAATTTAATTTAAAAATAATTTAATTTAATTCGAAAATATTTAGTTTCAAAATAATATAATTTAATTTGAAAATAATTAAATTTAATTTAAGAATAATTTAATATAATTTAAAAATAATCTAATATAATTAAATTTAAAAATATTTTGATTTAATTGGAAAATAACTTAATTTATTTTGAAAATAATTTAATTTAATTAAAAAATAATTTAATTTTAACTAAAAATAATTAAATTTAATTTAAAAATAATTTAATTTACTTTGAAAACATTTTTTTTTTAATTTGAAAATAATTTAATTTACTTTTAAAATAATATAATTCAGTTTGTAAATAATTTAATTTTAATTAAAAAAAATTTAATTTAATTTAAAAATAATTTAATTTAATTTGAAAATAATTTAATTTAATTTGAAAATATTTTAATTTTAATTAAAAATAATTTAATTTAATTAAAAAATACATTCATTTAATTTAAAAATAGTTTAATTTACCTTAAAAATAATATAATTTTATTTGAAAATAATTTAATTTAATTTGAAAATAATTTAAATTAATTAAATTCAAAAATAATTTAATTTAATTTGAAAATAATTTAATTTAATTAAATTTAAAAATAATTTAATTTGAAAATAATTTAATTTTAATTAAAAATAATTTAATTTAATTTGAAAATAATTTAATTTAATTAAATTTGAAAATAATTTAAATTAATTAAATTTGAAAATAATTTAATTTAATTTGAAAATAATTTAATTTAATTTGAAAATAATTAAATTTAATTTGAAAATATTTTAATTTTAATTAAAAATAATTTAATTTAATTAAAAAATACATTCATTTAATTTGAAAATAGTTTAATTTACCTTAAAAATAATTTAATTTTATTTGAAAATAATTTAATTTAATTTGAAAATAATTTAATTTAATTAAATTTAAAAATAATTTAATTTAATTTGAAAATAATTTAATTTAAATAAATTTAAAAATAATTTAATTTAGAAAATAATTTTATTTTATTTAAAAATAATTTAATTTAATTTGAAAATAATTTAATTTAATTAAATTTGATAATAATTTAATTTAATTTGAAAATAATTTAAACTAACTTGTGAATAATTTAATTAAATTTGAAAATAACTTAATTTAATTTGAAAATAATTTAATTAAATTTGAAAATAATTAAACTTAATTTGAAAATAATTTAATTTAATTTGAAAATAATTTATTTAATTTTAAAATAAGTTAATTTATTTTGAAAAAAATTTAATTTAATTATGAAATAATTCAATTTGATCTGAAACCAATTTAATTTAATTTATTTTAACAATAATTTAATTTAATTTGAAAATAATTTAATTTTAATTAACAATAATTTAGTTTAATTAAGAAATAATAATTTAATTTAATTTGAAAACATTTTAATTTAATTAACTTAACAATAATTTAATTTAATTTGAAAATAATTTAATTTAATTTAAAAATATTTTAATTTTAATTAAAAATAATTTAATTTATTAAAAAAATACATTCATTTAATTTGAAAATAGTTTAATTTACCTTAAAAATAATTTTATTTTTTTTGAAAATAATTTAATTTTATTTGAAAATAATTTAATTTAATTAAATTTAATAATTTAATTTTAATTTGATCTGAAACCAATTTAATTTAATTTATTTTAACACTTAACTTAACAATAATTTATTTAATTTGAAAATAATTCAATTTAATTTGAAAATATTTTAATTTTAATTAAAAATAATTTAATTTAATTTGAAAATAATTTAATTTAATTAAATTTGAAAATAATTTAATTTAATTTGAAAATAATTTAATTTAATTTGAAAATAATTTAAACTAATTTGTGAATAATTTAATTAAATTTGAAAATAATTTAATTTAATTTGAAAATAATTTAATTAAATTTGAAAATAATTAAACTTAATTTGAAAATAATTTAATTTAATTTGAAAATAATTTATTTAATTTTAAAATAAGGAAATTTATTTTGAAAAAAATTTAATTTAATTATAAATTAATTCAATTTAATTTGAAACCAAATTAATTTAATTTATTTTAACAATAATTTAATTTAATTTGAAAATGATTCAGTTTTAATTAAAAATAATTTAGTTTAATTAAGAAATAATTTAATTTAATTTGAAAACATTTTAATTTTATTAACTTAACAATAATTTAATTTGAAAATAATTTCATTTTAATTTAACTTAAGAACAATTTAATTTAATTTGAAAATAATTTAATTTAATTTGAAAATAATTTAATTTTAATTAAAAATAATTTAATTTAATTTGAAAATAATTTAATTTAATTAAATTTGAAAATAATTTAATTTAATTTGAAAACATTTTAATTTAATTAACTTAACAATAATTTAATTTAATTTGAAAATAATTTCATTTTAATTTAACTTAAAAACAATTTAATTTAATTTAAAAATAATTTAATTTAATTTGAAAATAATTTAATTTTAATTAAAAATAATTTAACTTAATTTGAAAATAATTTAATTTAATTTGAAAATATTTTAATTTTAATTAAAAATAATTTAATTTAATTAAAAAATACATTCATTTAATTTGAAAATAGTTTAATTTACCTTAAAAATAATTTTATTTTATTTGAAAATAATTTAATTTAATTTGAAAATAATTTGATTTAATTAAATTTAAAAATAATTTAATTTAATTTGAAAATCATTTAATTTAATTAAATTTAAAAATAATTTGATTTGAAAATAATTTAATTTTAATTAAAAATAATTTAATTTAATTTGAAAATAATTTAATTTAATTAAATTTGATAATAATTTAATTTAATTTGAAAATAATTTAAACTTATTTGTGAATAATTTAATTAAATTTGAAAATAATTTAATTTAATTTGAAAATAATTTAATTAAATTTGAAAATAATTAAACTTAATTTGAAAATAATTTAATTTAATTTGAAAATAATTTATTTAATTTTAAAATAAGTTATTTTATTTTAAAAAAATTTAATTTAATTATAAATTAATTCAATTTGATTTGAAACCAATTTAATTTAATTTATTTTAACAATAATTTAATTTAATTTGAAAATAATTTTATTTTAATTAAAAATAATTTAGTTTAATTAAGAAATAATTTAATTTAATTTTAAAACATTTTAATTTAATTAACTTAAAAATAATTTAATATAATTTGAAAATAATTTAATTTGAAAATAATTGAATTTTATTTGAAAATAATTTAATTTAATATAAAAATAATTTAATTTAATTTGAAAATAATTTAATTTAATTAAATTTGATAATAATTTAATTTAATTTGAAAATAATTTAAACTTATTTGTGAATAATTTAATTAAATTTGAAAATAATTTAATTTAATTTGAAAATAATTTAATTAAATTTAAAAATAATTAAACTTAATTTGAAAATAATTTAATTTAATTTGAAAATAATTTATTTAATTTTAAAATAAGTTATTTTATTTTAAAAAAATTTAATTTAATTATAAATTAATTCAATTTGATTTGAAACCAATTTAATTTAATTTATTTTAACAATAATTTAATTTAATTTGAAAATAATTTTATTTTAATTAAAAATAATTTAGTTTAATTAAGAAATAATTTAATTTAATTTGAAAACATTTTAATTTAATTAACTTAAAAATAATTTAATATAATTTGAAAATAATTTAATTTGAAAATAATTGAATTTTATTTGAAAATAATTTAATTTAATATAAAAATAATTTAATTTAATTTGAAATTAATTTAATTTAATTTGAAAATAATTTAATTTAATTTGAAAATAATTTCATTTTATTTTAACTTAAAAATAATTTTATTTTATTTGAAAATAATTTAATTTAATTTGCAAATAATTTAATTTTAACTAAAAATAATTTAATCTAATTTAATTTAATTTGAAAACTTTTTTTTTTAATTTGAAAATAATTTAAATTACTT
Organism: Phosphuga atrata; assembly: GCA_944588485.1. Classification (NCBI taxonomy): domain Eukaryota; kingdom Metazoa; phylum Arthropoda; class Insecta; order Coleoptera; family Silphidae; genus Phosphuga; species Phosphuga atrata. Next base: position 23,598,145 of record OX155896.1, on the reverse strand, counting down.
TTAAAATAATATAATTCAGTTTGTAAATAATTTAATTTTAATTTAAAATAATTTAATTTAATATAAAAATAATTTAATTTAATTTTAAATAATTTAATTTGAAAATAATTTAATTTAATTTGAAAATATTTTAATTTTAATTAAAAATAATTAAATTTAATTAAAAAATAATTAAATTTAATTTGAAAATAGTTTAATTTAACTTAAAAATAATTAAATTTTGTTTGAAAATATTTTAATTTAATTTGAAAAAAATTTAATTTAATTATATATAAAAATAATTTAATTTAATTGGAAAATAACTTAATTTATTTTGAAAAAAATTTAATTTAATTAAACTTGAAAATAATTTAATTTAATTTGAAAATAATTTAATATAATCAAATTTAAAAATAATTTAATTTGAAAATAATTTAATTTTAATTAAAAATAATTTAATTTAATTTAATTTGAAAACAATTTAATTTAATTTATTTTAACAATAATTTAATTTAATTTGAAAATAATTTAATTTTAATTAAAAATAATTTAGTTTAATTAAGAAATAATTTAATTTAATTTGAAAATAATTTAATTTAATTAACTTAACAATTATTTAATTTAATTTGAAAATAATTTAATTTAATTTGAAATTTTTTTAATTTAATTTGAAAATAATTTATATATATAATTAAAAATAATTTAATTTAATTAAAAAATTATGTAATTTAATTTGAAAATAATTTAATTTAATTTAAAAATAATTTAATTTAATTCGAAAATAATTTAATTTAATTTAAAAGTAATTTTATATAATTTGAAAATAATCTAATTTAATTAAATTCAAAAATATTTTGTTTTAAATGGAAAATAACTTAATTTATTTTGAAAATAATTTAATTTTAACTAAAAATAATTTAATTTAATTTAAAAATAATTTAATTTACTTTGAAAACATTTTTTTTAATTTGAAAATAATTTAATTTACTTTTAAAATAATATAATTCAGTTTGTAAATAATTTCATTTTAATTAAAAATAATTTGATTTAATTTAAAAATAATTTAATTTAATTTGAAAATAATTTAATTTTAATTAAAAATAATTTAGTTTAATTAAGAAATAATTTAATTTAATTTGAAAACATTTTAATTTAATTAACTTAACAATAATTTAATTTAATTTGAAAATAATTTAATTTAATTTGAAAATATTTTAATTTTAATTAAAAATAATTTAATTTAATTAAAAAATACATTCATTTGATTTGAAAATAATTTAATTTACCTTAAAAATAATTTTATTTTATTTGAAAATAATTTAATTTAATTTGAAAATAATTTAATTTAATTAAATTTAAAAATAATTTAATTTAATTTGAAAATAATTTAATTTGAAGTTTTTTTAATTTAATTTGAAAATAATTTATATATAATTAAAAATAATTTAATTTAATTAAAAAATAATGTAATTTAAATTGAAAATAATTTAATTTAATTTAAAAATAATTTAATTTAATTCGAAAATAATTTAATTTAATTTAAAAATAATTTTATATAATTTGAAAATAATCTAATTTAATTAAATTTAAAAATATTTTGTTTTAAATGGAAAATAACTTAATTTATTTTGAAAATAATTTTTTTAATTAAAAAATAATTTAATTTTAACTAAAAATAATTTAATTTAATTTAAAAATAGTTTAATTTACTTTGAAAACATTTTTTTAAATTTGAAAATAATTTAATTTACTTTTAAAATAATATAATTCAGTATATAAATAATTTCATTTTAATTAAAAATAATTTGATTTAATTTAAAAATAATTTAATTTAATTTGAAAATAATTTAATTTGAAAATAATTTAATTTAATTTGAAAATAATTGAATTTTATTTGAAAATCATTTAATTTAAAATAAAATAAATTTAATTTAATTTGAAATTAATTTATCTTAATTTGAAAATAATTTAATTTAATTTAAAAATAATTTCATTTTAATTTAACTTAAAAATAATTTAATTTTATTTGAAAATAATTAAATTTTATTTGAAAATAATTTAATTTTAACAAAAAATAATTTAATCTAATTTAAAAATAATTTAATTTAATTTGAAAACTTTTTTTTTTAATTTGAAAATATCTTAAATTACTTTTAAAATAATATAATTCTGTTTGTAGATAATTTAAGTTTATTTTAAAATAATTTAATTTAATATAAAAATAATTTAATTTAATTATAAAATAATTTAATTTGAAATTAATTTAATTTAATTTGAAAATATTTTAATTTTACTTAAAAATAATTAAATTTAATTAAAATATAATTCAATTTAATTTGAAAATAGTTTAATTTAAATTAAAAATATTTAAATTTTGTTTGAAAATAATTTAATTTAATTTGAAAAAAATTTAAATTAATTAATTATAAAAATAATTTAATTTAATTGGAAAATAACTTAATATATTTTGAAAATAATTTAATTTAATTTCACTTGAAAATAATTTAATTTAATTTGAAAATAATTGAATTTAATCAAATTTAAAAATAATTTAATTTGAAAATAATTTAATTTTAATTAAAAATAATTTAATTTAATTTAATTTAATTTGAAAACAATTTAATTTAATTTATTTTAACAATAATTTAATTTAATTTGAAAATAATTTAATTTTAATTAAAAATAATTTAGTTTAATTAAGAAATAATTTAATTTAATTTGAAAATAATTTAATTTAATTAACTTAACAATTATTTAATTTAATTTGAAAGTAATTTAATTTATCTTAAAAATAATTTAATTAAATTTGAAAATATTTTTTTTTAATATGAAAATAATTTAATTTAATTTGAAAATAATTTAATTTTAATTTAACTTAAAAATAATTTAAGTTAATTTAATTTGAAAATAATTAAATTTAATTAAATTTCAAAATAATTTAATTTAATTTGAAAATAATTTAATTTAATTAAATTTAAAAATAATTTAATTTGAAAATAATTTAATTTTAATTAAAAATAATTAAATTTAATTTGAAAATAATTAAATTTAATTAAATTTGAAAATAATTTAATTTATTTGAAAACAATTTAATTTAATTTAAAAATAATTTAATTTAATTTGAAAATAATTTAATTTTAATTAAAAATAATTTAATTAAAAAATAATGTAATTTAAATTGAAAATAATTTAATTTAATTTAAAAATAATTTAATTTAATTCGAAAATATTTAATTTGAAAATAATATAATTTAATTTGAAAATAATTAAATTTAATTTAAAAATAATTTAATATAATTTGAAAATAATCTAATATAATTAAATTTAAAAATATTTTAATTTAATTGGAAAATAACTTAATTTATTTTGAAAATAATTTAATTTAATTAAAAAATAATTTAATTTTAACTAAAAATAAATTAAATTAATTTAAAAATAATTTAATTTACTTTGAAAACATTTTTTTAATTGAAAATAATTTAATTTACTTTTAAAATAATATAATTCAGTTTGTAAATAATTTAATTTTAATTAAAAATAATTTAATTTAATTTAAAAATAATTTAATTTAATTTGAAAATAATTTAATTTAATTTGAAAATATTTTAATTTTAATTAAAAATAATTTAATTTAATTAAAAAATACATTCATTTAATTTGAAAATAGTTTAATTTACCTTACAAATAATTTAATTTTATTTGAAAATAATTTGATTTAATTTGAAAATAATTTAATTTAATTAAATTTCAAAATAATTTAATTTAATTTGAAAATAATTTAATTTTAATAAATTTAAAAATAATATAATTTGAAAATAATTTAATTTTAATTAAAAATAATTTAATTTAATTAAAAAATACATTCATTTAGTTTGAAAATAGTTTAATTTACCTTAAAAATAATTTAATTTTATTTGAAAATAATTTAATTAAATTTGAAAATAATTTAATTTAATTAAATTTAAAAATAATTAAATTTAATTTGAATATAATTTAATTTAATTAAATTTAAAAATAATTTAATTTGAAAATAATTTAATTTTAATTAAAAATAATTTAATTTAATTTGAAAATAATTTAATTTAATTAAATTTCAAAATAATTTAATTTAATTTGAAAATAATTTAATTTAGTTAAATTTAAAAATAATTTAATTTGAAAACAATTTAATTTTAATTAAAAATAATTTAATTTAATTTGAAAATAATTAAATTTAATTAAATTTGAAAATAATTTAATTTATTTGAAAACAATTTAATTTAATTTGAAAATAATTTATATATAATTAAAAATAATTTAATTTAATTAAAAAATAATGTAATTTAAATTGAAAATAATTTAATTTAATTTAAAAATAAATTAATTTAATTCGAAAATAATTTAATTTAATTTAAAAATAATTTTATATAATTTGAAAATAATCTAATTTAATTAAATTTAAAAATATTTTGTTTTAAATGGAAAATAACTTAATTTATTTTGAAAATAATTTTTTTAATTAAAAAATAATTTAATTTTAACTAAAAATAATTTAATTTAATTTAAAAATAATTTAATTTACTTTGAAAACATTTTTTTTAATTTGAAAATAATTTAATTTACTTTTAAAATAATATAATTCAGTTTGTAAATAATTTCATTTTAATTAAAAATAATTTGATTTAATTTAAAAATAATTTAATTTAATTTGAAAATAATTTAATTTGAAAATAATTTAATTTAATTTGAAAATAATTGAATTTTATTTGAAAATCATTTAATTTAAAATAAAAATAATTTAATTTAATTTGAAATTAATTTAATTTAATTTGAAAATAATTTAATTTAATTTAAAAATAATTTCATTTTAATTTAACTTAAAAATAATTTAATTTTATTTGAAAATAATTAAATTTAATTTGAAAATAATTTAATTTTAACTAAAAATAATTTAATCTAATTTAAAAATAATTTAATTTAATTTGAAAACTTTTTTTTTAATTTGAAAATAATTTAAATTACTTTTAAAATAATATAATTCTGTTTGTAGATAATTTAAGTTTATTTTAAAATAATTTAATTTAATATAAAAATAATTTAATTTAATTATAAAATAATTTAATTTGAAATTAATTTAATTTAATTTGAAAATATTTTAATTTTAATTAAAAATAATTAAATTTAATTAAAATATAATTCAATTTAATTTGAAAATAGTTTAATTTAAATTAAAAATATTTAAATTTTGTTTGAAAATAATTTAATTTAATTTGAAAAAAATTTAATTTAATTAATTATAAAAATAATTTAATTTAATTGGAAAATAACTTAATATATTTTGAAAATAATTTAATTTAATTTCACTTAAAAATAATTTAATTTAATTTGAAAATAATTGAATTTAATCAAATTTAAAAATAATTTAATTTGAAAATAATTTAATTTTAATTAAAAATAATTTAATTTAATTTAATTTGAAAACAATTTAATTTAATTTATTTTAACAATAATTTAATTTAATTTGAAAATAATTTAATTTTAATTAAAAATAATTTAGTTTAATTAAGAAATAATTTAATTTAATTTGAAAATAATTTAATTTAATTAACTTAACAATTATTTAATTTAATTTGAAAGTAATTTAATTTATCTTAAAAATAATTTAATTAAATTTGAAAATATTTTTTTTTAATATGAAAATAATTTAATTTAATTTGAAAATAATTTAATTTTAATTTAACTTAAAAATAATTTAAGTTAATTTAATTTGAAAATAATTTAATTTAATTAAATTTCAAAATAATTTAATTTAATTTGAAAATAATTTAATTTAATTAAATTTAAAAATAATTTAATTTGAAAATAATTTAATTTTAATTAAAAATAATTTCATTTAATTTGAAAATAATTAAATTTAATTAAATTTGAAAATAATTTAATTTATTTGAAAACAATTTAATTTAATTTGAAAATAATTTAATTTAATTTGAAAATAATTTAATTTTAATTAAAAATAATTTAATTTAATTAAAAAATAATGTAATTTAAATTGAAAATAATTTAATTTAATTTAAAAATAATTTAATTTAATTAAAAAATAATTTAATTTTAACTAAAAATAATTTAATTTAATTTAAAAATAATTTAATTTACTTTGAAAACATTTTTTTAAATGAAAATAATTTAATTTACTTTTAAAATAATATAATTCAGTTTGTAAATAATTTAATTTTAATTAAAAATAATTTAATTTAATTTAAAAATAATTTAATTTAATTTGAAAATAATTTAATTTAATTTGAAAATATTTTAATTTTAATTAAAAATAATTTAATTTAATTAAAAAATACATTCATTTATTTTGAAAATAGTTTAATTTACCTTAAAAATAATTTAATTTTATTTGAAAATAATTTGATTTAATTTGAAAATAATTTAATTTAATTAAATTTCAAAATAATTTAATTTAATTTGAAAATAATTTAATTTAATTTAACTTGAAAATAATTTAATTTAATTTGAAAATAATTTAATTTAATCAAATTTAAAAATAATTTAATTTGAAAATAATTTAATTTTAATTAAAAATAATTTAATTTAATTTGAAAATAATTTAATTTAATTAAATTTGAAAATAATTTAATTTAATTTGAAAATAATTTAATTTAATTAAATTTCAAAATAATTTAATTTAATTTGAAAATAATTTAATTTAATTAAATTTAAAAATAATTTAATTTGAAAATAATTTAATTTTAATTAAAAATAATTTAATTTAATTTGAAAATAATTAAATTTAATTAAATTTGAAAATAATTTAATTTATTTGAAAACAATTTAATTTAATTTGAAAATAATTTAATTTAATTTGAAAATAATATAATTTTAATTAAAAATAATTTAATTTAATTAAAAAATAATGTAATTTAAATTGAAAATAATTTAATTTAATTTAAAAATAATTTAATTTAATTCGAAAATATTTAATTTGAAAATAATATAATTTAATTTGAAAATAATTAAATTTAATTTAAAAATAATTTAATATAATTTGAAAATAATCTAATATAATTAAATTTTAAAATATTTTGATTTAATTGGAAAATAACTTAATTTATTTTGAAAATAATTTAATTTAATTAAAAAATAATTTAATTTTAACTAAAAATAATTTAATTTAATTTAAAAATAATTTAATTTACTTTGAAAACATTTTTTTAATTGAAAATAATTTAATTTACTTTTAAAATAATATAATTCAGTTTGTAAATAATTTAATTTTAATTAAAAATAATTTAATTTAATTTAAAAATAATTTAATTTAATTTGAAAATAATTTAATTTAATTTGAAAATATTTTAATTTTAATTAAAAATAATTTAATTTAATTAAAAAATACATTCATTTAATTTGAAAATAGTTTAATTTACCTTAAAAATAATTTAATTTTATTTGAAAATAATTTGATTTAATTTGAAAATAATTTAATTTAATTAAATTTCAAAATAATTTAATTTTATTTGAAAATAATTTAATTTAATTAAATTTAAAAATAATTTAATTTGAAAATAATTTAATTTTAATTAAAAATAATTTAATTTAATTAAAAAATACATTCATTTAGTTTGAAAATAGTTTAATTTACCTTAAAAATAATTTAATTTTATTTGAAAATAATTTAATTAAATTTGAAAATAATTTAATTTAATTAAATTTAAAAATAATTAAATTTAATTTGAATAAATTTTAATTTAATTAAATTTAAAAATAATTTAATTTGAAAATAATTTAATTTTAATTAAAAATAATTTAATTTAATTTGAAAATAATTTAATTTAATTAAATTTAAAAATAATTTAATTTAATTTGAAAATAATTTAATTTAATTAAATTTAAAAATAATTTAATTTGAAAATAATTTAATTTTAATTAAAAATAATTTAATTTAATTTGAAAATAATTAAATTTAATTAAATTTGAAAATAATTTAATTTATTTGAAAACAATTTAATTTAATTTGAAAATAATTTAATTTAATTTGAAAATAATTTAATTTTAATTAAAAATAATTTAATTTAATTAAAAAATAATGTAATTTAAATTGAAAATAATTTAATTTAATTTAAAAATAATTTAATTTAATTCGAAAATATTTAATTTAATTTGAAAATAATTAAATTTAATTTAAAAATAATTTAATATAATTTGAAAATAATCTAATATAATTAAATTTAAAAATATTTTGATTTAATTGGAAAATAACTTAATTTATTTTGAAAATAATTTAATTTAATTAAAAAATAATTTAACTTTAACTAAAAATAATTTAATTTAATTTAAAAATAATTTAATTTACTTTGAAAAAATTTTTTTAATTGAAAATAATTTAATTTACTTTTAAAATAATATAATTCAGTTTGTAAATAATTTAATTTTAATTAAAAATAATTTAATTTATTTTAAAAATAATTTAATTTAATTTGAAAATAATTTAATTTAATTTGAAAATATTTTAATTTTAATTAAAAATAATTTAATTTAATTAAAAAATACATTCATTTATTTTGAAAATAGTTTAATTTACCTTAAAAATAATTTAATTTTATTTGAAAATAATTTAATTAAATTTGAAAATAATTTAATTTAATTAAATTTAAAAATAATTTAATTTAATTTGAATATAATTTAATTTAATTAAATTTAAAAATAATTTAATTTGAAAATAATTTAATTTTAATTAAAAATAATTTAATTTAATTTAAAAATAATTTAATTTAATTAAATTTCAAAATAATTTAATTTGAAAATAATTTAATTTTAATTAAAAATAATTTAATTTAATTTGAAAATAATTAAATTTAATTAAATTTGAAAATAATTTAATTTATTTGAAAACAATTTAATTTAATTTGAAAATAATTTAATTTAATTTGAAAATATTTTAAATTATAATTAAAAATAAATTAATTTAATTAAAAAATACATTCATTTAGTTTGAAAATAGTTTAATTTACCTTAAAAATAATTTAATTTTATTTGAAAATAATTTAATTAAATTTGAAAATAATTTAATTTAATTAAATTTAAAAATAATTTAATTTAATTTGAATATAATTTAATTTAATTAAATTTAAAAATAATTTAATTTGAAAATAATTTAATTTTAATTAAAAATAATTTAATTTAATTTAAAAATAATTTAATTTAATTAAGTTTGAAAATAATTTAATTTAATTTGAAAATAATTTAAACTAATTTGTGAATAATTTAATTAAATTTGAAAATAATTTAATTTAATTTGAAAATTATTTAATTAAATTTGAAAATAATTAAACTTAATTTGAAAATAATTTAATTTAATTTGAAAATAATTTATTTAATTTTAAAATAAGTTAATTTATTTTGAAAAAAATTTAATTTAATTATAAATTAATTCAATTTAATTTGAAACCAATTTAATTTAAATTATTTTAACAATAATTTAATTTAATTTGAAAATAATTTAATTTTAATTAAAAATAATTTAGTTTAATTAAGAAATAATTTAATTTAATTTCAAAACATTTTAATTTAATTAACTTAACAATAATTTAATTTAATTTGAAAATAATTTAATTTAATTTAACTTGAAAATAATTTAATTTAATTTGAAAATAATTTAATTTAATCAAATTTAAAAATAATTTAATTTGAAAATAATTTAATTTTAATTAAAAATAATTTAATTTAATTTGAAAATAATTTAATTTAATTAAATTTGAAAATAATTTAATTTAATTTGAAAATAATTTAATTAAATTTGAAAATAATTAAACTTAATTTGAAAATAATTTAATTTAATTTGAAAATAATTTATTTAATTTTAAAAGAAGTTAATTTATTTTGAAAAAAATTTAATTTAATTATAAATTAATTCAATTTAATTTGAAACCAATTTAATTTAATTTATTTTAACCATAATTTAATTTAATTTGAAAATAATTTAATTTTAATTAAAAATAATTTAGATTAATTCAGAAATAATTTAATTTAATTTGAAAACATTTTAATTTAACTAAACAATAATTTAATTTAATTTGAAAATAATTTAATTTAATTTGAAAATATTTTAATTTTAATTAAAAATAATTTAATTTAAATAAAAAATACATTCATTTAATTTGAAAATAGTTTAATTTACCTTAAAAATAATTTTATTTTATTTGAAAATAATTTAATTTAATTTGAAAATAATATAATTTAATTAAATTTAAAAATAATTTAATTTAATTTGAAAATAATTTAATTTAATTAAATTTAAAAATAATTTAATTTGAAAATAATTTAATTTTAATTAAAAATATTTTAATTTAATTTGAAAATAATTTAATTTAATTAAATTTGAAAATAATTTAATTTAATTTGAAAATAATTTAATTTAATTTAAACATAATTTAATTTAATTTGAAAATATTTTAATTTTAATTAAAAATAATTTAATTTAATTAAAAAATACATTCATTTAATTTGAAAATAGTTTAATTTACCTTAAAAATAATTTAATTTTATTTGAAAATAATTTAATTTAATTTGAAAATAATTTAATTTAATTAAATTTAAAAATAATTTAATTTAATTTGAAAATAATTTAATTTAATTAAATTTAAAAATAATTTAATTTGAAAATAATTTAATTTTAATTAAAAATAATTTAATTTTATTTGAAAATAATTTAATTTAATTAAATTTGAAAATAATTTAATTTAATTAAATTTATTTTCAAATTTAATTAAATTAAATTATTTTCAAATTTAAAAAATAATTTAATTTAATTTAAACATAATTTAATTTAATTTGAAAATATTTTAATTTTAATTAAAAATAATTTAATTTAATTAAAAAATACATTCATTTAATTTGAAAATTGTTTAATTTACCTTAAAAATAATTTAATTTTATTTGAAAATAATTTAATTTAATTTGAAAATAATTTAATTTAATTAAATTTAAAAATAATTTAATTTAATTTGAAAATAATTTAAACTAATTTGTGCGTAATTTAATTTAATTTGAAAATAATTTAATTTAATTTGAAAATAATTTAATTAAATTTAAAAATAATTAAACTTAATTTGAAAACAATTAATCTTAATTAAATTTAAAAATAATTTAGTTTAATTGGAAAATAAATTAATCTATTTTGCAAATAATTTAATTTAATTTGAAAATAATTTAATTTATTTTGAGAATAATTTAATTAAAGTTGAAAATAATTTAATTTAATTTGAAAATAATTTAATTAAATCTGAAAATTATTAAACTTAATTTGAAAATAATTTAATTTAAATTGAAAATATTTTAATTTAATTTGAAAATAATTTAATTTAATTTCAAAATAATTTAATTTAATTAAAAAATAATTTAATTTAATTTGAAAATAATTTCATATAAATTTAACATATAAATAATTTATAATAATTTAAAAACTATTTAATTTAATTTGAAAATAATTTAATTTAAACTAAAAATAATTAAATTGAATTAAAAATAATTTAATTTAATTTGAAAATATTTTTTTTTAATTTGAAAATAATTTAATTTAATTTGAAAATAATTTAATTTAATTAAATTTGAAAATAATTTAATTTAATTTGAAAATAATTTAAACTAATTTGTGAATAATTTAATTAAATTTGAAAATAATTTAATTTAATTTGAAAATTATTTAATTAAATTTGAAAATAATTTATTTAATTTTAAAATAAGTTAATTTATTTTGAAAAAAATTTAATTTAATTATAAATTAATTCAATTTAATTTGAAACCAATTTAATTTAATTTATTTTAACAATAATTTAATTTAATTTGAAAATAATTTAATTTTAATTAAAAATAATTTAGTTTAATTAAGAAATAATTTAATTTAATTTCAAAACATTTTAAATTAATTAACTTAACAATAATATAATTTAATTTGAAAATAATTTAATTTAATTTAACTTGAAAATAATTTAATTTAATTTGAAAATAATTTAATTTAATCAAATTTAAAAATAATTTAATTTAAAAATAATTTAATTTTAATTAAAAATAATTTAATTTAATTTGAAAATAATTTAATTTAATTAAATTTGAAAATAATTTAATTTAATTTGAAAATAATTTAATTAAATTTGAAAATAATTAAACTTAATTTAAAAATAATTTAATTTAATTTGAAAATAATTTATTTAATTTTAAAAGAAGTTAATTTATTTTGAAAAAAATTTAATTTAATTATAAATTAATTCAATTTAATTTGAAACCAATTTAATTTAATTTATTTTAACAATAATTTAATTTAATTTGAAAATAATTTAATTTTAATTAAAAATAATTTAGATTAATTAAGAAATAATTTAATTTAATTTGAAAACATTTTAATTTAACTAACTTAACAATAATTTAATTTAATTTGAAAATAATTTAATTTAATTTGAAAATATTTTAATTTTAATTAAAAATAATTTAATTTAAATAAAAAATACATTCATTTAATTTGAAAATAGTTTAATTTACCTTAAAAATAATTTTATTTTTTTTGAAAATAATTTAATTTAATTTGAAAATAATATAATTTAATTAAATTTAAAAATAATTTAATTTAATTCGAAAATAATTTAATTTAATTAAATTTAAAAATAATTTAATTTGAAAATAATTTAATTTTAATTAAAAATAGTTTAATTTAATTTGAAAATAATTTAATTTAATTAAATTTGAAAATAATTTAATTTAATTTGAAAATAATTTAATTTAATTTAAACATAATTTAATTTAATTTGAAAATATTTTAATTTTAATTAAAAATAATTTAATTTAATTAAAAAATACATTTATTTAATTTGGAAATAGTTTAATTTACCTTAAAAATAATTTAATTTTATTTGAAAATAATTTAATTTAATTTAAAAATAATTTAATTTAATTAAATTTAAAAATAATTTAATTTAATTTGAAAATAATTTAATTTATTTAAATTTAAAAATAATTTAATTTGAAAATAATTTAATTTTAATTAAAAATAATTTAATTTTATTTGAAAATAATTTAATTTAATTAAATTTGAAAATAATTATTTTTAATTAAATTTATTTTCAAATTTAATTAAATTAAATTATTTTCAAATTAAAAAAATAATTTAATTTAATTTAAACATAATTTAATTTAATTTGAAAATATTTTAATTTTAATTAAAAATAATTTAGTTTAATTAAGAAATAATTTAATTTAATTTCAAAACATTTTAATTTAATTAACTTAACAATAATTTAATTTAATTTGAAAATAATTTAATTTAATTAAATTTGAAAATAATTTAATTTAATTTGAAAATAATTTAATTAAATTTGAAAATATTTAAACTTAATTTGAAAATAATTTAATTTAATTTGAAAATAATTGATTTAATTTTAAAAGAAGTTAATTTATTTTGAAAAAAATTTAATTTAATTATAAATTAATTCAATTTAATTTGAAACCAATTTAATTTAATTTATTTTAACAATAATTTAATTTAATTTGAAAATAATTTAATTTTAATTAAAAATAATTTAGATTAATTAAGAAATAATTTAATTTAATTTGAAAACATTTTAATTTAACTAACTTAACAATAATTTAATTTAATTTGAAAATAATTTAATTTAATTTGAAAATATTTTAATTTTAATTAAAAATAATTTAATTTAAATAAAAAATACATTCATTTAATTTGAAAATAGTTTAATTTACCTTAAAAATAATTTTATTTTATTTGAAAATAATTTAATTCAATTTGAAAATAATATAATTTAATTAAATTTAAAAATAATTTAATTTAATTTGAAAATAATTAAATTTAATTAAATTTAAAAATAATTTAATTTGAAAATAATTTAATTTAAACTAAAAATAATTAAATTGAATAAAAAATAATTTAATTTAATTTGAAAATATTTTTTTTTAATTTGAAAATAATTTAATTTAATTTGAAAATAATTTAATTTAATTAAGTTTGAAAATAATTTAATTTAATTTGAAAATAATTTAAACTAATTTGTGAATAATTTAATTAAATTTGAAAATAATTTAATTTAATTTGAAAATTATTTAATTAAATTTGAAAATAATTAAACTTAATTTGAAAATAATTTAATTTAATTTGAAAATAATTTATTTAATTTTAAAATAAGTTAATTTATTTTGAAAAAAATTTAATTTAATTATAAATTAATTCAATTTAATTTGAAACCAATTTAATTTAATTTATTTTAACAATAATTTCATTTAATTTGAAAATAATTTAATTTTAATTAAAAATAATTTAGTTTAATTAAGAAATAATTTAATTTAATTTCAAAACATTTTAATTTAATTAACTTAACAATAATTTAATTTAATTTGAAAATAATTTAATTTAATTTAACTTGAAAATAATTTAATTTAATTTGAAAATAATTTAATTTAATCAAATTTAAAAATAATTTAATTTGAAAATAATTTAATTTTAATTAAAAATAATTTAATTTAATTTGAAAATAATTTAATTTAATTAAATTTGAAAATAATTTAATTTAATTTGAAAATAATTTAATTAAATTTGAAAATATTTAAACTTAATTTAAAAATAATTAAATTTAATTTGAAAATAATTTATTTAATTTTAAAAGAAGTTAATTTATTTTGAAAAAAATTTAATTTAATTATAAATTAATTCAATTTAATTTGAAACCAATTTAATTTAATTTATTTTAACAATAATTTAATTTAATTTGAAAATAATTTAATTTTAATTAAAAATAATTTAGATTAATTAAGAAATAATTTAATTTAATTTGAAAACATTTTAATTTAACTAACTTAACAATAATTTAATTTAATTTGAAAATAATTTAATTTAATTTGAAAATATTTTAATTTTAATTAAAAATAATTTAATTTAAATAAAAAATACATTTAGTTTAATTTACCTTAAAAATAATTTTATTTTATTTGAAAATAATTTAATTTAATTTGAAAATAATATAATTTAATTAAATTTAAAAATAATTTAATTTAATTTGAAAATAATTTAATTTAATTAAATTTAAAAATAATTTAATTTGAAAATAATTTAATTTTAATTAAAAATAGTTTAATTTAATTTGAAAATAATTTAATTTAATTAAATTTGAAAATAATTTAATTTAATTTGAAAATAATTTAATTTAATTTAAACATAATTTAATTTAATTTGAAAATATTTTAATTTAATTAAAAATAATTTAATTTAATTAAAAAATACATTCATTTAATTTGAAAATAGTTTAATTTACCTTACAAATAATTTAATTTTATTTGAAAATAATTTAATTTAATTTGAAAATAATTTAATTTAATTAAATTTAAAAATAATTTAATTTAATTTGAAACTAATTTAATTTATTTAAATTTAAAAATAATTTAATTTGAAAATAATTTAATTTTAATTAAAAATAATTTAATTTTATTTGAAAATAATTTAATTTAATTAAATTTGAAAATAATTTAATTTAATTAAATTTATTTTCAAATTTAATTAAATTAAATTATTTTCAAATTTAAAAAATATTTTAATTTAATTTAAACATAATTTAATTTAATTTGAAAATATTTTAATTTTAATTAAAAATAATTTAATTTAATTAAAAAATACATTCATTTAATTTGAAAATAGTTTAATTTACCTTGAAAATAATTTAATTTTATTTGAAAATAATTTAATTTAATTGGAAAATAATTTAATTTAATTAAATTTAAAAATAATTTAATTTAATTTGAAAATAATTTAAACTAATTTGTGCGTAATTTAATTTAATTTGAAAATAATTTAATTTAATTTGAAAATAATTTAATTAAATTTAAAAATAATTAAACTTAATTTGAAAACAATTAATCTTAATTAAATTTAAAAATAATTTAGTTTAATTGGAAAATAAATTAATCTATTTTGAAAATAATTTAATTTAATTTGAAAATAATTTAATTTATTTTGAGAATAATTTAATTAAAGTTGAAAATAATTTAATTTAATTTGAAAATAATTTAATTAAATCTGAAAATTATTGAACTTAATTTGAAAATAATTTAATTTAAATTGAAAATATTTTAATTTAATTTGAAAATAATTTAATTTAATTTCAAAATAATTTAATTTAATTAAAAAATAATTTAATTTAATTTGAAAATAATTTCATATAAATTTAACATATAAATAAATAATTTATAATAATTTAAAAACTATTTAATTTAATTTGAAAATAATTTAATTTAAACTAAAAATAATTAAATTGAATTAAAAATAATTTAATTTAATTTGAAAATAATTTAATTTAATTTGAAAATAATTTAATTTAATTTGACAATAATTTAATTTAATTTAAAATTAATTTAATTTAGTTTGAAATTCATTTAATTTAATTTGAAAATAATTTAATTTAAATTGAAAATAATTTAATTTGAAAATAATTTATTTAATTTGAAAATAATTTAATTTAATTTGAAAATAATTTAATTTAATTAAAAAATAATTTAATGTAATTGAAAAATAATTTAATTTAATTTTAAAATAATTTCATTTAATTTAAATTAAAAATAATTTAATTTAATTTGAAAATAATATAATTTACTTTGAAAATAATTTAATTTAATTAAATTTAAAAATAATTTAATTTAATTGGAAAATAACTTAATTTATTTTGAAAATAATTTAATTTAATTTAACTTAAAAATAATTAAATTTAATTTGAAAATAATTTAATTTAATTAAATTTAAAAACAATTTAATTTTAAAATAATATAATTATAATTAAAAATAATTTAATTCAAAAATAATTTAATTTAATTTGAAAATAATTTAATTTAATTTAAAAATAATTTAATTTAATTTGAAAATAATCTAATTTAATTAAATTTAAAAATAATTTAATTTAATTGGAAAATTACTTAATTTATTTTGAAAATAATTTAATTTAATTTGAAAATAATTTAATTTTAATTAAAAATAATTTAATTTAATTAAAAAATAATTTAATTTTAAAATAATTTCATTTAATTTAACTTAAAAATAATTTAATTTAATTTGAAAATAAATTAATTTAATTTGAGAATAATTTAATTTAATTAAATTTAAAAATAATTTAATTTAATTGGAAAATAACTTAATTTATTTTGAAAATAATTTAATTTAATTTGAAAATAATTTAATTTAATTTGAGAATAATTTAATTAAATTTGAGAATAATTTAATTTAATTTAAAAATAGTTTAATTTAATTTAAAAATAATTTAATTTAATTTAAAAATAATTTAATTTAATTTGAAAATAATCTATTTTAATTAAATTTAAAAATAATTTAATTTAATTGTAAAATAACTTAATTTATTTTGAAAATAATTTAATTTAATTTGAAAATAATTTAATTTAATTTGAGAATAATTTAAATAAATTTGAGAATAATTTAATTTAATTTGAAAATAGTTTAATTAAATTTGAAAATAATTAAATTTAATTTGAAAATAATTTCATATAAATTTAACATATAAATATGTTATAATAATTTAAAAACTATTTAATTTATTTCGAAAATAATTTAGTTTAAAATAAAAATAATTAAATTTAATTAAAAATAATTTAATTTAATTTAAAAATAATTTTTTTTAATTTGAAAATAATTTAATTAAATTTGAAAATAATTTAATTAAATTTAAAAATAATTTTTTTTAATTTGAAAATAATTTAATTTAATTTGAAAATAATTCAATTTAATTTGAAAATAATTTAATTTAATTTGACAATAATTTAATTTAATTTAAAATTAATTTAATTTAGTTTGAAATTCATTTAATTTAATTTGAAAATAATTTAATTTAAATTGAAAATAATTTAATTTGAAAATAATTTATTTAATTTGAAACTAATTTAATTTAATTTGAAAATAATTTAATTTAATTAAAAAATAATTTAATTTAATTAAAAAATAATTTAATTTAATTTTAAAATAATTTCATTTAATTTAAATTAAAAATAATTTAATTTAATTTGAAAATAATATAATTTACTTTGAAAATAATTTAATTTATTTAAATTTAAAAATAATTTAATTTAATTGGAAAATAACTTAATTTATTTTGAAAATAATTTAATTTAATTTAACTTAAAAATAATTAAATTTAATTTGAAAATAATTTAATTTAATTAAATTTAAAAACAATTTAATTTTAAAATAATATAATTATAATTAAAATTAATTTAATTCAAAAATAATTTAATTTAATTTGAAAATAATTTAATTTAATTTAAAAATAATTTAATTTAATTTGAAAATAATCTAATTTAATTAAATTTAAAAATAATTTAATTTAATTGGAAAATTACTTAATTTATTTTGAAAATAATTTAATTTAAAAATAATTTAATTTTAATTAAAAATAATTTAATTTAATTAAAAAATAATTAAATTTAATTTTAAAATATTTTCATTTAATTTAACTTAAAAATAATTTAATTTAATTTGAAAATAATTTAATTTAATTTGAAAATAATTTAATTTAATTAAATTTAAAAAAAATTTAATTTAATTGGAAAATAACTTAATTTATTTTAATAATAATTTAATTTAATTTAACTTAAAAATAATTAAATTTAATTTGAAAATAATTTAATTTAATTAAATTTAAAAACAATTTAATTTTAAAATAATTTAATTATAATTAAAAATAATTTAATTTAATTTGAAAATAATTTAATTTAATTAAATTTAAAAATAATTTAATTTAATTGGGAAATAACTTAATTTATTTTATTAATTATTTAATTTAATTTAACTTAAAAATAATTAAATTTAATTTGAAAATAATTTAATTTAATTAAATTTAAAAACAATTTAATTTTAAAATAACTTAATTATAATTAAAAATAATTAAATTTAAAAATAATTAAATTTAATTTGAAAATAATTTAATTTAATTTAAAAATAATTTAATTTAATTTGAAAATAATCTATTTTAATTAAATTTAAAAATAATTTAATTTAATTGTAAAATAACTTAATTTATTTTGAAAATAATTTAATTTAATTTGAAAATAATTTAATTTAATTTGAGAATAATTTAATTAAATTTGAGAATAATTTAATTTAATTTGAAAATAGTTTAATTAAATTTGAAAATAATTAAACATAATTTGAAAATAATTTAATTTAAATTGAAAATAATTTAATTTAATTTGAAAATAATTTAGTTTAATTTAGCTTAAAAATGATTAAATTTAATTTAAAAACAATTTAATTTAACTTAAAAATAATATTATTTAATTTGAAAATAACTTTTTTAAATTTGAAAATAATTTAATTTAATTTGAAAATAATTTCATATAAATTTAACATATAAATAATTTAAATAATTTTAAAACTATTTAATTTAATTCGAAAATAATTTAATTTAAAATAAAAATAATTAAATTTAATTAAAAATAATTTAATTTAATTTGAAAATAATTTTTTTTAATTTCAAAATAATTTAATTTAATTTGAAAATAATTTAATTTAATTTGAAAATAATTTAATTAATTTTGAAAAAAATTTAATTTAATTAAATTTAAAAATAATTTAATTTAATTGGAAAATAACTTAATTTATTTTAATAATAATTTAATTTAATTTAACTTAAAAATAATTAAATTTAATTAGAAAATAATTTAATTTAATTAAATTTAAAAACAATTTAATTTTAAAATAATTTAATTATAATTAAAAATAATTTAATTTAAAAATAATTTAATTTAATTTGAAAATAATTTAATTTAATTTAATTTAATTTGAAAATAATCTATTTTAATTAAATTTAAAAATAATTTAATTTAATTGTAAAATAACTTAATTTATTTTGAAAATAATTTAATTTAATTTGAAAATAATTTAATTTAATTTGAGAATAATTTAATTAAATTTGAGAATAATTTAATTTAATTTTAAAATAGTTTAATTAAATTTGAAAATAATTAAACATAATTTGAAAATAATTTAATTTAAATTGAAAATAATTTAATTTAATTTGAAAATAATTTAGTTTAATTTAGCTTAAAAATGATTAAATTTAATTTAAAAACAATTTAATTTAACTTAAAAATAATATTATTTAATTTGAAAATAATTTTTTTAAATTTGAAAATAATTTAATTTAATTTGAAAATAATTTCATATAAATTTAACATATAAATTTATAATAATTTAAAAACTATTTAATTTAATTCGAAAATAATTTAATTTAAAATAAAAATAATTAAATTTAATTAAAAATAATTTAATTTAATTTGAAAATAATTTTTTTTAATTTGAAAATAATTTAATTTAATTTGAAAATAATTTAATTTAATTTGAAAATAATTTAATTAATTTTGAAAATAATTTAATTTAATTTGAAAATAATTTAATTTAATTTAAAATTAATTTAATTTAGTTTGAAATTCATTTAATTTAATTTGAAAATAATTTAATTTAAATTGAAAATAATTTATTTTGAAAATAATTTATTTAATTTGAAAATAATTTAATTTAATTTGAAAATAATTTAATTTAATTGAAAAATAATTTAATTTAATTTTAAAATAATTTCATTTAATTTAAATTAAAAATAATTTAATTTAATTTGAAAATAATTTAATTTACTTTGAAAATAATTTAATTTAATTAAATTTAAAAATAATTTAATTTAATTGGAAAATAACTTAATTTATTTTGAAAATAATTTAATTTAATTTAACTTAAAAATAATTAAATTTAATTTGAAAATAATTTAATTTAATTAAATTTAAAAACAATTTAATTTTAAAATAGTTTAATTATAATTAAAAATAATTTAATTTAATTTGAAAATAATTTAATTTAATTTAAAAATAATTTAATTTAATTTGAAAATAATCTAATTTGATTAAATTTAAAAATAATTTAATTTAATTGGAAAATAACTTAATTTATTTTGAAAATAATTTAATTTAATTTAACTTAAAAATAATTAAATTTAATTTGAAAATAATTTAATTTAATTTAATTTAAAAACAATTTAATTTTAAAATAATTTAATTATAATTAAAAATAATTTAATTTAATTTGAAAATAATTTAATTTAATTTAAAAATAATTTAATTTAATTTGAAAATAATCTAATTTAATTAAATTTAAAAATAATTTAATTTAATTGGAAAATAACTTAATTTATTTTGAAAATAATTTAATTTAATTTGAAAATAATTTAATTTAATTAAATTTGAAAATAATTTAATTTAATTTGAAAATAATTTAATTAAATTTGAAAATAATTAATCTTAATTTGAAAATAATTTAATTTAATTTGAAAATAATTTAATTTAATTAAATTTAAAAATAATTTAATTTAATTTGAAAATAATTTAATTTATTTAAATTTAAAAATAATTTAATTTGAAAATAATTTAATTTTAATTAAAAATAATTTAATTTTATTTGAAAATAATTTAATTTAATTAAATTTGAAAATAATTTAATTTAATTAAATTTATTTTCAAATTTAATTAAATTAAATTATTTTCAAATTTAAAAAATAATTTAATTTAATTTAAACATAATTTAATTTAATTTGAAAATATTTTAGTTTTAATTAAAAATAATTTAATTTAATTAAAAAATACATTCATTTAATTTGAAAATAGTTTAATTTACCTTAAAAATAATTTAATTTTATTTGAAAATAATTTAATTTAATTTGAAAATAATTTAATTTAATTAAATTTAAAAATAATTTAATTTAATTTGAAAATAATTTAAACTAATTTGTGCGTAATTTAATTTAATTTGAAAATAATTTAATTTAATTTGAAAATAATTTAATTAAATTTAAAAATAATTAAACTTAATTTGAAAACAATTAATCTTAATTAAATTTAAAAATAATTTAGTTTAATTGGAAAATAAATTAATCTATTTTGAAAATAATTTAATTTAATTTGAAAATAATTTAATTTATTTTGAGAATAATTTAATTAAAGTTGAAAATAATTTAATTTAATTTGAAAATAATTTAATTAAATCTGAAAATTATTAAACTTAATTTGAAAATAATTTAATTTAAATTGAAAATATTTTAATTTAATTTGAAAATAATTTAATTTAATTTCAAAATAATTTAATTTAATTAAAAAATAATTTAATTTAATTTGAAAATAATTTCATATAAATTTAACATATAAATAATTTATAATAATTTAAAAACTATTTAATTTAATTTGAAAATAATTTAATTTATACTAAAAATAATTAAATTGAATTAAAAATAATTTAATTTAATTTGAAAATATTTTTTTTTAATTTGCAAATAATTTAATTTAATTTGAAAATAATTTAATTTAATTTAAAAATAATTTAATTTAGTTTGAAATTCATTTAATTTAATTTGAAAATAATTTAATTTAACTTGAAAATAATTTAATTTAATTTAACTTAAAAATAATTAAATTTAATTTTAAAATAATTTAATTTAATTAAATTTAAAAATAATTTAATTTTAAAATAATTTAATTTTAATTAAAAATAATTAAATTTAATTTGAAAATAATTTAATTTAATTTGAAAATAATTTAATTTAATTTGAAAATCTTTTAATTTAATTTAAAAATAATTTAATTTAGTTTGAAATTCATTAAATTTAACTTGAAAATAATTTAATTTAAATTGAAAATAATTTATTTAATTTAAAAATAATTTTATTTAATTTAACTTAAAAATAATTAAATTTAATTTGAAAATAATTTAATTTAATTAAATTTAAAAATAATTTAATTTGAAAATAATTTAATTTTAATTAAACATAATTTAATTTAATTAAAAAATAATTTAATTTAATTTGAAAATAATTTCATTTAATTTAACTTAAAAATAATTAAATTTAATTTAAAAATAATTTAATTTAATTAAATTTAAAAATCATTTAATTTGAAAATAATTTAATTTTAATTAAAAATAATTTAATTTAATTAAAAAATAATTTAATTTAGTTTTAAAATAATTTCATTTAATTTAACTTAGAAATAATTTAATTTGAAAATAATTTAATTTAAACTAAAAATAATTAAATTGAATTAAAAATAATTTAATTTAATTTGAAAATATTTTTTTTTAATTTGAAAATAATTTAATTTAATTTGAAAATAATTTAATTTAATTTAAAAATAATTTAATTTAGTTTGAAATTCATTTAATTTAATTTGAAAATAATTTAATTTAAATTAAAAATAATTTAATTTGAATATAATTTATTTAATTTGAAAATAATTTAATTTAATTTGAAAAAAATTTAATTTTAATTAAAAATAATTTAATTTAATTAAAAAATAATTTAATTTAATTTTAAAATAATTTCATTTAATTTAACTTAAAAATAATTTAATTTAATTTGAAAATAATTTAATTTAATTTGAAAATAATTTAATTTAATTAAATTTAAAAATAATTTAATTTAATTGGAAAATAACTTAATTTATTTTAAAAATAAATTAATTTAATTTAACTTAAAAATAATTAAATTTAATTTGAAAATAATTTAATTTAATGAAATTTAAAAACAATTTAATTTTAAAATAATTTAATTATAATTAAAAATAATTTAATTGAAAAATAATTTAATTTAATTTGAAAATAATTTAATTTAATTTAAAATTAATTTAATTTAATTTGAAAATAATCTATTTTAATTAAATTTAAAAATAATTTAATTTAATTGTAAAATAACTTAATTTATTTTGAAAATAATTTAATTTAATTTGAAAATAATTTAATTTAATTTAATTTAAAAACAATTTAATTTTAAAATAATTTAATTATAATTAAAAATAATTTAATTTAATTTGAAAATAATTTAATTTAATTTAAAAATAATTTAATTTAATTTGAAAATAATCTAATTTAATTAAATTTAAAAATAATTTAATTTAATTGGAAAATAACTTAATTTATTTTGAAAATAATTTAATTTAATTTGAAAATAATTTAATTTAATTAAATTTGAAAATAATTTAATTTAATTTGAAAATAATTTAATTAAATTTGAAAATAATTAATCTTAATTTGAAAATAATTTAATTTAATTTGAAAATAATTTAATTTAATTAAATTTAAAAATAATTTAATTTAATTTGAAAATAATTTAATTTATTTAAATTTAAAAATAATTTAATTTGAAAATAATTTAATTTTAATTAAAAATAATTTAATTTTATTTGAAAATAATTTAATTTAATTAAATTTGAAAATAATTTAATTTTATTAAATTTATTTTCAAATTTAATTAAATTAAATTATTTTCAAATTTAAAAAATAATTTAATTTAATTTAAACATAATTTAATTTAATTTGAAAATATTTTAGTTTTAATTAAAAATAATTTAATTTAATTAAAAAATACATTCATTTAATTTGAAAATAGTTTAATTTACCTTAAAAATAATTTAATTTTATTTGAAAATAATTTAATTTAATTTGAAAATAATTTAATTTAATTAAATTTAAAAATAATTTAATTTAATTTGAAAATAATTTAAACTAATTTGTGCGTAATTTAATTTAATTTGAAAATAATTTAATTTAATTTGAAAATAATTTAATTAAATTTAAAAATAATTAAACTTAATTTGAAAACAATTAATCTTAATTAAATTTAAAAATAATTTAGTTTAATTGGAAAATAAATTAATCTATTTTGAAAATAATTTAATTTAATTTGAAAATAATTTAATTTATTTTGAGAATAATTTAATTAAAGTTGAAAATAATTTAATTTAATTTGAAAATAATTTAATTAAATCTGAAAATTATTAAACTTAATTTGAAAATAATTTAATTTAAATTGAAAATATTTTAATTTAATTTGAAAATAATTTAATTTAATTTCAAAATAATTTAATTTAATTAAAAAATAATTTAATTTAATTTGAAAATAATTTCATATAAATTTAACATATAAATAATTTATAATAATTTAAAAACTATTTAATTTAATTTGAAAATAATTTAATTTATACTAAAAATAATTAAATTGAATTAAAAATAATTTAATTTAATTTGAAAATATTTTTTTTTAATTTGAAAATAATTTAATTTAATTTGAAAATAATTTAATTTAATTTAAAAATAATTTAATTTAGTTTGAAATTCATTTAATTTAATTTGAAAATAATTTAATTTAACTTGAAAATAATTTAATTTAATTTAACTTAAAAATAATTAAATTTAATTTTAAAATAATTTAATTTAATTAAATTTAAAAATAATTTAATTTTAAAATAATTTAATTTTAATTAAAAATAATTAAATTTAATTTGAAAATAATTTAATTTAATTTGAAAATAATTTAATTTAATTTGAAAATCTTTTAATTTAATTTAAAAATAATTTAATTTAGTTTGAAATTCATTAAATTTAACTTGAAAATAATTTAATTTAAATTGAAAATAATTTATTTAATTTAAAAATAATTTTATTTAATTTAACTTAAAAATAATTAAATTTAATTTGAAAATAATTTAATTTAATTAAATTTAAAAATAATTTAATTTGAAAATAATTTAATTTTAATTAAACATAATTTAATTTAATTAAAAAATAATTTAATTTAATTTGAAAATAATTTCATTTAATTTAACTTAAAAATAATTAAATTTAATTTAAAAATAATTTAATTTAATTAAATTTAAAAATCATTTAATTTGAAAATAATTTAATTTTAATTAAAAATAATTTAATTTAATTAAAAAATAATTTAATTTAGTTTTAAAATAATTTCATTTAATTTAACTTAGAAATAATTTAATTTAATTTGAAAATAATTTAATTCAAACTAAAAATAATTAAATTGAATTAAAAATAATTTAATTTAATTTGAAAATATTTTTTTTTAATTTGAAAATAATTTAATTTAATTTGAAAATAATTTAATTTAATTTAAAAATAATTTAATTTAGTTTGAAATTCATTTAATTTAATTTGAAAATAATTTAATTTAAATTAAAAATAATTTAATTTGAATATAATTTATTTAATTTGAAAATAATTTAATTTAATTTGAAAAAAATTTAATTTTAATTAAAAATAATTTAATTTAATTAAAAAATAATTTAATTTAATTTTAAAATAATTTCATTTAATTTAACTTAAAAATAATTTAATTTAATTTGAAAATAATTTAATTTAATTTGAAAATAATTTAATTTAATTAAATTTAAAAATAATTTAATTTAATTGGAAAATAACTTAATTTATTTTAAAAATAAATTAATTTAATTTAACTTAAAAATAATTAAATTTAATTTGAAAATAATTTAATTTAATGAAATTTAAAAACAATTTAATTTTAAAATAATTTAATTATAATTAAAAATAATTTAATTGAAAAATAATTTAATTTAATTTGAAAATAATTTAATTTAATTTAAAATTAATTTAATTTAATTTGAAAATAATCTATTTTAATTAAATTTAAAAATAATTTAATTTAATTGTAAAATAACTTAATTTATTTTGAAAATAATTTAATTTAATTTGAAAATAATTTAATTTAATTTGAGAATAATTTAATTAAATTTGAGAATAATTTAATTTAATTTGAAAATAGTTTAATTAAATTTGAAAATAATTAAACTTAATTTGAAAATAATTTAATTTAAATTGAAAATAATTTAATTTAATTTGAAAATAATTTAGTTTAATTTAGCTTAAAAATGATTACATTTAATTTAAAAACAATTTAATTTAACTTAAAAATAATATTATTTAATTTGAAAATAATTTTTTTAAATTTGAAAATAATTAAATTTAATTTGAAAATAATTTCATATAAATTTAACATATAAATAATTTATAATAATTTAAAAACTATTTAATTTATTTCGAAAATAATTTAATTTAAAATAAAAATAATTAAATTTAATTAAAAATAATTTAATTTAATTTGAAAATAATTTTTTTTAATTTGAAAATAATTTAATTAAATTTGAAAATAATTTAATTTAATTTGAAAATAATTTTTTTTAATTTGAAAATAATTTAATTTAATTTGAAAATAATTTAATTTAATTTGAAAATAATTTAATTTAATTTGACAATAATTTAATTTAATTTAAAATTAATTTAATTTAGTTTGAAATTCATTTAATTTAATTTGAAAATAATTTAATTTAAATTGAAAATAATTTAATTTGAAAATAATTTATTTAATTTGAAAATAATTTAATTTAATTTGAAAATAATTTAATTTAATTAAAAAATAATTTAATTTAATTAAAAAATAATTTAATTTAATTTTAAAATAATTTCATTTAATTTAAATTAAAAATAATTTAATTTAATTTGAAAATAATATAATTTACTTTGAAAATAATTTAATTTAATTAAATTTAAAAATAATTTAATTTAATTGGAAAATAACTTAATTTATTTTGAAAATAATTTAATTTAATTTGAAAATAATTTAATTTAATTTGAGAATAATTTAATTAAATTTGAGAATAATTTAATTTAATTTGAAAATAGTTTAATTAAATTTGAAAATAATTAAACTTAATTTGAAAATATATTAATTTTAATTGAAAATAATTTAATTTAATTTAAAAATAATTTAGTATAATTTAGCTTAAAAATGATTACATTTAATTTAAAAACAATTTAATTTAACTTAAAAATAATATTATTTAATTTGAAAATAATTTTTTTAAATTTGAAAATAATTAAATTTAATTTGAAAATAATTTCATATAAATTCAACATATAAATAATTTATAATAATTTAAAAACTATTTAATTTATTTCGAAAATAATTTAATTTAAAATAAAAATAATTAAATTTAATTAAAAATAATTTAATTCAATTTGAAAATAATTTTTTTTAATTTGAAAATAATTTAATTAAATTTGAAAATAATTTAATTTAATTTGAAAATAATTTTTTTTAATTTGAAAATAATTTAATTTAATTTGAAAATAATTTAATTTAATTTGAAAATAATTTAATTTAATTTTACAATAATTTAATTTAATTTAAAATTAATTTAATTTAGTTTGAAATTCATTTAATTTAATTTGAAAATAATTTAATTTAAATTGAAAATAATTTAATTTAAAAATAATTTATTTAATTTGAAAATAATTTAATTTAATTTGAAAATAATTTAATTTAATTAAAAAATAATTTAATTTAATTAAAAAATAATTTAATTTAATTTTAAAATAATTTCATTTAATTTAAATTAAAAATAATTTAATTTAATTTGAAAATAATATAATTTACTTTGAAAATAATTTAATTTAATTAAATTTAAAAATAATTTAATTTAATTGGAAAATAACTTAATTTAGTTTGAAAATAATTTAATTTAATTTGAAAATAATTTAATTTTAATTAAAAATAATTTAATTTAATTAAAAAATTTAATTTAATTTAACTTAAAAATAATTAAATTTAATTTGAAAATAATTTAATTTAATTAAATTTAAAAACAATTTAATTTTAAAATAATATAATTATAATTAAAAATAATTTAATTCAAAAATAATTTAATTTAATTTGAAAATAATTTAATTTAATTTAAAAATAATTTAATTTAATTTGAAAATAATCTAATTTAATTAAATTTAAAAATAATTTAATTTAATTGGAAAATTACTTAATTTATTTTGAAAATAATTTAATTTAATTTGAAAATAATTTAATTTTAATTAAAAATAATTTAATTTAATTAAAAAATAATTAAATTTAATTTTAAAATAATTTCATTTAATTTAACTTAAAAATAATTTAATTTAATTTGAAAATAATTTAATTTAATTTGAAAATAATTTAATTTAATTAAATTTAAAAATAATTTAATTTAATTGGAAAATAACTTAATTTATTTTAATAATAATTTAATTTAATTTAACTTAAAAATAATTAAATTTAATTTGAAAATAATTTAATTTAATTAAATTTAAAAACAATTTAATTTTAAAATAATTTAATTATAATTAAAAATAATTTAATTAAAAAATAATTTAATTTAATTTGAAAATAATTTAATTTAATTTAAAAATAATTTAATTTAATTTGAAAATAATCTATTTTAATTAAATTTAAAAATAATTTAATTTAATTGTAAGATAACTTAATTTATTTTGAAAATAATTTAATTTAATTTGAAAATAATTTAATTTAATTTGAGAATAATTTAATTAAATTTGAGAATGATTTAATTTAATTTGAAAATAGTTTAATTAAATTTGAAAATAAATAAACATAATTTGAAACTAATTTAATTTAAATTGAAAATAATTTAATTTAATTTGAAAATAATTTAGTTTAATTTAGTTTAAAAATGATTAAGTTTAATTTAAAAATAATTTAATTTAGTTTGAAATTCATTTATTTAATTTGAAAATAATTTAATTTAAATTAAAAATAATTTAATTTGAATATAATTTATTTAATTTGAAAATAATTTAATTTTATTTGAAAATAATTTAATTTTAATTAAAAATAATTAAATTTAATTTTAAAATAATTTCATTTAATTTAACTTAAAAATAATTTAATTTAATTTGAAAATAATTTAATTTAATTTGAAAATAATTTAATTTAATTAAATTTAAAAATAATTTAATTTAATTGGAAAATAACTTAATTTATTTTAATAATTATTTAATTTAATTCAACTTAAAAATAATTAAATTTAATTTAAAAATAATTTTATTTAATTAAATTTAAAAACAATTTAATTTTAAAATAATTTAATTATAATTAAAAATAATTAAATTTAAAAATAATTTAATTTTATTTGAAAATAATTTAATTTAATTTAAAAATAATTTAATTTAGTTTGAAAATAATCTATTTTAATTAAATTTAAAAATAATTTAATTTAATTGTAAAATAACTTAATTTATTTTGAAAATAATTTAATTTAATTTGAAAATAATTTAATTTAATTTGAGAATAATTTAATTAAATTTGAGAATAATTTAATTTAATTTGAAAATAGTTTAATTAAATTTGAAAATAATTAAACATAATTTGAAAATAATTTAATTTAAATTGAAAATAATTTAATTTAATTTGAAAATAATTTAGTTTAATTTAGCTTAAAAATGATTAAATTTAATTTAAAAACAATTTAATTTAACTTAAAAATAATATTATTTAATTTGAAAATATTTTTTTTAAATTTGAAAATAATTTAATTTAATTTGAAAATAATTTCATATAAATTTAACATATAAATAATTTATAATAATTTAAAAACTATTTAATTTAATTCGAAAATAATTTAATTTAAAATAAAAATAATTAAATTTAATTAAAAATAATTTAATTTAATTTGAAAATAATTTTTTTTAATTTGAAAATAATTTAATTTAATTTGAAAATAATTTAATTTAATTTGAAAATAATTTAATTAATTTTGAAAATAATTTAATTTAATTAAATTTATAAATAATTTAATTTAATTGGAAAATAACTTAATTTATTTTAATAATAATTTAATTTAATTTAACTTAAAAATAATTAAATTTAATTTGAAAATAATTTAATTTAATTAAATTTAAAAACAATTTAATTTTAAAATAATTTAATTATAATTAAAAATAATTTAATTTAAAAATAATTCAATTTAATTTGAAAATAATTTAATTTAATTTAAAAATAATTTAATTTAATTTGAAAATAATCTATTTTAATTAAATTTAAAAATAATTTAATTTAATTGTAAAATAACTTAATTTATTTTGAAAATAATTTAATTTAATTTGAAAATAATTTAATTTAATTTGAGAATAATTTAATTAAATTTGAGAATAATTTAATTTAATTTTAAAATAGTTTAATTAAATTTGAAAATAATTAAACATAATTTGAAAATAATTTAATTTAAATTGAAAATAATTTAATTTAATTTGAAAATAATTTAGTTTAATTTAGCTTAAAAATGATTAAATTTAATTTAAAAACAATTTAATTTAACTTAAAAATAATATTATTTAATTTGAAAATAATTTTTTTAAATTTGAAAATAATTTAATTTAATTTGAAAATAATTTCATATAAATTTAACATATAAATAATTTATAATAATTTAAAAACTATTTAAATTAATTCGAAAATAATTTAATTTAAAATAAAAATAATTAAATTTAATTAAAAATAATTTAATTTAATTTGAAAATAATTTTTTTTAATTTGAAAATAATTTAATTTAATTTGAAAATAATTTAATTTAATTTGAAAATAATTTAATTAATTTTGAAAATAATTTAATTTAATTTGAAAATAATTTAATTTTAATTTAAAATATTTGAATTTAATTTAAAAATAATTTAATTTAATTTGAAAATAGTTTAATTTAATTTGAAAATAATTTAATTTAATTTGACAATAATTTAATTTAATTTAAAATTAATTTAATTTAGTTTCAAATTTATTTAATTTAATTTGAAAATAATTTAATTTAAATTGAAAATAATTTAATTTGAAAATAATTTATTTAATTTGAAAATAATTAAATTTAATTTGAAAATAATTTAATTTAATTGAAAAATAATTTAATTTAATTTTAAAATAATTTCATTTAATTTTAAAATAATTTCATTTAATTTAAATTAAAAATAATTTAATTTAATTTGAAAATAATTTAATTTACTTTGAAAATAATTTAATTTAATTAAATTTAAAAATAATTTAATTTAATTGGAAAATAACTTAATTTATTTTGAAAATAATTTAATTTAATTTAACTTAAAAATAATTAAATTTAATTTGAAAATAATTTAATTTAATTAAATTTAAAAACAATTTAATTTTAAAATAATTTAATTATAATTAAAAATAATTTAATTTAATTTGAAAATAATTTAATTTAATTTAAAAATAATTTAATTTAATTTGAAAATAATCTAATTTAATTAAATTTAAAAATAATTTAATTCAATTGGAAAATAACTTAATTTATTTTGAAAATAATTTAATTTAATTTGAAAATAATTTAATTTAATTTGAGAATATTTTAATTAAATTTGAAAATAATTTAATTAAATTTGAAAATTATTAAACTTAATTTGAAAATAATTTAATTTAAATTAAAAATTATTTAATTTAATTTGAAAATAATTAAATTTAATTTGAAAATAATTTAATTTAATTAAAAAATAATTTAATTTAATTTGAAAATAATTTCATATAAATTTAACATATAAATAATTTATAATAATTTAAAAACTATTTAATTTAGTTTGAAAATAATTTAATTTAAACTAAAAATAATTATATTGAATTAAAAATAATTTAATTTAATTTGAAAATATTTTTTTTTAATTTGAAAATAATTTAATTTAATTTGAAAATAATTTAATTTAATTTGAAAATAATTTAATTTTAATTTAAAATAATTTAATTTAATTTGAAAAAAATTTAATTTAATTTAAAAATTTTTGAATTTAATTTAAAAATAATTTAATTTAGTTTGAAATTCAATAATTTAATTTGAAAATAATTTAATTTAAATTAAAAATAATTTAATTTGAATATAATTTATTTAATTTGAAAATAATTTAATTTAATTTGAAAATAATTTAATTTTAATTAAAAATAATTTAATTTAATTAAAAAATAATTAAATTTAATTTTAAAATAATTTCATTTAATTTAACTTAAAAATAATTTAATTTAATTTGAAAAAAATTTAATTTAATTAAATTTAAAATCAATTTAATTTTAAAATAATTTAATTATAATTAAAAATAATTTAATTTAAAATTAATTAGTTTAATTTGAAAATAATTTAATTTAATTTAAAAATAATTTAATTTAATTTGAAAATAATCCAATTTAATTAAATTTAAAAATAATTTAATTTAATTGGAAAATAAATTAATCTATTTTGAAAATAATTTAATTTAATTTGAAAATAATTTAATTTATTTTGAGAATAATTTAATTAAAGTTGAAAATACTTTATTTTAATTTGAAAATAATTTAATTAAATCTGAAAATTATTAAACTTAATTTGAAAATAATTTAATTTAAATTGAAAATATTTTAATTTAATTTGAAAATAATTTAATTTAATTTCAAAATAATTTAATTTAATTAAAAAATAATTTAATTTAATTTGAAAATAATTTCATATAAATTTAACATATAAATAATTTATAATAATTTAAAAACTATTTAATTTAATTTGAAAATAATTTAATTTAAACTAAAAATAATTAAATTGCATTAAAAATAATTTAATTTAATTTGAAAATATTTTTTTTAATTTGAAAATAATTTAATTTAATTTGAAAATAATTTAATTTAGTTTAAAAATAATTTAATTTCGTTTGAAATTCATTTAATTTAATTTGAAAATAATTTAATTTAAATTAAAAATAATTTAATTTGAATATAATTTATTTAATTTGAAAATAATTTAATTTAATTTGAAAATAATTTAATTTTAAATAAAAATAATTTTATTTAATTAAAAAATAATTTTATTTAATTTTAAAATAATTTCATTTAATTTAACTTAAAAATAATTTAATTTAATTTGAAAATAATTTAATTTAATTTGAAAATAATTTAATTTAATTAAATTTAAAAATAATTTAATTTAATTGGAAAATAACTTAATTTATTTTAAAAATAAATTAATTTAATTTAACTTAAAAATAATTAAATTTAATTTGAAAATAATTTAGTTTAATGAAATTTAAAAACAATTTAATTTTAAAATAATTTAATTATAATTAAAAATAATTTAATTGAAATTAATTTAATTTAATTTGAAAATAATTTAATTTAATTTCAAAATAATTTAATTTAATTTGAAAATAATCTATTTTAATTAAATTTAAAATTAATTTAATTTAATTGTAAAATAACTTAATTTATTTTGGAAATAATTTAATTTAATTTGAAAATAATTTAATTTAATTTGAGAATAATTTAATTAAATTTGAGAATAATTTAATTTAATTTGAAAATAGTTTAATTAAATTTGAAAATAATTAAACTTAATTTGAAAATAATTTAGTTTAAATTGAAAATAATTTAATTTAATTTGAAAATAATTTAGTTTAATTTAGCTTAAAAATGATTAAATTTAATTTAAAAACAATTTAATTTAACTTAAAAATAATATTATTTAATTTGAAAATAATTTTTTTAAATTTGAAAATAATTTAATTTAATTTTAAAATAATTTCATATAAATTTAACATATAAATAATTTATAATAATTTAAAAACTATTTAATTTATTTCGAAAATAATTTAATTTAAAATAAAAATAATTAAATTTAATTAAAAATAATTTAATTTAATTTGAAAATAATTTTTTTTAATTTGACAATAATTTAATTTAATTTGAAAATAATTTAATTTAATTTGAAAATAATTTTTTTTAATTTGAAAATAATTTAATTTAATTTGAAAATAATTTAATTTAATTTGAAAATAATTTAATTTAATTTGACAATAATTTAATTTAATTTAAAATTAATTTAATTTAGTTTGAAATTCATTTAATTTAATTTGAAAATAATTTAATTTAAATTGAAAATAATTTAATTTGAAAATAATTAATTTAATTTGAAAATAATTTAATTTAATTTGAAAATAATTTAATTTAATTAAAAAATAATTTAATTTAATTAAAAAATAATTTAATTTAATTTTAAAATAATTCCATTTAATTTAAATTAAAAATAATTTAATTTAATTTGAAAATAATTTAATTTACTTTGAAAATAATTTAATTTAATTAAATTTAAAAATAATTTAATTTAATTGGAAAATAACTTAATTTATTTTGAAAATAATTTAATTTAACTTAAAAATAATTAAATTTAATTTGAAAATAATTTAATTTAATTAAATTTAAAAACAATTTAATTTTAAAATAATATAATTATAATTAAAAATAATTTAATTCAAAAATAATTTAATTTAATTTGAAAATAATTTAATTTAATTTAAAAATAATTTAATTTAATTTGAAAATAATCTAATTTAATTAAATTTAAAAATAATTTAATTTAATTGGAAAATTACTTAATTTATTTTGAAAATAATTTAATTTAATTTGAAAATAATTTAATTTTAATTAAAAATAATTTAATTTAATTAAAAAATAATTAAATTTAATTTTAAAATAATTTCATTTATTTTAACTTAAAAATAATTTAATTTAATTTGAAAATAATTTAATTTAATTTGAAAATAATTTAATTTAATTAAATTTAAAAATAATTTAATTTAATTGGAAAATAACTTAATTTATTTTAATAATAATTTAATTTAATTTAACTTAAAAATAATTAAATTTAATTTGAAAATATTTTAATTTAATTAAATTTAAAAACAATTTAATTTTAAAATAATTTAATTATAATTAAAAATAATTTAATTTAAAAATAATTTAATTTAATTTGAAAATAATTTAATTTAATTTGAAAATAATCTATTTTAATTCAATTTAAAAATAATTTAATTTAATTGTAAAATAACTTAATTTATTTTGAAAATAATTTAATTTAATTTGAAAATAATTTAATTTAATTTGAGAATAATTTGATTAAATTTGAGAATAATTTAATTTAATTTGAAAATAGTTTAATTAAATTTGAAAATAATTAAACATAATTTGAAAATAATTTAATTTAAATTGAAAATAATTTAATTTAATTTGAAAATAATTTAGTTTAATTTAGCTTAAAAATGATTAAATTTAATTTAAAAACAATTTAATTTAACTTAAAAATAATATTATTTAATTTGAAAATAATTTTTTTAAATTTGAAAATAATTTAATTTAATTTGAAAATAATTTCATATAAATTTAACATATAAATAATTTATAATAATTTAAAAACTATTTAATTTAATTCGAAAATAATTTAATTTAAAATAAAAATAATTAAATTTAATTAAAAATAATTTAATTTAATTTGAAAATAATTTTTTTTAATTTGAAAATAATTTAATTTAATTTGAAAATAATTTAATTTAATTTGAAAATATTTTTTTTTAATTTGAAAATAATTTAATTTAATTTGAAAATAATTTAATTTAATTTGAAAATAATTTAATTTAATTTGACAATAATTTAATTTAATTTAAAATTAATTTAATTTAGTTTGAAATTCATTTAATTTAATTTGAAAATAATTTAATTTAAATTGAAAATAATTTAATTTGAAAATAATTAATTTAATTTGAAAATAATTTAATTTAATTTGAAAATAATTTAATTTAATTAAAAAATAATTTAATTTAATTAAAAAATAATTTAATTTAATTTTAAAATAATTTCATTTAATTTAAGTTAAAAATAATTTAATTTAATTTGAAAATAATTTAATTTACTTTGAAAATAATTTAATTTAATTAAATTTAAAAATAATTTAATTTAATTGGAAAATAACTTAATTTATTTTGAAAATAATTTAATTTAACTTAAAAATAATTAAATTTAATTTGAAAATAATTTAATTTAATTAAATTTAAAAACAATTTAATTTTAAAATAATATAATTATAATTAAAAATAATTTAATTCAAAAA
This sequence comes from Phosphuga atrata, assembly GCA_944588485.1. Classification (NCBI taxonomy): domain Eukaryota; kingdom Metazoa; phylum Arthropoda; class Insecta; order Coleoptera; family Silphidae; genus Phosphuga; species Phosphuga atrata. Next base: position 23,561,575 of record OX155896.1, on the reverse strand, counting down.
TAATTTAATTTAATTTGAAAATAATTTAATTTAATTTAAAAATAATTTAATTTAATTTGAAAATAATCTAATTTAATTAAATTTAAAAATAATTTAATTTAATTGGAAAATTACTTAATTTATTTTGAAAATAATTTAATTTAATTTGAAAATAATTTAATTTTAATTAAAAATAATTTAATTTAATTAAAAAATAATTAAATTTAATTTTAAAATAATTTCATTTATTTTAACTTAAAAATAATTTAATTTAATTTGAAAATAATTTAATTTAATTTGAAAATAATTTAATTTAATTAAATTTAAAAATAATTTAATTTAATTGGAAAATAACTTAATTTATTTTAATAATAATTTAATTTAATTTAACTTAAAAATAATTAAATTTAATTTGAAAATATTTTAATTTAATTAAATTTAAAAACAATTTAATTTTAAAATAATTTAATTTAATTGGAAAATAACTTAATTTATTTTGAAAATAATTTAATTTAACTTAAAAATAATTAAATTTAATTTGAAAATAATTTAATTTAATTAAATTTAAAAACAATTTAATTTTAAAATAATATAATTATAATTAAAAATAATTTAATTCAAAAATAATTTAATTTAATTTGAAAATAATTTAATTTAATTTAAAAATAATTTAATTTAATTTGAAAATAATCTAATTTAATTAAATTTAAAAATAATTTAATTTAATTGGAAAATTACTTAATTTATTTTGAAAATAATTTAATTTAATTTGAAAATAATTTAATTTTAATTAAAAATAATTTAATTTAATTAAAAAATAATTAAATTTAATTTTAAAATAATTTCATTTATTTTAACTTAAAAATAATTTAATTTAATTTGAAAATAATTTAATTTAATTTGAAAATAATTTAATTTAATTAAATTTAAAAATAATTTAATTTAATTGGAAAATAACTTAATTTATTTTAATAATAATTTAATTTAATTTAACTTAAAAATAATTAAATTTAATTTGAAAATATTTTAATTTAATTAAATTTAAAAACAATTTAATTTTAAAATAATTTAATTATAATTAAAAATAATTTAATTTAAAAATAATTTAATTTAATTTGAAAATAATTTAATTTAATTTGAAAATAATCTATTTTAATTAAATTTAAAAATAATTTAATTTAATTGTAAAATAACTTAATTTATTTTGAAAATAATTTAATTTAATTTGAAAATAATTTAATTTAATTTGAGAATAATTTGATTAAATTTGAGAATAATTTAATTTAATTTGAAAATAGTTTAATTAAATTTGAAAATAATTAAACATAATTTGAAAATAATTTAATTTAAATTGAAAATAATTTAATTTAATTTGAAAATAATTTAGTTTAATTTAGCTTAAAAATGATTAAATTTAATTTAAAAACAATTTAATTTAACTTAAAAATAATATTATTTAATTTGAAAATAATTTTTTTTTAAATTTGAAAATAATTTAATTTAATTTGAAAATAATTTCATATAAATTTAACATATAAATAATTTATAATAATTTAAAAACTATTTAATTTAATTCGAAAATAATTTAATTTAAAATAAAAATAATTAAATTTAATTAAAAATAATTTAATTTAATTTGAAAATAATTTTTTTTAATTTGAAAATAATTTAATTTAATTTGAAAATAATTTAATTTAATTTAAAAATAATTTTTTTTAATTTGAAAATAATTTAATTTAATTTGAAAATAATTTAATTTAATTTGAAAATAATTTTTTTTCATTTGAAAATAATTTAATTTAATTTGAAAATAATTTAATTTAATTTGAAAATAATTTAATTTAATTTGACAATAATTTAATTTAATTTAAAATTAATTTAATTTAGTTTGAAATTCATTTAATTTAATTTGAAAATAATTTAATTTAAATTGAAAATAATTTAATTTGAAAATAATTAATTTAATTTGAAAATAATTTAATTTAATTTGAAAATAATTTAATTTAATTAAAAAATAATTTAATTTAATTAAAAAATAATTTAATTTAATTTTAAAATAATTTCATTTAATTTAAATTAAAAATAATTTAATTTAATTTGAAAATAATTTAATTTACTTTGAAAATAATTTAATTTAATTAAATTTAAAAATAATTTAATTTAATTGGAAAATAACTTAATTTATTTTGAAAATAATTTAATTTAACTTAAAAATAATTAAATTTAATTTGAAAATAATTTAATTTAATTAAATTTAAAAACAATTTAATTTTAAAATAATATATTTATAATTAAAAATAATTTAATTCAAAAATAATTTAATTTAATTTGAAAATAATTTAATTTAATTTAAAAATAATTTAATTTAATTTGAAAATAATCTAATTTAATTAAATTTAAAAATAATTTAATTTAATTGAAAAATTACTTAATTTATTTTGAAAATAATTTAATTTAATTTGAAAATAATTTAATTTTAATTAAAAATAATTTAATTTAATTAAAAAATAATTAAATTTAATTTTAAAATAATTTCATTTATTTTAACTTAAAAATAATTTAATTTAATTTGAAAATAATTTAATTTAATTTGAAAATAATTTAATTTAATTAAATTTAAAAATAATTTAATTTAATTGGAAAATAACTTAATTTATTTTAATAATAATTTAATTTAATTTAACTTAAAAATAATTAAATTTAATTTGAAAATATTTTAATTTAATTAAATTTAAAAACAATTTAATTTTAAAATAATTTAATTATAATTAAAAATAATTTAATTTAAAAATATTTTAATTCAATTTGAAAATAATTTAATTTAATTTGAAAATAATCTATTTTAATTAAATTTAAAAATAATTTAATTTAATTGTAAAATAACTTAATTTATTTTGAAAATAATTTAATTTAATTTGAAAATAATTTAATTTAATTTGAGAATAATTTGATTAAATTTGAGAATAATTTAATTTAATTTGAAAATAGTTTAATTAAATTTGAAAATAATTAAACATAATTTGAAAATAATTTAATTTAAATTGAAAATAATTTAATTTAATTTGAAAATAATTTAGTTTAATTTAGCTTAAAAATGATTAAATTTAATTTAAAAACAATTTAATTTAACTTAAAAATAATATTATTTAATTTGAAAATAATTTTTTTAAATTTGAAAATAATTTAATTTAATTTGAAAATAATTTCATATAAATTTAACATATAAATAATTTATAATAATTTAAAAACTATTTAATTTAATTCGAAAATAATTTAATTTAAAATAAAAATAATTAAATTTAATTCAAAATAATTTAATTTAATTTGAAAATAATTTTTTTTAATTTGAAAATAATTTAATTTATTTTGAAAATAATTTAATTTAATTTGAAAATATTTTTTTTAAATTTGAAAATAATTTAATTTAATTTGAAAATAATTTAATTTAATTTGAAAATAATTTAATTTAATTTGACAATAATTTAATTTAATTTAAAATTAATTTAATTTAGTTTGAAATTCATTTAATTTAATTTGAAAATAATTTAATTTATATTGAAAATAATTTAATTTGAAAATAATTAATTTAATTTGAAAATAATTTAATTTAATTTGAAAATAATTTAGTTTAAATTAGCTTAAAAATGATTAAATTTAATTTAAAAACAATTTAATTTAACTTAAAAATAATATTATTTAATTTGAAAATAATTTTTTTAAATTTGAAAATAATTTAATTTAATTTTAAAATAATTTCATATAAATTTAACATATAAATAATTTATAATAATTTAAAAACTATTTAATTTATTTCGAAAATAATTTAATTTAAAATAAAAATAATTAAATTTAATTAAAAATAATTTAATTTAATTTGAAAATAATTTTTTTTAATTTGAAAATAATTTAATTTAATTTGAAAATAATTTAATTTAATTTGAAAATAATTTTTTTTAATTTGAAAATAATTTAATTTAATTTGAAAATAATTTAATTTAATTTGAAAATAATTTAATTTAATTTGACAATAATTTAATTTAATTTAAAATTAACTTAATTTAGTTTGAAATTCATTTAATTTAATTTGAAAATAATTTAATTTAAATTGAAAATAATTTAATTTGAAAATAATTAATTTAATTTGAAAATAATTTAATTTAATTTGAAAATAATTTAATTTAATTAAAAAATAATTTAATTTAATTAAAAAATAATTTAATTTAATTTTAAAATAATTTCATTTAATTTAAATTAAAAATAATTTAATTTAATTTGAAAATAATTTAATTTACTTTGAAAATAATTTAATTTAATTAAATTTAAAAATAATTTAATTTAATTTTAAAATAACTTAATTTATTTTGAAAATAATTTAATTTAACTTAAAAATAATTAAATTTAATTTGAAAATAATTTAATTTAATTAAATTTAAAAACAATTTAATTTTAAAATAATATAATTATAATTAAAAATAATTTCATTCAAAAATAATTTAATTTAATTTGAAAATAATTTAATTTAATTTAAAAATAATTTAATTTAATTTGAAAATAATCTAATTTAATTAAATTTAAAAATAATTTATATTAATTGGAAAATTACTTAATTTATTTTGAAAATAATTTAATTTAATTTGAAAATAATTTAATTTTAATTAAAAATAATTCAATTTAATTAAAAAATAATTAAATTTAATTTTAAAATAATTTCCTTTATTTTAACTTAAAAATAATTTAATTTAATTTGAAAATAATTTAATTTAATTAAATTTAAAAATAATTTAATTTAATTGGAAAATAACTTAATTTATTTTAATAATAATTTAATTTAATTTAACTTAAAAATAATTAAATTTAATTTGAAAATATTTTAATTTAATTAAATTTAAAAACAATTTAATTTTAAAATAATTTAATTATAATTAAAAATAATTTAATTTAAAAATAATTTAATTTAATTTGAAAATAATTTAATTTAATTTGAAAATAATCTATTTTAATTAAATTTAAAAATAATTTAATTTAATTGTAAAATAACTTAATTTATTTTGAAAATAATTTAATTTAATTTGAAAATAATTTAATTTAATTTGAGAATAATTTGATTAAATTTGAGAATAATTTAATTTAATTTGAGAATAGTTTAATTAAATTTGAAAATAATTAAACATAATTTGAAAATAATTTAATTTAATTTGAAAATGATTTAGTTTAATTTAGCTTAAAAATGATTAAATTTAATTTAAAAACAATTTAATTTAACTTAAAAATAATATTATTTAATTTGAAAATAATTTTTTTAAATTTGAAAATAATTTAATTTAATTTGAAAATAATTTCATATAAATTTAACATATAAATAATTTATAATAATTTAAAAACTATTTAATTTAATTCGAAAATAATTTAATTTAAAATAAAAATAATTAAATTTAATTAAAAATAATTTAATTTAATTTGAAAATAATTTTTTTTAATTTGAAAATAATTTAATTTAATTTGAAAATAATTTAATTTAATTTGAAAATAATTTAATTAATTTTGAAAATAATTTAATTTAATTTGAAAATAATTTAATTTTAATTTAAAATATTTGAATTTAATTTAAAAATAATTTAATTTAATTTGAAAATAGTTTAATTTAATTTGAAAATAATTTAATTTAATTTGACAATAATTTAATTTAATTTAAAATTAATTTAATTTAGTTTGAAATTCATTTAATTTAATTTGAAAATAATTTAATTTAAATTGAAAATAATTTAATTTGAAAATAATTTATTTAATTTGAAAATAATTTAATTTAATTTGAAAATAATTTAATTTAATTAAAAAATAATTTAATTTAATTTTAAAATAATTTCATTTAATTTAAATTAAAAATAATTTAATTTAATTTGAAAATAATTTAATTTACTTTGAAAATAATTTAATTTAATTAAATTTAAAAATAATTTAATTTAATTGGAAAATAACTTAATTTATTTTGAAAATAATTTAATTTAATTTAACTTAAAAATAATTAAATTTAATTTGAAAATAATTTAATTTAATTAAATTTAAAAACAATTTAATTTTAAAATAATTTAATTATAATTAAAAATAATTTAATTTAATTTGAAAATAATTTAATTTAATTTAAAAATAATTTAATTTAATTTGAAAATAATCTAATTTAATTAAATTTAAAAATAATTTAATTTAATTGGAAAATAACTTAATTTATTTTGAAAATAATTTAATTTAATTTGAAAATAATTTAATTTAATTTGAGAATAATTTGATTAAATTTGAGAATAATTTAATTTAATTTGAAAATAGTTTAATTAAATTTGAAAATAATTAAACATGATTTGAAAATAATTTAATTTAAATTGAAAATAATTTAATTTAATTTGAAAATAATTTAGTTTAATTTAGCTTAAAAATGATTAAATTTAATTTAAAAACAATTTAATTTAACTTAAAAATAATATTATTTAATTTGAAAATAATTTTTTTAAATTTGAAAATAATTTAATTTAATTTGAAAATAATTTCATATAAATTTAACATATAAATAATTTATAATAATTTAAAAACTATTTAATTTAATTCGAAAATAATTTAATTTAAAATGAAAATAATTAAATTTAATTAAAAATAATTTAATTTAATTTGAAAATAATTTTTTTTAATTTGAAAATAATTTAACTTAATTTGAAAATAATTTAATTTAATTTGAAAATAATTTTTTTTAATTTGAAAATAATTTAATTTAATTAAAAAATAATTTAATTTAATTTGAAAATAATTTCATATAAATTTAACATATAAATAATTTATAATAATTTAAAAACTATTTAATTTAATTTGAAAATAATTTAATTTAAACTAAAAATAATTAAATTGCATTAAAAATAATTTAATTTAATTTGAAAATATTTTTTTTTAATTTGAAAATAATTTAATTTAATTTGAAAATAATTTAATTTAATTTAAAAATAATTTAATTTAGTTTGAAATTCATTTAATTTAATTTGAAAATAATTTAATTTAAATTAAAAATAATTTAATTTGAATATAATTTATTTAATTTGAAAATAATTTAATTTAATTTGAAAATAATTTAATTTTAATTAAAAATAATTTTATTTAATTAAAAAATAATTTAATTTAATTTTAAAATAATTTCATTTAATTTAACTTAAAAATAATTTAATTTAATTTGAAAATAATTTAATTTAATTTGAAAATAATTTAATTTAATTAAATTTAAAAATAATTTAATTTAATTGGAAAATAACTTAATTTATTTTAAAAATAAATTAATTTAATTTAACTTAAAAATAATTAAATTTAATTTGAAAATAATTTAATTTAATGAAATTTAAAAACAATTTAATTTTAAAATAATTTAATTATAATTAAAAATAATTTAATTGAAATTAATTTAATTTAAATTGAAAATAATTTAATTTAATTTCAAAATAATTTAATTTAATTTGAAAATAATCTATTTTAATTAAATTTAAAATTAATTTAATTTAATTGTAAAATAACTTAATTTATTTTGAAAATAATTTAATTTAATTTGAAAATAATTTAATTTAATTTGAGAATAAATTAATTAAATTTGAGAATAATTTAATTTAATTTGAAAATAGTTTAATTAAATTTGAAAATAATTAAACTTAATTTGAAAATAATTTAATTTAAATTGAAAATAATTTAATTTAATTTGAAAATAATTTAGTTTAATTTAGCTTAAAAATGATTAAATTTAATTTAAAAACAATTTAATTTAACTTAAAAATAATATTATTTAATTTGAAAATAATTTTTTTAAATTTGAAAATAATTTAATTTAATTTTAAAATAATTTCATATAAATTTAACATATAAATAATTTATAATAATTTAAAAACTATTTAATTTATTTCGAAAATAATTTAATTTAAAATAAAAATAATTAAATTTAATTAAAAATAATTTAATTTAATTTGAAAATAATTTTTTTTAATTTGAAAATAATTTAATTTAATTTGAAAATAATTTAATTTAATTTGAAAATAATTTAATTAATTTTGAAAATAATTTAATTTAATTTGAAAATAATTTAATTTTAATTTAAAATATTTGAATTTAATTTAAAAATAATTTAATTTAATTTGAAAATAGTTTAATTTAATTTGAAAATAATTTAATTTAATTTGACAATAATTTAATTTAATTTAAAATTAATTTAATTTAGTTTGAAATTCATTTAATTTAATTTGAAAATAATTTAATTTAAATTGAAAATAATTTAATTTGAAAATAATTTATTTAATTTGAAAATAATTTAATTTAATTTGAAAATAATTTAATTTAATTAAATTTAAAAATAATTTAATTTAATTAACATAACATAACTTATTTTAACATAACTTAATTTATTTTGAAAATAATTTAATTTAATTTAACTTAAAAATAATTAAATTTAATTTGAAAATAACTTAATTTAATTAAATTTAAAAACAATTTAATTTTAAAATAATTTAATTATAATTAAAAATAATTTAATTTAATTTGAAAATAATTTAATTTAATTTAAAAATAATTTAATTTAATTTGAAAATAATCTAATTTAATTAAATTTAAAAATAATTTAATTTAATTGGAAAATAACTTAATTTATTTTGAAAATAATTTAATTTAATTTGAAAATAATTTAATTTAATTTGAGAATAATTTGATTAAATTTGAGAATAATTTAATTTAATTTGAAAATAGTTTAATTAAATTTGAAAATAATTAAACATAATTTGAAAATAATTTAATTTAAATTGAAAATAATTTAATTTAATTTGAAAATAATTTAGTTTAATTTAGCTTAAAAATGATTAAATTTAATTTAAAAACAATTTAATTTAACTTAAAAATAATATTATTTAATTTGAAAATAATTTTTTAAATTTGAAAATAATTTAATTTAATTTGAAAATAATTTCATATAAATTTAACATATAAATAATTTATAATAATTTAAAAACTATTTAATTTAATTCGAAAATAATTTAATTTAAAATGAAAATAATTAAATTTAATTAAAAATAATTTAATTTAATTTGAAAATAATTTTTTTTAATTTGAAAATAATTTAATTTAATTTGAAAATAATTTAATTTAATTTGAAAATAATTTAATTAATTTTGAAAATAATTTAATTTAATTTGAAAATAATTTAATTTTAATTTAAAATATTTGAATTTAATTTAATTTTGAAAATAGTTTAATTTAATTTGAAAATAATTTAATTTAATTTGACAATAATTTAATTTAATTTAAAATTAATTTAATTTAGTTTGAAATTCATTTAATTTAATTTGAAAATAATTTAATTTAAATTGAAAATAATTTAATTTGAAAATAATTTATTTAATTTGAAAATAATTTAATTTAGTTTGAAAATAATTTAATTTAATTAAAAAATAATTTAATTTAATTTTAAAATAATTTCATTTAATTTAAATTAAAAATAATTTAATTTATTTTGAAAATAATTTAATTTACTTTGAAAATATTTTAATTTAATTAAATTTAAAAATAATTTAATTTAATTGGAAAATAACTTAATTTATTTTGAAAATAATTTAATTTAATTTAACTTAAAAATAATTAAATTTAATTTGAAAATAATTTAATTTAATTAAATTTAAAAACAATTTAATTTTAAAATAATTTAATTATAATTAAAAATAATTTAATTTAATTTGAAAATAATTTAATTTAATTTAAAAATAATTTAATTTAATTTGAAAATAATCTAATTTAATTAAATTTAAAAATAATTTAATTTAATTGGAAAATAACTTAATTTATTTTGAAAATAATTTAATTTAATTTGAAAATAATTTAATTTAATTTGAGAATATTTTAATTAAATTTGAAAATAATTTAATTAAATTTGAAAATTATTAAACTTAATTTGAAAATAATTTAATTTAAATTGAAAATTATTTAATTTAATTTGAAAATAATTAAATTTAATTTGAAAATAATTTAATTTAATTAAATTTAAAAACAATTTAATTTTAAAATAATTTAATTATAATTAAAAATAATTTAATTTAATTTGAAAATAATTTAATTTAATTTAAAAATAATTTAATTTAATTTGAAAATAATCTAATTTAATTAAATTTAAAAATAATTTAATTTAATTGGAAAATAACTTAATTTATTTTGAAAATAATTTAATTTAATTTGAAAATAATTTAATTTAATTTGAGAATATTTTAATTAAATTTAAAAATAATTTAATTAAATTTGAAAATTATTAAACTTAATTTGAAAATAATTTAATTTAAATTGAAAATTATTTAATTTAATTTGAAAATAATTAAATTTAATTTGAAAATAATTTAATTTAATTAAATTTAAAAATAATTTAATTTAATTGGAAAATAACTTAATTTATTTTGAAAATAATTTAATTTAATTTGAAAATAATTTAATTTAATTTGAGAATAATTTGATTAAATTTGAGAATAATTTAATTTAATTTGAAAATAGTTTAATTAAATTTGAAAATAATTAAACATAATTTGAAAATAATTTAATTTAATGAAATTTAAAACAATTTAATTTTAAAATAATTTAATTATAATTAAAAATAATTTAATTGAAATTAATTTAATTTAATTTGAAAATAATTTAATTTAATTTCAAAATAATTTAATTTAATTTGAAAATAATCTATTTTAATTAAATTTAAAATTAATTTAATTTAATTGTAAAATAACCTAATTTATTTTGAAAATAATTTAATTTAATTTGAAAATAATTTAATTTAATTTGAGAATAATTTAATTAAATTTGAGAATAATTTAATTTAATTTGAAAATAGTTTAATTAAATTTGAAAATAATTAAACTTAATTTGAAAATAATTTAATTTAAATTGAAAATAATTTAATTTAATTTGAAAATAATTTAGTTTAATTTAGCTTAAAAATGATTAAATTTAATTTAAAAACAATTTAATTTAACTTAAAAATAATATTATTTAATTTGAAAATAATTTTTTTAAATTTGAAAATAATTTAATTTAATTTTAAAATAATTTCATATAAATTTAACATATAAATAATTTATAATAATTTAAAAACTATTTAATTTATTTCGAAAATAATTTAATTTAAAATAAAAATGATTAAATTTAATTAAAAATAATTTAATTTAATTTGAAAATAATTTTTTTTAATTTGAAAATAATTTAATTTAATTTGAAAATAATTTAATTTAATTTGAAAATAATTTTTTTTAATTTGAAAATAATTTAATTTAATTTGAAAATAATTTAATTTACTTTGAAAATAATTTAATTTAATTTGACAATAATTTAATTTAATTTAAAATTAATTTAATTTAGTTTGAAATTCATTTAATTTAATTTGAAAATAATTTAATTTAAATTGAAAATAATTTAATTTGAAAATAATTAATTTAATTTGAAAATAATTTAATTTAATTTGAAAATAATTTAATTTAATTAAAAAATAATTTAATTTAATTAAAAAATATATTAATTTAATTTTAAAATAATTTCATTTAATTTAAATTAAAAATATGTTAATTTAATTTGAAAATAATTTAATTTACTTTGAAAATAATTTAATTTAATTAAATTTAAAAATAATTTAATTTAATTGGAAAATAACTTAATTTATTTTGAAAATAATTTAATTTAACTTAAAAATAATTAAATTTAATTTGAAAATAATTTAATTTAATTAAATTTAAAAACAATTTAATTTTAAAATAATATAATTATAATTAAAAATAATTTAATTTAAAAATAATTTAATTTAATTTGAAAATAATTTAATTTAATTTAAAAATAATTTAATTTAATTTGAAAATAATCTAATTTAATTAAATTTAAAAATAATTTAATTTAATTGGAAAATTACTTAATTTATTTTGAAAATAATTTAATTTTTTTTGAAAATAATTTAATTTTAATTAAAAATAATTTAATTTAATTAAAAAATAATTAAATTTAATTTAAAAATAATTTCATTTATTTTAACTTAAAAATAATTTAATTTAATTTAAAAATAATTTAATTTAATTTGAAAATAATTTAATTTAATTAAATTTAAAAATAATTTAATTTAATTGGAAAATAACTTAATTTATTTTAATAATAATTTAATTTAATTTAACTTAAAAATAATTAAATTTAATTTGAAAATATTTTAATTTAATTAAATTTAAAAACAATTTAATTTTAATATAATTTAATTATAATTAAAAATAATTTAATTTAAAAATAATTTAATTTAATTTGAAAATAATTTAATTTAATTTAATTTGAAAATAATCTATTTTAATTAAATTTAAAAATAATTTAATTTAATTGTAAAATAACTTAATTTATTTTGAAAATAATTTAATTTAATTTGAAAATAATTTAATTTAATTTGAGAATAATTTGATTAAATTTGAGAATAATTTAATTTAATTTGAAAATAGTTTAATTAAATTTGAAAATAATTAAACATAATTTGAAAATAATTTAATTTAATTTGAAAATAATTTAATTTAATTTAATTTGAAAATAATCTATTTTAATTAAATTTAAAAATAATTTAATTTAATTGTAAAATAACAATTTATTTTGAAAATAATTTAATTTAATTTGAAAATAATTTTTTTTAATTTGAAAATAATTTAATTTAATTTGAAAATAATTTAATTTAATTTGAAAATAATTTAATTAATTTTGAAAATAATTTAATTTAATTTGAAAATAATTTAATTTTAATTTAAAATATTTGAATTTAATTTAAAAATAATTTAATTTAATTTGAAAATAGTTTAATTTAATTTGAAAATAATTTAATTTAATTTGACAATAATTTAATTTAATTTAAAATTAATTTAATTTAGTTTGAAATTCATTTAATTTAATTTGAAAATAATTTAATTTAAATTGAAAATAATTTAATTTGAAAATAATTTATTTAATTTGAAAATAATTTAATTTAATTTGAAAATAATTTAATTTAATTTTAAAATAATTTCATTAATTTAAATTAAAAATAATTTAATTTAATTTGAAAATAATTTAATTTACTTTGAAAATAATTTAATTTAATTAAATTTAAAAATAATTTAATTTAATTGGAAAATAACTTAATTTATTTTGAAAATAATTTAATTTAATTTAACTTAAAAATAATTAAATTTAATTTGAAAATAATTTAATTTAATTAAATTTAAAAACAATTTAATTTTAAAATAATTTAATTATAATTAAAAATAATTTAATTTAATTTGAAAATAATTTAATTTAATTTAAAAATAATTTAATTTAATTTGAAAATAATCTAATTTAATTAAATTTAAAAATAATTTAATTTAATTGGAAAATAACTTAATTTATTTTGAAAATAATTTAATTTAATTTGAAAATAATTTAATTTAAATTGAAAATAATTTAATTTGAAAATAATTTATTTAATTTGAAAATAATTTAATTTAATTTGAAAATAATTTAATTTAATTAAAAAATAATTTAATTTAATTTTAAAATAATTTCATTTAATTTAAATTAAAAATAATTTAATTTAATTTGAAAATAATTTAATTTACTTTGAAAATAATTTAATTTAATTAAATTTAAAAATAATTTAATTTAATTGGAAAATAACTTAATTTATTTTGAAAATAATTTAATTTAATTTAACTTAAAAATAATAAAATTTAATTTGAAAATAATTTAATTTAATTAAATTTAAAAACAATTTAATTTTAAAATAATTTAATTATAATTAAAAATAATTTAATTTAATTTGAAAATAATTTAATTTAATTTAAAAATAATTTAATTTAATTTGAAAATAATCTAATTTAATTAAATTTAAAAATAATTTAATTTAATTGGAAAATAACTTAATTTATTTTGAAAATAATTTAATTTAATTTGAAAATAATTTAATTTAATTTGAGAATATTTTAATTAAATTTGAAAATAATTTAATTAAATTTGAAAATTATTAAACTTAATTTGAAAATAATTTAATTTAAATTGAAAATTATTTAATTTAATTTGAAAATAATTAAATTTAATTTGAAAATAATTTAATTTAATTAAAAAATAATTTAATTTAATTTAAAAATAATTTAATATAAATTTAACATATAAATAATTTATAATAATTTAAAAACTATTTAATTTAGTTTGAAAATAATTTAATTTAAACTAAAAATAATTAAATTGAATTAAAAATAATTTAATTTAACTTGAAAATATTTTTTTTTAATTTGAAAATAATTTAATTTAATTTGAAAATAATTTAATTTAATTTGAAAATAATTTAATTTTAATTTAAAATAATTTAATTTAATTTGAAAATAATTTAATTTAATTTGAAAATTTTTGAATTGAATTTAAAAATAATTTAATTTAGTTTGAAATTCATTTAATTTAATTTGAAAATAATTTAATTTAAATTAAAAATAATTTAATTTGAATATAATTTATTTAATTTGTAAATAAATTTAATTTAATTTGAAAATAATTTAATTTTAATTAAAAATAATTTAATTTAATTAAAAAATAATTAAATTTAATTTTAAAATAATTCCATTTAATTTAACTTAAAAATAATTTAATTTAATTTGAAAATAATTTAATTTAATTTGAAAATAATTTAATTTAATTAAATTTAAAAATAATTTAATTTAATTGGAAAATACCTTAATTTATTTTAAAAAAAATTTAATTTAATTTAACTTAAAAATAATTAAATTTAATTTGAAAATAATTTAATTTAAATAAATTTAAAAACAATTTAATTTTAAAATAATTTAATTATAATTAAAAATAATTTAATTTAAAAATAATTTAATTTAATTTGAAAATAATTTAATTTATTTTAAGAATAATTTAATTTAATTTGAAAATAATCTATTTTAATTAAATTTGAAAATAATTTAATTTAATTGGAAAATAACTTTGAGAATAATTTAATTTAATTTGAAAATAGTTTAATTAAATTTGAAAATAATTAAACTTAATTTGAAAATAATTTAATTTAAATTGAAAAAAATTTAATTTAATTTGAAAATAATTTAGTTTAATTTAGCTTAAAAATGATTAAATTTAATTTTAAAACAATTTAATTTAACTTAAAAATAATATTATTTAACTTGAAATTAATTTTTTTAAATTTGAAAATAATTTAATTTAATTTGAAAATAATTTCAGATAAATTTAACATATAAATAATTTATAATAATTTAAAAACTATTTAATTTAATTCGAAATTAATTTAATTTAAAATAAAAATAATTAAATTTAATTAAAAATAATTTTTTTTTAATTTGAAAATAATTTAATTTAATTTGAAAATAATTTAATTTAATTTGAAAATAATTTAATTTTAATTTAAAATTAATTTAATTTAGTTTGAAATTCATTTAATTTAATTTGAAAATAATTTAATTTAATTTAAAAATAATTTAATTTAATTTGAAAATAATTTAATTTAGTTTGAAAATAATTTAATTTAATTTGACAATAATTTAATTTAATTTAAAATTAATTTAATTTAGTTTGAAATTCATTTAATTTAATTTGAAAATAATTTAATTTAAATTGAAAATAATTTAATTTGAAAATAATTTATTTAATTTGAAAATAATTTAATTTAATTTGAAAATAATTTAATTTAATTAAAAAATAATTTAATTTAATTTTAAAATAATTTCATTTAATTTAAATTAAAAATAATTTAATTTAATTTGAAAATAATTTATATTACTTTGAAAATAATTTAATTTAATTAAATTTAAAAATAATTTAATTTAATTGGAAAATAACTTAATTTATTTTGAAAATAATTTAATTTAATTTAACCTAAAAATAATTAAAGTTAATTTGAAAATAATTTAATTTAATTAAATTTAAAAACAATTTAATTTTAAAATAATTTAATTATAATTAAAAATAATTTATTTCAAAAATAATTTAATTTAATTTGAAAATAATTTAATTTAATTTAATAATAATTTAATTTAATTTGAAAATAATCTAATTTAATTAAATTTAAAAATAATTTAATTTAATTTGAAAATAACTTAATTTATTTTGAAAATAATTTAATTTAATTTGAGAATAATTTAATTAAATTTGAAAATAATTTAATTTAATTTGAAAATAATTTAATTAAATTTGAAAATAATTAAACTTAATTTGAAAATAATTTAATTTAAACTGAAAATAATTTAATTTAATTTGAAAATAATTTAATTAAATTTAGCTTAAAAATGATTAAATTTAATTTAAAAACAATTTAATTTAACTAAAAAATAATATTATTTAATTTGAAAATAATTTTTTTAAATTTGAAAATAATTTCACATAAATTTAACATATAAATAATTTATAATAATTTAAAAACTATTTAATTTATTTTGAAAATAATTTAATTTAAACTAAAAATAATTTATTTTAATTAAAAATAATTTGATTTAATTTGAAAATAATTTTTTTTAATTTGAAAATAATTTAATTTAATTTGAAAATAATTTGAAAATAATTTAATTTTAATTTAAAATATTTGAATTTAATTTAAAAATAATTTAATTTAATTTGAAAATAATTTAATTTAATTTGAAAATAATTTAATTTAATTTGAAAATAATTTAATTTAATTAAAAATAATTTAATTTAATTAAAAAATAATTTAATTTAGTTTGAAAATAATCTTATTTAATTAAATTTAAAAATATTTTAATTTAATTGGAAAATAACAATTTATTTTGAAACTAATTTAATTTAATTAAAAAATAATTTTATTTAATTTGAAAATGATTTAATTTAAATAAAATTAAAAATAATTTAATTTGAAAATAATTCAATTTAATTTAAAAATAATTGAATTTAATTTGAAAATAATTTTAACTAAAAATAATTTAATTTAACTTAAATATAATTTAATTTAATTTGAAAAAAAAATTTTAATTTGAAAATATTTTAATTTAATTTGAAAATATTTTAATTTAATTTGAAAATAATTTAATTTAATTTGAAAATATTTTAATTTAAAAATAATTTAATTTAAATTGAAAATATTTTAATTTTCATTAAAAATAATTTAATTTAATTTAAAAATAATTTAATTAAATTTAAAAATAATTTAATTTAACTTAAAAATAATTAAATTTTATTTGAAAATAATTTAATTTATTTTGAAAATAATTTAATTTAATTAAATTTAAAAATAATTTAATTTAATTAGAAAATAACTTAATTTATTTTGAAAATAATTTAATTCAATTTAACTTGAAAATAATTTAATTTAATTTGAAAATAATTTAATTTAATTAAATTTAAAAATAATTTAATTTGAAAATAATTTAATTTTAATTAAAAATAATTTAATTTATTTAAATTTGAAAACAATTTAATTTAATTAATTTTAAAAATAATTTAGTTTAATTGGAAAATAACTAAATTTATTTGGCAAATAATTTAATTTAATTAAAAATTAATTTAATTTAATTTAAAAATAATTTAATTTAATTTAAAAATAATTTAATTTAATTTGAAAATAATCTAATTTAATTAAATTTAAAAATGATTTAATTTAATTGGAAAATAACTTAATTTATTTTGAAAATAATTTAATTTAATTTGAAAATAATTTAATTTAATCAAATTTAAAAATAATTTAATTTGAAAATAATTTAATTTAATATGAAAATAATTTAATTTAATTTGATAATTATTTAATTTAATTTAACTTAAAAATAATTTAATTTAATTTGAAAAGTATTTTTTTTAATTTGAAAATAATTTAATTTAATTTGAAATTTTTTTCATTTAATTTGAAAATAATTTAATTTTAATTAAAAATAATTTAATTTATTTAAAAAATAATATAATTTAAATTGATAATAATTTAATTTAACTTAAAGATAATTTAATTTAATTGAACTTAAAAATAATTAAATTTAATTTGAAAATAATATAATTTAATTTGAAAATAATTTAATTTAATTTAAAAATAACTTAATATAATTTGAAAATAATCTAATTTAATTAAATTTAAAAATATTTTTATTTAATTGGAAAATAACTTAATTTATTTGAAAATAATTTAATTTAATTTGAAAATATTTTAATTTTAATTAAAAATAATTTAATTTAATTAAAAAATAATTTAATTTAATTTTAAAATAGTTTAATTTAACTTAAAAATAATTTAATTTTATTTGAAAATAATTTAATTTAATTTGAAAATAATTTAATTTAATTAAATTTAAAAATAATTTAATTTAATTGGAAAATAACTTAATTTATTTTGAAAATAATTTAATTTAATTTAAATTAAATATAATTCAATTTAGTTTGAAAATAATATAATTTAATTAAATTTAAAAATAATTTAATTTGAAAAAAATTTAATTTTAATTAAAAATAATTTAATTTAATTTAATTTGAAAACAATTTTATTTATTTAAATTTTAAAATAATTAAGTTTAATTGGAAAATAACTTAATTTATTTGGAAAATAATTTAATTTAATTAAAAAATAATTTAATTTAATTTGAAAATAATTTAATTTAATTAAAAAATAATTTAATTTAATTTGAAAATAATTTCATATAAATTTAACATATAAATAATTTATAATAATTTAAAAACTATTTAATTTAGTTTGAAAATAATTTAATTTAAACTAAAAATAATTAGATTGAATTAAAAATAATTTAATTTATTTTGAAAATATTTTTTTTTAATTTGAAAATAATTTAATTTAATTTGAAAATAATTTAATTTAATTTGAAAATTTTTGAATTTAATTTAAAAATAATTTAATTTAAATTAAAAATAATTTAATTTGAATATAATTTATTTAATTTGTAAATAAATTTAATTTAATTTGAAAATAATTTAATTTTAATTAAAAATAATTTAAATTAATTAAAAAATAATTAAATTTAATTTTAAAATAATTTCATTTAATTTAACTTAAAAATAATTTAATTTAATTTGAAAATAATTTAATTTAATTTGAAAATAATTTAATTTAATTAAATTTAAAAATAATTTAATTTAATTGGAAAATACCTTAATTTATTTTAAAAATAATTTAATTTAATTTAACTTAAAAATAATTAAATTTAATTTGAAAATAATTTAATTTAATTAAATTTAAAAACAATTTAATTTTAAAATAATTTAATTATAATTAAAAATAATTTAATTTAAAAATAATTTAATTTAATTTGAAAATAATTTAATTTAATTTAAGAATAATTTAATTTAATTTGAAAATAATCTATTTTAATTAAATTTAAAAATAATTTAATTTAATTGGAAAATAACTTAATTTATTTTGAAAATAATTTAATTTAATTTGAAAATAATTTAATTTAATTTGAGAATAATTTAATTAAATTTGAGAATAATTTAATTTAATTTGAAAATAGTTTAATTAAATTTGAAATTAACTAAACTTAATTTGAAAATAATTTAATTTAAATTGAAAAAAATTTAATTTAATTTGAAAATAATTTAGTTTAATTTAGCTTAAAAATGATTAAATTTAATTTTAAAACAATTTAATTTAACTTAAAAATAATATTATTTAACTTGAAATTAATTTTTTTAAATTTGAAAATAATTTAATTTAATTTGAAAATAATTTCAGATAAATTTAACATATAAATAATTTATAATAATTTAAAAACTATTTAATTTAATTCGAAATTAATTTAATTCAAAATAAAAATAATTAAATTTAATTAAAAATAATTTTTTTTAATTTCAAAATAATTTAATTTAATTTGAAAATAATTTAATTTAATTTGAAAATAATTTAATTTTAATTTAAAATATTTGAATTTAATTTAAAAATAATTTAAATTAATTTGAAAATAATTTAATTCAATTTGAAAATAATTTAATTTAATTTGACAATAATTTAATTTAATTTAAAATTAATTTAATTTAGTTTGAAATTCATTTAATTTAATTTGAAAATAATTTAATTTAAATTGAAAATAATTTAATTTGAAAATAATTTATTTAATTTGAAAATAATTTAATTTAATTTGAAAAAAATTTAATTTAATTAAAAAATAATTTAATTTAATTTTAAAATAATTTCATTTAATTTAAATTTAAAATAATTTAATTTAATTTGAAAATAATTTAAATTACTTTGAAAATAATTTAATTTAATTAAATTTAAAAATAATTTAATTTAATTGGAAAATAACTTAATTTATTTTGAAAATAATTTAATTTAATTTAACCTAAAAATAATTAAAGTCAATTTGAAAATAATTTAATTTAATTAAATTTAAAAACAATTTAATTTTAAAATAATTTAATTATAATTAAAAATAATTTAATTCAAAAATAATTTAATTTATTTTGAAAATAATTTAATTTAATTTAAAAATAATTTAATTTAATTTGAAAATAATCTAATTTAATTAAATTTAAAAATAATTTAATTTAATTGGAAAATAACTTAATTTATTTTGAAAATAATTTAATTTAATTTGAAAATAATTTAATTTAATTTGAGAATAATTTAATTAAATTTGAAAATAATTTAATTTAATTTGAAAATAATTTAATTAAATTTGAAAATAATTAAACTTAATTTGAAAATAATTTAATTTAAATTGAAAATAATTTAATTTAATTTGAAAATAATTTAATTAAATTTAGCTTAAAAATGATTAAATTTAATTTAAAAACAATTTAATTTAACTTAAAAATAATATTATTTAATTTGAAAATAATTTTTTTAAATTTGAAAATAATTTAATTTAATTTGAAAATAATTTCACATAAATTCAACATATAAATAATTTAAAAACTATTTAATTTAATTTGAAAATAATTTAATTTAAACTAAAAATAATTAAATTTAATTAAAAATAATTTAATTTAATTTGAAAATAATATTTTTTAATTTGAAAATAATTTAATTTAATTTGAAAATAATTTGAAAATAATTTAATTTTAATTTAAAATATTTGAATTTAATTTAAAAATAATTTAATTTAATTTGAAAATAATTTAATTTAATTTGAAAATAATTTAATTTAATTTGAAAATAATTTAATTTAATTAAAAATAATTTAATTTAATTAAAAAATAATTTAATTTAGTTTGAAAATAATCTAATTTAATTAAATTTAAAAATATTTTAATTTAATTGGAAAATAACAATTTATTTTGAAACTAATTTAATTTAATTAAAAAATAATTTTATTTAATTTGAAAATGATTTAATTTAAATAAAATTAAAAATAATTTAATTTAAAAATAATTAAATTTAATTTAAAAATAATTGAATTTAATTTGAAAATAATTTTAACTAAAAATAATTTAATTTAACTTAAATATAATTTAATTTAATTTGAAAAAAAAAATTTAATTTGAAAATATTTTAATTTAATTTGAAAATATTTTAATTTAATTTGAAAATAATTTAATTTAATTTGAAAATATTTTAATTTGAAAATAATTTAATTTAAATTGAAAATATTTTAATTTTCATTAAAAATAATTTAATTTAATTAAAAAATAATTTAATTTAATTTGAAAATAATTTAATTTAACTTAAAAATAATTAAATTTTATTTGAAAATAATTTAATTTAATTTGAAAATAATTTAATTTAATTAAATTTAAAAATAATTTAATTTAATTGGAAAATAACTTAATTTATTTTGAAAATAATTTAATTCAATTTAACTTGAAAATAATTTAATTTAATTTGAAAATAATTTAATTTAATTAAATTTAAAAATAATTTAATTTGAAAATAATTTAATTTTAATTAAAAATAATTTAATTTAATTAAATTTGAAAACAATTTAATTTAATTAATTTTAAAAATAATTTAGTTTAATTGGAAAATAACTAAATTTATTTGGAAAATAATTTAATTTAATTAAAAATTAATTTAATTTAATTTGAAAATAATTTAATTTAACTTAAAAATAATTAAATTTAATTTGAAAATAATTTAATTTAATTAAATTTAAAAATAATTTAATTTTAAATTAATTTAATTTTAATAAAAAATAATTTAATTTAAAAATAATTTAATTTTATTTGAAAATAATTTATTTAATTTAACTTAAAATAATTTAATTTAATTTGAAAATAATTTAATTTAATTTAAAAATAACTTAATATAATTTGAAAATAATCTAATTTAATTAAATTTAAAAATATTTTTATTTAATTGGAAAATAACTTAATTTATTTGAAAATAATTTAATTTAATTTGAAAATATTTTAATTTTGATTAAAAATAATTTAATTTAATTAAAAAATAATTTAATTTAATTTGAAAATAGTTTAATTTAACTTAAAAATAATTTAATTTTATTTGAAAATAATTTAATTTAATTTGAAAATAATTTAATTTAATTAAATTTAAAAATAATTTAATTTAATTGGAAAATAACTTAATTTATTTTGAAAATAATTTAATTTAATTAAAAAATAATTTAATTTAATTTGAAAATAATTTAATTTAACTTAAAAATAATTAAATTTAATTTGAAAATAATTTAATTTAATTAAATTTAAAAATAATTTAATTTTAAAATAATTTAATTTTAATTAAAAATAATTTAATTTAATTTAATTTGAAAACAATTTCATTTATTTAAATTTAAAAATAATTAAGTTTAATTGGAAAATAACTTAATTTATTTGGAAAATAATTTAATTTAATTAAAAAATAATTTAATTTAATTTGAAAATAATTTTATTTTAATTTAACTAAAAATAATTTAATTTAATTTAAATATAATTTAATTTAATTTGAAAAAAAAAATTTAATTTGAAAATATTTTAATTTAATTTGAAAATATTTTAATTTAATTTGAAAATAATTTAATTTAATTTGAAAATATTTTAATTTGAAAATAATTTAATTTAAATTGAAAATATTTTAATTTTCATTAAAAATAATTTAATTTAATTAAAAAATAATTTAATTTAATTTGAAAATAATTTAATTTAACTTAAAAATAATTAAATTTTATTTGAAAATAATTTAATTTAATTTGAAAATAATTTAATTTAATTAAATTTAAAAATAATTTAATTTAATTGGAAAATAACTTAATTTATTTTGAAAATAATTTAATTCAATTTAACTTGAAAATAATTTAATTTAATTTGAAAATAATTTAATTTAATTAAATTTAAAAATAATTTAATTTGAAAATAATTTAATTTTAATTAAAAATAATTTAATTTAATTAAATTTGAAAACAATTTAATTTAATTAATTTTAAAAATAATTTAGTTTAATTGGAAAATAACTAAATTTATTTGGAAAATAATTTAATTTAATTAAAAATTAATTTAATTTAATTTGAAAATAATTTAATTTAACTTAAAAATAATTAAATTTAATTTGAAAATAATTTAATTTAATTAAATTTAAAAATAATTTAATTTTAAATTAATTTAATTTTAATAAAAAATAATTTAATTTAAAAATAATTTAATTTTATTTGAAAATAATTTATTTAATTTAACTTAAAATAATTTAATTTAATTTGAAAATAATTTAATTTAATTTAAAAATAACTTAATATAATTTGAAAATAATCTAATTTAATTAAATTTAAAAATATTTTTATTTAATTGGAAAATAACTTAATTTATTTGAAAATAATTTAATTTAATTTGAAAATATTTTAATTTTGATTAAAAATAATTTAATTTAATTAAAAAATAATTTAATTTAATTTGAAAATAGTTTAATTTAACTTAAAAATAATTTAATTTTATTTGAAAATAATTTAATTTAATTTGAAAATAATTTAATTTAATTAAATTTAAAAATAATTTAATTTAATTGGAAAATAACTTAATTTATTTTGAAAATAATTTAATTTAATTAAAAAATAATTTAATTTAATTTGAAAATAATTTAATTTAACTTAAAAATAATTAAATTTAATTTGAAAATAATTTAATTTAATTAAATTTAAAAATAATTTAATTTTAAAATAATTTAATTTTAATTAAAAATAATTTAATTTAATTTAATTTGAAAACAATTTCATTTATTTAAATTTAAAAATAATTAAGTTTAATTGGAAAATAACTTAATTTATTTGGAAAATAATTTAATTTAATTAAAAAATAATTTAATTTAATTTGAAAATAATTTTATTTTAATTTAACTAAAAATAATTTAATTTAATTTAAAAATAATTTAATTTAATATGAAAACATTTTTTTTTTAATTTGCAAATAATTTAATTTACTTTAAAAAAAAATAATTATATAATTCAGTTTGTAAATAATTTAATTTTAATTAAAAATAATTTAATTTAATTTAAAACTAATTTAATTTAATTTGAAAATAATTTAATTTAATTTGAAAATAATTTAATTTAATTTGAAAATAATTTCATTTTAATTTAACTTAAAAATAATTTAATTTAATTTGAAAATAATTTAATTTAATTTGAAAATAATTCAATTTTAACTAAAAATATTTTAATTTAATTTAAAAATAATTTCATTTAATTTAAAAATACTTTTTTTTTAATTTGAAAATAATTTCATATAATTTGAAATTTTTTTAATTTAATTTGAAAATAATTTAATTTTAATTAAAAAATTTTTTTTTATTTAAAAAATAATATAATTTAAATTGGAAATAATTTAATTTAATTTAAAACAAATTTAATTTAATTCGAAAATAATTTAATTTAATTTAAAAATAATATAATTTAATTTGAAAATAACAATATAATTTGAAAATAATCTAATTTAATTAAATTTAAAAATATTTTGATTTAATTGGAAAATAACTTAATTTATTTTGAAAATAATTTAATTTAATTAAAAAATAATTTTATTTAATTTGAAAATTATTAAATTTAATTTGAAAACAATTTAATTTAATTTTAAAATAATAAAATTAAATTTAAAAATAATTTAATTTAATTGGAAAATAATTTAATTTAATTAAATTTAAAAATAATTTAATTTGAAAATAATTTAATTTAATTTGAAAATAATTTAATTTAATTTGAAAATTTTTTAATTTAATTTAAAATAATTTAATTTATTTTGACATTCATTTATTTAAATTTGGAAATAATTTAATTTAATTTGAAAATAATTTAATTTAATTAAATTTAAAAATAATTTAATATAATTGGAAAATAACTTAATTTATTTGGATAATAATTTAATTTAATTAAAAAATAATTTAATTTAATTTGAAAATAATTTTTTTAAATTGAAAATAATTTAATTTAATTAGAAAATAATTTAATTTAATTTTAAAATAATATAATTAAATTTAAAAATAATTTAATTTAATTGGAAAATAATTTAATTTAATTAAATTTAAAAATAATTTAAATTGAAAATAATTTAGTTTTAATTAAAAATAATTTAATTTAGAAATAATTTAATTTAATTTGAAAATAATTTAATTTAATTTAACTTAAAAATAATTTAATTTAATTTGAAAATAATTTAATTTAATTAAATACAAAAATAATTTATTTTGAAAATAATTTAATTTTAATTAAAAAAAATTTAATTTAATTTAAAAAAAAATTATTTAATTAACTTAAAAATAATTTATTTTAATTTGAAAATAATTTAATTTAATTTAACTTAAAAATAATTTAATTACTTTTTAAAATAATTTAATTTAATTAAAAAATAATTTAATTTATTTTGAAAATAATTTAATTTAATTTAAAATAAAAATAATTTAATTTAATTTGAAAATAATGTAATTTAATTTGAAAATAATTAAACTTAATTTGAAAATAAGAAAATAAGTTAATTTAATTTGAAAAAAAATTAATTTAATTAAAAATTAATTTAATTTAATTAGAAACCAATTTAATTTAATTTATTTGGACAATAATTTAATTTAATTTGAAAATAATTTAATTTAATTAACTTAACAATAATTTAATTTAATTTAATCTAAAAATAATTTAATTTAACTTAAAAATAATTTAATTTAATTTAAAAAATTTTGTTTTTAATTTGAAAATAATTTAATTTAATTTGAAAATAATTTCATTTTAATTTAACTTAAAAATAATTTGATTTAAGTTAATTTAATTTGCAAATAATTTAATTTTTACTAAAAATATTTTAATTTAATTTAAAAATAATTTCATTTAATTTGAAAATACTTTTTTTTTAATTTGAAAATAATTTAATTTAATTTAAAATTGTTTTAATTTAATTTGAAAATAATTTAATTTTAATTAAAAATAATTTAATTTAATTAAAAAATAATGTAATTCATATTGAAAATAATTTAATTTAATTTCAAAAAAATTTAATTTAATTCGAAAATAATTTAATTTAATTTGAAAATAATTTAATTAAATTAAATTTAAAAATAATTTAATTTGAAAATAATTTAATTTTAAATAAAAATAATTTAATTTAATTTAAAAATAATTTATTATATTTTGAAAATAATCTAATTTAATTCAATTTAAAAATATTTTGATTTAATTGGAAAACAACTTAATTTATTTTGAAAATAATTTAATTTAATTAAAGTTAATTTTATTTAATTTTGAAAATAATGTAATTTAATTTAACTTAAAAATAATTTAATTTATTTTGAAAATAATTTAATTTAATTAAATTTAAAACTAATTTAATTTGAAAATAATATAATTTAATTTGAAAATAATTGAAATTAATTTGAAATTCATTAAATTTAATTTGAAAATAATTTAACTTAAATTGAAAATAATTTAATTTAATTTGAAAATAATTTATTTAATTTGAAAATAATTTAATTTAATTTGAAAATAATTTAATTTTAATTAAAAATTATTTAATTTAATTAAAAAATAATTTAATTTAATTTTGAAATAATTTTATTTAATTTAACTTAAAAATAATTTAATTTAATTTGAAAATAATTTATTTTAATTTGAAAATAATTTCATTTTAATTTCAAAATAATTTAATTTAACTAAAAATAATTTAATTTAATTTAAATTTAATTTAATTTTTTTTGAAATTTTTTTATTTTAATTTGAAAATAATTTAATTTTAATTATAAATAATTTAATTTAATTTGAAAACAATTTAATTTAATTTGGAAATATTTTAACTTAATTTGAAAATAATTTAATTTAATTTAAAAATAATTTAATTTCAAATAAAAATAATTTAATTTAATTTAAAAATAATTTAATTAACTTTGAAAATATGTTAATTTAATTAAAAAATTAATTAATTTAATTTGAAAATAATTAAATTTAATTTGAAAATAATTTAATTTAATTTGAAAATAATTTAATTTTAATTAAAAATAATTTAATTTATTTTAAAAATAATTTAATTAATTTTGAAAATATGTTAATTTAATTAAAAAATAATTTAATTTAATTTGAAAATAATTTAATTTAATTAAGTTTAAAAATAATTTAATTAAATTGGAAAATAATTGAATTTAATTAAATTTAAAAATAATTTAATTTGAAAGTAATTTAATTTTAATTAAAAATAATTAAAATTAATTTGAAAATAATTAAAATTAATTAAATTTAAAAAAAAATTAATTTATTTGGAAAAAAACTTAATTTATTTTGAAAAAAATTTAATTTAATTAAAAAATAATTTAATTTAAGTTTAAAATAAGTTAATTTAATTTAGCTTAAAAAGAATTAAATTTAATTTGAAAATAGTTTAATTTAATTAAATTTAAAATTAATTTAATTTGAAAATAATTTAATTTTAATTAAATTAATTTAATTTAATCTAATTTAAAAATAATTTAATTTAACTTGAAAATAATCAATTAAAATAATTTGTAAATAATTTAATTTAATGTGAAAATAATTTAATTCAATTTGAAAATAGTTTAATTTAAATTAACTTAAAAATAATTTAATTCAATTTGAAAATAATTTAATTTAATTTGAAAATAATTAATTAAAATAATTTGTAAATAATTTAATTTAATTAAATTTGAAAAAAAATTTATTTAATGTGAAAATAATTTAATTTAAAAATAATTTAATTCAATTTGAAAATAATTTAATTTTAATTAAAAATAATTGAATTTAATTTGAAAATCATTTAATTTATTTTAAAAATAATTTAATTTAATTTGAAAATAATTTAATTTAATTTTAAAATAATTCAATTTGAAAATAATTTAATTTTATTTGAAAATAATTTAATTTAATTTGAAAACAAATTAATTTTAACTAAAATAATTTAATTTCTTTTAAAAATAATTTAATTTAATTTAAAAATATTTTTTTTTAATTTGAAAATAATTTAATTTGAAAATAATTTAATTTAATTTGAAAATAATTAAATTTAATTTAAAAATAATTTAATTTAATTTGGATATAATTTAATTTAATTCAAAATAATTTAATTTAATTTGAAAATTATTTAATTTTAATTAAAAATAATTTAATTTAATTAAAAAATAATTTAAATTAATTTGAAAATAATTTAATTTATTTAAAAAATAATTTAATTTAATCTGAAATTAATTTAATTTTAAAATAATTTCATATTAATTCAACTTAATCATAATTTAATTTAATTTAATTTGAAAATAATTGAATTTAATTTAAAAATTATTTAATTTAATTTAAATATATTTTAATTTAATTTGAAATTAATTTAATTTAATGTGAAAATAATTTATTTAAATTTGAAAATAATTAAATTTTATTTAAAAATAATTTAATTTATTTTGAAAATAATTTAATTTAATTTGAAAATAATTTAATTCAATTTAAAAATAATTTAATTTTATTTAACTTAAAAATAATTTAATTTAATTTGAAAATAATTTAATTTAATTTGAAAATAATCAATTAAAATAATTTGTAAATAATTTAATTTAATTAAATTTAAATATAATTTAATTTAATGTGAAAATAATTTAATTCAATTTAAAAATAATTTAGTTTAATTTGAAAATAATTGAATTTAATTTAAAAATAATTTAATTTAGTTTGAAAATAAATCAATTTAATTAAATTTAAAAATACTTTAATTTGAAAATAATTTAATTTATTTTGAAAATAATTTAATTTAATTTGAAAATTATTTAATTTAATTTAAAAATAATTTAATTTAGTTTGAAAATAAATCAATTTAATTAAATTTAAAAATACTTTAATTTGAAATTAATTTAATTTAATTTGAAAATAATTGAATTTAATTTGAAAATCATTTAATTTAATTTAAAAATATTTTAATTTGAAAATAAATTTAACTTAATTTGAAAATAATTTAATTTAATCTAAAAATAATTTAATTTGAAAAAAATTTAACTTAATTTGAAAATAATTTAATTTAATTTAAAAATAATTTAATTTAATTTAGAAATAATTTAATTTAATTTGAAAGTAATTTAATTTATATTAAAATAATTGATTTTAATTTGAAAATTATTTAATTTATTTTAAAAATAATTTAATTTAATCTGAAATTAATTTAATTTGAAAATATTTTCATGTTAATTTAACTTAATCATAATTTAATTTAATTTGAAAATAATTGAATTTAATTTGAAAATCATTTAATTTAATTTAATTTAAATATAATTTAATTTAATTTGAAATTAATTTAATTTAATTTGAATATAATTTATTTTAATTTGAAAATAATTAAATTTTAATTAAAAATAATTTAATTTAAAACTAATTTAATTTATTTTGAAAATAATTTAATTTAATTTGAAAATATTTTAATTTATTTTGAAAATGTTTTAATTTAAAAATAATTTAATTTAATTTGAAAATAATTTAATTGAATTTAAAAATAATTTAATTTGAAAATAATTTAATTTTAATTAAAAATAATTTAATTTAATTTAAATATAATTTAATTTAATTTTTAAATAATTTAATTTAATTTTAAAATAATTTAATTTATTTTGAAAATAATTTAATTTAATATAAAAATAATATAATTTAATTTGAAAATAATAAAATAAAAAATAATTTGAAAATAATTTAATTTAATTTGAAAATAAATTAATTTAATTTAAAAATTATTTAATTTAATTTGAAAAAATTTGAATTTTTTTTAAAATAATTTTATTTAATTTGAAGATAATTTATTTTATTTTGAAAATAATTTAGGTCAATTTAAAAATAATTTAAATTAATTTGAAATTAATTTAATTTAATTTGAAAACAATTTAATTTAATTTAAAAATAATTTAATTTAATTCGAAAATATTTTAATTTAATTTAAAAATAATTTAATTTTTTTTAATTTAAAAATTATTTAATTTAATTTAAAATTATATTAAATTAATTTGAAAATAATTACATTTATTTTAGTTCAAAAAAATTTTAATTTAATTTGAAAATAATTTAGTTTCCAAATAATTTAATTTAATTAAATTTAAAAATAATTTAATTTGAAAATAGTTTAATTTAATTTGAAAATAATTGAATTTAATTTGAAAATTATTTAAATTAATTTAAATATAATTTAATTTGAAATTAATTTAATTTAATTTGAAAATAATTTATTTTAATTTGAAAATAATTAAATTTTAATTAAAAATAATTTAATTTAATTTAAAAATAATTTAATTTATTTTGAAAATAATTTAATTTAATTTTAAAATAATTTAATTTAATTTGAAAATAAATTAATTTAACTAAAATAATTTAATTTTTTTTTTAAATAATTTAATTTAATTTGAAAATAATTTTTTTTAATTTGAAAATAATTTAATTTAATTTGAAAATAATTTAGTTTAATTTAAAAATAATTTAATTTAATTTAAAATAATTTAATTTAATTTGAAAACTATTTAATTTTAATTAAAAATAATTTAATTTAATTAAAAAATAATTAAAATTATTTTGAAGATATTTTAATTTAATTTGAAAATTATTTAATTTATTTCAAAAATATTTTAATTTAATCTGAAATTAATTTAATTTGAAAATAATTTCATATTAATTTAACTTAATCATAATTTAATTTAATTTAATTTGAAAATAATTGAATTTAATTTGAAAATCATTTAATTTAATTTAAATATAATTTAATTTAATTTGAAATTAATTTAATTTAATTTGAAAATAATTTATTTTAATTTGAAAATAATTAAATTTTAATTAAAAATAATTTAATTTAATTAAAAATAATTTAATTTAATTTAAAATAATTTAATTTATTTTGAAAATAATTTAATTTAATTTGAAAATATTTTAATTTATTTTGAAAATGTTTTAATTTAATTTAAAAATAATTTAATTTAATTTGAAAATAATTTAATTGAATTTAAAAATAATTTAATTTGAAAATAATTTAATTTTAATTAAAAATAATTTAATTTAATTTAAAAATAATTTAATTTAATTTAATTTTAAAATAATTTAATTTATTTTGAAATTAATTTAATTTAATTTGAAAATAATTTAATTTAATTTTAAAATAATTTATTTTAATTTGAAAATAATTTAATTTAATTTAAAAACAATTTAATGTATTTTAATTTAAAAATTATTTAATTTAATTTAAAATTATATTAAATTAATTTGAAAATAATTACATTTTTTTAATTTAAAAATTTTTTAATTTAATTTGAAAATAATTTAGTTTTCAAATAATTTAATTTAATTAAATTTAAAAATAATTTAATTTAATTTGAAAATAATTGAATTTAATTTGAATATCATTTAATTTAATTTAAAAATAGCTTAATTTAATTTGAAATTAATTTAATTAAATTTGAAAATATTTTAATTTAATTTGAAAATAATTTAATTTAATTTGAAAATAATTTATTTAATTTGAAAATAATTTAATTTAATTTGAAAATAATTTAATTTTAATTAAAAATAATTTAATTTAATTAAAAATAATTTAATTTAATTTAAAAATAATTTAATTTAGTTTAACTTAAAAATAATTTATTTCAATTTGAAAATAATTTAATTTAATTTGAAAATAATTTATTTTAATTTGAAAATAATTAAATTTTAATTAAAAATAATTTAATTTAATTTAAAAATAATTTAATTTATTTTGAAAATAATTTAATTTAATTTTAAAATAATTTAATTTAATATGAAAATAAATTAATTTAACTAAAATAATTTAATTTCTTTTTTTAATAATTTAATTTAATTTGAAAATAATTTTTTTTAATTTGAAAATAATTAAATTTAATTTGAAAATAATTTAGTTTAATTTAAAAATAATTTAATTTAATACAATTTAATTTAATTTGAAAACTATTTAATTTTAATTAAAAATAATTTAATTTAATTAAAAAATAATTAAAATTATTTTGAAGATATTTTAATTTAATTTGAAAATAATTTAATTTATTTCAAAAATATTTTAATTTAATCTGAAATTAATTTAATTTGAAAATAATTTCATATTAATTTAACTTAATCATAATTTAATTTAATTTAATTTGAAAATAATTGAATTTAATTTAAAAATCATTTAATTTAATTTAAATATAATTTAATTTAATTTGAAATTAATTTAATTTAATTTGAAAATAATTTATTTTAATTTGAAAATAATTAAATTTTAATTAAAAATAATTTAATTTAATTAAAAAATAATTAAAATTATTTTGAAGATATTTTAATTTAATTTGAAAATAATTTAATACAATTTAAAAATAATTTAATTTAATTTAACTTAAAAATAATTTAATTTAATTTGAAAATAATTTAATTTAATTTGAAAATAATCAATTAAAATTATTTGTAAATAATTTAATTTAATTAAATTTGAAAATAATTTAATTTAATGTGAAAATAATTTAATTTAATTTGAAAATAATTTAATTCAATTTAAAAATAATTTAGTTTAATTTGAAAATAATTTAATTTAATTTAAAAATAATTTAATTTAGTTTGAAAATAAATCAATTTAATTAAATTTAAAAATACTTTAATTTGAAAATAATTTAATTTAATTTGAAAATAATTTATTTAATTTGAAAATTATTTAATTTAATTTGAAAATAATTTAATTTAATTTAAAAATAATTTAATTTAGTTTAAAAATAAATCAATTTAATTAAATTTAAAAATACTTTAATTTGAAATTAATTTAATTTAATTTGAAAATAATTGAATTTAATTTGAAAATCATTTAATTTAATTTAAAAATATTTTAATTTGTAAATAAATTTAACTTAATTTGAAAATAATTTAATTTAATTTGAAAATAATTTAATTTAGTTTAAAACTAATTTAATTTAATTTGAAAGTAATTTAATTTATATTAAAACAAATTAATTTAATTTAAAAATTATTTAATTTTAATTAAAAATAATTGAATTTAATTTGAAAATCATTTAATTTATTTTAAAAATAATTTAATTTGAAAATAATTTAATTTAATTTGAAAATAATTTAATTTAATTTTAAAATAATTTAATTTAATTTGAAAATAAATTAATTTTAACTAAAATAATTTAATTTTTTTTTTTAATAATTTAATTTAATTTAAAAATAATTTTTTTTAATTTGAAAATAATTTAATTTAATTTGAAAATAATCAATTAAAATAATTTGTAAATAATTTAATTTAATTAAATTTGAAAATAATTTAATTTAATGTGAAAATAATTTAATTTAATTTGAAAATAATTTAATTCAATTTAAAAATAATTTAGTTTAATTTGAAAATAATTTAATTTAATTTAAAAATAATTTAATTTAGTTTGAAAATAAATCAATTTAATTAAATTTAAAAATACTTTAATTTGAAAATAATTTAATTTAATTTGAAAATAATTTAATTTAATTTGAAAATTATTTAATTTAATTTGAAAATAATTTAATTTAATTTAAAAATAATTTAATTTAGTTTGAAAATAAATCAATTTAATTAAATTTAAAAATACTTTAATTTGAAAATAATTGAATTTAATTTGAAAATCATTTAATTTAATTTAAAAATATTTTAATTTGAAAATAAATTTAACTTAATTTGAAAATAATTTAATTTAATTTGAAAATATTTTAATTTAGTTTAAAACTAAATTAGTTTAATTTGAAAGTAATTTAATTTATATTAAAACAATTTAATTTAATTTGAAAATTATTTAATTTTAATTAAAAATAATTGAATTTAATTTGAAAATCATTTAATTTATTTTAAAAATAATTTAATTTGAAAATAATTTAATTTAATTTGAAAATAATTTAATTTTAAAATAATTTAATTTAATTTGAAAATAAATTAATTTTAACTAAAATAATTTAATTTTTTTTTTAATAATTTAATTTAATTTGAAAATAATTTTTTTTAATTTGAAAATAATTTAATTTAATTTGAAAATAATTTAATTTAATTTAAAAATAATTTAATTTAAAATAATTTAATTTAATTTGAAAATTATTTAATTTTAATTAAAAATAATATAATTTAATTAAAAAATAATTAAAATTATTTTGAAAATATTTTAATTTAATTTGAAAATAATTTAATTTATTTCAAAAATATTTTAATTTAATCTGAAATTAATTTAATTTGAAAATAATTTCATATTAATTTAACTTAATCATAATTTAATTTAATTTAATTTGAAAATAATTGAATTTAATTTGAAAATCATTTAATTTAATTTAAATATAATTTAATTTAATTTGAAATTAATTTAATTTAATTTGAAAATATTTTATTTTAATTTGAAAATAATTAAATTTTAATTAAAAATAATTTAATTTAATTTAAAAATAATTTAATTTATTTTGAAAATAATTTATTTTAATTTGAAAATAATTTAATTTAATTTAACTTAAAAATAATTAAATTTAATTTGAAAATAATTTAATTTAATTAAATTTAAAAATGATTTAATTTGAAAGTAATTTAATTTTAATTAAATTAATTTAATTTAATTTAAAAATAATTTAATTTGAAAATAATTTAATTTAACTTAAAAATAATTTAATTTAATTTGAAAATAATTTAATTTAATTTGAAAATAATCAGTTAAAATAATTTGTAAATAATTTAATTTAATTAAATTTGAAAATAATTTAATTTAATGTGAAAATAATTTAATTTAATTTGAAAATAATTCAACTCAATTTGAAAATAATTTATCTTAATTTGAAAATAATTTAATTAAATTTGAAAATAATTAAATTTAATTTGAAACTTATTTAATTTAATTAAATTAAAAAAAAATTATTTAATTTTAAAATAATTTAATTTAATTTGAAATTAATTAAATTTTAATTAAAAATAATTTTATTTAATTTAAAAATAATTTAATTTTTATTAAAAATAATTTAATTTAATTTAAAAATAATATAATTACATTTGAAAATAATTGAATATAATTTGAAAATAATTTAATTTAAGTTGAAAATAATCATTTAAAATAATTTGTAAATAAATTAATTTAATTAAATTTGAAAATAATTTAATTTAATTTAAAAATAATTTTATTTAATTTGAAAATAATTTAATTTAATTTGAAAATAATTTAATTAAATTTGAAAATAATTTAATTTAATTTGAAAATAATTTAATTTAATTTGAAAATAATTTAATTTATTTTGAAAATATTTTAATTTATTTTGAAAATATTTTAATTTAATTTAATTTAAAAATAATTTTATTTAATTTGAAGATAATTTAATTTATTTTGAAAATAATTGAATTTAATTTGAAAATCATTTAATTTAATCTAAAAATAATTTAATTTGAAAAAAATTTAACTTAATTTGAAAATAATTTAATTTAATTTGAAAATAATTTAATTTAATTTAGAAATAATTTAATTTAATTTGAAAGTAATTTAATTTATATTAAAATAATTGATTTTAATTTGAAAATTATTTAATTTATTTTAAAAATAATTTAATTTAATCTGAAATTAATTTAATTTGAAAATATTTTCATATTAATTTAACTTAATCATAATTTAATTTAATTTGAAAATAATTGAGTTTAATTTGAAAATCATTTAATTTAATTTAAATATAATTTAATTTAATTTGAAATTAATTTAATTTAATTTGAATATAATTTATTTTAATTTTAAAATAATTAAATTTTAATTAAAAATAATTTAATTTAATTTAAAAATAATTTAATTTATTTTGAAAATAATTTAATTTAATTTGAAAATAATTTAATTTATTTTGAAAATGTTTTAATTTAATTTGATTTAAAAATAATTTAATTTAATTTGAAAATAATTTAATTGAATTTAAAAATAATTTAATTTGAAAATAATTTAATTTTAATTAAAAATAATTTAATTTAATTTAAAAATAATTTAATTTAATTTAAAAATAATTTAATTTAATTTTAAAATAATTTAATTTATTTTGAAAATAATTTAATTTTATATAAAAATAATTTAATTTAATTTGAAAATAATAAAATAAAAAATAATTTGAAAATAATTTAATTTAATTTGAAAATAAATTAATTTAATTTAAAAATTATTTAATTTAATTTGAAAAAATTTGAATTTTTTTAAAAATAATTTTATTTAATTTGAAGATAATTTATTTTATTTTGAAAATAATTTAGGTCAATTTAAAAATAATTTAAATTAATTTGAAATTAATTTAATTTAATTTGAAAACAATTTAATTTAATTTAAAAATAATTTAATTTAATTCGAAAATAATTTAATTTAATTTAAAAATAATTTAATTTATTTTAATTTAAAAATTATTTAATTTAATTTAAAATTATATTAAATTAATTTGAAAATAATTACATTTATTTTAGTTTAAAAAAATTTTAATTTAATTTGAAAATAATTTAGTTTCCAAATAATTTAATTTAATTAAATTTAAAAATAATTTAATTTGAAAATAATTTAATTTAATTTGAAAATAATTGAATTTAATTTGAAAATCATTTAAATTAATTTAAATATAATTTAATTTGAAATTAATTTAATTTAATTTGAAAATAATTTATTTTAATTTGAAAATAATTAAATTTTAATTAAAAATAATTTAATTTAAAAATAATTTAATTTATTTTGAAAATAATTTAATTTAATTTTAAAATAATTTAATTTAATTTGAAATTAAATTAATTTAACTAAAATAATTTAATTTTTTTTTTAAATAATTTAATTTAATAATAATTTAATTTGAAATTAATTTAATTTAATTTGAAAATAATTTATTTTAATTTGAAAATAATTAAATTTTAATTAAAAATAATATAATTTAATTTAAAAATAATTTAATTTATTTTGAAAATAATTTTTTTTAATTTGAAAATAATTTAATTTAATTTGAAAATAATTTAGTTTAATTTAAAAATAATTTAATTTAATTTAATATAATTTAATTTAATTTGAAAACTATTTAATTTTAATTAAAAATAATTTAATTTAATTAAAAAATAATTAAAATTATTTTGAAGATATTTAAATTTAATTTGAAAATAATTTAATTTATTTCAAAAATATTTTAATTTAATCTGAAATTAATTTAATTTGAAAATAATTTCATATTAATTTAACTTAATCATAATTTAATTTAATTTAATTTGAAAATAATTGAATTTAATTTCAAAATCATTGAATTTAATTTAAATATAATTTAATTTGAAATTAATTTAATTTAATTTGAAAATATATTATTTTAATTTGAAAATAATTAAATTTTAATTAAAAATAATTTAATTTAATTAAAAATAATTTAATTTAATTTAAAATAATTTAATTTATTTTGAAAATAATTTAATTTAATTTGAAAATATTTTAATTTATTTTGAAAATGTTTTAATTTAATTTAAAAATAATTTAATTTAATTTGAAAATAATTTAATTGAATTTAAAAATAATTTAATTTGAAAATAATTTAATTTTAATTAAAAATAATTTAATTTAATTTAAAAATAATTTAATTTAATTTAGTTTTAAAATAATTTAATTTATTTTGAAAATAATATAATTTAATATAAAAATAATTTAATTTAATTTGAAAATAATAAAATGAAAAAATAAATTAAATTAATTTGAAAATAATTTAATTTAATTTGAAAATAAATTAATTTAATTTAAAAATTATTTAATTTAATTTGAAAAAATTTGAATTTAAATTTAAAATGATTTGTTTTAATTCAATTTAAAAATATTTTAATTTAATTTTAAAATAATATAATTTATTTTGAAAATATTTTAATTTATTTTGACAATATTTTAATTTAATTTAATTTAAAAATAATTTTATTTAATTTAAAGATAATTTAATTTATTTTGAAAATAATTTAGGTCAATTTAAAAATAATTTAAATTAATTTGAAACTAATTTAATTTAATTTGAAAATAATTTAATTTAATTTTAAAATAATTTATTTTAATTTGAAAATAATTTAATTTAATTTAAAAACAATTTAATGTATTTTAATTTAAAAATTATTTAATTTAATTTAAAATTATATTAAATTAATTTAAAAATAATTACATTTATTTTAATTTAAAAATTTTTTAATTTAATTTGAAAATAATTTAGTTTTCAAATAATTTAATTTAATTAAATTTAAAAATAATTTAATTTAATTTGAAAATAATTGAATTTAATTTGAACATCATTTAATTTAATTTAAAAATAGCTTAATTTAATTTGAAATTAATTTAATTAAATTTGAAAATATTTTAATTTAATTTGAAAATAATTTAATTTAATTTGAAAATAATTTATTTAATTTGAAAATAATTTAATTTAATTTGAAAATAATTTAATTTTAATTAAAAATAATTTAATTTAATTAAAAAATAATTTAATTTAATTTAAAAATAATTTAATTTAGTTTAACTTAAAAATAATTTATTTTAATTTGAAAATAATTTAATTTAATTTGAAAATAATTTATTTTAATTTGAAAATAATTAAATTTCAATTAAAAATAATTTAATTTAATTTAAAAATAATTTAATTTATTTTGAAAATAATTTAATTTAATTTGAAAATAATTTAATTTAATTTGAAAATAACATAATTTAACTAAAATAATTTAATTTTTTTTTTAAATAATTTAATTTAATTTGAAAACAATTTAATTTAATTTGAAAATAATTTATTTTAATTTGAAAATAATTTAGTTTTTTTTAAAAATAATTTAATTTAATTTAAAATAATTTAATTTAATTTGAAAACTATTTAATTTTAATTAAAAATAATTTAATTTAATTAAAAAATAATTAAAATTATTTTGAAAATATTTTAATTTATTTTGAAAATGTTTTAATTTAATTTAAAAATAATTTAATTTAATTTGAAAATAATTTAATTGAATTTAAAAATAATTTAATTTGAAAATAATTTAATTTTAATTAAAAATAATTTAATTTAATTTAAAAATAATTTAATTTAATTTAATTTTAAAATAATTTAATTTATTTTGAAAATAATTTAATTTAATATAAAAATAATTTAATTTAATTTGAAAATAATAAAATTAAAAAATAATTTAAATTAATTTGAAAATAATTTAATTTAATTTGAAAATCATTTAATTTAATTTAAAAATATTTTAATTTGAAAACAAATTTAACTTAATTTGAAAATAATTTAATTTAATTTGAAAATAATTTAATTTAGTTTAAAACTAATTTAATTTAATTTGAAAGTAATTTAATTTATATTATAACAATTTAATTTAATTTGAAAATTATTTAATTTTAATTAAAAATAATTGAATTTAATTTGAAAATCATTTAATTTATTTTAAAAATAATTTAATTTGAAAATAATTTAATTTAATTTAGAAATAATTTAATTTAATTTTAAAATAATTTAATTTAATTTAAAAATAAATTAATTTTAACTAAAATAATTTAATTTTTTTTTTAATAATTTAATTTAATTTGAAAATATTTTTTTTTAATTTGAAAATAATTTAATTTAATTTGAAAATAATTTAATTTAATTTAAAAATTATTTAATTTAAAATAATTTAATTTAATTTGAAAATTATTTAATTTTAATTAAAAATAATATAATTTAATTAAAAAATAATTAAAATTATTTTGAAAATATTTTAATTTAATTTGAAAATAATTTAATTTATTTCAAAAATATTTTAATTTAATCTGAAATTAATTTAATTTGAAAATAATTTCATATTAATTTAACTTAATCATAATTTAATTTAATTTAATTTGAAAATAATTGAATTTAATTTGAAAATCATTTAATTTAATTTAAATATAATTTAATTTAATTTGAAATTAATTTAATTTAATTTGAAAATAATTTATTTTAATTTGAAAATAATTAAATTTTAATTAAAAATAATTTAATTTAATTTAAAAATAATTTAATTTATTTTGAAAATAATTTATTTTAATTTGAAAATAATTTAATTTAATTTAACTTAAAAATAATTAAATTTAATTTGAAAATAATTTAATTTAATTAAATTTAAAAATGATTTAATTTGAAAGTAATTTAATTTTAATTAAATTTATTTAATTTAATTTAAAAATAATTTAATTTGAAAATAATTTAATTTAATTTAACTTAAAAATAATTTAATTTAATTTGAAAATAATTTAATTTAATTTGAAAATAATCAGTTAAAATAATTTGTAAATAATTTAATTTAATTAAATTTGAAAATAATTTAATTTAATGTGAAAATAATTTAATTTAATTTGAAAATAATTTAACTCAATTTGAAAATAATTTATCTTAAATTGAAAATAATTTAATTAAATTTGAAAATAATTAAATTTAATTTGAAACTAATTTAATTTAATTAAATTAAAAAAAAATTATTTAATTTTAAAATAATTTAATTTAATTTGAAATTAATTTAATTTTAATTAAAAATAATTTTATTTAATTTAAAAATAATTTAATTTTTATTAAAAATAATTTAATTTAATTTAAAAATAATATGATTACATTTGAAAATAATTGAATATAATTTGAAAATAATTTAATTTAAGTTGAAAATAATCAATTAAAATAATTTGTAAATAAATTAATTTAATTAAATTTGAAAATAATTTAATTTAATTTAAAAATAATTTTATTTAATTTGAAAATAATTTAATTTAATTTGAAAATAATTTAATTAAATTTGAAAATAATTTAATTTAATTTGAAAATAATTTAATTTAATTTGAAAATAATTTAATT
The DNA here is from genome assembly GCA_944588485.1 of Phosphuga atrata. Taxonomy (NCBI): domain Eukaryota; kingdom Metazoa; phylum Arthropoda; class Insecta; order Coleoptera; family Silphidae; genus Phosphuga; species Phosphuga atrata. Next base: position 23,520,443 of record OX155896.1, on the reverse strand, counting down.
TATTTTGAAAATATTTTAATTTATTTTGAAAATATTTTAATTTAATTTAATTTAAAAATAATTTTATTTAATTTGAAGATAATTTAATTTATTTTGAAAATAATTGAATTTAATTTGAAAATCATTTAATTTAATCTAAAAATAATTTAATTTGAAAAAAATTTAACTTAATTTGAAAATAATTTAATTTAATTTGAAAATAATTTAATTTAATTTAGAAATAATTTAATTTAATTTGAAAGTAATTTAATTTATATTAAAATAATTGATTTTAATTTGAAAATTATTTAATTTATTTTAAAAATAATTTAATTTAATCTGAAATTAATTTAACTTGAAAATATTTTCATATTAATTTAACTTAATCATAATTTAATTTAATTTGAAAATAATTGAATTTAATTTGAAAATCATTTAATTTAATTTAAATATAATTTATTTTAATTTGAAATTAATTTAATTTAATTTGAATATAATTTATTTTAATTTGAAAATAATTAAATTTTAATTAAAAATAATTTAATTTAATTTAAAAATAATTTAATTTATTTTGAAAATAATTTAATTTAATTTGAAAATATTTTAATTTATTTTGAAAATGCTTTAATTTAATTTAATTTAAAAATAATTTAATTTAATTTGAAAATAATTTAATTGAATTTAAAAATAATTTAATTTGAAAATAATTTAATTTTAATTAAAAATAATTTAATTTAATTTTAAAATAATTTAATTTAATTTTTAAATAATTTAATTTAATTTTCAAATAATTTAATTTATTTTGAAAATAATTTAATTTATTTTGAAAATAATTTAATTTAATTTGAAAATATTTTAATTTATTTTGAAAATGTTTTAATTTAATTTAAAAATAATTTAATTTAATTTGAAAATAATTTAATTGAATTTAAAAATAATTTAATTTGAAAATAATTTAATTTTAATTAAAAATAATTTAATTTAATTTAAAAATAATTTAATTTAATTTTAAAATAATTTAATTTATTTTGAAAATAATTTAATTTAATATAAAAATAATTTAATTTAATTTGAAAATAATAAAATTAAAAAATAATTTAAATTAATTTGAAAATAATTTAATTTAATTTGAAAATAAATTAATTTAATTTAAAAATTATTTAATTTAATTTGAAAAAATTTGAATTTAATTTTAAAATGATTTGTTTTAATTCAATTTAAAAGTATTTCAATTTAATTTTAAAATAATTTAATTTATTTTGAAAATATTTTAATTTATTTTGAAAATATTTTAATTTAATTTAATTTAAAAATAATTTTATTTAATTTGAAATTAATTTAATTTATTTTGAAAATAATTTAGGTCAATTTAAAAATAATTTAAATTAATTTGAAACTAAGTTAATTTAATTTGAAAATAATTTAATTTAATTTTAAATTAATTTATTTTAATTTGAAAATAATTTAATTTAATTTAAAAACAATTTAATGTATTTTAATTTAAAAATTATTTAATTTAATTTAAAATTATATTAAATTAATTTGAAAATAATAACATTTATTTTAATTTAAAAATTTTTTAATTTAATTTGAAAATAATTTATTTTTCAAATAATTTAATTTAATTAAATTTAAAAATAAATAAATTTAATTTGAAAATAATTGAATTTAATTTGAATATCATTTAATTTAATTAAAAAATAGCTTAATTTAATTTGAAATTAATTTAATTAAATTTGAAAATATTTTAATTTAATTTGAAAATAATTTAATTTAATTTGAAAATAATTTATTTAATTTGAAAATAATTTAATTTAATCTAAAAATAATTTAATTTTAATTAAAAATAATTTATTTTAATTTGAAAATAATTTAATTTAATTTAACTTAAAAATAATTTAATTTAATTTAAAAATCTTTTTTTTTTAATTTGAAAATAATTTAATTTAATTTGAAAATAATTTCATTTTAATTTAACTTAAAAATAATTTAATTTAATTTGAAAATAATTTAATTTAATTTGAAAATAATTTTTTTGGGTATATTGGGTATATTTTGGTTTACGGGTCTGTCTTGAAAATATGTTTGTGTACTTTTTACCTGTTGTAACTGTTGTTAATCGTCTTTGGCACTCTTTTATTAAGCTCCGCAAGCAAAAATTAAGCCTCTACGTGGTTTTTGTTGAATTTTTGTTGACATGTTTAAGATTGCAGACAGTATATGTGAACGCAATTATTTGGATGTTGCCACGTTTATTCTTGCCCGTTTATATCAAAGAGGATCCGATCCTCTTTGCTTTTATATGAAAAACTAACTATGGCAGATTATATATTATTTTATGCGTCGTATTGAATTTGCATTCATACTTTAACCAGATTTCAACGAACAGCTACGGTACAATGCCTCGTGTGGATTTTATTGGTGGTTTTACCTTGGTTAGATTAGGTTTTTTGTTAGATTAGGTTTGTTCGCCGTGAAGCGGGAAGATAAATCAAGACAGCATACGCGCGGGAGCGCGAACTCTCGGTCCAATGTAGGACAAAGTGGCAAGGGCCGTTGATTTAACCCTGGTTAGATTAGGTTGCCCGCCGCGAAGCGGGAAGATAAATCAAGACAACATACGCGGCAGCGCCAACTCCCGATCCAATATAGGACAAAGTGACAAGAACCGTTGGTTTTACCTTGGTTAGATTAGGTTGTCCGCCGCGAATCGGGAAGATAAATCAAGACAACATACGCGCGGCAGCGCGAACTCTCGGTCCAATGTAAGGTTTTATCTGTTTTTTTTTTAATTTTAAAATTTAATTTGTATTTTTTATTTAATTTGATGAAAATCTTAATTTATTTACATTTTTCCCTGGATATATTACTAGTTTTCTTTTATTTCGAAGCAAATCTGTTGATAATTAGAAAAAATAATAAACGTGGCAACATCTAGTTATTTGCTTTCGCGTCGACTATCTGTCACGTTGACAATGTTTACAACTATTTCAAGAAGAACACGAATATTTATTGAACCAGATAACTTAGAAGCCTCATTTTTGCTTTCCGACCTTTGCGACCTTTCCTTTAACCCGTGACAAGGACGATTATTAACAGTTACACCAGGTAAAAAGGCCATTACACTAAATTTCAATAGACCCGTAAACTCGACAAATTCCATTTTCTTTAATTTGAAAATAATTTAATTTAATTTGAAAATAATTTAATTTAATTTGAAAATAATTTAATTTTAATTAAAAATAATTTTATTTAATTTAAAAATAATTTAATTTAATTTGAAAATAATTTAATTTAATTTGAATATCATTTAATTTAATTTAAAAATAGCTTAATTTAATTTGAATTTAATTTAATTAAATTTGAAAATATTTTAATTTTAATTAAAAATAATTTTATTTAATTTGAAAATAATTTAATTTAATTTGAAAAAAATTTATTTAATTTGAAAACAATTTAATTTAATTTGAAAATAATTTAATTTTAATTAAAAATAATTTAATTTAATTAAAAAATAATTTAATTTAATTTGAAAATAATTTAATTTAATTTGAAAATAATTTAATTTAATTTGAAACTAATTAAATTTTAAATCAAAATAATTTAATTTAATTAAAAAATAATTTAATTTAACTTAAAAATAATTTAATTCAATTTGAAAATAATTTAATTTAATTTGAAAATAATTTTTTTTAATTTGAAAATATTTTAATTTAATTTGAAAATAATTTATTTTAATTAAATTTAAAAATAATTTATTTTAATTTAAAAATAATTTAATTTATTTTTAAAATAATTTAATTTATTTTGAAAATATTTTAATTTAATTTAATTTAAAAATAATTTAATTTAATTTGAAAATAATTTTTTTGGGTATATTGGGTATATTTTGGTTTACGGGTCTGTCTTGAAAATATGTTTGTGTACTTTTTACCTGTTGTAACTGTTGTTAATCGTCTTTGGCACTCTTTTATTAAGCTCCGCAAGCAAAAATTAAGCCTCTACGTGGTTTTTGTTGAATTTTTGTTGACATGTTTAAGATTGCAGACAGTATATGTGAACGCAATTATTTGGATGTTGCCACGTTTATTCTTGCCCGTTTATATCAAAGAGGATCCGATCCTCTTTGCTTTTATATGAAAAACTAACTATGGCAGATTATATATTATTTTATGCGTCGTATTGAATTTGCATTCATACTTTAACCAGATTTCAACGAACAGCTACGGTACAATGCCTCGTGTGGATTTTATTGGTGGTTTTACCTTGGTTAGATTAGGTTGTTCGCCGTGAAGCGGGAAGATAAATCAAGACAGCATACGCGCGGGAGCGCGAACTCTCGGTCCAATGTAGGACAAAGTGGCAAGGGCCGTTGATTTAACCCTGGTTAGATTAGGTTGCCCGCCGCGAAGCGGGAAGATAAATCAAGACAACATACGCGGCAGCGCCAACTCCCGATCCAATATAGGACAAAGTGACAAGAACCGTTGGTTTTACCTTGGTTAGATTAGGTTGTCCGCCGCGAATCGGGAAGATAAATCAAGACAACATACGCGCGGCAGCGCGAACTCTCGGTCCAATGTAAGGTTTTATCTGTTTTTTTTTTAATTTTAAAATTTAATTTGTATTTTTTATTTAATTTGATGAAAATCTTAATTTATTTACATTTTTCCCTGGATATATTACTAGTTTTCTTTTATTTCGAAGCAAATCTGTTGATAATTAGAAAAAATAATAAACGTGGCAACATCTAGTTATTTGCTTTCGCGTCGACTATCTGTCACGTTGACAATGTTTACAACTATTTCAAGAAGAACACGAATATTTATTGAACCAGATAACTTAGAAGCCTCATTTTTGCTTTCCGACCTTTGCGACCTTTCCTTTAACCCGTGACAAGGACGATTATTAACAGTTACACCAGGTAAAAAGGCCATTACACTAAATTTCAATAGACCCGTAAACTCGACAAATTCCATTTTCTTTAATTTGAAAATAATTTAATTTAATTTGAAAATAATTTAATTTAATTTGAAAATAATTTAATTTTAATTAAAAATAATTTTATTTAATTTAAAAATAATTTAATTTAATTTGAAAATAATTTAATTTAATTTGAATATCATTTAATTTAATTTAAAAATAGCTTAATTTAATTTGAATTTAATTTAATTAAATTTGAAAATATTTTAATTTTAATTAAAAATAATTTTATTTAATTTGAAAATAATTTAATTTAATTTGAAAAAAATTTATTTAATTTGAAAACAATTTAATTTAATTTGAAAATAATTTAATTTTAATTAAAAATAATTTAATTTAATTAAAAAATAATTTAATTTAATTTGAAAATAATTTAATTTAATTTGAAAATAATTTAATTTAATTTGAAACTAATTAAATTTTAAATCAAAATAATTTAATTTAATTAAAAAATAATTTAATTTAACTTAAAAATAATTTAATTCAATTTGAAAATAATTTAATTTAATTTGAAAATAATTTTTTTTAATTTGAAAATATTTTAATTTAATTTGAAAATAATTTATTTTAATTAAATTTAAAAATAATTTATTTTAATTTAAAAATAATTTAATTTATTTTTAAAATAATTTAATTTATTTTGAAAATATTTTAATTTAATTTAATTTAAAAATAATTTAATTTAATTTGAAAATAACTTAATTTATTTTGAAAATAATTTGATTTAATTTAAAAATAATTTAATTTAATTTGAAAATAATTTAATTTAATTTGAAAATAAATTAATTTAATTTGAAACTAATTTAATTTTAAATCAAAATAATTTAATTAAAAAATAATTTAATTTAACTTAAAAATAATTTAATTCAATTTGAAAATAATTTAATTTAATTTGAAAATAATTTTTTTTAATTTGAAAATATTTTAATTTAATTTGAAAATAATTTATTTTAAATAAATTTAAAAATAATTTATTTTAATTTAAAAATAATTTAATTTATTTTTAAAATAATTTAATTTATTTTGAAAATATTTTAATTTAATTTAATTTAATTTAAAAATAATTTAATTTAATTTGAAAATAATTTAATTTATTTTGAAAATAATTTGATTTAATTTAAAAATAATTTAAATTAATTTGAAAATAATTTAATTTAATTTATTAATATTTTATTTTAATTTAAAAATAATTTAAGTTAATTGGAAATTTGAAAATAATTTAATTTAATTAAAATAATTTAATCAAAGTTGAAAATAATTTAATTTAATTTACAAATAATTTAATTAAAAATAATTTAATTTATTTTAATTTAAAAATTATTTAATATATTTTGAAAATAATTTAATTTATTTTGAAAATAATTTAATTTTATTAAATTTAAGAATTATTTGTTATTTTGAAAATAATTTAAATAAATTTGAAAATAATTTAATTTAATTTGAAAATAATTTAATTTACTTTTAAAGTAATTCAATTTTATTTGAAAATAATTTAATTTATTCAAATTAAAAAAAAAATTAATTTTATTTAAAATAATTTAATTTAATTTACAAATAATTAAATTTAATTTGAAAATAATTGAATTGAATTTGAAAATAATTTAATTTAAAAATAATATAATTATATTTGAAAATAATTGAATTGAATTTAATTTAAAAAGAATTTGTTTTATTTTAATTAAAAAATCATTTAATTAAATTTAAAAATAGTTTAATTAATGGAAAATAATTAAAATTTTATTTGAAAATAATTTTTTTAATTTGAAAATATTTTAATTTAATTTGAAAATAATTTAATTTAATTTGAAAATAATTTAATTTAATTTAAAATTAATTTAATTTAATTTAAAAATAATTTATTTTAGTTTGACAATAGTTTAATTTAATTTGAAAATAATTTAATTTTTTTGAAAATAATTTAAGTTAATTGTAAAATAATTTAATTCATTTTGAAAATGTTTTAATTTAATTTTAAAATAATTTAATTTATTTTGAAAATAATTTAATTTAATTTAAAAATAATTTAATTTAATTGAAAATATTTTTTTTTAATTTGAAAATAATTTAATTTAATTTGAAAATAATTTAATTTAATTTTAATTAAAAATCATGTAATTTAATTTAAAAATAATTTAATTTAATTTGAAAATAATTTGATTTAATTTAAAAAAAATTTAAATTAATTTGAAAATAATTTAAATTAATTGAAAAATAATTTATTTTAAATTAAAAATAATTTAAGTTAATTGAAAATTTGAAAATAATTTAATTTAAATTAAAAATAATTTAATTAAATTTGAAAATAATTTAATTTAATTTAAAAATAATTTAATTTAAAAATAATTTAATTTATTTTAATTTAAAAATTATTTAATATGTTTTGAAAATAATTTAAAATATTTTGAAAATAATTTAATTAAATTAAATTTAAAAATTATTTAATATAAAAATAGTTTAATTTAATTTGATTAAAATAATTCAATTTAATTTAACTTAAAAATAATTTAATTTAATTAGAAAACAATTTTATTTAATTTGAAAATATATTAATTTTAACTAAAATAATTTTTTTTAATTTTAAAATAATTTTATTTAATTTTAAAATAATTTTATATAATTTGAAAATAATTTTTTTTTTATTTGAAAATATTTTAATTTAATTTGAAAATAATTTAATTAATTTGTAAATAATTTAATGTAATTAAATTTGAAAATATTTTAATTTAATTTGAAAATAATTTAATTTAATTTGAAAATAATTGAATTGAATTTGAAAATAATTTAATTTAAAAATAATATAATTATATTTGAAAATAATTGAATTTAATTTAATTTTAAAAGAATTTATTTTATTTTATTTAAAAAATCATTTAATTATATTTAAAAATAGTTTAATTAATGGAAAATAATTAAAATTTAATTTGAAAATATTTTTTTTAATTTTAAAATATTTTAATTTAATTTGAAAATAATTTAATTTAATTTGAAAATAATTTAATTTTATTTAAAAACAATTTAATTTAATTTAAAAATAATTTATTTTAGTTTGACAATAGTTTAATTTAATTTGAAAATAATTTATTTTTTTTGAAAATAATAGAGTTTATTTAAAAATAATTTAAATTAATTTAAAAATATTTTTTTTTATTGGAAAATAATTTAATTTAATTTGAATATAATTTAATTTGAAAATAATTTAATTTTATTTAAAAATAATTTAATTTAATTTAAAAATAATTTATTTTAGTTTGAAAATAATTTAATTTAATTTTAAAATAATTTCATTTATTTTGAAAATGTTTTAATTTAATTTAATTTAAAAATAATTTAATTTAATTTGAAACTAATTTAATTTTAAATCAAAATAATTTATTTTAATTAAAAAATAATTTAATTTAACTTAAAAATAATTTAATTCAATTTGAAAATAATTTAATTTAATTTGAAAATAATTTTTTTTAATTTGAAAATATTTAAATTTAATTTGAAAATAATTTATTTTAATTAAATTTAAAAATAATTTATTTTAATTTAAAAATAATTTAATTTATTTTTAAAATAATTTAATTTATTTTGAAAATATTTTAATTTAATTTAATTTAAAAATAAATTAATTTAATTTGAAAATAATTTAATTTATTATGAAAATAATTTGATTTAATTTAAAAATAATTTAAATTAATTTGAAAATAATTTAATTTAATTTATTAATAATTTATTTTAATTTAAAAATAATTTAAGTTAATTGGAAATTTGAAAATAATTTAATTTACTTTAAAAATAATTTTATTTTATTTGAAAACAATTTAATTTATTCAAATTAAAAAAAAAAATAATTTTATTTAAAATAATTTAATTTAATTTACAAATAATTAAATTTAATTTGAAAATAATTGAATTGAATTTGAAAATAATTTAATTTAAAAATAATATAACTATATTTGAAAATAATTGAATTTAATTTAATTTAAAAAGAATTTAATTTATTTTAATTAAAAAATCATTTGATTAAATTTAAAAATAGTTTAATTAATGGAAAATAATTAAAATTTTATTTGAAAATAATTTTTTTAATTTGAAAATATTTTAATTTAATTTGAAAATAATTTAATTTAATTTGAAAATAATTTAATTTAATTTAAAAATAATTTAATTTAATTCAAAAATAATTTATTTTAGTTTGACAATAGTTTAATTTAATTTGAAAATAATTTAATTTTTTTGAAAATAATTTAAGTTAATTGTAAAATAATTTAATTCATTTTGAAAATGTTTTAATTTAATTTTAAAATAATTTAATATATTTTGAAAATAATTTAATTTAATTAAATTTAAAAATTATTTAATATGAAAATAGTTTAATTTAATTTGATTAAAATAATTCAATTTAATTTAACTTAAAAATAATTTAATTTAATTAGAAAACAATTTTATTTAATTTTAAAATATATTAATTTTAACTAAAATAATTTATTTTAATTTTAAAATAATTTTATTTAATTTTAAAATAATTTTATTTAATTTGAAAATATTTTTTTGTTTATTTGAAAATATTTTAATTTAATTTGAAAATAATTTAATTTAATTTGAAAATAATTTAATTTAATTTGAAAATAATTTAATTTAATTTGAAAATAATTTAATTTAAATTGAAAATAATTTAATTTAATTTGAAAATAATTTAATTTTATTTAATTGAAGAATTATTTGTTATTTTGAAAATAATGTAAATAAATTTGAAAAAAAATTAATTTAATTTGTAAATAATTTAATGTAATTAACTTTGAAAATAATTTAATTTAATTTGAAAATAATTTAATTTACTTTGAAAATAATTTAATTTTATTTGAAAATAATTTAATTTATTCAAATTAAAAAAAAAATTAATTTAATTTAAAATAATTTAATTTAATTTACAAATAATTTAATTTAATTTGAAAATAATTGAATTGAATTTGAAAATAATTTAATTTAAAAATAATATAATTATATTTGAAAATAATTGAATTTAATTTAATTTAAAAAGAATTTATTTTATTTGAATTAAAAATCATTTAATTAAATTTAAAAATAGTTTAATTAATGGAAAATAATTAAAATTTAATTTGAAAATATTTTTTTTAATTTTAAAATATTTTAATTTAATTTAAAAATAATTTAATTTAATTTGAAAATAATTTAATTTTATTTAAAAACAATTTAATTTAATTTAAAAATAATTTATTTTAGTTTGACAATAGTTTAATTTAATTTGAAAATAATTTAATTTTTTTGAAAATAATTTAAGTTAATTTAAAAATAATTTAAATTAATTTAAAAATAATTTTTTTTAATTGGAAAATAATTTAATTTAATTTGAAAATAATTTAATTTAATTTAAAAATAATTTAATTTTATTTAAAAATAATTTCATTTATTTTAAAAATAATTTATTTTAGTTTGAAAATAATTTAATTTAATTTTAAAATAATTTCATTTATTTTGAAAATGTTTTAATTTAATTTAATTTAAAAATAATTTAATTTAATTTGAAAATAATTCAATTTAATTTAAAAATATTTTAAATTGATTTGAAAATAATTTAATTTTATTTAAAAATAATTTAATTTAATTATAAAATAATTTAATTCAATTTGAAAATGTTTTAATTTAATTTTAAAATAATTTAATTTATTTTAAAAATAATTTAATTTAATTTAAAAATAATTAAATTTAATTTAAAAATAATTAATTTTAAAAATATTTTCAATTAATTTGAAACTAATTTAATTTAATTTGAAAATAATTTAATTTAATTTAAAAATAATTCAATATAATTTGAAAATATTTTAATTTAAATTGAAAATAATTTATTTTAATTAAAGTTAAAAATAATTTAATTTAATTTGAAAATAATTTAATTTAATTTAAAAATAATTTAAATTAATTTGAAAATAATTTAATTTAATTTGAAAATAATTTATATTAATTTAAGTTAATTGGAAATTAACTTAATTTAATTTGAAAATAATTTAATTTATTTCGAAAATAATTTAATTTGAAAATAATTTTATTGATTTTGAAAATGTTTTAATTTAATATAATTTAAAAATAATTTAATTTGAAAATAATTTAATTCAATTTGAAAATAATTTAATTTAATTTAAAAATAATTTAATTTAATTTGAAAATAATTAAAATGAATTTGTAAATAATTTAATTTAATTATTTTAATACTTTAATTTATTTTAATTTAAAAATTATTTAATTTAATTTGAAAATAATTTAATTTAGTTTCAAAATAATTTAATTTAATTAAATTTAAAAATAATTAAATTTGAAAATAATTTAATTTAATTGAAAAATAATTAAATTTATTTTGAAAGTAATTTAATTTACTTTAATTTAAATATTATTTAATTTAATTTGAAAATAATTTAATTAAATTTGAAAATAATTGAATTTAATTTAAAAAGAATTTAATTTAATTTAAAAAGAATTTAATTTAAAAATAATTTAAATTATTTAAATTTAAAAATAAATTAATTCATTTTAAAAATAATTTAATTTAATTTGAAAATATTTTACGCTAATTTGAAAATAATTAAATTTTAAAATAATTTAAATTAATTTGAAAATAATTTAATTTAATTTGAAAATAATTTTATTTATTTTTAAAATATTCTAATTTAATTTAATTCAAAAATAATTTAATATAATTTGAAAATAATTTAATTTATTTTAAAAATAATTAAATTTAATTTAGAATTAATTTGAAAATAATTGAATTTAATTTGAAAAGAATTTAATTTATTCAAATTAAAAAAAAAATTAATTTAATTTAAAATAATTTAATTTAATTTACAAATAATTTAATTTAATTTGAAAATAATTGAATTGAATTTGAAAATAATTTAATTTAAAAATAATATAATTATATTTGAAAATAATTGAATTGAATTTAATTTAAAAAGAATTTATTTTATTTTAATTAAAAAATTATTTAATTATATTTAAAAATAGTTTAATTAATGGAAAATAATTAAAATTTAATTTGAAAATATTTTTTTTAATTTTAAAATATTTTAATTTAATTTGAAAATAATTTAATTTTTTTGAAAATAATTTAAGTTAATTGTAAAATAATTTAATTCATTTTGAAAATGTTTTAATTTAATTTTAAAATAATTTAATATATTTTGAAAATAATTTAATTTAATTAAATTTAAAAATTATTTAATATGAAAATAGTTTAATTTAATTTGATTAAAATAATTCAATTTAATTTAACTTAAAAATAATTTAATTTAATTAGAAAACAATTTTATTTAATTTTAAAATATATTAATTTTAACTAAAATAATTTATTTTAATTTTAAAATAATTTTATTTAATTTTAAAATAATTTTATTTAATTTGAAAATATTTTTTTGTTTATTTGAAAATATTTTAATTTAATTTGAACATAATTTAATTTAATTTGAAAATAATTTAATTTAATTTGAAAATAATTTAATTTAATTTGAAAATAATTTAATTTAAATTGAAAATAATTTAATTTAATATGAAAATAATTTAATTTTATTTAATTTAAGAATTATTTGTTATTTTGAAAATAATGTAAATAAATTTGAAAAAAAATTAATTTAATTTGTAAATAATTTAATGTAATTAACTTTGAAAATAATTTAATTTAATTTGAAAATAATTTAATTTACTTTGAAAATAATTTAATTTTATTTGAAAATAATTTAATTTATTCAAATTAAAAAAAAAATTAATTTAATTTAAAATAATTTAATTTAATTTACAAATAATTTAATTTAATTTGAAAATAATTGAATTGAATTTGAAAATAATTTAATTTAAAAATAATATAATTATATTTGAAAATAATTGAATTTAATTTAATTTAAAAAGAATTTATTTTATTTAAATTAAAAATCATTTAATTAAATTTAAAAATAGTTTAATTAATGGAAAATAATTAAAATTTAATTTGAAAATATTTTTTTTAATTTTAAAATATTTTAATTTAATTTAAAAATAATTTAATTTAATTTGAAAATAATTTAATTTTATTTAAAAACAATTTAATTTAATTTAAAAATAATTTATTTTAGTTTGACAATAGTTTAATTTAATTTGAAAATAATTTAATTTTTTTGAAAATAATTTAAGTTAATTTAAAAATAATTCAATATAATTTGAAAATATTTTAATTTAATTTGAAAATAATTTATTTTAATTAAAGTTAAAAATAATTTAATTTAATTTAAAAATAATTCAATATAATTTGAAAATATTTTAATTTAATTTGAAAATAATTTATTTTAATTAAAGTTAAAAATAATTTAATTTAATTTGAAAATAATTTAATTTAATTTGAAAATAATTGAATTGAATTTGAAAATAATTTAATTTAAATTGAAAATAATTTAATTTAATTTGAAAATAATTTAATTTTATTTAATTGAAGAATTATTTAAGTTATTTTGAAAATAATGTAAATAAATTTGAAAAAAATTTAATTTAATTTGTAAATAATTTAATGCAATTAAATTTGAAAATAATTTAATTTAATTTGAAAATAATTTAATTTACTTTAAAAATAATTTAATTTTATTTGAAAATAATTTAATTTATTCAATTTAAAAAAAAAATTAATTTAATTTAAAATAATTTAATTTAATTTACAAATAATTTAATTTAATTTGAAAATAATTTAATTTAATTTGAAAATAATTTAATTTAATTTGAAAATAATTTAATTTAAATTGAAATAATTTAATTTAATTTGAAAATAATTTAATTTTATTTAATTGAAGAATTATTTAAGTTATTTTGAAAATAATGTAAATAAATTTGAAAAAAATTTAATTTAATTTGTAAATAATTTAATGTAATTAAATTTGAAAATAATTTAATTTAATTTGAAAATAATTTAATTTACTTTGAAAATAATTTAATTTTATTTGAAAATAATTTAATTTATTCAATTTAAAAAAAAAATTAATTTAATTTAAAATAATTTAATTTAATTTACAAATAATTTAATTTAATTTGAAAATAATTGAATTGAATTTGAAAATAATTTAATTTAAAAATAATATAATTATATTTGAAAATAATTGAATTTAATTTAATTTAAAAAGAATTTATTTTATTTTAATTAAAAATCATTTAATTAAATTTAAAAATAGTTTAATTATTGGAAAATAATTAAAATTTAATTTGAAAATATTTTTTTTAATTTTAAAATATTTTAATTTAATTTGAAAATAATTTAATTTAATTTGCAAATAATTTTATTTTATTTAAAAACAATTTAATTTAATTTAAAAATAATTTATTTTAGTTTGACAATAGTTTAATTTAATTTGAAAATAATTTAATTTTTTTGAAAATAATTTAAGTTAATTTAAAAATAATTTAAATTAATTTAAAAATAATTTTTTTTTATTGGAAAATAATTTAATTTAATTTGAAAATAATTTAATTTAATTTGAAAATAATTTTATTTTATTTAAAAATAATTTAATTTAATTAAAAATAATTTATTTTAGTTTGAAAATAATTTAATTTAATTTTAAAATAATTTCATTTATTTTGAAAATGTTTTAATTTAATTTAATTTAAAAATAATTAAATTTAATTTGAAAATAATTCAATTTATTTAAAAATATTTTAAATTAATTTGAAAATAATTTAATTTTAATTAAAAATAATTTAATTTAATTGTAAAATAATTTAATTCATTTTGAAAATGTTTTAATTTTTTTTAAAATAATTTAATTTATTTTAAAAATAATTTAGTTTAATTTAAAAATAATTAAATTTAATTTAAAAATAATTAATTTTAAAAATATTATCAATTAATTTGAAACTAATTTAATTTAATTTGAAAATAATTTAATTTAATTTAAAAATAATTCAATATAATTTAAAAATATTTTAATTTAATATGAAAATAATTTATTTTATTTAAAGTTAAAAATAATTTAATTTAATTTGAAAATAATTTAATTTGATTTGAAACTAATTTAATTTTAAATCAAAATAATTTAATTTAATTGAAAAATAATTTAATTTAACTTAAAAATAATTTAATTCAATTTGAAAATAATTTAATTTAATTTGAAAATAATTTTTTTTAATTTGAAAATATTTTAATTTATTTTGAAAATAATTTATTTTAATTAAATTTAAAAATAATTTATTTTAATTTAAAAATAATTTAATTTATTTTTAAAATAATTTAATTTATTTTGAAAATATTTTAATTTAATTTAATTTAAAAATAATTTAATTTAATTTGAAAATAATTTAATTTATTTTGAAAATAATTTGATTTAATTTAAAAATAATTTAAATTAATTTGAAAATAATTTAATTTAATTTATTAATAATTTATTTTAATTTAAAAATAATTTAAGTTAATTGGAAATTTGAAAATAATTTAATTTAATTAAAAATAATTTATTTAATTTAAAAATAATTTACTTTACTTTAATTTAAAAATTATTTAATATATTTTGAAAATAATGTAATTTATTTTGAAAATAATTTAATTTTATTAAATTTAAGAATTATTTGTTATTTTGAAAATAATTTAAATAAATTTGAAAATAATTTAATTTAATTTGGAAATAATTTAATTTACTTTAAAAATAATTTTATTTTATTTGAAAATAATTTAATTTATTCAAATTAAAAAAAAAATTAATTTTATTTAAAATAATTTAATTTAATTTACAAATAATTCAATTTAATTTGAAAATAATTGAATTGAATTTAATTTAAAAAGAATTTAATTTATTTTAATTAAAAAATCATTTAATTAAATTTAAAAATAGTTTAATCAATGGAAAATAATTAAAATTTTATTTGAAAATAATTTTTTTAATTTGAAAATATTTTAATTTAATTTGAAAATAATTTAATTTAATTTGAAAATAATTTAATTTAAAAATAATTTAATTTAATTTAAAAATAATTAATTTTAGTTTGACAATAGTTTATTTTAATTTGAAAATAATTTAATTTTTTTGAAAATAATTTAAGTTAATTGTAAAATAATTTAATTCATTTTGAAAATGTTTTAATTTAATTTTAAAATAATTTAATTAATTTTGAAAATAATTTAATTTATTTTAAAAATAATTTAATTTAATTGAAAATATTTTTTTTTAATTTGAAAATAATTTAATTTAATTTGAAAATAATTTAATTTAATTTGAAAATAATTTAATTTTAATTAAAAATCATTTAATTTAATTTAAAAATATTTTAATTTAATTTGAAAATAATTTGATTTAATTTAAAAATAATTTAAATTAATATGAAAATAATTTAAATTAATTGAAAAATAATTTATTTTAATTTAAAAATAATTTAATTTAAAAATAATTTAATTTATTTTAATTTAAAAATTATTTAATATGTTTTGAAAATAATTTAATATATTTTGAAAATAATTTAATTTAATTAAATTTAAAAATTATTTAATATGAAAATAGTTTAATTTAATTTGATTAAAATAATTCAATTAAATTTAACTTAAAAATAATTTAATTTAATTAGAAAACAATTTTATTTAATTTGAAAATATATTAATTTTAACTAAAATAATTTATTTTAATTTTAAAATAATTTTATTTAATTTTAAAATAATTTTATTTAATTTGAAAATATTTTTTTGTTTATTTGAAAATATTTTAATTTAATTTGAAAATAATTTAAATTAATTTGAAAATAATTTAATTTAATTTGAAAATAATTTATATTAATTTAAGTTAATTAGAAATTAACTTAATTTAATTTGAAAATAATTTAATTTATTTTGAAAATGTTTTCATTTAATATAATTTAAAAATAATTTAATTTGAAAATAATTTAATTTAATTTGAAAATAATTTAATTTATTTTAAAAATAATTTAATTTAATTTGAAAGTAATTAAAATGAATTTGTAAATAATTTAATTTAATTATTTTAATACTTTCATTTATTTTAATTTAAAAATTATTTAATTTAATTTGAAAATAATTTAATTTAGTTTCAAAATAATTTAATTTAATTAAATTTAAAAATAATTAAATTTGAAAATAATTTAATTTAATTCATTTTGAAAGTAATTTAATTTACTTTAATTTAAATATTATTTAATTTAATTTGAAAATAATTTAATTAAATTTGAAAATAATTGAATTTAATTTTAAAAGAATTTAATTTAATTTAAAAAGAATTTAATTTAAAAATAATTTAAATTAATTAAATTTAAAAATAAATTAATTCATTTTAAAAATAATTTAATTTAATTTGAAAATATTTTACGCTAATTTGAAAATAATTAAATTTGAAAATAATTTAAATTAATTTGAAAATAATTTAATTTATTTTGAAAATAATTTTATTTATTTTTAAAATATTCTAATTTAATTTAATTCAAAAATAATTTAATATAATTTGAAAATAATTTAATTTTTTTTAAAAATAATTAAATTTAATTTAAAATTAATTTGAAAATAATTGAATTTAATTTGAAAAGAATTTAATTTATTCAAATTAAAAAAAAAATTAATTTAATTTAAAATAATTTAATTTAATTTACAAATAATTTAATTTAATTTGAAAATAATTGAATTGAATTTGAAAATAATTTAATTTAAAAATAATATAATTATATTTGAAAATAATTGAATTTAATTTAATTTAAAAAGAATTTATTTTATTTTAATTAAAAAATCATTTAATTATATTTAAAAATAGTTTAATTAATGGAAAATAATTAAAATTTAATTTGAAAATATTTTTTTTAAATTTAAAATATTTGAATTTAATTTGAAAATAATTTAATTTAATTTGAAAATAATTTTATTTTATTTAAAAACAATTTAATTTAATTTAAAAATAATTTATTTTAGTTTGACAATAGTTTAATTTAATTTGTAAATAATTTAATTTTTTTGAAAATAATTTAATTTAATTTGAAACTAATTTAATTTTAAATCAAAATAATTTAATTTAATTAAAAAATAATTTAATTTAACTTAAAAATAATTTAATTCAATTTGAAAATAATTTAATTTAATTTGAAAATAATTTAAATTAATTTGAAAATAATTCAATTTAATTTATTAATAATTTATTTTAATTTAAAAATAATTTAATTTAATTTAAAAATACTTTAATTTGTTTTGAAAATAATTTGATTTAATTTAAAAATAATTTAAATTAATTTGAAAATAATTCAATTTAATTTATTAATAATTTATTTTAATTTAAAAATAATTTAAGTTAATTGGAAATTTGAAAATAATTTAATTTAATTAAAAATAATTTAATTTAATTTAAAAATAATTTAATTTATTTTAATTTAAAAATTATTTAATATATTTTGAAAATAATATAATTTATTTTGAAAATAATTTAATTTTATTAAATTTAAGAATTATTTGTTATTTTGAAAATAATTTAAATAAATTTGAAAATAATTTAATTTAATTTGAAAATAATTTAATTTACTTAAAAAATAATTTTATTTTATTTGAAAATAATGTAATTTATTCAAATTAACAAAAAAATTAATTTTATTTAAAATAATTTAATTTAATTTACAAATAATTAAATTTAATTTGAAAATAATTGAATTGAATTTGAAAATAATTTAATTTAAAAATAATATAGTTATATTTGAAAATAATTGAATTTAATTTAATTTAAAAAGAATTTAATTTATTTTAATTAAAAAATCATTTAATTAAATTTAAAAATAGTTTAATTAATGGAAAATAATTAAAATTTTATTTGAAAATAATTTTTTTAATTTGAAAATATTTTAATTTAATTTGAAAATAATTTAATTTAATTTGAAAATAATTTAATTTAATTTAAAAATAATTTAATTTAATTTAAAAATAATTTATTTTAGTTTGACAATAGTTTAATTTAATTTGAAAATAATTTAATTTTTTTGAAAATAATTTAAGTTAATTGTAAAATAATTTAATTCATTTTGAAAATGTTTTAATTTAATTTTAAAATAATTTAATTTATTTTGAAAATAATTTAATTTAATTTAAAAATAATTTAATTTAATTGAAAATATTTTTTTTTAATTTGAAAATAATTTAATTTAATTTAAAAATAATTTAATTTAATTTAAAAATAATTTAATTTTAATTAAAAATCATTTAATTTAATTTAAAAATAATTTAATTTAATTTGAAAATAATTTGATTTAATTTAAAAATAATTTAAATTAATTTGAAAATAATTTAAATTAATTGAAAAATAATTTATTTTAATTTAAAAATAATTTAATTTAAAAATAATTAAATTTATTTTAATTTAAAAATTATTTAATATGTTTTGAAAATAATTTAATATATTTCGAAAATAATTTAATTTAATTAAATTTAAAAATTATTTAATATGAAAATAGTTTAATTTAATTTGATTAAAATAATTCAATTTAATTTAACTTAAAAATAATTTAATTTAATTAGAAAACAATTTTATTTAATTTGAAAATATTTTAATTTTAACTAAAATAATTTATTTTAATTTTAAAATAATTTTATTTAATTTTAAAATAATTTTATTTAATTTGAAAATATTTTTTTGTTTATTTGAAAATATTTTAATTTAATTTAATTTGAAAATAATTTAATTTAATTTGAAAATAATTTAATTTAAATTGAAAATAATTTAATTTGAATATAATTTAATTTTATTTAAAAATAATTTAATTTAATTTAAAAATAATTTATTTTAGTTTGACAATAGTTTAATTTAATTTGAAAATAATTTAATTTTTTTGAAAATAATTTAAGTTAATTTAAAAATAATTTAAATTAATTTAAAAATAATTTTTTTTAATTGGAAAATAATTTAATTTGAAAATAATTTAATTTAATTTGAAAATAATTTAATTTTATTTAAAAATAATTTAATTTAATTTAAAAATAATTTATTTTAGTTTGAAAATAATTTAATTTAATTTTAAAATAATTTCATTTATTTTGAAAATGTTTTATTTAATTTAATTTAATTTAAAAATAATTTAATTTAATTTGAAAATAATTCAATTTAATTTAAAAATATTTTAAATTAATTTGAAAATAATTTAATTTTAATTTAAAATAATTTAATTTAATTGTAAAATAATTTAATTCAATTTGAAAATGTTTTAATTTAATTTTAAAATAATTTAATTTTTTTTAAAAATAATTTAATTTAATTTAAAAATAATTAAATTTAATTTAAAAATAATTAATTTTAAAAATATTTTCAATTAATTTGAAACTAATTTATTTAATTTGAAAATAATTTAATTTAATTTAAAAATAATTCAATATAATTTGAAAATATTTTAATTTAATTTGAAAATAATTTATTTTAATTAAAGTTAAAAATAATTTAATTTAATTTGAAAATAATTTAATTTAATTTAAAAATAATTTAAATTAATTTGAAAATAATTTAATTTAATTTGAAAATAATTTATATTAATTTAAGTTAATTTCCTATTAACTTAAATTAATATAAATTATTTTCAAATTAAATTAAATTATTTTCAAATTAATTTAAATTATTTTTAAATTAAATTAAATTATTTTCAAATTAAATTAAATTATTTTTAACTTTAATTAAAATAAATTATTTTTTTTTTTGAAATTTAATTTGAAAATAATTTAATTTATTTCGAAAATAATTTAATTTGAAAATAATTTTATTTATTTTGAAAATGTTTTAATTTAATATAATTTAAAAATAATTTAATTTGAAAATAATTTAATTTAATTTGAAAATAATTTAATTTAATTTAAAAATAATTTAATTTAATTTGAAAATAATTAAAATGAATTTGTAAATAATTTAATTTAATTATTTTAATACTTTAATTTATTTCAATTTAAAAATTATTTAATTTAATTTGAAAATAATTTAATTTAGTTTTAAAATAATTTAATTTAATTTAATTTAAAAATAAATAAATTTGAAAATAATTTAATTTAAAAATAATTTAATTTATTTTGAAAGTAATTTAATTTACTTTAATTTAAATATTATTTAATTTAATTTGAAAATAATTTAATTAAATTTAAAAATAATTGAATTTAATTTAAAAAGAATTTAATTTAATTTAAAAAGAATTTAATTTAAAAATAATTTAAATTATTTAAATTTAAAAATAAATTAATTCATTTTAAAAATAATTTAATTTGAAAATATTTTACGCTAATTTGAAAATAATTAAATTTTAAAATAATTTAAATTAATTTGAAAATAATTTAATTTAATTTGAAAATAATTTTATTTATTTTTAAAATATTCTAATTTAATTTAATTCAAAAATAATTCAATATAATTTGAAAATAATTTAATTTATTTTAAAAATAATTAAATTTAATTTAAAATTAATTTGAAAATAATTGAATTTAATTTGAAAAGAATTTAATTTAATTAAAATAAAATTTAATTTAAATATAATTAAATTTACTTAAATTTAAAAATAAATTAATTAATTTTAAAAATAATTTAATTTAATTTAAAAATAATTAAATTTTATTTGAAAATATTTTTTTTATTTGACAATAATTTAATTTCATTTGAAAATTATTTGATTTAATTTGAAAATAATTTAATTTGAAAATAATTAATTTTAAAAATCATTTAATTTAATTTGAAAATTATTTAAATTTGTTTTAAAATAATTTAATTTAATAAAGTTTAAAAATAATTTTATTTTATTTTAAAATTATTTAATTAAAAAATTCTTTAATTTAATTTGAAAATAATTTAATTTAATTTGAAAATAATTTAATTTATTTTGAAAATATTCTAATTTAATTTATTTCAAAAATAATTTATCATAATCTAAAAATAATTTAATTTAAAAATATTTTAATTTAATTTAAATTAAAAATAATTAAATTAAATTTGAAAATAATTGAATACAGTTTTAAAAGAATTTAATTTAATTTAAAAAGTATTTAATTTAAAAATAATTTAATCAAATTTAAAAATCATTTAATTTAATTTGAAAATTATTTCAATTTGTTTTAAAAAAATTTAATTTAATAAAGTTTAAAAATAATTTAATTTTATTTTAAAATTATTTAATTAAAAAATTATTTAATTTAATTTGAAAATACTTTAATTTAATTCAAAAATAATTTAATTTTAAATAAAAATAATTTAATTTGATTTAAAAATAATTTAATTTATTTTGAAAATAATTTAATTTAATTTAAAAATAATTTAATTAAATTTAAAAATATTTTAACTTAATTTGAAAATAATTTAATTTGTAAATAATTTAATGAAATTTTAAAATAATTTAATTTAATTTGAAAATAATTTAAATTTAATTTGAAAATAATTTAATTTAACTTGAAAATAATTTAATTTAATTTGAAAATAATTTAATTAATTTATATAATAGTTTAATTTAATTTTAAAACAATTTAATTTATTTTAAAAATAATTTAAATTTGTTTGAAAATAATTTAATTTAATTTAAAAATAATTATATTTAATTTGAAAATAATTTAATTTAATTTGAAAATAATTTAATTAAATTTGAAAATAATTTAATTTAATTTAGAAATAATTTAATTTATTTTAAAAATATTTTAATTTAGTATGAAAATAATTTAATTTAATTTAAAAATAAATTTGTTTATTTGAAAATAATTTAATTTAATTTAAAAATAATTAAATTTAATTTAAAATTCGTTTGAAAATAATTGAATTTAATTTGAAAAGAATTTAATTTAATTTAAATAGAATTTAATTTAAAAATAATTAAATTTACTTAAATTTAAAAATAAATTTATTAATTTTAAAAATAATTTAATTTAATTTAAAAATAATTAAATTTTATTTAAAAATATTTTTTTTATTTGACAATAATTTCATTTCATTTGAAAATTATTTGATATAATTTGAAAATAATTTAATTTGAAAATAATTAAATTTAAAAATAATTTAATTTAATTTGAAAATTATTTAAATTTGTTTTAAAATAATTTAATTTAATAAAGTTTAAAAATTATTTTATTTTAAAATTATTTAATTAAAAAATAATTTAATTTAATTTGAAAATAATTTAATTTAATTTGAAAATAATTTAATTTAATTTGAAAATAATTAAATTTAAAAATAATTAAAATTATTTTGAAAATAATTTATTTTAATTTAAAAATAATTTAATTTAATCTAAAGATAATTTAATTTAAAAATATTTTAATTTAATTTAAATTAAAAATAATTAAATTAAATTTGAAAACAAATGAATATAGTTTAAAAAGAATTTAATTTAAAAATAATTTAATCAAATTTAAAAATAATTTAATTTAATTTGAAAATAATTTAATTTGAAAATAATTAATTTTAAAAATCATTTAATTTAATTTGAAAATTATTTAAATTTGTTTTAAAATAATTTAATTTAATAAAGTTTAAAAATAATTTTATTTTATTTTAAAATTATTTAATTAAAAAATTCTTTAATTTAATTTGAAAATAATTTAATTTAATTTGAAAATAATTTAATTTATTTTGAAAATATTCTAATTTAATTTATTTCAAAAATAATTTATCATAATCTAAAAATAATTTAATTTAAAAATATTTTAATTTAATTTAAATTAAAAATAATTAAATTAAATTTGAAAATAATTGAATACGGTTTTAATAGAATTTAATTTAATTTAAAAAGTCTTTAATTTAAAAATAATTTAATCAAATTTAAAAATCATTTAATTTAATTTGAAAATTATTTCAATTTGTTTTAAAATAATTTAATTTAATAAAGTTTAAAAATAATTTAATTTTATTTTAAAATGATTTAATTAAAAAATTATTTAATTTAATTTGAAAATACTTTAATTTAATTCGAAAATAATTTAATTTTAAATAAAAATAATTTAATTTGATTTAAAAATAATTTAATTTATTTTGAAAATAATTTAATTTAATTTAAAAATAATTTAATTAAATTTAAAAATATTTTAACTTAATTTGAAAATAATTTAATTTGTAAATAATTTAATGAAATTTTAAAATAATTTAATTTAATTTGAAAATAATTTAAATTTAATTTGAAAATAATTTAATTTAACTTGAAAATAATTTAATTTAATTTGAAAATAATTTAATTAATTTAGATAATAGTTTAATTTAATTTTAAAACAATTTAATTTATTTTAAAAATAATTTAAATTTGTTTGAAAATAATTTAATTTAATTTAAAAATAATTATATTTAATTTGAAAATAATTTAATTTAATTTGAAAATAATTTAATTAAATTTGAAAATAATTTAATTTAATTTAGAAATAATTTAATTTATTTTAAAAATATTTTAATTTAGTATGAAATAAATTTAATTTAATTTAAAAATAAATTTGTTTATTTGAAAATAATTTAATTCAATTTAAAAATAATTAAATTTAATTTAAAATTAGTTTGAAAATAATTGAATTTAATTTGAAAAGAATTTAATTTAATTTAAATAGAATTTAATTTAAAAAAAATTAAATTTACTTAAATTTAAAAATAAATTAATTAATTTTAAAAATAATTTAATTTAATTTAAAAATAATTAAATTTTATTTAAAAATATTTTTTTTATTTGACAATAATTTAATTTCATTTGAAAATTATTTGATATAATTTGAAAATAATTTAATATGAAAATAATTAAATTTAAAAATAATTTAATTTAATTTGAAAATTATTTAAATTTGTTTTAAAATAATTTAATTTAATAAAGTTAAAAAATTATTTTATTTTAAAATTATTTAATTAAAAAATAATTTAATTTAATTTGAAAATAATTTAATTTAATTTGAAAATAATTTAATTTAATTTGAAAATAATTAAATTTAAAAATAATTCAAATTATTTTGAAAATAATTTATTTTAATTTAAAAATAATTTAATTTAATCTAAAAATAATTTAATTTAAAAATATTTTAATTTAATTTAAATTAAAAATAATTAAATTAAATTTGAAAACAAATGAATATAGTTTAAAAAGAATTTAATTTAAAAATAATTTAATCAAATTTAAAAATAATTTAATTTAATTTGAAAATAATTTAATATAATTTGAAAATAATTTAGTTTTAAATAAAAATAATTTAATTTAATTTAAAAAAAAATTAATTTAATTTAAAAATAATTTAATTATATTTAAAAATAATTTAATTTAATTTGAAAATACTTTAATTTAATTCGAAAATAATTTAATTTTAAAAAAAAATAATTTAATTTGATTTAAAAAAAATTTAATTTAATTTAAAAATAATTTAATTTATTTTGATAATAATTTAATTTAATTTAAAAATAATTTAATTAAATTTAAAAATATTTTAACTTAATTTGAAAATAATTTAATTTGTAAATAATTTAATGAAATTTGAAAATAATTTAATTTAATTTGAAAATAATTTAAATTTAATTTGAAAATAATTTAATTTAACTTGAAAATAATTTAATTTAATTTGAAAATAATTTAATTAAATTGGATAATAGTTTAATTTAATTTTAAAACAATTTAATTTATTTTAAAAATAATTTAAATTTGTTTGAAAATAATTTAATTTAATTTAAAAATAATTATATTTAATTTGAAAATAATTTAATTTAATTTGAAAATAATTTAATTAAATTTGAAAATAATTTAATTTAATTTAAAGATAATTTAATTTATTTTAAAAATATTTTAATTTAGAATGAAATTAATTTAATTTAATTTAAAAATAAATTTGTTTATTTGAAAATAATTTTATCTAATTTAAAAATAATTTAATTTAAATTAAAAATAATTTAATTTAATTTGAAAATAATTTAATTTAATTTAACTTGAAAATAATTTATTTTAATTTGAAACTAATTTAATTTAATTTTAATATAATTTAATTTAATTTAATTTGAAAATAATTTAAATTTAATTAAAAATAATTTAATTTAATTTAAAAATAATTTGATTTAATTTAATTTAAAAACAATCATATTTAATTTAAAAATAATTTAATTTAATAAAGTTTAAAAATAATTTTATTTTATTTTAAAATTATTTAATTAAAAAATAATTTAATTTAATTTAAAAATAATTTAATTTAATATGAAAATATTTTGATTTAATTTGAAAATAATCTTATTTAATTTAATTTAAAAATAATTTAATTTAATTTGAAAACAATTTAATTTAAAATAAAAATAATTTAATTTTAAATAAAAATAATTTAATTTAAAAATAATTTAATTTAATTTGAAAATAATTTAATTTAATTTGAAAATAATTTAATTTTAAATAAATATAATTAAATTTAATTTAAAAATAATTTAATTAATTTGAAAATAATTTAATTTAATTTGAAAATAATTTAATTTATTTTGAAAATAATTTAATTTAAATTAAAAATATTTTAATTAATTTGAAAATAATCTAATTTAATTTAACTTAATAATAATTTAATTTAATTTGAAACTAATTTAATTTAATATGAAAATAATTTAATTTAAAAATAATTTAATTTAAATTAAAAATATTTTAATTTAATTGAAAAATTATTTAATTTAATTTGAAAATAATTTAAGTTTAATTAAAATTAATTTAATTTAATTTTAAAATAATTTAATTCATTTTGAAAATGTTTTAATTTAATTTAATATTAAAATAATTTAATTTATTTTGAAAATAATTTAATTTAAATTAAAACTAATTTAATTTAATTTAAACAGTCGTTCTCGACATGCCAACGAGAGCACACGTTTGCGAATATTCGCTTATCTAGGATAACGCTAGACCCATTTTTTGCTGTAATTTCTACCTGCTTAAATTTATTTGCGAAAAATTTAATATAAATCCATCGAAATATAATTCATAATTTAAAACTTTTAACATCGAACCACGCATTGTCGGTATAAATACCGATGATGCTGGCTCATCCTACATGTCGGATGAATACGAAGCCGCTGGGTTCCTAAAAAAAAAAAAAACAGAGTCCGCCCCCCAGAAAAAGTCTCAATCGTCAATTCCAGCCAAAAAAACAACTTTATCACAAACTACCACCTCAACTTCGCTCATATCGACACTTTCAGCAAACAACAACACCAAGACTACCGCAAATGTACAACCTACACCACACACACGTAAGCCACTCAAAACATTTAAATACCGTAAAAAATAATAAAACCGCAAAAAATATCCTCCTTAAAACAGATACTGATCCGATAATTCTTCTAAAATCCCTTAGTACCGAAAAAAACATCAATTCTTTCAAACTCCAATCCCAGTACTCTCCCAGAAACACCACCCTCCGAAGACCCGATTCATATTCAGCGGTAATTGAAAAAGTGCAGTATGAAATCGAAGATGCAACAATTGCAGAACACCTCCGCTCACTCAACTACAATTTCCGATATTGTAAACGAATAATATCCAGAGCAACAAACAATCCAACAGGTTTAATCCGCATAATAACCCCAGATATCAAGACGTTCGACTCGCTACTAGCCTCCGGGGGCCTATGTTTTATGAATAGGCACTACCCCGTATGTCCCAACACCCCACCTCCTCCCATCCCTAGTCCCTGTATCACGTTCTCTATCAACCTTAACCACATCCCTCCCCTGGTTAGTCATCCTACTAAAATAAATCTCAACCTTTCAAACATCCCTAGAGTCAGCTCCAAAATCCTATCCTATATAAACACCACAGACTCCAACAACCTTTCCCTAAACAACGTTGACGAATTCCAGACCCCCCTGACAAATTTAATCGTAAAACACTCCCCCAAATCCAAAACCAATTTTCACAAACCAACTCTGCCTCCCTTCATCTTGTCGCTAATTAAACAAAAACGATCAATATACCGAATATACTGCAGAACAGAAGACAGTTCTTTAAAATCTAAAATGAATAGACTAAATAAAGACATACATAGACTTATCTTCCAGTTTCGAACCAACAAGTGGTTGTCAGTCTGTCAAGAAATAGAAAACGACGCAGGACGAACATACTGGGACAAAATTAAAAAGATCACCAAATACCGCCCATCATTCTATATCCCCGACATCTCCTATAATAACCAACAGTACTCCTCTGACTCCGAAAAACTTTTCCAAACACTTTAAAGATTCATTTAGCCCCTCTAAATCTCCCTCATTTAATAAACATAACTACGACAGAGTAAACACATGGTACAACGACTACTTTAAAAATGACAACACAGACCTGGATGAAATAACCTACGACGAATACCTTCCTGCTCTCTTTCATGGCAAAAATAGTGCACCCGGCCCCGACCTTGTTAAAAAATCCTTACTTAGACACCTTACCGATGATATCCATCTCCACATTATTAAATTGTTCAATGTCTGCCTCTATAAAAGATCCTTTCCCAAATGTTGGAAAAAAGGTATAATTATCACCATCCCAAAACCTCATCAAAATCATTCCTTGCTAAATAGTTACCGCGCAATTACCCTCCTTCCAGACCTAGGCAAAATCCTAGAGCAAATCCTCAAAAATAGATTATGCAATCAAAAACTCGATTCCGTCATATCAATTTGGATTCAAGCCTTCCCACTCCACCATCCACCCCCATATCCTCACCAATAACCTACATTTAAAAATAATTTAATTTAATTAAATTTAAAAAAAAAATATTTAATTTTAAAATAATTTAATTTAATTTGAAATTAATTTAATTTAATTTGAAAATAATTTAATTTAATTAAATTAATAAAAAATTATTGAATTTTAAAATTATTTAATTTAAATTAAAGATAATTTAATTTAATTCGAAAATAATTTAATTTTATTTAAAAATAATTTAATTTTATTTAAAATTAATTTAATTTAATTTGAAAATAATTTAATTAAAATTGAAAATAATTTAATTTAATCTGAAAATAATTTAATTTAATTAAATTTAAAAATAATTTAATTTTATTTGAAAATAATTCAATTTAATTTAAAATAATTTAATTTAATTTATTTTAACAATAATTCAATTAAATTTGAAAATAATTTAATTAAATATGAAAAAAAAATAATTTAATTTTAAAATAATTTAATTTAATTTGAAAATAATTAAATTTGAAAATAATTTAAATTAATTTGAAAATAATTGAAATAAATTTGAAAATAATTTAGGTTAAATTTTTTTTAATTTAATTTAGTTTTGAGAATAATTTAATTAAATTTGAAAATAATTTAATTTAATTTAAAAATAATTTAATTTAATGAAATTTAAAAATAATTTATTTTGAAATAATTTAATTTAAATTGAAGATAATTTAATTTAATTCGAAAATAATTAAATTTAATTTGAAAATAATTTAATTTAATCTGAAAATAATTCAATTTAATTTGAAAATATTTGAATTTAATTTTAAAATAATTTAATTTAATTTGAAATAATTTAATTTTAATTAAAAATAATTTTATTTAATTTAGAAAAAAATTAATTTAATTTGAAAATAATTTGATTTAATTTAATTTAAAAATAATTTAAATTAATTTGAAAATTATTAAAATTAATTTAAAAATACATTAATTTTAATTAAGAATAATTTAATTTAATTTAAAAATTATTAAATTTACTTAAAAATATTTTAATTTTAATTAGAATTAATTTAATTCAAAAATAATTTTATTTTATTTGAAAATAATTTAATTTAATTTAAAAATAATTTAATTTAATTTGAAAATAATTTAATTTAATTAAATTTAAAAATAATTTAATTTAATTGAAAATTTACTTAATTTAATTTGAAAATTATTTAATTTAATTTAAAAATAATTTAATTTAAAAAAATTTTAATTTAATTTTAAAATAATTTAATTTGAAAATAACTTAATTAAATTTGAAAATAATTCAATTTAATTTGAAAATAATTTAATTTAATACAACAAGAATTTATTTAAATTTGAAAATAATTTAATTAAATTAAAAAAAAAAAAATTAATTTAATTTTAAAAAAATTTAATTTATTTTGAAAAAATTTAATTTAATTTAGAGATAATCTAATTTAATTTGAAAATAATTTAACTTTAATTAAAATTAATCTAATTTAATTTAAAAATAATTTCATTTAATTTGTAAATAATTTAATTTAATTAAATTTAAAAATAATTTAATTTATTTGGAAAATAACTTAATTTATTTTAAAAATAATTTAATTTAATTAAATAACAATTTAATTTAATTTGTAAATAATTTATTTTAATTTAAAAATAATTTAATTTAATTTGAAAATAATTAAATTTAATTTGAAAATATTTTTTTTTTTAGTTTGAAAGTAATTTAATTTAATTTGAAAATAATTTAATTTTAATTAATATCAATTTAATTTAATTTGAAAATAATTTAATTTAATAAAATTTAAAAGTAATTTAAGGTAATTTGAAAATAATTGAATTGAATTTTAAAAGAATTTAATTTAATTTGAAATAGTTTAATTTAATTTGAAAATAATTTGATTTCATTTAATTAAAAAATAATGTAAATAAATTTAAAAATAATTTAAATTTATTTAAAAATAATTGAATTTTGATAAAAAAATTATTTAATTTAATTTAAAAATAATTTAATTTAATTTGAAAATAATTTAATTTAATTTGAAAATAATTTGATTTAATTTAATTTAAAAATAATTTAATTTAATTTAAAATTACTTTAATTTAATTTAAAAATAATTTAATTTTATTAAATATAAAAATAATTTAATTTAAATTAAAAATAATTTAATTTAATTTGAAAATAATGTAATTTAATTTGAAAATAATTTGAATTAATTTATTTTAAAAATAATTTAATTTAATTTGAAAATAATTTTATTTAATTTAATTCAAAAATAATTTAATTTAATTTAAAAATAATTTAAAATAATTTAAAAATTATTTAATTTTAATTAAAAATAATTTTATTTTATTTAAAAATAATTTTATTTTATTTAAAAATAATTTAATTTAATTTGAAATTAATTTAATTTAATTTGAAAATAATTTAATTAAATTTGAAAATAATTTGATTTAATTTAAAAATAATTTCATTTAATTAAATCAAAAAAAAAATTATTTAATTTTAAAATAATTTAATTTAATTTGAAAATAATTGAATTTGATTTGAAAATAATTTATCTTAAAAATAATTTAATTTAATTAAGTTTAAAAATAATTTAATTAAAATAAATTTAAAAAAAAAATTATTTAATTTTGAAATAATTAAATTTAAATTGAAGATAAATATTTGAAGATAAATTTAATTTGAAAATATTTTTTTTTAATCTGAAAATAATTCAATTTAATTTTAAAATAATTTAATTTAATTTGAAATAATTTAATTTTATTTGAAAATAATTCAATTTAATTTGAAAATAATTTAATTTAATATAACAAGAATTCATTTAAATGTGAAAATAATTTAATTAAATTAAAAAAAAAAATGAATTTGAAAATAATTTAATTTAATTTTAAAATAATTTAATTTAATTTGAAGTAATTTAAGTTTAATTAAAAATAAATTAATTTAATTTAGAGATAATTTAATTTTACTTGAAAATAATTTGAATTAATTTAATTTAAAAATAATTTAAATTTATTTGAAACTTATTTAAAGTAATTTAAAAATAATTTAATTTTAATTGAAAATAATTTACTTTAATTTAAAAATATTTTAATTTAAATTGAAAAGAATTTCAATTAATTTATTTTAAAAATTATTTAATTTAAAAATAATTTGATTTATTTTAATTTAAAAATAGTTTAAATTAATTTGAAAATAATTTAATTTCATTTAATATAACAAGAATTCATATAAATTAGAAAATAATTTAATTAAATTAAAAAAAAATAATTTAAATTGAAAATAATTTAATTTAATTTTAAAATAATTTAATTTAATTAGAAATAATTTAATTTTAATTAAAAATAATTTAATTTAATTTAGAGATAATTTAATTTAATTTGAAAATAATATGATTTAATTTAATTTAAAAATAATTTAATTTTAAATAAAAATAATTTAATTTAATTTAAAAATACACTATACAATTTATAATAAATAATTTGATTTAATTTAATTTAAAAATAATTTAGTTTAATTTGAAAATAATTTAAAATAATTTAAAAATAATTTACTTTCAATTAAAAATAATTTAATTTTATTTAAAAATAATTTAATTTAATTTAAAAATAATTTAATTTACCTTGAAATTAATTTAATTTAATTTGAAAATAATTTAATGAAATTTGAATATAATTTAATTTAATTTGATAATATATTTAATTAAATTAAAAAAAAAAAATAATTTTAAAATAATTTAATTTAATTTGAAATAATTTAATTTTATTTGAAAATAATTCAATTTAATTCGAAAATAATTAAATTTAATTTGAAAATAATTTAATTTAATCTGAAAATAATTTAATTTAATTAAATCTAAAAATAATTTAATTTTATTTGAAAATAATTCAATTTAATTTGAAAATAATTTAATTTAATTTAGTATGCCTATAACTCAATTAAATTTAAAAATAATTTAATTAAATATAAAAAAAATTAAATTTAATTTGAAAATAATTTAATTTAATTTAAAAATTATTTAATTTAATTTGAAAATAATTTAATTTTATTTTATAATGTATTTAATTAAATTAAAAAAATAATAATTTTAAAATAATTTAATTTATTTTAAATTGAAGATAATTTAATTTATTTCGAAAATAAATAAATTTAATTTGAAAATAATTTAATTTAATCTGAAAATAATTTAATTTAATTAAATTTAAAAATAATTTAATTTTATTTAAAAATAATTTAATTTAATTTGAAAATAATTTAATTTAATTTAGTATGAAATTAACTCAATTAAATTTAAAAATAATTTAATTAAATATAAAAAAAAATTAATTTAATTTGAAAATAATTTAATTTAATTTAAAAACTAATTAATTTAATTTGAAAATAATTTAATTTTAATTAAAAATAATGTAATTTAATTTAAAAATAATTTAATTTAATTTGAAAATAATTTAATTTAATTAAATTCAAAAATAATTTAATTTATTTTGAAAATAATTAAATTTAATTTGAAAATTATTTTTTTAAGTTGGAATATAATTTTATTTAATTTGAAAATAGTTTAATTTAATTTGAAAATTATTTAATTTTAATTAATAATAATTTAATTAAATTTAAAAATAATTTAATTTAAATTAAAAATAATCTAATTTAATTTAAAATTTTTTTAATTTTCTTTGAAAATAATTTAACTATAATCAGAAAAAATTTAATTAAAAAATAATTTAATTTAAATTTTAAATAATTTAATTTAATTTGAAAATTTTAATTAAAAAATATTTAATTTAATTTAAAGATAATTTAAATTAATTTGATAATAATTTGATTTAATTTGTAAATAATTTAAATTAATTTAAAAAATATTTAAATTTTTTAAAAAAAAATTTAATTTTAAATAAAAATAATTTAATTTAAAAATATTTTAAATTAATTTGAAAATAATTTGAATTAATTTATTTTAAAAATAATTTAATTTAATTTGAAAATTAATTTAATTTAATTTAAAAATAATTTAATTTAATTTAAAAATAATTTAAAATAATTTAAAAATTATTTATTTTTAATTAAAAATAATTTAATTTTATTTAAAAATAATTTAATTTAATTTAAAAATAATTTAATTTAATTTAAAATTAATTTAATTTAATTTGAAAATAATTTAATTAAATTTGAAAATAATTTGATTTCATTTAAAAATAATTTCATTTAATTAAATAAAAACTAATTGAATTTAATTTTGAAATAATTTAGCTTAAAAATAATTAATTTAATTAAGTTTAAAAATAATCTAATTAATTTTGAAAATAATTTAATTTAATTTGAAAATAATTTAATTAAAATAAATTTAAAAAAAATTTATTTAATTTTGAAATAATTAAATTTAAATTGAAGATAATTTAATTTAATTCGAAAATAATTAAATTTAATTTAAAAATAATTTCAATTAATCTGAAAATAATTCAATTTAATTTTAAAATAATTTAATTTGGTTTGAAATAATTTAATTTTATTTGAAAATAATTCAATTTAATTTGAAAATAATTTAATTTAATATAACAAGAATTCATTTAAATTTAAAAATAATTTAATTAAATTAAAAAAATATAATTTAATTTGAAAATAATTTAATTTAATATTAAAATAATTTAATTTAATTTGAAGTAATTTAATTTTAATTAAAAATAATTAAATTTAATTTAGAGATAATTTAATTTAACTTGAAAATAATTTGAATTAATTTAATTTAAAAATAATTTAAATTAATCTGAAAATTATTTAAAGTAATTTAAAAATAATTTAATTTTAATTGAAAATAATTTACTTTAATTTAAAAATATTTTAATTTAAATTGAAAAAAATTTAAATTAATTTAATTTAAAAATTATTTATTTTAAAAATAATTTGATTTAATTTAATTTAAAAATAGTTTAAATTAATTTGAAAATAGTTTGATTTAATTTAATTTAAAAAAATTTAATTTAATTTGAAAATTATTTAATTTAATTTGAAAATAATTTAATTTAAAAATCATTTAATTTAATTTTAATATAACTTAATTTGAAAATAGTTTAATTTGATTTGAAAATAATTCAATTTAATTTGAAAATAATTTAATTTCATGTAATATAACAAGAATTCATTTAAATTAGAAAATAATTTAAATAAATTAAAAAAAAATAATTTAATTTGAAAATAATTTAATTTAATTTTAAAATAATTTAATTTAATTAGAAATAATTTAATTTTAATTAAAAATAATTTTATTTAATTTAGAGATAATTTAATTTAAGTTGTAAACAATATGATTTAATTTAAATTAAAAATAACTTAATTTAATTTGAAAATAATTTGATTTAATTTAATTTAAAAATAATTTAGTTTAATTTGAAAATAATTTAAAATAATTTAATTTCAATTAAAAATAATTTAATTTTATTTATAAATAATTTAATTTAATTTAAAAATAATTTAATTTACCTTGAAATTAATTTAATTTAATTTGAAAATAATTTAATTAAATTTGAAAATAATTTAATTTAATTTGATAAATAATTTAATTTGAAAATAATTTAATTTTAATTATAACTTAATTAAATTAAAAAAAAAATTAATTTTAAAATAATTTAATTTAATTTAAATTGAAGATAATTTAATTTAATTCGAAAATAATTAAATTTAATTTGAAAATAATTTAATTTAATCTGAAAATAATTTAAATTAATTAAATTTAAAAATAATTTAATTTTATTTGAAAATAATTCAATTTAATTTGAAAAAAAAATTAATTTAATTTAGTATGACAACAACTCAATTAAATTTAAAAATAATTTAATTAAATATAAAAAAAATTAAATTTAATTTGAAAATAATGTTATTTAATTAAAAAAATATTTAATTTAATTTGAAAATAATTTAATTTTAAATAAAAATAATGTAATTTAATTTAAAAATAATTTAATTTAATTTGAAAATAATTTAATTTATTTAAATTCAAAAATAATTTAATTTATTTTGAAAATATGTAAATTTAATTTGAAAATTATTTTTTTTAGTTTGAATATAATTTAATTTAATTTGAAAATAATTTAATTTAATTTGAAAATAATTTAATTTTAATTAATAATAATTTAATTTAATTTAAAAATAATTTAATTTAATTTGAAAATAATTCAATTTAATTTGAAAATAATATGATTTAATAAAATTTAAAAATAATTTAAGGTAATTTGAAAATAATTTAATTAAATTTGAGAATAATTTAATTTAAATTGTAATTAATTTAATTTAATTAAATTTGAAAATAATTTAATTTAATTTGCAAAAAATTTAAATTATTTTGAAAATAATTTAATTAAATTTGAAAATAATTTAGCTCAATTTGAAAATAATTTAATTAAGTTAAATTAAGAAAAAAAATATTTAATTTTAAAATAATTTAATTTAATTTAAAACTAATTTAATTTAATTTGAAAATAATTGAATTAAATTTTAAAATAATTCAATTTAATTTAAAAATAATTAAATTTAATTTTAAAATAATTTAATTTAAAATAATTTAATTTTAATTAAAAAAAATTTAATTTAATTTAGAAATAATTTAATTTTATTTGAAAATAATTTGATTTAATTTAATTTAAAAATAATATAAATTAATTTGAAAATAATTTAATTTATTATAACAAGAATTCATTTAAATTTGAAAATAATTAATTTAAATAAAAAAAAAATAATTTTAAAATAATTTAATTTAATTTGAAGTAATTTAATTTTAATTAAAAATAGGTTAATTTAATGTAGAGATAATTTAATTTAATTTGAAAATAATTTAATTATAATTAAAACTACTTTAATTTTATTTAAAAATAATTTAATTTAATATAAATATAATTTATTTTAATTTGAAATTAATTTAATTTAATTTGAAAATAATTTAATATTATTTGAAAATAATTTAATTTAATTTGAAAATTATTTAATTTAATTAATTTAAAAAAAATCTTTAATTTTAAAATAATTTAATTTAATTTAAATTAAAGATAATTTAATCTAATTCGAAAATAATTAAATTTATTTTAAAAATAATTTAATTTAATCTGAAAATAATTTAATTTAATTAAATTAAAAAATAATTTAATTTTATTTGACAATAATTCAATTTAATTTGAAAATAATTTAATTTAATATAACAATAACTCAATTAAATTTAAAAATAATTTAATTAAATATAAAAAAAAATGAAAATTTAAAATAATTTAATTTAATTTGAAATAATTTAATTTTAATTATAAATAATTTCATATAATTTATAAATAATTTAATTTAATTTGAAAATATTTTAATTTAATTTAAAAATAATAATTAATTTGAAAATAATTTAAATTACTTTAAATTTAATTAAAAATAATTTAATATAATTTAAAATTTTTTTTCTTAAATTTGAAAATAATTTAATTTAATTAAATTTAAAAATAATTTAATTTAATTGGAAAAAACTTTTTTTTGAAAATAATTTAATTTAATTAAAAAATAATTTAATTTAATTAAATTTAAAAATAATTTAATTTGAAAATAATTTAATTTTAATTAAAAATAAATTAATTTAATTTAATTTGAAAATAATTTAATTTAATTAAATTTAAAGATTAATTAATTTAATTGATAATTAACTTAATTTAGTTTAATTAAACTTAAAAATAATTTAATTTATTTTGAAAATAATTAAATTTAATTTGAAAATAATTTTTTTTGTTTGAAAATAAGTTAATTTAATTTGAAAATAATTTAATTTAATTTGAAAATAATTTAATTTTAGTTAATAATAATTTAATTTAATTTAAAAATAATTTAATTTAATTTGAAAATAATTCAATTTAATTTGAAAATAATATAATTTTATAAAATAATAATAATAATAAAAATTAAAAATAATTTAAGGTAATTTGAAAATAATTTAATTAAATTTGAAAATAATTTAATTTAATTTGTAATTAATTTAGTTTAATTAAATTTGAAAATAATTTAATTTAATTTGCAAATAATTTATTTAAATTTGAAAATAATTTTGTAAAATTTAAAAATATTTTAATTAAGTTAAATTCAAAAAAAATATTTAATTTTAAAATACTTTAATTTAAAATTAATTTAATTTAATTTGAAAATAATTTAAATCAATTCGAAAATAATTAAATTTATTTTAAAAATAATTTAATTTAATTTGAAAATAATTTAATTTAATTTGAAAATAATTTAATTTTAGTTAATAATAATTTAATTTAATTTAAAAATAATTAAATTTAATTTGAAAATAATTTAATTTAATTTTAAAATAATTTAATTTAATATGAAATAATTTAATTTTAATTAAAAATAATTTAAATTAATTTAGAACTAATTTAATTTAATTTGAAAATAATTTAATTTCACTTGAAAATAAATTGATTTTAATTAAAAATAATTTAATTTAATTTAAAAATAATTTAATTAGAAAATAATGGAATTTAATTTGTAAATAATATAATTTAATTTGAAAATAATTTAATTTAAAAATAATTTAATTTAACTTGAAAATAATTTAATTTAATTTAGAAATAGTATAATTTAATTTAAAAATAATTTAATTTAATTAAATTTTAAAATAATTTAATTTAATTGAAAATTAACTTAATTTAATTTAAAAATAATTTAATTTAATTTAAACAAAATTAATTTAATTTGAAAATAATTTAAATTAATTTGAAAATAATTTAATTTAATTAAATTAAAATATTTTTAATTTAATTTGTAAATAATTCTAATAAATTTGAAAATATTTTAATTTAAGTTGTAAATAAATTAACTTAATTAAATTTGGAAATAATTTAATTTATTTTAATTTAAAAATAGTTTAATTTAATTTGAAAATAATTTAAATTAATTTAAAAATAATTTAATTTTGATTAAATTTAAAAATAATTTAATTTATTACCAATTGAATTTAATTTGAAAATAATTTAATTTGAAAAAAATTAAATTCAATTAAATTTAAAAATAATGTAATTGAATTTGAAAATAATTTAAATTAATTTGAAAATCATTTAATTAAATTTGAAAATAATTTAATTAAATTTGAAATTAATTTAATTTAATTTGAAAATAATAGAATTTATTTTGAAAATAATTTAATTTAATTTGAAAATAATTTAATTAAATTTGAAAATAATTTAGTAAAATTTGAAAATATTTTAATTAAGTTAAATTCAAAAAAAAATATTTAATTTTAAAATACTTTAATTTAAAACTAATTTAATTTAATTTGAAAATAATTTAATTAAATTTGAAAATAATTTAATTTAATTTGAAAATAAATTAATTTAATTGTATTAAATAAAAATTATTTAATTTTAAAATAATTTAATTTAATTAAAATTAAAGGTATTGTAATTTAAATCGAAAATAATTAAATTTAATTTGAAAATAATTTAATTTAATTTTAAAATAATTTAATTTAATTTGAAATAATTTAATTTTAATTTAAAATAATTTAATTTAATTTAGAAATAATTTAATTTAATTTGAAAATAATTTAATTTTGATTAAAAATAATTTCATTTAATTTAAAAATAATTTAATTTAATTTGAAAATAATTCAATTTAATTTAACTTAAAAATAATTTAATTTAATTTGAAAATAATTCAATTTAATTTAATTTAAATTTTTTTTTTTTATTTGAAAATAATTTAATTTAAGTTGAAAATAATTTTATTTTAATTTAACTTAAAAATAATTTAATTTAATTTAAAAACAATTTAATTTAATTTAAAAATAATTTAATTTGAAAATAATGGAATTTAATTTGTAAATAATATAATTTAATTTGAAAATAATTTAATTTAAAAATAATTTAATTTAATTAAATTTAAAAATAATTTAATTTAATTGAAAATTAACTTAATTTAATTTAAAAATAATTTAATTTAATTTAAACAAAATTAATTTAATTTGAAAATAATTTAAATTAATTTGAAAATAATTTAATTTAATTAAATTAAAATATTTTTAATTTAATTTGTAAATAATTTTAATAAATTTGAAAATATTTTAATTAAAGTTGTAAATAAATTAACTTAATTAAATTTGGAAATAATTTAATTTATTTTAATTTAAAAATAGTTTAATTTATTTTGAAAATAATTTAAATTAATTTAAAAATAATTTAATTTTGATTAAATATAAAAACAATTTAATTTAATAACAATTGAATTTAATTTGAAAATAATTTAATTTGAAAAAAATTAAATTTAATTAAATTTAAAAATAATGTATTTGAAGTTGAAAATAATTTAATTTAATTTGAAAATCATTTAATTAAATTTGAAAATAATTTAATTAAATTTAAAATTAATTTAATTTAATTTGAAAATAATAGAATTTATTTTGAAAATAATTTAATTTAATTTGAAAATAATTTAATTAAATTTGAAAATAATTTAGTAAAATTTGAAAATATTTTAATTAAGTTAAATTCAAAAAAAAATATTTAATTTTAAAATACTTTAATTTAAAACTAATTTAATTTAATTTGAAAATAATTTAATTAAATTTGAAAATAATTTAATTTAATTTGAAAATAATTTAATTTAATTTGAAATTAATTTATTAAATTTGAAATTAATTTATTTAATTTGAAAATAATTTAATTTAATTTGAAAATCATTTAATTAAATTTGAAACTAATTTAATTAAATTTGGAATTAATTTAATTTAATTTGAAAATAATAGAATTTATTTTGAAAATAATTTAATTTAATTTAAAAATAATTTAATTTAATTTGACACTTATTTAATTTATTTAAATTAAAAAAAAATATTTTAATTGGAAATTAATTTAATTTAATTTAAAAAGACTTTAACTTAATTTGAAAATAATTATATTGAATTTGAAAATAATATAATTTAACTTGAAAAAATTTTAATTTAATTAAATTTTGAAATAATTTAATTATATTTGAAAATAATTAAATTTAATTTAATTTAAAAAGAATTTAATTTAAAAATAATTTAATTTATTTTAATTAAAAAATAATTTAATTTAATTTAGAAATAATTTAATTTAACTTGAAAATAATTTTATTTAATTTAATTTAAAAATAATTCAAATAAATTTGAAAATAATTTAAATTAAATTAAAAATAATTGAATTTTAATTAAAAATAATTTATTTAAATTTAAAAATTATTAAATTTAATTTGAAAAAAGTTTAATTTTAATTAAAAATAATTTAATTTTATTTAAAAATAATTTAATTTAATTTGAAAATAATTTAATTTTAATTAAAAATATTTTAATTTAATATAAAGACATTTTAATTTAATTTGAAAATAATTTAATTTAATTTGACAATAATTTAATTTATTTAAATTAAAAACAAAATAATTTATTTTGAAATTAATTTAATTTAATTTAAAAATAATTTAAATAAATTTGAAATAATTTAAATTAAATTAAAAATAATTGAATTTTAATTAAAAATAATTTAAATAAGATTAAAAATTAATAAATTTAATTTGAAAATAGTTTAATTTTAATTAAAAATAATTTAATTTTATTTAAAAATAATTTAATTTAATTTGAAAATAATTTAATTTTAATTAAAAATATTTTAATTTAATATAAAAACATTTTAATTTAATTTGAAAATAATTTAATTTAACTTGAAAATAAATTAATTTTAATTAAAAATATTTTAATTTATTTTAAAAATAATTTATTTGAAAATAATTTATTTTTATTTGTAAATAATATAATTTAATTTAAAAATAATTTGACAATAATTTAATTTATTTAAATTTAAAAAAATTAATTTAATTTGAAATTAATTTAATTTAATTTAAAAATAATTTAATTTAAATTGAAAATAATTTAAGTTAATTTTAAAATATTTTTATTTAATTAAATTTAAAAATAATTTAATTATATTTTAAATTTAAAATGATTTAGATTAATTTAAAATAATTTAATTTAATTAAATTAAAAAATAATTTAATTTATTTTAAAAATAATTTAATTTAATTTGAACTTAAAAATAATTAAATTTAATTTGAAAATAATATAATTTAATTTACCTTAAAAATAATTTAATTTAATTTGAAAATAATTTAATTTAATTTAAACAAAGTTAATTTAATTTGAAAATAATTTAAATTAATTTTAAAATATTTTTATTTAATTAAATTTAAAAATAATTTAATTATATTAGAAAAAAATTGAATTTAATTTAAAAAGAATGTAATTAATTTTAGAAAGAATTTAATTTAAAACTAATTTAATTTATTTTAAATAAAAAATAATTTAAGTAAATTTCAAAGTAATTTAATTTAATTGGAAAATAATTAAATTTAATTTGAAAATAATTTTTTTTAATTTGAAAATAATTTAATTTAATTTGAAAATAAGTTAATTTAATTTAAAAATAAATTAATTTAATTTGAAAATAATTTCATTTATTTTGAAAATGTTTTAATTTAATTTTAATTAAAAATAATTTAATTTAATTTAACTTAAAAATAATTTAATTTAATTTGAAAATACTTTTTTTTAATTTAAAAATAATTTAATTTAATTTGAAAATAATTTCATTTTAATTTAACATAAAAATAATTTAATTTCATTTGAAAATAATTTATTTTAATTTGACAATAATTTAATTTTAACTAAAATAATTTAATTTAATTTAAAAATAATTTAATTTAATTTAAAAATATATTTTTTTTAATTTAAAAAGAATTTAATTTAATTTGAAAATAATTTAATT
This sequence comes from Phosphuga atrata, assembly GCA_944588485.1. Lineage (NCBI taxonomy): Eukaryota > Metazoa > Arthropoda > Insecta > Coleoptera > Silphidae > Phosphuga > Phosphuga atrata. Next base: position 23,478,101 of record OX155896.1, on the reverse strand, counting down.
TAATTTGAAAATAATATAATTTAATTAGAATTCAATTTTAATTAAAATTAATTTAATTTACTTAAAAAGCAAATTAATTTAATTTAAAAATAATTTAATTTAACATAAATATAATTTAATTTTATTTTAAAATAATTTAATTTAATTAAATAATAAATTTAAGAATTATTTAAGTTAATTTGAAAATAATTTAAATAAATTTGAAAATAATTTAATTTAATTTGTAAATAATTTGTTTTAATTAAAGTTAAAAATAATTTATTTAAATTTAAAAATAATTATATTTTATTTAGTTCTTGGGTAAAAGGATTTAATAAATGTTAATAAAATTCTGATATATTGCCAACGTTTCGGTCTTTTTTAATTTCTGACCTTCTTCAGGGCTTATATCTAAATATTATATATTAATTAACTTTAACATAATAAACATGAATATGAATTATTAAGATTAAAATTTAAATATGAATATTGTATATAAAATGACAAATATTAAAAACTAATCTAAAATTTAGTTTATTTTATTTTAAAAATAATTTAAATTAGTTTGAAAATAATTTAATTTAATTAAATTTTAAAAAAAATTAATTTGAAAAAAATTGAACTTAATTTGAAAATAATTGAATTTTATCTGAAAATCATTTAATTTAATTTAAAAATAATTTAATTAATTTTGAAATTAATTTAATTTAATTTGAAAATAATTTAATTTAATTTGAAATTTTTTTATTTAATTTGACAATAATTTAATTTAATTTGAATTTAATTTAATTTGAAAATAATTTCATTTTAATTTACCTCAAATAAAATCTAATTTAATTTAAAATTAATTTAATTTACTTTAAAAATAATTTAATTTTATTTGACAATAATTTAATTGAATTTGAAAATAATTTAATTTAATTTTAAAATATTTTAATTTAATTAAATTTAAAAATAATTTAATTATATTTGAAAAAAATTGAATTTAATTTAAAAAGAATTTAATTAATTTTAAAAAGAATTTAATTTAAAACTAATTTAATTTATTTTAATTAAAAAATAATTTTGTTAAATTTCAAACTAATTTAATTTAATTGGAAAATATTTAAATTTAATTTGAAACAATTTTTTTTTAATTTGAAAATAATTTAATTCAATTTGAAAATAGGTTAATTAAATTTAAAAAAAATTTAATTAAATTTGAAAATAATATCATTTTGAAAATATTTTAATTTAATTTTAATTAAAAATAATTTAATTTAATTTAACTTAAAAATAATTTAATTTAGTTTGAAAATAAATTAATTTAATTTAACTTAAAAATAATTTAATTCAAATTGAAAATATTTTTTTTAATTTAAAAATAATTTTATTTAATTTGAAAATAATTTCATTTTAATTTAACTTAAAAGTAATTCTATTTAATTTTAAAATAATTTAATTTATTTTGAAAATAATTTAATTTTAACTAAAATAATTTAATTTAATTTAAAAATAATTTAAAAATTTTAATTTTTTTTTTTAAATAATTTAATTTAATTTGAATTTAATTTAATTTGAAAATAATTTCATTTTAATTTAACTTAAACATAATCTAATTTAATTTGAAAATAATTTAATTTACTTTGAAAATAATTTAATTTAATTTGAAAATATTTTAATTTAATTTGAAAATAATTTATTTCAATTCATGTTAAAAATAATTTAATTTAATTTAAAAACAATTTAATTAAATTTAAAAATAATTTATTTTAATTTAAGTTAATTGGAAATTAACTTACTTTAATTTGAAAATAATTTTATTTCAATTCAAGATAAAAATAATTTAATTTAATTTAAAAATAATTTAATTTAATTTGAAAATAATTTATTTTAATGTAAGGTAATTGGAAATTAACTTAATTTAATTTGAAAATAATTTAATTTAATTTAAAAATAATTTAATTTAATTTGAAAATAAATTAATTTAATTTGAAACTAATTAATTTATTTTGAAAATAATTTAATTTATTTTAATTTAAAAATTATTTAATTTAATTTGAAAATAATTTAATTTGCTTTCAAAATAATTTAATTTAATTCGAAAATAATGTAATTTTTTTTTAAAATGTTTCAATTTAATTTAAAATTAATTTAATTTAATTTGAAATTAATTAAATTTAATTTGAATATAATTTAATTTTATAATAATTTAATTTAATTTGAAAATAATGTAATTTAATTTGAATTTAATTTAATTTGAAAATATTTTCATTTTAATTTAATTTAAACATAATCTAATTTAATTTGAAAATAATTTAATTTAATTTGAAAATAATTTAATTTCATTTGAAAATAATTTAATTAAATTTGAAAATAATTGAATTTAATTTAAAAAGAATTTAATTTAATTTAAAAAGAATTTAATTTAAAAATAATTTAATTAATTTAAATTTAAAAATAAATTAATTCATTTAAAAAATAATTAAATTTGATTTGAAAATAATTAAATTTAATTTGAAGCTATTTTTTTTAATTTGACAATATTTTAATTTAATTTAAAAATAATTTAGTTTTAATTAAGAATATTTTAAATTAATTTGAAAATAATTTAATTTAATTTAAAAATAATTTAATTTGAAAATAATGGAATTTAATTTGTAAATAATATAATTTAATTTAAAAATAATTTAATTTAATTTAATTTAAAAATAATTTAATTTAATTAAATTTAAAAATAATTTAATTTAATTGAAAATTAACTTAATTTAATTTAAAAATAATTTAATTTAATTTAAACAAAATTAATTTAATTTGAAAATAATTTAAATTAATTTGAAAATAATTTAATTTAATTAAATTAAAATATTTTTAATTTAATTTGTTAATAATTTTAATAAATTTGAAAATATTTTAATTTAAGTTGTAAATAAATTAACCTAATTAAATTTGAAAATAATTTAATTTATTTTAATTTAAAAATAGTTTAATTTAATTTGAAAATAATTTAAATTAATTTAAAAATAATTTAATTTTGATTAAATATAAAAATAATTTAATTTAATAACAATTGAATTTAATTTAAAAATAATTTAATTTGAAAAAAATTAAATTTAATTAAATTTAAAAATAATGTAATTGAATTTGAAAATAATATAATTTAATTTGAAAATCATTTAATTAAATTTGAAAATAATTTAATTAAATTTGAAATTAATTTAATTTAATTTGAAAATAATAGAATTTATTTTGAAAATAATTTAATTTAATTTGAAAATAATTTAATTAATTTTGAAAATAATTTAGTAAAATTTGAAAATATTTTAATTAAGTTAAATTCAAAAAAAAATATTTAATTTTAAAATACTTTAATTTAATTTAATTTAAAACTAATTTAATTTAATTTGAAAATCATTTAATTAAATTTGAAAATAATTTAATTAAATTTGAAATTAATTTAATTTAATTTGAAAATAATAGAATTTATTTTGAAAATAATTTAATTTAATTTGAAAATAATTTAATTTAATTTGACACTTATTTAATTTATTTAAATTAAAAAAAAAATAATTTAATTGGAAATTAAATTAATTTAATTTAAAAAGAATTTAATTTAATTTGAAAATAATTATATTGAATTTGAAAATAATATAATTTAACTTTACAAAAAAAAATATTTGAAAATAATTAAATTTAATTTAATTTAAAAAGAATTTATTTTAAAAATAATTTAATTTATTTTAATTAAAAAATAATTTAATTTAATTTAGAAATAATTTAATTTAACTTGAAAATAATTTGATTTAATTTAATTTAAAAATAATTCAAATAAATTTGAAAATAATTTAAATTAAATTAAAAATAATTGAATTTTAATTAAAAATAATTTATTTAAATTTAAAAATAATTAAATTTAATTTGAAAATAGTTTAATTTTAATTAAAAATAATTTTATTTTATTTAAAAATAATTTAATTAAATTTAAAAATTATTAAATTTAATTTGAAAATAATTTAATTTTAATTAAAAATATTTTAATTTAATATAAAAACATTTTAATTTAATTTGAAAATAATTTAATTTAATTTGACAATAATTTAATTTATTTAAATTAAAAACAAAATAATTTATTTTGAAACTAATTTAATTTAATTTAAAAATAATTTAAATAAATTTGAAATAATTTAAATTAAATTAAAAATAATTGAATTTTAATTAAAAATAATTTAATTAAATTTAAAAATTATTAAATTTAATTTGAAAATAGTTTAATTTTAATTAAAAATAATTTAATTTTATTTAAAAATAATTTAATTTAATTTGAAAATAATTTAATTTTAATTAAAAATATTTTAATTTATTATAAAAACATTTTAATTTAATTTGAAAATAATTTAATTTAACTTGAAAATAAATTAATTTTAATTAAAAATATTTTAATTTATTTTAAAAATAATTTATTTGAAAATAATTTATTTTTATTTGTAAATAAAATAATTTAATTTAAAAATAATTTAATTTAATTTGACAATAATTTAATTTATTTAAATTTAAAAAAATTAATTTAATTTGAAATTAATTTAATTTAATTTAAAAATAATTTAATTTAATTTAAAATGATTTAATTTAATTTAAAATAATTTAATTTAATTAAATTTAAAAATAATTTAATTTATTTTGAAAATAATTTAATTTAATTTAACTTAAAAATAATTAAATTTAATTTGAAAATAATTTAATTTAATTTAACTTAAAAATAATTTAATTTAATTTGAAAATAATTTAATTTAATTTAAAAATAATTTAATTTAATTTGAAAATAATTTAATTTAATTTAAACAAAGTTAATTTAATTTGAAATTAATTTAAATTAATTTTAAAATAATTTAATTTAATTAAATTAAAATATTTTTAAGTTAAATTGTATTTTATTAAATTTGAAAATATTTTAATTTAAGTTGTAAATAAATTAATTTAATTAAATTTGGAAATAATTTAATTTATTTTAATTTAAAATTAATTTAATTAAATATAAAATAAATTTAATTTGATTGGAAAATAATTAAATTTAATTTGAAAATAATTTTTTTTAATTGGAAAATAATTTAATTTAATTTGAAAATAATTTAATTTAATTTTAAAGTAATTTAAATTTATTTAAATTTAAAAATTATTTATTTTAATTTGAAAGTAATTTAATTTAGTTTCCAAATTATTTAATATAATTAAATTTAAAAATAATTTAATTTGAAAATAATTGAATTAAATTTGAAATTGATTTAATTTTAATAAAAAATATATAAATTTAATTTAAAAACAATTCAATTTAATTTAAAAATAATTTAATTTCATTAAATTTGAAAATAATTCAACTTGAAAATAATTTAATTTTATTGGAAAATAATTGTATTTTATTTGAAAATCATTTAATTTAAAAATAATTAAATTTAATTTGAAAATAATTTAATTTAATTTGAAAATAATTTAATTTAATTTGAAATTAATTTATTAAATTTGAAATTAATTTATTTAATTTGAAAATAATTTAATTTATTTTGAAAATAATTTAATTTTAATTAAAAATAATTTAATTTAATTAAAAAATAATTTAATTTAATTTAAAAATAATTCAATTTAATTTAACTTAAAAATAATCTAATTTAATTTGAAAATAATTCAATTTAATTTAATTTAAAAATATTTTTTTTTGATTTGAAAATAATTTAATTTAAGTTGAAAATAATTTTATTTTAATTAAACTTAAAAATAATTTAATTTAATTTGAAAACACTTTAATTTAATTTGAAAATAATTTAATTTAATTTAAAAATAATTTAATTTAATTTGAAAATAATTTTTTTTATTTGAAAATTATTTAATTTAATTTGAAAATAATTTAATTTGAATTTTTTTAAATTTTAATTAAAAATAATTTAAATTAATTTAAAAATAATTAAATTAATTAAATTTAAAATTTATTAAATATAAAAAAAATTTAATTTGAAAATAATTTAATTTAACTTAAAAATAATTTTTTTTTTTTTTTAAATAATTTAATTTAATTAAATTTAAGAATTATTTAAGTTAATTTGAAAATAATTTAAATAAATTTGAAAATAATTTAATTTAATTTGTTAATAATTTAATTTAATTAAATTTGAAAATGATTTTTTTTAATTTGAAAATAATTTAATTTAATTTAAAAATACTTTAATTTAATTTGAAAATAATTTGTTTTAATTAAAGTTAAAAATAATTTATTTAAATTTAAAAATAATTTAAATTAGTTTGAAAATAATTTAATTTAATTAAATTTAAAAAAAAATTAATTTGAAAAAAATTGAACTTAATTTGAAAATAATTGAATTTTATTTGAAAATCATTTAATTTAATTTAAAAATAATTTAATTAATTTTGAAATTAATTTGATTTAATTTGAAAATAATTTAATTTAATTTGAAAATAATTTTATTTAATTTGACAATAATTTAATTTAATTTGAATTTAATTTAATTTGAAAATAATTTCATTTTAAGTTACCTCAAACAAAATCTTATTTAATTTAGAATTAATTTAATTTACTTTAAAAATAATTTCATTTTATTTGACAATAATTTAATTGAATTAAAAAATAATTAAATTTAATTTTAAAATATTTTAATTTAATTAAATTTAAAAATAATTTAATTATATTTAAAAAAAATTGAATTTAATTTAAAAAGAACTTAATTAATTTTAAAAAGAATTTAATTTAAAACTAATTTAATTTATTTTAATTAAAAAATAATTTTGTTAAATTTCAAAATAATTTAATTTAATTGGAAAATAATTAAATTTAATTTGAAAATATTTTTTTTTAATTTGAAAATAATTTAATTTAATTTGAAAATAAGTTTTTTTAATTTAAAAAAAAATTAATTTAATTTGAAAATAATTTCATTTATTTTGAAAATGTTTTAATTTAATTTTAATTAAAAATAATTTAATTTAACTTAAAAATAATTTAATTTAATTTGAAAATATTTTTTTTAATTTAGAAATAATTTTATTTAATTTGAAAATAATTTCATTTTAATTTAATTTAAAAGTAATTCTATTTAATTTTAAAATAATTTAATTTAATTTGAAAATAATTTAATTTTAACTAAAATAATTTAATTTAATTTAAAAATAATTTAAAAATTATTTTTTTTAAATAATTTAATTTAATTTGAAAACAATTTAATTTAATTTGAATTCAATTTTAATTAAAATTAATTCCATTTAATTAAAAAGCATTTTAATTTAATTTGAAAATAATTTAATTTAACTTAAAAATAATTTAATTTTATATGAAAATAATTTAATTTAATTTGAAAATAATTTTATTTTACTAAATTTATAAATTATTTAAGTTAATTTAAAAATAATTTAAATAAATTTAAAGAAAATTTAATTTAATTTGTAAATAATTTAATTAAATTAAGTTTGAAAATAATTTAATTTAATTTGAAAATAATTTAATTTAATTTGAAAACATTTTAATTTAATTTGAAATTAATTAGTTTAATTAAACTTAAAAATAATTTAATTAAATTTGGAAATAATTTAATTTAGTTTGAAATTAATTTAATTTAATTAAATTTAAAAAAAATTGAAAATAATTGAATATATTTTGAAAATCATTTAATTTAATTTAAAAATAATTTAATTTAATTTAAAATTAATTAAATTTAATTTGAATATAATTTAATTTTAAACTAATTTTATTTAATTTGAAAATAATTTAATTTAATTTGAATTTAATTTAATTTGAAAATATTTTCATTTTAATTTAACTTAAACATAATCTAATTTAATTTGAAAATAATTTAATTTACTTTGAAAATAATTTAATTTAATTTGAAAATATTTTATGTTAATTTGAAAATAATTTATTTCAATTCAAGTTAAAAATAATTTAATTTAAAAACAATTTAATTTAATTTGAAAATAATTTATTTTAATTTAAGTTAATTGGAAATTAACTTAATTTAATTTGAAAATAATTTTATTTCAATTCAAGATAAAAATAATTTAATTTAATTTAAAAATAATTTAATTTAATTTGAAAATAATTTATTTTAATTTAAGTTAATTGGAAATTAACTTAATTTAATTTGAAAATAATTAATTTAATTTAAAAATAATTTAATTTAATTTGAAAATATTTAATTTAATTTGAAACTAATTTAATTTATTTTGAAAATAATTTAATTTATTTTAATTTAAAAATTATTTAATTTAATTTGAAAATAATTTAATTTGCTTTCAAAATAATTTTATTTTATTTGACAATAATTTAATTGAATTTGAATATAATTTAATTTAATTTAAAAATAATTTAATTAATTTTGAAAATAATTTAATTTATTTTAATTTAAATATTATTTAATTTCATTTGAAAATAATTTAATTTAATTTGAATTTAATTAATTTAATTTGAAAATATTTTCATTTTAATTTAACTTAAACCTAATCTAATTTAATTTAAAAATAATTTAATTTTCTTTGAAAATAATTTTATTTTATTTGACAATAATTTAATTGAATTTGAATATAATTTAATTTAATTTAAAAATAATTTAATTAATTTTGAAAATAATTTAATTTATTTTAATTTAAATATTATTTAATTTCATTTGAAAATAATTTAATTAAATTTGAAAATAATTGAATTTAATTTAAAAAGAATTTAATTTAATTTAAAAAGAATTTAATTTAAAAATAATTTAATTTATTTAAATTTAAAAATAAATTAATACATTTAAAAAATAATTAAATTTAATTTGAAAATAATTAAATTTAATTTGACAATATTTTAATTTAATTTAAAAATAATTTAGTTTTAATTAAGAATATTTTAATTTAATTTAGGAATAATTTAATTTAATTTAAAAATATTTTAATTTAATTTAATATAAAAATAATTAAATGAATTTTGATAATAATTGAATATAGTTTTAAAAGAATTTAATTTAATTTAAAAAAAATTTAATTAAATTTAAAAATATTTTAATTTAATTAAAATTAAAAATAATTTAATTTAATTTGAAAATAATTTAATTTAATAAAATTTAAAGAAAAATTTAATTTAATTTGAAATTAATTTAATTAAAAAATAATTTAATTTAATTTGAAAATAATTGAATTTGAAAATAATTTAAATTAATTTGAACACAATTTAATTCAATTTGAAAATAATTTAATTTAATTGAATTTAAAAATAATTTAATATAATTTGAAATTAATTTAATTTAATTTGAAAATAATTTAATTTCATTTGAAAATTATTGAATTTAATTTGAAAATAAGTTAATTTAATTTAAAAATAAATTAATTTAATTTCAATATAATTTAATTTAATTTGAAAATAATTTAATTTAATTTGAAAATAATTTAATTTAATTTGAAAATAATTAAATTTAATTGAAAATAATTTAATTTAATCTGAAGATAATGTAATTTAATTTAATATAAAAATCAATGTAATTAAATTTGAAAATAATTTAATTTAATTGAATTTAAAAATAATTTAATATAATTTGAAATTAATTTAATTTAAAAATAATTTAATTTAATTTAAAAATAATTTAATTTATTTTGAAAATTATTGAATTTTAATAATTTAATTTAGTTTAAAAATAATTTAATTTAATTAAATTAAAAAAAAAAATTAATTTTAAAATAGCTCAATTTAATTTAAATTAAAGATAATTAATTAACTTTAACTTTAAAATAATTAAGTTTAATTTGAAAATAATTTAATTTAATCTGAAGATAATGTAATTTAATTTAATATAAAAATCAATGTAATTAAATTTGAAAATAATTTAATTTAATTTGAAAATAATTTAATTTTTATTTAAAAATAATTTAATTTACTTTATTTTTAAAATAATTTAATTCAATTTGAAAATAATTTAATTTAATTTGAAAATAATTTAATTCAATTTAATATAAAAATGAATTTAATTAAATTTGAAAATAATTTATTTTAATTTGAAAATAACTTAATTTAATTTGAAAATAAATTAATTTTAATTAAAAATAATTCAGTTTAATTTAAAAATAATTTAATTTAATTAAATTTATAAATAATTTAATTTAAATTGAAAATAAGTATTTAATAAGTAATTAATTTAATTTGAAAATAATTTACATTAATTAAATTTAAAAATCATTTAATTTAAGTAAATTTAAAAATAATTTAATTTGCAAATAATTTAATTTAATTTGAAAATAATTTAATTTAATTTAAAAACAATTTAATTTATATTGAAAATAATTTACTTTAATTTAAAAAAAAATAATTTTATTCGAAAATAATTTAATTTAAAAATAATTTAATTTAATTTGAAAATAATTTAATTTAATTTGAAAATAATTAAATTTAAAAATAATTTAATTTAATTTGAAAATAATTTAAATTAATTTCAATATAATTTAATAACAAAATAATTACACAAAAAAATTATTTTATTTATTTGAATTTGAAAATAATTTATTTTAATTTGAAAATAATTTAATTTAATTTGGAAATAATTAAATTTAAATTAATTTAAAAATAATTTGAAAATAATTTAATTTAGTTTGAAAATAATTTAATTTAATTAAATTGAATTTGAAATTTTTTAATTTTAATTTGGAAATAATTTTATTTAATTTGAAAATAATTTACTTTATTTAAATTTAAAAATAATTTAATTTAATTAAATTTAAAATTTTTTAATTTTAATTTGGAAATAATTTTATTTAATTTGAAAATAATTTAATTTAATTTGAAAATAATTTAATTTAATTTGAAATTAATTTAATTTAATTTGAAATTAATTTTATTTAATTTGAAAGTAATTTTATTTAATTTGAAAATTATTTAATTTAATTTGAAAATAATTTAATTTAATTTGAAAATAATTTATTTTAATTTAAAAATAATTAAATTTAATTAAATTTAAAAAAAATAATTTAATTTGAAAATAATTTAATTTAATTTGAAAATAATTTAATTTAATTAAATTTAAAAATAAATTCATTTATTTTGAAAATATTTTAATTTAATTTGAAAATTATTTAATTTAATTTTAAAATAATTTAATTTAAAAATAATTTAATTTAATTTGAAAATAATTTAATTTATTTAAATTTAAAAACAATTTTATTAATTTGCAAATAATTAAATTTAATTTAAAAATAATTTAATTTAATTTCAAAAAAAAATAAATTTAAAAATAATTTAATTTAATTTGAAAATCATTTAATTTAATTTAAAAATAGTTTAATTTAATTTGAAATTAATTTAATTTAATTTGAAAATAACTTATTTTTATTGGAAAATAAAATAATTTATTGTGAAAATAACTTAATTTTAAATAAAAATAATTGAATTTATTTAAAAAATAATTTAATTTGAAAATAATTTAATTTAATTTAAAAATAATCTAATTTAATTTAAAAATAATTTAATTTTAATTAAAAATAATTTAATTGAATTTAAAAATAACTATTTTTATTTGAAAATAATATAATTTAATTTATTTAATTTGAAAATAATTTAATTTAATTTAATTTAAAAATCAATTTAATTTAATTTGAAAATAATTAAATTTAAAAATAATTTAATTTAATTTGAAAATAATTTAATTTAATTTGAAAATAAGTTAATTTAATTTAAAAATAAATTAATTTAATTTTTATATAATTTAATTTGAAAATAATTTAATTTAATTTGAAAATAATTTAATTTTAATTAAAAATAATTAAATTTAATTGAAAATAATTTAATTTAAAAATAACTATTTTTATTTGAAAATAATAAAATTTAATTTAATTTAATTTGAAAATAATTAAATTTTAATTAAAAATAATTTAATTTAATTTAAAAATAATTTAATTTAATCTGAAAATAATTTAGTTTAATTTGAAAATAATTTAATTTAATTTGAAAATATTTTTATTTAATTTGACAATAATTTAATTTAATTTGAAAATAATTTAAATTAGTCGAATTTTAAAATAATTTCATTTAATTTGCAAATAATTTAATTTAATTTGAAAACAATTAAATTTAAAAATTATTTAATTTCATTTGAAAATAATTGAATTTAATTTAAAAATAATTTAATTTCAATATAATTTAATTTATTTTAAAAATAATTTAAATTAATTTGAAAATAATTTATTTTTAATTAAAAATAATTTAATTTAATATAACAAGAATTTAATTCAAAAATAATTTTATTTTAATCAAAAATACATTAATTTAATTTAAAAATAAATTTAATTTAAAAATATTTTAATTTAATTTGAGAATAATTTTATTTAATTTTATTAAAAAATAATTTATTTTAATTTGAAAATAATTTAAATTAATTGAATTTAATTTGAAATTAATTTAATTTAATTTGAAAAAAAAATTATTTTATTTGAAAATAATTTAATTTGACAATAATTTAATTTAAAAATTTAGTCCAATTAATTTGAGTCCAATTCGAGCGGTTGAGCGGAGCGGACGTGTTTTGTGAAGAGGGTTTTTTAGGGTTTTTGAAGCGGGATTGAGTTTTTTTATTTGTGACGCGTGTTTTTACGGCGCGCGATAAGGAAATAAAGAGAAAGAAGAAGAAAAAATGAAAAAAAGTGAGAGTGAAAGCAACCGAGACGAAGATTATAAAAGGAAAAGAGAAAAGGGAAGAGAGTCAGAAGAAAGGTTGAACCCCTTTCAAAAAAGAAAGAAACTGGAAAGATCACCGGCTAAAAAGGAAATGGGTGAGGAAATGAAGATGCTGAAAAAAATTATGGAAGATATAGAGGAGATAAAGGAAGAGAATCGGAAGATGAGCCGGGAAATGGAATATTTGAAAAATATTATGCGTGAAAAGGAAGAAAAATGGGAAAGAGAAAAGACGGAACTAAATGAAAAAAATAAAAGACTGGAGGAGAAAATGGAAGAGAAGGAAAAAATAATGAGAAAAAAGAATATTGTTGTGACGGGACTGGACGAAGGGGAATGTGAGAACGAGAAGAATCTGGAAGAATGGATAAAGGCAGAATTAGAGGTAGAAGTGACGGTGAAAGAGATGTATGAGTAAGTGGAGGGAAAATGTTGGTGGCGGAACTTGGGACCTGGGGTGAAAAGCGGAAATTTATGGAAAATAAGAGGAAACTAAGAGAAAAAAGGGAAAAGAGAGTATACATAGAAGATGATCTGACAAAGAAGGAAAGAGACATACAGAAGGAATTAAGAGCGCTAGCCAAAGAAGTGCGACAAAAAGGACGGTGGGTGAAAGTTGGTTATAAAAAGATATGGTTAAACGGAAAAGGCTTTAAGTGGGATGATGAAAAGGGAGAGTTAAACACAACTAATTTTTGAATAAGAGCACAAGGAAAAGACGACAGGACAGAAAACGGAAAACGAACACGGAGATGATTAAGGAAGAAACGGAGCAATTAAGAATAGTATACTGGAACACAGCGGGGATAAAAAATAAACACAATGAGTTTTGGGAATATTTGGGAAATTTTGATGTAGTGGGAATGGTAGAAACGTGGGTGGAAGGGAAGGGGTGGGAAAAATTGGAAAAAATAATGCCGAAAGAGTTTAAGTGGAAGTGTAAATTTGCAGAGAGGGTAAGCAGGAAAGGGAGAGCTAAAGGGGGGATAATAATGGGAGTGAAAAAGGGTTTGGAAGAAGATAACAGAACCGAAGCAAAAAAAGAAAGAGGGATTATGGAAAGAACGGTGAAAATTAGACAGAGAAAATGGAGAATTATAACAATATACGGCAGAAGTATGAATGAAACGAAGAGAATGATAGAAGAGCGAGTAAAACAGCAAGACGAGGGAACTCTGGTGATTGGGGGGGGGGGACTTTAACGCAAGATTTGGGGAAAAAGGAATACGGTTAGAAGAAGAACAAACAACAATAGAAAGAAGACCAACAAAAGACGCAACAGAAAACGCCGAAGGGAGACTACTGATTAGTCTAGTAGAAGAAAGAGGGTGGGACATACTTAATGGAAACAGTATAGGAGATGAGAAAGGAGAGTACACATATATCGGACCAAGAGGGGAGACAGTTATTGTCTATGTTATGGTGAATGAAGAAGCATGGGATGAAATAGAACAATTCAAGGTGGGAGAAAGAGTCGAGTCGGATCATATGCCATTGGAAGTGAAGACAAAAGGAAGAGAGAAAAATAGAAGAAGTGAGAAGGATGTTAGAAGAAAAATTGTGAAGAATATCTGGACGGAAGAAGGAATAGAAAATTATAGAACAAGACTTAGGAGGGCTAGATACGAAGAGGAAGGGATAAACGAAAAACTGAAAGAACTGGGTGATCCCGTAAAAAATGCAACAGAAAAAAAAGTGATAGAGACAAGAGTGAAGGTGGGGTCTTGGAAAAACGAGTGGTGGGATAAAGAATGCAGGGAACGGAAGCAAGCAGTAAGAAAGAAATTAAGAAATTGGAAAAGAGGAAAAGCAAGTAATGAGGAGTACAAGAGAGCACGCAAGAGGTATAAATTAGTATGCAAGGAGAAGAAGCAAAAGAAATAAATGGAAGAAGAACTAAAGATGAAAGGCATAAAGACGGAAGAAGAGGTATGGAAATACATAAATAGGGAAAGAAAGAAAAATGTAGAAAGAGTGAGTAATAGAATTACTATGGAGGAATGGAGAAAGTACTTCAGTGAGCTGCTGGGTGGTGATGAAATCAGACAGGAAAAGAAAAAGAGTCAACACAAGTGGGAGAAATAGAAGAGATAACAAGAAAAGAATTAGAACAACAACTGAGTAAACTGAAAAAGAAAAAGGCACCGGGGAGGGACGGTATACAGAATGAATCGTGGATATATGGAACTGAAAGGGAAGCTGACAGGCTGTTGGAGATAATGAATAGAGTGTGGAAGGAAGAGGGCTTCCCACAGGAGTGGAAAGAGGGGATATGCCCCATATATAAGAAAGGAGAAAGGGAAAAAGCAAGCAATTACAGGGGGATCACTATGCTCAATAGAGCATATAAGATATATGCAATGATTGTGGAAGAGAGATTGACGAAGGAATCGAAGGAGCGGGGTGTGATACCAGACGGACAGGCGGGAAAGGGAGAGGGACCATAGATAATGTATACATCTTGAATCACATAGTAGGGAATGAGATAAAAAAGAGGGGTGGCAAGATGTATGCATTATTTGTGGACCTGAAGGCGGCCTTTAATAATGTGGTAAGAGAGGCACTGTGGGAATGCCTGAGAAAGAAAAGGATAAAGGAGCATCTGATATCAAAATTAGAAGAGATTTATGAAGAAACAATAAGTAGAGTGAGAGTTGGTGAAAGGGTGAGCGAAGGTTTTAGTACGCATAAGGGAGTGAGACAAGGCTGCCCACTAAGCCCCAGCTTGTTTGCAGCATTTATTGGAGACATAGAGGAGATGTTCAGCAAGGCGCAGACGGGTGGGGTTGTGGTGGGCAAAGAAAAAGTGTGGTCCCTAGCCTACGCGGATGATTTGGTGGTGCTAGCGATAGACGAGAAAGGGATGAAAGAAATGATAAGAAACATTGAGAAATATATGAGGAGGAAAAATCTGACAGTGAATGGGGAGAAGTCCAAGATGATGGTGTTTAGAAAAAGGGGTGGCAGGAGAAGAGTAATTGAGTGGAGATGGGAGAAGGAGAAAATTGAAGAAGTAAAAGAATTTAAATACCTAGGGTACGTGTTTAATGAGAGAAATACTGAAACAGCACACGTGAGAGAGTTAGTAAAGAAAGCCAAAAAAATACTTGGAGCGGTATGTTGAATAGGAGAGAGAAAATTTGGATACGACTATAGAAGGAGAGTGATGATGTTTGCAGGCCTGGTGAAAAGTGTGATGATGTATGGAGCGGAAATATGGGGATGGAGAGAGCAAGAAGGGCTGGAAAGGGTGCAAGAAAAATATTTGAAATGGGTGCTAGGACTAGGTAGAGAGACCCCGGGGGTATATCACTATATATCATCACTATGAAGGAAACAAAGAGAGATGGAATAAGAATAGAAGCAGGAAAGAGAGCAATAAGTTTTGAGGAGAGAGTGCTAGAGAGAGGAGAGTGCAGAATTCTGCAAGAGTGCCTCAAAGAAAAAATGAAAGAAATAGGAAAGGGGGTGTGGAAAGAGAGGGAGGCATATCTAGAAAGAAACGGGTATGCAGGAGCGGAGATAGAAAGAATGAGAGAGAGAGGTAGAGTAATGACAGAGGAATTAGTCCAGAGCGATAGAGATGTGCAAAGGCAAGAAAGGAGAGCAAGAATTAGGGAGTCTAGGTACAATGGGAAATATGAAAAAATAATAACGGAAGAACTGCCAAAGTACCTAGGAAGAGAAAGTAGAAAAGAGAGAGTGACAATGGCAAGATTCAGATGTGGAAATGAGGAGAGAGATAATAAATTTTGGATGGAGGATAGGAATAGAGTATGCAGGATGTGTGGAGAAAACAAGGAGACAATAGAACACTTGCTGAACGAATGTTCAGAAATGATAGAAAGAGATGAGTGTAGAGAAGAGATTTTAAACGAGGATGGAAGAGGGATAGATTGGATGAAGAAAGTTGAGGAGAGAAGAAGAGCAATATGTGGGGAGGGAAGCTGGTAATCGGGATATAGGGATAGGAATTTAGTGACTTTTTTTTCTTTTTTTTAAGTTTGAGCAGAATGTTTCTTTTTTTTAATGTTTATTTTTTCTTTTTCTCTTTTTGTTATTATTCTTATTTAAATTATGTTCGATGTTAGTTTTAGTATAGATGTAAATTTTGGATTCAATTTATAAACCCGTAAGGGCAATAAATATACATAATACCTAATTTAAAAATTTAAATTAAAAAAAAAAAATTTAATTTAAAAATAATATAATTAAATTTAAAAATAATTTAATTTAATTTTATACAATTTTAATTAATTTGAAAATAATAGAATTTAGTTTAAAAAAATTAAATTTAATTTGAAAATAATTTTATTTGATTTGAAAATAATTTAATTTAATTAAATTTTAAAATTATTTTAGGCAATTTGAAAATTATTTAATTTGCTTAGAAAATAATTTAATTTAATTTGAAAAGAATTTATTTTAATTTGAAAATAATTTAATTTAATTTAATTTGAAAATAATTTAATTTAATTTAAAAAAAAAATTATTTTAATCAAAAATGTTTTAATTTAGTTTAAAAATAATTTAATTTAAATTGAAAATATTTTAATTTAATTTGAAAATAATTTTATTTAATTTTATTAAAAAATAATTTAATTTGAAAATAATTTAATTTAATTTAAAAATAATTTAATTTAATTTGAAAATAGTTAAATTTAAAAATAATTTAAATTAATTTTAAAATAATTTAATTTAATTTGAAACTAAATTAATTAAATTTAAAAAAAAATTAATTTAATTTGACAATTATTTAATTTGAAAATAAGTATATTTAAAAATAAATTAATTTCAGTTGAAAATAATTGATTTAATTTTGAAAGTAATTTGATTTAATTTAAAAATAATTTAATTTAATTTTACTATAATTTAAATTATTTGAAAAAAATTTAATTTAATTTTAAAATAATTTAATTTAATTAAATTAAAAAAAATATTTAATTTGAAGAATAGGATGGTTCCGACAGTTAATACGTGGTTATCCATACTTATCATATCACGATATGTGTAGAAATTTATATAACTGTGAATAATAAGTTATATAACATTTTTACATAATATAAGTGTGGTAAAAAACAAAGTGAATTTTTCAATTCAATGTATTTAATTTGAAAATAATTTAATTTAATTTAAATTTAAGATAATTAATTTACTTTAATTTCAAAATAATTAAATTTGATTAGAAAATAATTTAATTTAATCTGAAAATAATTTAATTTATTTTAATATAAACATGAATGTAATTAAATTTGAAAATAATTTTTATTTAATTTGAAAATAATTTAATTTGATTCGAAAAAATTTAATTTTAAATTAAAAATAATTTTATTTAATTAAATTTAAAAATAATTTAATTTAATTTGAAAATAATTTAATTTAATTTGAAAATAATTTAATTTAATTTGAAAATAATTGAATTTTAATTAAAAATAATTCAGTTTAATTTAAAAATAATTTAATTTAATTTAAAAATAATTTAATTTAATTTGAAAATAATTTACTTTAATTAAATTTGAAAATAATTTAATTAAATTAAATTTAATAATAATTTAATTTAATTTTAAAATAATTTAATTTTAATTAAAAATAATTTAATTTAATTTAAAAATAACTATTTTTATTTGAAAATAATATAATTTAATTTAATTTGAAAATAATTTAATTTAATTTGAAAATAATTAATTTTAAAAATAAGTTAATTTAATTTGAAAATAATTTAATTTAATTTAAAAATAAGTTAATTTAATTTTAATATAATTTAATTTAATTTAAAAATAATTTATTTTAATTTGAAAATAATTTTATTTTTTTTGAAAATAATTTAGTTTAATTTGAAAATATTTTATTGAATTTGACAATAATTTGATTTAATTATTAATATATATATTTATTCAAATATGTTTTGTTGAGTTAGAAGATTTTGATTTTTGATCAAATTAAACATTAGTGTTTGTATCTTATTATAGATTATAATTTCTAGGAAATTGTTTTATACATATCGTTAACAAAGTTAACATTATTGCGTATAGGACGTATAACTAATCTTTCTTTAAATAACTTTCATAAAAACAAATTCTTCACTGGCAAACACCTCGACTGACATTGAATTACATTAAGAAAGTTTTTTTGGGTTCTAAATAACCCTGTGATTTTCCCAAGAAATAACAATATCCTAATCAAATACAAAAAATAATTACATATAATTAATGAACATCCATATACGCGTTTAGGCCTTTTGGATTCATCAGTATGGCTTTATCATTAACAAAAAATTATAACTAGAAATGAAATGAAATACGTTAAAATAATTTAATTTAATTTGAAAATAATTCTATTTAATTAAATTTTAAAATAATTTAATTTGAAAATAATTTAGTATAATTTGAAAAAAATTAAATTTAAATAAATTTAAAAATAATTTAATTTAGTTTGAAAATAATTAAATTTAATTTGAAAATCATTTAATTTAATATAAAAATAATTTAATTTAATTTGAAATTAATTTAATTTAATTTGAAAATAATTTAATTTTATTTGAAATTAATTCAATTTTAATTAAAAATAATTTAATTGAATTTAAAAATAATCTAATTTAGTTTGAAAATAATTAAATTAATTTAAAAAATTATTTAATTTAATAAAAAAAAATTTAATTTAATTTGAAATTAATTTAATTTAATTTTAAAATAATTTAATTTTAATTGAAATTAATTTAATTTTAATTAAAAATAATTTAATTAAATTTAAAAATAATTTAATTTAATTTGAAAATAATGTAATTTAATTTTAAAATAATTTAATTAAATTTAAAAATAATTTAATTTAATTTAAAAATAATTTAATTTAATTTGAAAATAATTAAATTTAAAAATAATTTAAATTAATTTGAAAATAATTTAATTTAATTTGAAAATAATTTAATTTAAAAATATTGTTCCGTCGTTAAATTATTTTTAATAGTATTCTAGTGTTAATGTATTTTCATAATATAAATTTTATATATAGCTCCCTGTTGAAAAAAAGGGCTAATACGTCCCTGTTAGTAGTTTTGGGAAGTCGAGTCTCGCGCGCAGGCGGTGTGCGCACCAACGCTTGAGCGCCATTACTACTACAATCAATAACTTGCAAGTTTTGTTTTTATGACATAACCTCATTAGATATATTTTTCATTGTTCACTGTGATTGAATTTTTTTTTTGTACCTAAAGGAGCAGTTATTAAGAGTGTCAAAGCGATAACCAGTGTTCTCAACTTAATTATTCCATTCACTTAATTCTTTTGCCAGCATCCTAAGACTTTCTTGGTGCAAATATAAGTTTTAATTTGCACGTAACATCAAAAGCTCGCGGTAAACAAAATTAAATTTCGGTAAACAATCGCTAGTTCTCACATTGGTCCTTCGAACCGGATTGCTTAAAATTACGTAGCTTTCCAGTGTTAATTTTTATTATTACTTTTGAGTCAGTGCGTTCTCATCGTGTAAGGAATTAAGTGAAACATACATTTTTACATCATCGCTCACTATTACCAGTACAGTACAGTATTCCCAGTATAACTATTATCCAGTACCCAGTGGAAATTTCGCCATCTGTTCCTGATCAACAACCATCACTTGTTGAAACTGCATCGTCTGTTCCTGTGCAGCGCCCAGTATCCAGCATCATTATTTGGTTCTGTAATTATCTTCCAGTTGGTCAAGTAAGTCGATTGGCTACCGATAATTTTATCCTATCATATTTTCACAATTTGTATTGCCTATATCTCGTTATATTTTTACTTTTTGTACTATTTTTTACTGATTTGCTCTAATTAATCTCATTATATGGCTAATAAAGAAATAAAAGCATTAGCAACTAAGCGTGCCGGTGCCGGTGTAAACGATCTTTAAATGCGTATTCCAATTTTTTAAATAAATTCAATCCAGAATCTGATGTTCTTGTTCTTGAAAAAAGATTTCGTGAAATAGAGGAAGTTCGTAATAAATTCGTATCATATCAAGACAGCCTTGAAGGTTTGCTCGACGAATCAGATGCCCTTTTTGCACATCGCGAATAGTTTGAAGACGCTTACTTCAGCGCTTTTGGTACTGCCACTAAACTTCTAGAGCAATACTCTAAAAATTATTCTCCACCGGCCATTACAACGGAATCATTAACTTATTAGTTTATTAGTTTAATAATTCTACAGATTTATTGAATTCGACCAATCAAACACATTTAGAAACTCCAACTCGCGACTCGGAATCGACTAATCCACAACGGCAGGGGCAACAACCCGTTAATGATAATAATGTACCTTCTCCACAAGAAAGTATACAAAATTTAGACTCTCTCAGTCAGCAATTTTTATTGTCTCAATTATCCAAAAACTCGCTTGACAATTTTCATTTATTATCCTTGCCTACAATTCAGTTGCCAACTTTCAGCGGATCCTTTGATACTTGATTATGCTTTCATGATTTATTTAACTCGCTTGTTCACAAAGATCTTAAGATTCCTCCTGTGAAAAAATTATTCTACTTAAAAGGATGTTTAAAAGGCGAAGCAGCCGATATCATTTCAGCTATTGAATCCTCAGACGAAAATTACATTGTGGCTTGGGATCTTTTAAAGGAAAGATATGATGATCGAAAATATATACGTGATTGTCACATTAAAGCTCTTGTAGATATGCCATCCATATCAAAAGTCCATTCTTTTCGTGTATTTTTAGATTGCCTTCAAAAACATCTATGCGCTCTTCAAGCGCTGGGAGAACCCATAAATTCGTGTGACTCCATATTAATTGTATTATTACGGGAAAAACTTGACTCTTCCGCTTTTAGTTTTTGCAGTATTGCAGTAGTGCTATAAAGCACCCCACCTTAAATAACTTAATAGATTTTCTAAAAATGCGTGCGCAGGTAGAAGGAGTTCAAATTCCAAAACCCGCACCCGTAAAGCCTAATACTAATATTAGATCTTATATTCGTTCACAACAAACCTTTGCTGCTTCCACTCAGGAGCAGCCTTGTGTATACTGTAATGAAACTAATCATCTAGTTTACAAATGCAGCAAATTTGCGGATTTAGATTCCCATGCCCGTTACGAGGCATCGAAAAGGGGTGGTTGGTGTACTAATTGTCTAAAAAAGGGACACAGAGCGTCCGTATGTATCTCCCAATGCTGTCGAATTTGCAAACAAAAACATCATACTCTTTTACATTTTGAAAAAACAAATATTTCTTCTAATCAGCCTTTCTTCGCATTTTGTGTCTAATAATACTAGCTTGCAAGCTCAAGTAAGCTCACATGCTCTACTGGCTACCGCCTTGGTTGACATGCTAAATCATCAAGGGAAAATTAAAACCATTCGTGTATTTTTAAATGCAGGCTCTCAGGCACATTTTATAACTGAACAAATTGCAAATTTTTTGAATCTAATTAAAAAAACAGCTAATATTTAAGTTACTGGAATTGATGATACCTCCACTAGCGTAAAGCATTCTGCTCGTGCGACATTGCAATCTCGATGCAATAATTACAGGGAATCTGCTGAATTTTTAATCGTACCTCAAATTAGTCAGGCGATTCCGTCTATCAATATTGATCAAGCAGGTCTCGACATACCTAAAAACATTAAATTAGCTGATCCCGAATTCTTTAAGTCTTCAAAGGTTGACGCTTTGATTGGCGTTAAATTATTTGCTTGTTGTAGGACAAATATCATTAAAAAATCACCCAAATGCAATTCTTCAAAAAACTCAGCTGGTTTGGGTTGTCGCTGGTGAAATCAGTACACATTCTCAACCTTCGCTCGTATCTTGCCATATTTCTATAGATTCTGATCCTCCTGATGTAAATTTAACCCGTTTTTGGGAGCTTGAAGAACTGTCAACAACTATTGTTTTATTCCCTGAGGAAAAGGCTTGTGAAGAGCATTACGCTCTTAACACAACGAGAAATACTGATGGAAGGTATGAAGTACGTTTACCATTTAATAATAAAAAAACTGGTTTAGGTGAGTCGCATTCTGCTGCATTAAAACGCTTCTATGCGCTAGAGCGCAAATTTCAGCAGAAACCTGAGGTGCGACGTGATTATATTGCATTTTTAGATGAATATTTAGCATTGGGTCATATGTCTCTTGCAAAAGACCAAAATACCACTGATAAAGGTTTCTTTCTTCCACATCATGCTGTGTTGAAGGAAGATAGTATAACAACAAAAACTCGCGTTGTCTTTGATGGTTCAGCCAAAACTTCAAGTGGCATTTCATTGAATGATACCCTTATGGTAGGTCCCAAATTACAAGACGATTTGTTCTGTATTCTTTCGCGATTTCGGTCTCATGCTTATGTGTTAACTGCTGATGCTGAAAAAATGTATCGCCAGGTTCGCGTTAACTCTGAAGATACTCAGTATCAAAAGGTTCTCTATCGACGAGATACTTCTGAACCTATTCAAATTTATATACTTGAAACTGCCACTTATGGTACAGCTTATGCGTCTTATTTAGTCATAAAAACATTATACCAACTTGCCAATGATGAGGAAGATAATTTTCCGATTGCAGCTCGAATATTGCGTAGAGATTTTTATGTAGATGATGTGCTCACAGGTGCACAAACAATTTCCGAGGCAATTATTCTACGCGATCAACTTATAGGTTTATTAAAAAAGGGTGGATTTTGCTTAAGAAAATGGGCCTCAAATCATCCGTCTTTACTTATTGAGGATCAAGAGCATCCAAATAGCGCACATATGTCACTAGATCCTGATTCATCTATAAAGACATTAGGCATTAGGTGGAAGTCGCGAGAAGATTACTTCCTTTACGTTGTCAATCTCTCGCTTTCCAAAACTATTACAAAAAGGACTATCCTATCTCAAATTGCAAAGTTGTTTGATCCTCTTGGTCTCCTTGGTCCGATCATCGTGCATGCGAAAATTCTCATGCAGCTCCTGTGGAAAGCCGGAGTAGCGGGGATGAATCTATTCCTGTCGAGATTCATTCGTCTTGGTCTGCTTATGTGGACCAGCTACCATTAATAGAAAATTTACGTTTTCCTTGCGGAATTGCCATATCTGACCCAATTAAAGTACAGCTGCATGGATTTTGCGATGCTAGTGAAAAGGCTTATGGTGCCTGTTTGTACTTGCGTTCCATTAATGCTCAAGGGCAAGTGTATATACGTCTGATCTCTTCCAAATCACGTGTTGCTCCTGTCAAACCTCTGTCATTACCGAGATTAGAGCTTTGCGCCTCAGTATTACTTGCTCGTCTTTATCATACCATAAAGCCCACTATTTTGACAAAAATTCACGAATCATACCTGTCGTCAGACTCGACAATTGTGTTACATTGGATAAATACGCCAGCTCATCGCTTAAAAGCATTCGTATCGAATCGTGTATCGGAAGTTCAAACCATTACTGAATCGTGTCATTGGCGGCACGTTTTATCTCAAGACAATCCTGCAGATCTTATATCTCGAGGACAGCTTCCGTCGGAATTTATTGAAAGTGCATTTGGAGTAACGGACCTTCATGGTTGACTCAGAAAAGCGCAGCATGGCCTAACGGAGTTCTTACTCCTATGGATGTTACAGAATCAAAACCCATTATTCCCAAAATTGCTTGCATGAAAATTGATATTCCAAATTATAATATCATCGAAAAATACAGCTCCTTCGATAAGCAACAACGAGTTGTGGCATATATTCTGCGCTTTGTTCGCAATACTAAGAAACTCAGCTCACAGCGTGAAATCGGTCCTCTACTCACGCGTGAACTTACGTTAGCTCACAATCTGATCATACGATTAGTCCAGTCCAATTGCTTTAAAAAAGAAATTGTATTAATCAAAAGTGGGGAGTCACTTCCTTTATCTAGCAAGTTAATTGCATTAAAACCAATTATGAATGAAAACGGTACTTTACCTGTTGGGGGTAGGCTCATTCATTCTTCTATTGCTGAAGAGCAGCGTCACCCGATTTTGTTACCTGCTCAACACCATGTGACTAAGCTAATTATAGAAGCTGAGCATTCGCGACTTAAACATGCCGTTATGCAGGCAACTTTATACTCGGTTCGTCAAACTTACTGGCCTCTAAATGGCCGCAGCTTCACGCGTAGCTTAATTCGCAAATGCATAACCTGTTTCCGTGCCAAACCGCGCCTTGGCGATCACCCAATGGGAATTCTTCCCATTCAGCGAGTCACTTCGTCGCGACCCTTCTTGCGTGTTGGAGTTGACTATTGTGGACCCTTTCATATTAAAGAAAAACGTCATCGCAATCGCGGCCGCATAAAAGTTTACGTGGCAGTATACATATGCATGTGCACAAAGGCTGTTCATTTGGAGCTTGTCAGTGATCTTACCACTGAAGCCTTTATAGCCAGCCTCAAGCGTTTTTTTTCAAGACGAGGAGTAGCAGTAGAAATTCATTCAGATAATGCTACTAACTTTGTCGTTGCTAAAAGTGAGCTTAATGAGCTCTATGATTTATTTAATTCTAAAGCTCATCAAAATACTATTATTAAATTTTGTAGCGCAAAAATGATTGATTGGCACCTTATTCCTCCTCGAGCTCCGCACTTTGGTGGAATCTGGGAAGCGGCAGTAAAATCATTCAAGCATCATTTAATTAGGACCGTGGGTGATACCTTACTAACCTTTGAACAATTAGAAACATACATGATTGAGATAGAAGCAAAACTAAATTCAAGACCTATCTCTCCTATGTCATCTGATCCTAATGACCTTCTTCCTCTGACTCCAGCCCATTTCCTCATAGGTAGTCCGTTGACATCTTTTCCACAGGTTGATTTCACAGACACCCCAATCAATCGTCTGTCAGCTTGGCAACACTCTCAGCAGCTCAAGCAACATTTTTGGATACGGTGGCATCAAGAATATCTCCATCAGCTCATAAAATTCCGTGAATCACAGCGCGAGTCAACGAATATCAAGGTTGGAACTTTAGTACTAATCTTTGAAGAGAATTACCCCCTCTACAGTGGGCTCTTGGACGCATCACAGCCATTCACCCCGGAAAGGATGGAATTGTAAGAGTAGTCACGCTGAGGACCAAAGCGGGCGAATATGACCGCTGCGTTAAGAAACTTTGCTCACTTCCAATCGATGAAGAAAACAACGACTTCACTCCACTAGTTTGAACTAAACAATTCAAGTGGGCCGGCATGTTCCGTCGTTAAATTATTTTAAATATTATTCTAGTGTTAATGCATTTTCATAATATAAATTTTATATATTGCTCCCTGTTGAAAATAGGGCTAATACGTCCCTGTTAGTAGTTTTGGGAAGGGGGGTCTCGCGCGCAGGCGGTGTGCGCACCAACGCTTGAGCGCCATTACTACTACAATCAATAACTTGCAAGTTTTGTTTTTATGACCTAACCTCATGAGATATATTTTTCATTGTTCACTGTGATTGAATTTTTTTTCGTACCTAAAGGAGCAGTTATTAAAAGTGTCAAAGAGATAACCAGTGTTCTCAACTTAATTATTCCATTCACTTAATTCTTTTGCCAGCATCATAAGACTTTTTTGGTGCAAATGTAAGTTTTAATTTGCACGTAACATCAAAAGCTCGCGGTAAACCAATCGCGAGTTCTCACAAATATTTCAATTTAATTAAATTTAAAAATAATTTAATTAAATTTGAAAATAATTGAATTTAATTTAAATATAATTTAATTTAATATAAAAAGAATTTAATTAAAAAATAATTTAATTAAATTTAAAAATAATTTAATTTAATTGAAAATAATTTAATTTGAAAATAATTTAAATTAATTTTAAAATATTTTAATTTAATTAAAAATAAATTAATTTAATTTAAAAATATTTTAATTGAATTTGAAAATAATTTAATTTTATATAAAAATAAATTAATTTAATATTAAAATAATTTAATTTAATTAAATTTAAAAATAATATAATTTAATTTGAAAATAATATAATTTAATTTGAAAATAATTAAATTTAATTTAAAAATAATTTTATTTAATTTGAAAATTATTTAATTTGAAACTAATTTATATAATTAAATTTAAAAACAATTTCATTTAATTTGAGAATAATTTTTATTTAATTTGAAAATAATTTAATTGAATATAAAAATAATTTAATTTAATTTGAAAATAATTTAATTCAATTTAAAAATATTTAATTTTAAAAATAATTTATATTCATTTGAATAGAATTGAATTTAATTTGAAAATAATTTTATTTAATTTAAAAATAATCTAATTTTAATATAATTTAATTTGAAAATAATTTAATTTAATTTGAAAATAATTTAATTTAGTTAAATTTAAAAATAATTTTATTTAAAAATAACTTAATTTAATTTGAAAAAAATTAAATTTAAAAATAATTTAATTACATTTGAAAATAATTTAATTTAATTTGAAAATAATTTAATTTACAAATAATTTAATTTTAATATAATTTATTTAAATTTAAAAATAATTTGAAATTAATTTAATTTAATTTGAAATTAATTTAATTTTAAAATAATTTAAATTAATTTAAAAATAATTTAATTTAATTTAAAAGTAATTTCATTAAATTTAAAAACAATTTAATTTAATTTGAAAATTATTTAATTTGAAAATAATTATATTTACAAATAGTTTAATTTCATTTGAAAATAATTGATTTAATTATGAAAATAATTTGATTTAATTTAATTTTACTATAATTTAAATTAATTTGAAAAAAAATTAATTTAATTTAAAAATAATTTAATTTAATTAAATTAAAAAAAATATTTAATTTGAAAATAATTTAATTTAAATCAAAGATATTTAATTTACTTTAATTTTAAAATAATTTAATTTAATTGGAAAATAATTTAATTTAATCTGAAAATAATTTAATTAAATATAAAAATGAATGTAATTAAATTTGAAAATAATTTAATTTAATTTGAAAATAATTTAATTTAAATTAAAAATAATTAAATTTAAAAATAATTTAATTTAATTAAATTTAAAAATAATTTAATTTGAAAATAATTTAATTTAATTTGAAAATAATTTACTTAATTAATTTTAAAAATAATTTAATTTAATTAAATTTAAAAATAATTCTATTTAATTAAATTTAAAAATAATTTTATTTAATTTGAAAATATTTGAATTTAATTTAAGAACAATTTAATTTAAATTGCAAATAATTTACCTTAATTTAAAAAAAAATGTAATTTGA
Source organism: Phosphuga atrata (assembly GCA_944588485.1). Classification (NCBI taxonomy): domain Eukaryota; kingdom Metazoa; phylum Arthropoda; class Insecta; order Coleoptera; family Silphidae; genus Phosphuga; species Phosphuga atrata. The sequence goes on along the minus strand of OX155896.1, from coordinate 23,450,234 downwards.
AAATAATTTAATTTAATTTGAAAATAATTTAATTTAATTAGGAAATAAATAAATTTGAAAATAATTCGAATTAAAAAATAATTTAAATTAATTTGAAAATAATTTAATTTAGTTCGAAAATAATTTAATTTAATTAAATTGAATTTGAAAACAATTTAATTTAAGTTGGAAATAATTTAATTTAATTTGAAAATAATTTAATTTAATTAGAAAATAATTTAGTTTAATTTGACAATAATTTTATTTAATTTGAAAATAATTTAATTTGAAAATAATTTATTTTAATTTGAAAATAATTTAATTTATTTAAATTTAAAAATGAAACAATTTAATTTGAAAATAATTTAATTTAATTTGAAAATAATTTAATTTAATTAAATTTAAAAATATTTTCATTTATTTTGAAAATATTTAAATTTAATTTGAAAATTATTAAATTTTTTTTAAAATAATTTAATTTATGTTAAAAATTATTTAATTTAATTTGAAAATAATTTAATTAAATTAAATTTAAAAATTTATAAAGTTAATTTGAAAATAATTTAATTTGAAAATAGTTTAATTTAATTTGAAAATAATTTAATTTATTAAAATTTAAAAACAATTTTGTTTAATTTGCAAATAATTTAATTTAATTTGAAAATAATTTAATTTAATTAAAAAAAAAATTATTCTAAATAATTTAATTTAATTTGAAACTAATTGAATTTAATTTTAAAATCATTTAATTTAATTTAAAAATAGTTTGATTTAATTTGAAATTAATTTAATTTGAAAATAGTTTAATTTAATTTGAAAATAATTTAATCTATTTTAATTTAAAAACAATTTTATTTAATTTGCAAATAGTTTAATTTGATAATATTTAAATTTAATTTGAAAATAATTTAATTTTAATTAAAAATAATTTAATTTATTTTAAAAATAATTTAATTTAATTTGAAAATAATTTAATTTTAATTAAAAATAATTTAATTTAAAAATAACTATTTTTATTTGAAAATAATATAATTTAATTTGAAAATTATTTAATTTAATTTGAAAATAATTAATTTTAAAAATAATTGAATTTAATTTGAAAATAATTGAATTTAATTTGAAAATAAGTTAATTTAAAAATAAACTATTTTAATTTTAATATAATTTAATTTAATTTGAAAATAATTTAGTTTAATTTGAAAATAATTTAATTTTATTTGAAAATAATTTTATTTTATTTGAAAATATTTTTATTTACTTTGACAATAATTTAATTTAATTTGAAAATAATTTTATTTATTTTGAAGATAATTTAATTTAATTTGAAAATAATCTATTTGAATTTGAAAATAATTAAATTTTAATTAAAAATAATTTAAATTAATTTAAAAATAATTTAATTTATTTAGAAAATAATTCAATTTAATTTGAAAATAATTTAATTTAATATAACAAGAATTTAATTAAAATTGAAAATTATATAATTAAATTTAAAAAAAAAATAATTTTAATTAAAAATAATTTAATTTAATAATAATTTAATTTAATTTGAAAATAATTTAATTTCAAATAAATTAATTTTAATTAAAAATAATTTAATTTAATTTAAAAATAATTTAATTTAATTTAAAAAATATTTACATTAATTTGAAAATAATTTAAATTAAAAAAAGTTAATTTAATTTGAAAATAATATAATTAAATTTGAAAATAATTTAATTTATTTTAATTTAAAAATAACTTAATTTGAAAATAATTTAATTTAATTTGCAAAATAATGAAAATAATTTATTAATTTAAATTTTTTTAAATTTAATTTAGAAATAATTTAATTTAATTAAATTTAAAAATTATTTAAGTTTATATGAAAATAATTTAATTTAATTTGCAAATAATTGAATTTAATTTGAAAATAATTTAATTTAATTTTAAAATAATTTATTTTATATAATTTAAAAAAAAAATTGAATTTGAAAATAATTTAATTTAAAAAGAATTTAATTTAATTTAAAAATATATTAATTCAATTTGAAAATATTTAAATTTAAAAATAATTTGAATTAATTTGAAATTAATTTGAAAAAAATTTACTTTAATTCAATTTGAATTTTTTTTTATTTAATTTGAATATAATTTTATTTAATTTGAGAATAATTTTATTTAATTTGAAAATAATTCAACTTAATTTGAATATAATTTAATTTATTTTGAAAATAATTTAATTTAATTTAAAAATAATTTAATTTAATTTGAAAATAATTTAATTTAATTTAATTTGAAAATAATTAAATTTAAAAATAATTTTAATTAGTTTGAAAATAATTTAAATTAATTTGAAAGAAATTTAATTTAATTGAATTTGAAAATAGTTTAATTTAATTTGAAAATAATTTAATTTAATTTGAAAATAATTAATTTAATTTGGAAATAATTAAATTTGAAAATAATTTGAATTAAAAAATAATTTAAATTAATTTGAAAATAATTTAATTTAATTTGAAAATAATTTAATTTAATTAGAAAATAATTTAGTTTAATTTGAAAATAATTTTATTTAATTTGAAAATAATTTAATTTAATTTGAAAATAATTTATTTTAATTTGAAAATAATTTAATTTATTTAAATTTAAAAAAGAAACAATATAATTTGAAAATAATTTAATTTAATTTGAAAATAATTTAATTTAATTAAATTTAAAAATATTTTCATTTATTTTAAAATATTTAAATTTAATTTGAAAATTAGTAAATTTTTGTAAAAATAATTTAATTTAAAAATTATTTAATTTAATTTGAAAATAATTTAATTAAATTAAATTTAAAAATGTATTAAGTTAATTTGAAAATAATTTATTTTAATTTGAAAATAGTTTAATTTAATTTGAAAATAATTTAATTTGAAAATAGTTTAATTTAATTTGAAAATAATTTAATTTATTAAAATTTAAAAACAATTTTGTTTAATTTGCAAATAATTTAATTTAATTGGAAAATAATTTAATTTAATTAAAAAAAAAAAAAAATTTAAATAATTTAATTTAATTAGAAACAAATTGAATTTAATTTGAAAATCATTTAATTTAATTTAAAAATAGTTTGATTTAATTTGAAATTAATTTAATTTGAAAATAGTTTAATTTAGTTTGAAAATAATTTAATCTATTTTAATTTAAAAACAATTTTATTTAATTTGCAAATAGTTTAATTTGATAATATTTAAATTTAATTTGAAAATAATTTAATTTTAATTAAAAATAATTTAATTTATTTTAAAAATAATTTAATTTAATTTGAAAATTATTTAATTTAATTTGAAAATAATTAATTTTAAAAATAATTGAATTTAATTTGAAAATAATTGAATTTAATTTGAAAATAAGTTAATTTAAAAATAAACTAATTTAATTTTAATATAATTTAATTTAATTTGAAAATAATTTAATTTAATTTGAAAATAATTTAATTTTATTTGAAAATAATTTTATTTTATTTGAAAATATTTTTATTTACTTTGACAATAATTTAATTTAATTTGAAAATAATTTAATTTATTTTGAAGATAATTTAATTTAATTTGAAAATAATCTATTTTAATTTGAAAATAATTCAATTTTAATTAAAAATAATTTAAATTAATTTAAAAATAATTTAATTTAATTAGAAAATAATTCAATTTAATTTGAAAATAATATAATTTAATATAACAAGAATTTAATTAAAATTGAAAATTATATAATTAAATTTAAATAAAAAATAATTTTAATTAAAAATAATTTAATTTAATAATAATTTAATTTAATTTGAAAATAATTTAATTTCAAATAAATTAATTTTAATTAAAAATAATTTAATTTAATTTAAAAATAATTTAATTTAATTTAAAAATTATTTACATTAATTTGAAAATAATTTAAATTAAAAAAAAATTAATTTAATTTGAAAATAATATAATTTAATTTGAAAATAATTTAATTTAATTAAATTTAAAAATATTTTCATTTATTTTGAAAATATTTAAATTTAATTTGAAAATTAGTAAATTTTTGTAAAAATAATTTAATTTAAAAATTATTTAATTTAATTTGAAAATAATTTAATTAAATTAAATTTAAAAATGTATTAAGTTAATTTGAAAATAATTTATTTTAATTTGAAAATAGTTTAATTTAATTTGAAAATAATTTAATTTGAAAATAGTTTAATTTAATTTGAAAATAATTTAATTTATTAAAATTTAAAAACAATTTTGTTTAATTTGCAAATAATTTAATTTAATTGGAAAATAATTTAATTTAATTAAAAAAAAAAAAAAATTTAAATAATTTAATTTAATTAGAAACAAATTGAATTTAATTTGAAAATCATTTAATTTAATTTAAAAATAGTTTGATTTAATTTGAAATTAATTTAATTTGAAAATAGTTTAATTTAGTTTGAAAATAATTTAATCTATTTTAATTTAAAAACAATTTTATTTAATTTGCAAATAGTTTAATTTGATAATATTTAAATTTAATTTGAAAATAATTTAATTTTAATTAAAAATAATTTAATTTATTTTAAAAATAATTTAATTTAATTTGAAAATTATTTAATTTAATTTGAAAATAATTAATTTTAAAAATAATTGAATTTAATTTGAAAATAATTGAATTTAATTTGAAAATAAGTTAATTTAAAAATAAACTAATTTAATTTTAATATAATTTAATTTAATTTGAAAATAATTTAATTTAATTTGAAAATAATTTAATTTTATTTGAAAATAATTTTATTTTATTTGAAAATATTTTTATTTACTTTGACAATAATTTAATTTAATTTGAAAATAATTTAATTTATTTTGAAGATAATTTAATTTAATTTGAAAATAATCTATTTTAATTTGAAAATAATTCAATTTTAATTAAAAATAATTTAAATTAATTTAAAAATAATTTAATTTAATTAGAAAATAATTCAATTTAATTTGAAAATAATATAATTTAATATAACAAGAATTTAATTAAAATTGAAAATTATATAATTAAATTTAAAAAAAAAATAATTTTAATTAAAAATAATTTAATTTAATAATAATTTAATTTAATTTGAAAATAATTTAATTTCAAATAAATTAATTTTAATTAAAAATAATTTAATTTAATTTAAAAATAATTTAATTTAATTTAAAAATTATTTACATTAATTTGAAAATAATTTAAATTAAAAAAAAATTAATTTAATTTGAAAATAATATAATTAAATTTGAAAATAATTTAATTTATTTTAATTTAAAAATAATTTAATTTGATAATAATTTAATTTAAAAATAATTTAATTTATTTTGAAAATAATTTATTAATTTAAATTTTTTTAAATTTAATTTAGAAATAATTTAATTTAATTAAATTTAAAAATTATTTAAGTTTATATAAAAATAATTTAATTTAATTTGCAAATAATTGAATTTAATTTTAAAATAATTTAATTTAATTTTAAAATAATTTATTTTATATAATTTAAAAAAAAAATTGAATTTGAAAATAATTTAATTTAAAAAGAATTTAATTTAAAAATATATTAATTCAATTTGAAAATATTTAAATTTAAAAATAATTTGAATTAATTTGAAATTAATTTGAAAAAAATTTAATTTAATTCAATTTGAATTTTTTTTTGTTTAATTTGAATATAATTTTATTTAATTTGAGAATAATTTTATTTAATTTGAAAATAATTCAACTTAATTTGAATATAATTTAATTTAATTTGGAAATAATTTAATTTTCATTAAACATAATTTAATTCAATTTAAAAATATTTTAATTTATTTTGAAAATAATTTAATTTAATTTAAAAATAATTTAATTTGAAAATAATTTATTTTAATTTAATTTGAAAATAATTAAATTTAAAAATAATTTTAATTAGTTTGAAAATAATTTAAATTAATTTGAAAGAAATTTAATTTAATTGAATTTGAAAATAGTTTAATTTAATTTGAAAATAATTTAATTTAATTTGAAAATAATTAATTTAATTTGGAAATAATTAAATTTGAAAATAATTTGAATTAAAAAATAATGTAAATTAATTTGAAAATAATTTAATTTAATTTGAAAATAATTTAATTTAATTAGAAAATAATTTAGTTTAATTTGAAAATAATTTTATTTAATTTGAAAATAATTTAATTTAATTTGAAAATAATTTATTTTAATTTGAAAATAATTTAATTTATTTAAATTTAAAAAAGAAACAATATAATTTGAAAATAATTTAATTTAATTTGAAAATAATTTAATTTAATTAAATTTAAAAATATTTTCATTTATTTTGAAAATATTTAAATTTAATTTGAAAATTAGTAAATTTTTGTAAAAATAATTTAATTTAATTTAAAAATTATTTAATTTAATTTGAAAATAATTTAATTAAATTAAATTTAAAAATGTATTAAGTTAATTTGAAAATAATTTATTTTAATTTGAAAATAATTTATTTTAATTTGAAAATAGTTTAATTTAATTTGAAAATAATTTAATTTATTAAAATTTAAAAACAATTTTGTTTAATTTGCAAATAATTTAATTTAATTGGAAAATAATTTAATTTTATTAAAAAAAAAAAAAATTTAAATAATTTAATTTAATTAGAAACAAATTGAATTTAATTTGAAAATCATTTAATTTAATTTAAAAATAGTTTGATTTAATTTGAAATTAATTTAATTTGAAAATAGTTGATTTTAATTTGAAAATAATTTAATCTATTATATTTAAAGACAATTTTATTTAATTTGCAAATAATTTAATTTGATAATATTTAAATTTAATTTGAAAATAAATTAATTTAATTTGACAATAATCTAATTTAATTTAAAAATAATTTAATTTTAATTAAAAATAATTTAATTTATTTTAAAAATAATTTAATTTAATTTGAAAATAATTTAATTTAATTTGAAAATAATCTAATTTAATTTAAAAATAATTTAATTTTAATTAAAAATAATTAAATTTAAAAATAACTATTTTTATTTAAAAATAATATAATTTAATTTAATAATAACTTAATTTAATTTGAAAATAATTAATTTTAATAATAATTTAAGTTAATTTGAAAATAATTGAATTTAATTTGAAAATATGTTAATTTAAAAATAAACTAACTTAATTTTAATATAATTTAATTTAATTTGAAAATAATTTAATTTAATTTGAAAATAAATTAATTTTATTTGAAAATAATTTAATTTTATTTGAAAATATTTTTATTTAATTTGACAATAATTTAATTTAAATTTAAAATAATTTAAATTAATTGAATTTTAAAATAATTTAATTTGCAAATAATTTAATTTAATTTGAAAATAATTAATTTTAAAAGTTATTTAATTTAATTTGAAAATAATTGAATTTAATTTAAAACTAATTTAATTTATTTTCAATATAATTTAATTTGAAAATAATTTAATTTATTTTGAAGATAATTTAATTTGAAAATAATCTATTTTAATTTGAAGATAATTAAATTTTAATTAAAAATAATTTAATTTAATTTAAAAATAATTTAATTTATTTCGAAAATAATTTATTAATTAAAATTTTTTAATTTAATTTAAAAATAATTTAATTTAAATTTAAAAATTATTTAAGTTAATATAAAAATAATTTAATTTAATTTGCAAATAATTGAATTTTATTTGAAAATATATTAATTTAATTTAAAAATATTTTTTTTTAATTTAAAAAGAATTTAATTTAATTTAAAAATAATTAAATTTAATTAAATTTAAAAATAATTTATTTTATTTTGAGAATAATTTAATTTAAAAATAATTTAATTTCATTTGCAAATAATTTAATTTAAAAATAATTTAATTTTAATTAAAAATAATTTAATTTAAAAATTATTTAATTTGATTTGAAAATAATTTAATTTAAAAATATTTTAATTTAATTTGAAAATAATTTAATTGAATTTGAAAATAATTTAATTTAATGTAAAAATAATTTAATTTAATTTTAAAATAAATTAATTTAATTTGTAAATAATTAAATTTAATTTAAAAGTAGTTTAATTTAATTTGAAAATAATTTATATAATTTCATTTAATTTGAAAATAATTTATATTTAATTTGAAAATAATCTAATTTAATTTAAAAATAATTTAATTTTAATTAAAAATAATTTAATTTAATTTAAAAATAACTATTTTTACTTCAAAATAATATAATTTAATTTAGTTTGAAAATAATTAAATTAATTTGAAAATCATTTAATTTAATAAAAAAATAATTTATTTAATTTGAAATTAATTTATTTTAATTTGAAAATAATTTAATTTGATTTGAAATTAATTTAATTTTAATTAAAAATAATTTAATTTAATTTAAAAATAATCTAATTTAGTTTGAAAATAATTAAATTTAATTTGAAAATCATTTAATTTAATTTGGAAATAATATAATTTAATTTAAAAATAATTTAATTAAATTTAAAAATATTTTAATTAATTTAATTTAAAAAGGAATTTAATTTAAAAATAATTTAATTAAATTTAAAAATAATTTAATTTATTTGAAAATAATTTAATATATATAAATTATATATATATATATATATATATATATATATATATATATATATATATATATATATATATATCTATATATATATATATATATATATATATATATATATATATATATATATATATATATACATATATATTATAAATTTAATTTAATATTAAACTAATTAAATTTAAAAATAATTTAATTTAAAAGTAATTTAATTTAATTTGAAAATAATTTTATTTTATTTTTAAAATATTTTAATTTTATTTGAAAATAATTTATTTTATTTTGAAAACAATTTAATTTAATTTGACAATAATTTAAATTATTTAAATTTAAAAATAATTTAATTTAATTTGAAAATATTTTTGTTAATTTGAAAATAATTAAATTTATTTTGAAAATAATTTCATTTAATTTAAAAAAAAATTATTTTAATTAAAAATAATTGAATTTAATTTAAACATAATTTAATTTAATTTGAAAATAATTTAATTTAATTCAATTTAAAAATAATTTAATTTAAAAATAACTTAATTTAATTTGAAAAAAATTAAATTTTAAAATAATTTAATTATATTTGAAAATAATTTAATTTAATTTGAAAATAATTTAATTTAATTTAAAAATAATTTAATTTAATTTTAATATAATTTATTTAAATTTGAAAATAATTTGAAATTAATTTAATTTAATTTGAATTTAATTTAATTTAAATAAATTGAAATCATTTTTTTTTTATTATAAAATAATTTAATTTAATGCAGATTAAAAATAATTAAGTTAATTTAATTTGAGAATAACTTAATTTAATTAAAGTTAAAAATAATTTAATTTAATTTGAAAATATTTTTTTTAATTTAGGAATAATTTAATTTAATCTGAAAATAATTTAATTTAATTTAAATGTAATTTAAATGTAATTTAATATAATTTGAAAATAATTAAATTTAAAAAAAAATTAAAATTAATTTGAAAATAATTTAATTTTATTTGAAAATAAATTAATTTAATTTAAAAATAATTTAATTTGAAAATAATTTAATTTAATTTGAAAATAAATAAATTTATTTTGAAAATAATTAAATTTAATTTGAAAATAATTTAATTTAATTTGACAGTTTTTTAATTTAATTAAATTAAAAAATGATTTAATTAGATTTGGAATTAATTTAATTTAATTTGAAAATAATTTAATTTTTTTGAAAATTATTTAATTTAATTTAAAAATAATTTAATTTAATATAAAAAGAATTAAATTTGTAGATTGTAGATATGGTCTTGACGACTTGTACTGCGATTGATCTATTGATCTAGATCTATTGTACCCCACCCTCCTCCTCCAAGCGTTGGTGTACTTACCCATTTAGAGCGCTTCCTCTAATCCTGATTCCTTTAGGAATTTCAGGATCTGGGTCCGTCATCCTCCTCTAGGCCTAGGGCCTTGAGATGTTTCCTAAGTCTGTCAGAATTCTAAGCTTATTCCTGCTTAGTTCCAGGCAAGCTTTTGTTCTCTTCTCGTTAAAAGATCCCAGCATCACTTTGGATTGCCTTAGCCCTGGAAGTTCTTTCCAGGTTTTCATCCATTTTCCTCTTGTTTCTTTATCTAAACTTTTGTGGATGGCGTTGACACTCATGCCGCAAAAGGGTTCCGGACCTATAAAGGGACTAGTGGATCCCTTGTTCGCTAGGTGATCGGCTTCTTCGTTTCCGCCTATACCAGTGTGTCCTGGTACCCAGTATAGCGTTACTTTATTATCCCTGCCAAGCTTGTTCAGCTTCCCCACACAGTCCCATACCAGTTTGGATCTGAAGGTGTATGAGCTAATGGCCTTAATGGCTGCTTTGCTGTCTGACAGCAAAAGTACCTTAGAAGTACCTGGTACGAGGTCCAAACACACCTGCGCCAGTACCTTCCTTTGTCTTCGTACCATCTGTATATCACTTGATGGCATTTTGGTCTATGTGGTATGCTGAGGATTCGTCGCTCCAATCGGCTTTTCTACTGCACATTGTTGTGTAGTTTTTCTCGAAGTGGTATTTGCATACCATTTCGTCTTTTGGTACTTCCAGGCAGGGGATCTTGGCAGCGAGACTGTTTCGGTCTCTGCTCCCGAATATTTTACCTCTGCCCATTCCTTCCTTGCTGAACCATATGATCGCCGATCTGGCGGCCCTTTCCACCACAAGGTGCAGCGGAGTCAGATTCCATCGCCATCACATATTTAATTTAATTTTAAAATAATTTAATTTTAACATAATTTGTTTTAATTTCAAAATAGTTTAATTTAATTTGAAAATAATTTAATTTAATTTAAAAATAATTTAAATTAATTTGAAAATAATTTAATTTAATTTGAAATGAATTTAATTTTAATAAGAAATAATTTATTTTAAATTAAAAATATTTTAATTTAATTTGAAAATAATTTAATTTAATTTGAAAATAATTTAATTTTAATCAAAAATATTTTAATTTAATTTAAAAATAATTTAATTTATTTTGAAAATGGTTTAATTCAATTTGAAAATAATTTAATTTTAATTAAAAATAATTTAATTTAATTTAAAAATAATTTAATTTAATTTGAAAATAATTTAATTTAGTTTGAAAAAAATTTAATTTAATTTGAAAATAATATAATTTTAATTAAAAATAATTTAATTTAATTTAAAAATAATTTAATTTAATTAAATTTAAAAATAATTTAATTTAAAAATAATTTAATTTTAATTAAAAATAATTTAATTTAATTTTAAAATAATGTAATTTTAATTAAAAATAATTTAATTTTAAAATAATTCAATTTAATTTGAAAATACCTTAATGTAATTTGAAAATAATTTAATTTTATTTAAAAATAATTTTATTTAATTTTAAAATAATTTAATTTATTTTAAAAATAATTTAATTTAATTTAAAAATAATTTAATTTAATTTGAAAAAAATTTAATTTTATTTAAAAATAATTTTATTTAATTTGAAAATAATTTAATTTTAATTAATAATAATTTAATTTAATTTAAAAATAATTTAATTTAATTTGAAAATAATTTAATTTTATTTAAAAATAATTTAATTTAATTTTAAAATAATTTAATTTATTTTGAAAATAATTTAATTGAATTTGAAAATCACTTAAATTATTTTGAAAATAATTTAATTTAATCTAAAAATAATTTAATTTAATTTAAAAATAATTTCATTTAATTTAAAAATAATTCAATTTAGTTTAAAAATAACAAATTAATTTAAAAATAATTTAATTTAATTTAAAAATAATTTAATTTAATTTGAAAATAATTTATTTTAATTTAAAAATAATTTAATTTAATTTGGAAATAACAAATTAATTTGTAAATACTTTAATTTAATTTAAAAATAATTTAATTTGATAATAATTTATTTTAATTTAAAAATAATTTAATTTAATTTGAAAATAATTTAATTTAATTTAAGAATAATTTAATTTAATTTGAAAATAATTTAATTTAATTTGAATATAAATTAATTAAATTTGAAAATAATTTAATTTTAATTAAAAATAATTTAATTTAATTTGAAAATATTTTAAATTTATTTGAAAATAATTTAATTTATTTTGAAAATAATTTAATTTAATTTAACAATAATTTAATTTAATTTGAAAATAATTTGATTTAATTTGAAAACAATTTAATTTAATTAAATTTAAAAAAAGATAATTTACTTAAAAATAGTTTAAATTAATTTGAAAATAATTTCATTTAATTTGAAAATGATAATTTTAAAAATAATTTAATTTAAATTGAAAATAATTTAATTTAAAAATAATTTAAGTTAATTTGAAAATAATTTAAATTTATTTGAAAATAATTTAAATTTATTTGAAAATAATTTAATTTATTTTGAAATTAATTTAATTTAATTTACAATAATTTAATTTAATTTGATTTAATTTGAAAACAATTTAATTTAATTAAATTTTAAAAAAGATGATTTAATTAAAAATAGTTTAAATTAATTTAAAAATAATTTAGTTTAATTTGAAAATAATAAATTTAAAAATAATTTAATTTAATTTGAAAATAATTTAATTTAATTTAAAAATAATTTAATTTAATTAGAAAATAATTTAATTTAATTTGAAAATAATTTAATTTAAATTGAAAATATTTTATTTTAATTTTAAAAAAATATAATATATTTTGAAAATAATTTTTTTCAATTTGAAAATAATTTTATTTAATTTGAATATAATTTAATTAAATTTGAAAATAATTTAATTTTAATTAAAAATAATTTAATTTAAAAATAATTTAATTTAATTTGAAAATGATTTAATTTAATTCAAAAATAATTTTTAATTTGAAAATAACAAATTAATTTAAAAATAATTTAATTTAATTTAAAAATAATTTAATTTAATTTGAAAATAATTTAATTTTATTTAAAAATAATTTTATTTAATTTTAAAATAATTTAATTTATTTTAAAAATAATTTAATTTAATTGAAAAATAATTTAATTTAATTTGAAAATAATTTAATTTTATTTAAAAATAATTTAATTTAATTTGAAAATAATTTAATTTTAATTAAAAATAATTTAATTTAATTTAAAAATAATTTAATTTATTTTGAAAATAATTTAATTTTATTTAAAAATAATTTAATTTAATTTTAAAATAATTTAATTTATTTTGAAAATAATTTAATTGAATTTGAAAATAATTTAATCTTAATTAATAATAATTTAATTATATTTAAAAATAATTAAATTTAATTTGAAAATCACTTAAATTAATTTGAAAATAATTTAATTTAATCTAAAAATAATTTAATTTAATTTAAAAATAATTTCATTTAATTTAAAAATAATTCAATTTAGTTTGAAAATAACAAATTAGTTTAAAAATAATTTAATTTAATTTAAAAATAATTTAATTTAATTTGAAAATAATTTAATTTAATTTAAAAATAATTTAATTTAATTTGGAAATAACAAATTAATTTGTAAATACTTTAATTTAATTTAAAAATAATTTAATTTAATTTGATAATAATTTATTTTAATTTAAAAATAATTTAATTTAATTTGAAAATAATTTAATTTAATTTAAGAATAATTTAATTTAATTTGAAAATAATTTAATTTAATTTGAATATAAATTAATTAAATTTGAAAATAATTTAATTTTAATTAAAAATAATTTAATTTAATTTAAAAATATTTTAAATTTATTTGAAAATAATTTAATTTATTTTGAAAATAATTTAATTAAATTTAACAATAATTTAATTTAATTTGAAAATAATTTGATTTAATTTGAAAACAATTTAATTTAATTAAATTTAAAAAAAGATAATTTACTTAAAAATAGTTTAAATTAATTTGAAAATAATTTCATTTAATTTGAAAATGATAATTTTAAAAATAATTTAATTTAAATTGAAAATAATTTAATTTAATTTAAAAATAATTTAAGTTAATTTGAAAATAATTTAAATTTATTTGAAAATAATTTAAATTTATTTGAAAATAATTTAATTTATTTTGAAATTAATTTAATTTAATTTACAATAATTTAATTTAATTTGATTTAATTTGAAAACAATTTAATTTAATTAAATTTAAAAAAAGATTATTTAATTAAAAATAGTTTAAATTAATTTGAAAATAATTTAGTTTAATTTGAAAATAATAAATTTAAAAATAATTTAATTTAAATTAAAAATAATTTAATTTAGTTTAAAAATAATTTTATTTAATTAGAAAATAATTTTATTTAATTTGAAAATAATTTAATTTAAATTGAAAATATTTTATTTTAATTTTAAAAAAATATAATATAATTTGAAATTAATTTTTTTCAATTTGAAAATAATTTTATTTAATTTGAATATAATTTAATTAAATTTGAAAATAATTTAATTTTAATTAAAAATAATTTAATTTAATTTAAAAATAATTTAATTTAATTTGAAAATGATTTAATTTAATTCAAAAATAATTTTTAATTTGAAAATAACAAATTAATTTAAAAATAATTTAATTTAATTTAAAAATAATTTAATTTGAAAATAATTTAATTTAAAAATAATTTAATTTAATTTGAAAAAACAAATTAATTCGTAAATACTTTCATTTAATTTTAAAATAATTTAATTTAATTTGATAATAATTTATTTTAATTTAAAAATAATTTAATTTAATAATATTTTAATTTAATTTAAAAATACTTTATTTTAATTTGAAAATAATTTAATTTAAAAAAAATTTAAATTGATTTGAAAACAATTTCATTTTAATTACAAATAATTTAATTTGAAAATAATTTTAAATAATTTGGAAATAATTTAATTTTAATTAAAAATAGTTTCATTTAATTTAAAAATGATTTAATTTAATTTGAAAATAAATAATTTAATTTAATTTAAAAATATTTTAATTTAATTTGAAAATAATTTAATTTAATTTAAAAATAATTTAATTTTATTTGAAAATAATTTAATTTTAATTAAAAATAATTTAATTTAATTTAAAAATACTTTAATTTTAATTAAAAATAGTTTAAATTAATTTAAAAATAATTTAATTTATTTGAAATAATTTAATTTGAAAATAAATTAAATTATTTTGAAAATAATTTAATTTTAATTAAAAAGTATTTAATTTAAAAATAATTTAATTTAATTTAAAAATAATTTAATTTAATTTGAAAATAATTTAAATTAATTTGAAAATAATTTAATTTAAACAGAAAATAACATAATTAATTGAATTTAAAAATAATTTAATTTGATTTGAAAATAATTTTCTTAATTTAAAATGTAATTTATTTTGAAAACAATTAAGCTTAATTTGAACAAAAATAAATTTAATTTGAAAATAACTTAATTTATTTAAATTTAAAAATAATTTAATTTTAATTAAAAATATTTTAATTTAATTTAAAAATAATTTAATTTCCTTTGAAAATATTTTGATTTAAATTAAAAATAATTTTAATTAATTTGAAAATAATTTAATGTAATTTGAAAATAATTTAATTTTAATTAAAAATAATTTAATTTAATTTAAAAATAATTTAATTTAATTTGAAAATATTTTAATTTAATTAAATTTAAAATTAATTTAATTTAATTTGAAAATAGCTTAATTTTTTGAAAATAATTTAATTTAATTTGAAAATAATTTAATTTAATTAAATTTAAAAATAGTATAATTTGAAAATAACTTAAATTAATTTAAAAATAATATAACTTTATTTAATTTAAAAAAAAATAATTTAATTTGAAAATAATTTAATTTTAATTTTAAAATAATTTAATTTAAAAATAATTTAATTTAATTTGAAAATAACTTAAATTAGTTTAAAAATAATTTAATTTAATTTAAAAATAATTTAATTTTAATTAAAAATTGTTTAATTTAATTTAAAAATAAATTAATTTACTTTGAAAATAATTTAATTTAATTTGAAAATAATTTAATTTAATTTGAAAATAATTTAATTTTAATTAAAAATCGTTTAATTTAATTTAAAAATAATTTAATTTGATTTAAAAATAATTTAATTTGAAAATATTTTAATTAAAAATAATTTTATTTAATTTAATTTGAAAATATTTTAATTTAATTAAATTTAAAAATAATTTGAAAATAACTTAATTTAATTTAAAAATAATTTAATTTAATTTGAAAATAATTTAATTTAATTACAAAATAATTTAATTTTAAAAAAATTTAATTTAATTTTAATATAATTTATTTTAATTTGAAAATAATTTAATTTAATTTAATTTAAAAATAATTTAATTTAATTTGAAAATAATTTAATTTAATTTGAAAACATTTTAATTTAATTTGTAAATAATTTAATTAAATTTAAAAATAATTTAATTTAAATTGTAAATAATTTAATCAAATTTAAAAATAATTAAATCTAATTTGAAAATAGCTTAATTTAATTTGAAAATAATTTAATTTAATTTAAAATTATTTTAATTTAATCTGAAAATAATAAATTTTTTTGAAAATAATTTAATTTAATTAAATTTAAAAATGAATTAATTTAATTTAAAAATAATTTATTTTAATTTGAAAATAATTTATTTTAATTTGAAAACAATATAATTTAATTTGAAAATAATTTAATTTATTTAAATTTGAAAATATTTTAATTTAATTTAAAAATAATTTAATTTAAATTGAAAATAATTTAATTTAATTTTAAATTAATTTAATTTAATTTGAAAATAAATTAATTTAATTAGAAAATAATTTAATTTAATTTGAAAATAAATTAATTTTATTTGAAAATAATTTAATTTAATTTGTAAATAATTTAATTAAATTTAAAAATAATTAAATTTAGTTTGAAAATAATTTAATTTAATTTGAAAATAATTTTTTTTTTTTTTTAAATAATTTAATTTAATTAAATTTAAAAATGAATTAAATTAATTTGATAATAATTGACTGTAATTTAAAAATGATTTAATTTAATAAAAATTTAATTTAATTTGAAAAAAATTTAGTTTGATTTGAAAATAATTAAATTTACTTTGAAAATAATTTAATTTAATTAAATTTAAAAATGATTTAATTTAATTTGAAAATATTTTAATTAAATTTAAAAATAATATAATTGGAAAATAATTTATTTTAATTTAAAAACAATTTAATTTAATTTGAAAATAATTTTATTTAATTAAATTTGAAAATATTTTAATTTAATTTGAATATAATTTAGTTTAATTTGAAAATAATTTAATTTAATTTTAAATTAATTTAATTTAACTTGAAAATAATTTAATTTGAAAATAATTTAATTTAATTTGAAAATAATTTATTTAATTTTAAAAATAATTTAATTTAATTTGAAAATAATTTAATTTAATTAAATTTAAAAATGAATTAAATTAATTTGAAAATAATTTACTATAATTTAAAAATGATTTAATTTAATAAAAATTTAATTTAATTTGAAAAAAAATTAGTTTGATTTGAAAATAATTTAATTTAATTTGAAAATAAATTAATTTAATTAAACTTAAAAATGATTTAATTTAATTTGAAAATAATTTAATTTAATTTAAAAATAATTTATTTTAAATCGAAAATAATTTATTTTAATTTGAAAATAATTCAATTTAAAAATTATTTAATTTAATTTGAAAATAATTTAAATTAAATTTAAAAATAATTAAATTTAATTTGAAAATAATTTGTTTTATTTTGTAAATAATTTAATTAAATTTAAAAATAATTTAATTTAATTTGAAAATTATTTAATTTATTTTGTTAATAATTTAATTTAATTTGAAAATAATTTAATTTATGTTGAAAATAATTTAATTTAATTAAACTTAAAAATGATTTAATTTAATTTGAAAATAATTTAATTTAATTTGAATATAATTTAATTTAATAATATTTTAATTTAAATTGTAACTAATTTAATTAAATTTAAAAACAATTCAATTTAATTTTAAAATAATTTAATTTAATTTTTGAATAATTTAATTTAATTTGAAAATAATTTAATTTAATTTGAAAATAATTTAATTTAATTTGAAAATTATTTAATTTAATTTGAAAATCATTTAATTTATTTTGAAATTCATTTAATTTAATTTGTAAATAATTTAATTAAATTTAAAAATAATTAAATTTAATTTTAAAATAATTTATTTTAATTTTAAAATAATTTATTTTAAATTGAAAATAATTTATTTTAATTTGAAAATAATTTAATTTAATTTGAAAATAATTTAATTTAATTTGAAAATAATTAAATTTGATTTTAAAATAATTTAATTTAATTTGTAAATAATTTAATTAAATTTAATTTAAAAATAATTTAATTTAATTTTAAAATAATTTAATTTAATTTGAAAATAATTTATTTTAATTTGTAAATAATTTAATTAAATTTAAAAATAATTAAATCTAATTTGTAAATAATTTAATTAAATTTAAAAATAATTAAATCTAATTTGAAAATAATTTAATTTAATTTGAAAATTATTTAATTTAATTTGAATATAATTTAATTTAATTTGAAAATAATTTATTTTAATTTAAAAATAATTTAATTTAATTTGAAAATAATTTAATTCAATTAAATTTGAAAATAATTTAATTTAATTTGAAAATAATATAATTTAATTTGAAAGTAATTTAATTTAATTTGAAAATAATTTAATTTAATTTGAAAATATTTTAATTTAATTTGAAAATAATTTCATTTAATTTGTAAATAATAATTTAATGAAATTTAAAAATATTTAAATTTAATTTGAAAATAATCTAATTTAATTTAAAAATAATTTATTTTAAATCGAAAATAATTTATTTTAATTTGAAAATAATTCAATTTAAAAATGATTTAATTTAATTTGAAAATAATTTAAATTAAATTTAAAAATAATTAAATTTAATTTGAAAATAATTTGTTTTATTTTGTAAATAATTTAACTAAATTTAAAAATAATTTAATTTAATTTAAAAATTATTTAATTTATTTTGTTAATAATTTAATTTAATTTGAAAATAATTTAATTTAATTTGAAAATAATTTAATTTAATTTGAAAGTAATTTAATTTAATTTGAAAATAATTTAATTTAATTTGAAAATAATTAAATTTAATTTGAAAATAATTTATTTTAATTAGAAAATAAGGTACTTACGTATTAACGCCAACACCTCTATATTTTTGAATGCCGCGTATCTACTCCTCAAATTTTTATGATAAATCATAAAATAGAACATTTTATTTAAAATTAAAACATTTTCAAAATCAAAAATTCAAAAAATTTCAGAAATTTTATAAAAAATAAGTCGATATCGAATTTAACATACATTCAAAATTATCTCTATTTTCTTTCATCTGATACTGTCGCCATATAAAATCTAATAAATAAGATTGAAAATAATATCTCGTTGTCCTTCTATGTCTCTTGTTCCTCCATTTAACACTGTTTGTATATGAACTCCTGTATCAGTATCAATACCATCACATAAATTGTATCCACATTGTAGTGGAAAGACATAGGCCTTGTAAAGAATGAATATATTTGGTAAATGATTTGTTACATAACTAGAAGGTGTAATATTTTGTATTATTTCATAGAAATATTTGGGTTTCTATAATAAAAAACGTGTGACGTGTATGACTTAGCTATGTGACCAGCTAAGAATGTTGATGCAGTCGGGTCAGCGTTGCCAAATTTAATTTTAACAACAAATATAAATTATTAAATTTTTTCTGTGTTACATATTTGGATATAGTATATATAAAATTTGCTTGAATCGAGAATTATCTTTCCGCCTTCCGGTGGATAACCTAATCTAACCAAGGTTATACCAACGGTCCTTGCCACTTTGTCCTATATTGAATCGAGAGTTCGCGCTGCCGCACGTATATTGTCTTGTTTTATCTTTCCATTTCGCGGTGGACAACCTAATCTAACCAGGGTTAAACCAACTGGTCTTGCCACTTTGTCCTATATTCAATCGAGAGTTCGCGCTGCCGCGCGTTTATTGTCTTCATTTATCTTTCCGCTTCGTGGTGGGCAACCTAATCTAACCAGGGTTAAATCAATGGATCTTGCCACTTTGTCCTATATTGAATCGAGAGTTCGCGCAGCCGCGCGTATGCTGTCTTGATTTACCTTTCCGCTTCGCGGTGGGCAACCTAATCTAACCAAATTTAAACCAACAGTCATAGCCAGTTTGTCCTATATTGTATCGAGAGTTCGCGCTGCCGCGCGTGTGTTGTCTTGATTCATCTTTCCGCTTCGCGGTGGACAACCTAATCTAACCAAGGTTAAACCAACAGTCCTTGCCCCTTTGTCCTAAATTGAATCGAGAGTTCGCGCTGTCGCGCGTACGTTGTCTTGATTTATCTTAATTATTTATTTAACCCTGGTTAGATTAGGTTGTCCACCGTGAAGCGGAAAGATAAATCAAGACAACATAGGCGCGGCAGCGCGAACTATCGATTCAATATAGGACAAAGTAGCAAGGACCGTAGGTTTAATCTTGGTTGGATTAGGTTGTACACCGCGAAGCGGAAAGATAAATCAATACAATATACGCGCGGCAGCGCGAACTCTCGATTCAATATAGGACAAAGTGGCAAGGACCGTTGGTTTAACCTTGGTTAGATTAGGTTGTCCACCGCGAAGCGGAAAGATAAATCAAGACAACATACGCGCGGCAGCGCAAACTTTCGATTCAATATAAAACAAAGTGGCAAGGACCATTAGTTTAACAAGACAATATTGGTTTAACAAGACAATATACGCGCGGCAGCGTGAATTCTCGATTCAATATAGGACAAAGTGGCAAGGACCGTTGGTTTAGCCTTGGTTAGATTAGGTTGTACACTGCGAAGGGGAAAGATAAATCAAGACAATATACGAGCGACAGCGCGAACTCTCGATTCAATATAGGACAAAGTGGCAAGGACCGTTGGTTTAACCTTAGTTAGATTAGGTTGTCCACCGCGAAGCGGAAAGATAAATCAAGACAACATACGCGCGGCTGCGCGAACTTTCGATTCAATATAAAACAAAGTGGCAAGGACCATTGGTTTAACCTTGGTTAGATTAGGTTGTCCACCGCGAAGCGGAAAGATAAATCAAGACAACATACGCGCGGCTGCGCGAACTACCAATTCAATATAGGACAAAGTGGCAAGGACCGTTGGTTTAATCTTGGTTAGATTAGGTTGTCCACCGCGAAGCGGAAAGATAAATCAAGACAACATACGCGCGGAAGCGCGAACTCTCGATTTAATATAGGACAAAGTGGCAAGGACGGTTGGTGTAGCCTTGGTTAGATTAGGTTGTCCACCGCGAAATGGAAAGATAAAACAAGACAATATACGTGCGGCAGCGCGTACTCTCGATTCAATATAGGACAAAGTGGCAAGGACCGTTGGTATAACCTTGGTTAGAATAGGTTATCCACCGCGAGGCGGAAAGATAATTTTCGATCCAAGCAAATTTTATATATACTTTATCCAAATATGTAACACAGAAAAAATTTAATAATTTATATTTGTTGTTAAAATTAAATTTGGCAACGCTGACCGGACTGCATCAACATTCTTAGCTATGTGACCAGTCATACACGTCACACGTTTTTTATTATAGAAACCCAAATATTTCTATGAAATAATACAAAATATTACACCTTCTAGTTATGTAACAAATCATTTACCAATATATTCATTCTTTACAAGGCCTATGTCTTTCCACTACAATGTGGATACAATTTATGTGATGGTATTGATACTGATACAGGAGTTCATGTACAAACAGTGTTAAATGGAGGAACAAGAGACATAGAAGGAGAACGAGATATTATTTTCAATCTTATTTATTAGATTTTATATGGCGACAGTATCAGATGAAAGAAAATAGAGATAATTTTGAATGTATGTTAAATTCGATATCGACTTATTTTTTATAAAATTTCTGAAATTTTTTGAATTTTTGATTTTGAAAATGTTTTAATTTTAAATAAAATGTTCTATTTTATGATTTATCATAAAAATTTGAGGAGTAGATAGGCGGCATTCAAAAATATAGAGGTGTTGGCGTTAATACGTAAGTACCTTATTTTCTAATTGAAATAAATTATTTTCAAATTAAATTTAATTATTTTCAAATTAAATTAAATTATTTTCAAATTAAATTAAATTACTTTCAAATTAAATTAAATTATTTTCAAATTAAATTAAATTATTTTCAAATTAAATTAAATTATTAACAAAATAAATTAAATAATTTTCAAATTAAATTAAATTATTTTTAAATTTAGTTAAATTATTTACAAAATAAAACAAATTATTTTCAAATTAAATTTAATTATTTTTAAATTTAATTTAAATTATTTTCAAATAAAATTAAATCATTTTTAAATTGAATTATTTTCAAATAAAAATAAATTATTTTCGATTTAAAATAAATTATTTTTAAATTAAATTAGATTATTTTCAAATTAAATTTAAATATTTTTAAATTTAATTAAATTATTATTTACAAATTAAATGAAATTATTTTCAAATTAAATTAAAATATTTTCAAATTAAATTAAATTATTTTCAAATTAAATTCAATTACTTTCAAATTAAATTATATTATTTTCAAATTAAATTAAATTATTTTCAAATTAAATTAAATTATTTTTAAATTAAAATAAATTATTTTCAAATTAAATTAAATTATATTCAAATTAAATTAAATAATTTTCAAATTAAATTAAATTATTTTCAAATTAGATTTAATTATTTTTAAATTTAATTAAATTATTTACAAATTAGATTTAATTATTTTTAAATTTAATTAAATTATTTACAAATTAAAATAAATTATTTTCAAATTAAATTAAATTATTTTAAAATTAAATTAAATTATTTTTAAATTAAATTTAATTAAATTATTTACAAATTAAATTAAATTATTTTAAAATCAAATTAAATTATTTTCAAATTAAATTAAATTATTTTCAAATTAAATTAAATTATTTTCAAATTAAAATAAATTATTTTCAATTTAAAATAAATTATTTTAAAATTAAAATAAATTATTTTAAAATTAAATTTAATTATTTTTAAATTTAATTGAATTATTTACAAATTAAATTAAATGAATTTCAAAATAAATTAAATGATTTTCAAATTAAATTAAATTATTTTCAAATTAAATTAAATTATTTTCAAATTAAATTAAATTATTTTCAAATTAAATTAAATTATTCAAAAATTAAATTAAATTATTTTAAAATTAAATTGAATTGTTTTTAAATTTAATTAAATTAGTTACAATTTAAATTAAAATATTATTAAATTAAATTATATTCAAATTAAATTAAATTATTTTCAAATTAAATTAAATCATTTTTAAGTTTAATTAAATTAAATTATTTTCAACATAAATTAAATTATTTTCAAATTAAATTAAATTATTAACAAAATAAATTAAATAATTTTCAAATTAAATTAAATTATTTTTAAATTTAATTAAATTATTTACAAAATAAAACAAATTATTTTCAAATTAAATTTAATTATTTTTAAATTTAATTTAAATTATTTTGAAATTAAATTAAATAATTTTTAAATTGAATTATTTTCAAATTAAAATAAATTATTTTCGATTTAAAATAAATTATTTTTAAATTAAATTATTTTCAAATTAAATTAAATCATTTTTAAGTTTAATTAAATTAATTTATTTTCAAATTAAATTAAATTATTTTCAAATCAAACTAATTTTTTTTCAAATTAAATTAAATTTTTATTAAATTAAATCATTTTTAAATTATAGTAAATTATTTTCAAATTAATTTAATTCATTTTTTAATTCAGGATCGTTGGTTTAAAGGCTATACATGGTCTTAGTTTATACTATAAGTATATATAAAATACATTCGTTCTTACTTTTATTCTTGCCTAGGATGTATATATATGTATATATATATATATATATATATATATATATATATTAAATACATTTATTTTTCCTTTTATTTTTGCTTAGGGCTAGATACTAATATTCTCTGTATCATATCAATTTCAATATTAATATATGTATTAAATACATTCATTCTTACTTTTATTCTTGCGTAGGATTGTTATGTTAATCTTCTCTATATCGTATCAATTTTTTATTAATATATGTATTAAGTAAATTAATAAAAAAAAAAATTTAATTAAATTATTTTCAAATTAAATTAAATTATTTTAAAATTAAATTAAATTATTTTTAAATTATTATCAAATTAAATTAAATTGTTTTTAAATTGAATTAAATTATTTTCAAATTAAATTAAATTATTTTTAAATTCAATTACGTTATTTTCAAATTAAATTAAATTATTTTTAAATTAAATTAAATTATTGTCAAATTAAATTAAATTGTTTTTAAATTAAATTAAATTATTATCAAATTAAATTAAATTGTTTTTAAATTGAATTAAGTTATTTTCAAATTAAATTAAATTATTTTTAAATTAAATTATTGTCAAATTAAATTAAATTATTTTTAAATTAAATTAAATTATTATCAAATTAAATTAAATTATTTTCAAATTAAATTATTTTTTTTTTAAATTAAAATAAATTATTTTTAAATTAAATTAATTGATTTTTAAATTAAACTAAATAATTTTCAAAATAAATTAAATTATTTACAAATTAAATTAATTTTTTTTTCAAATTAAATTAAATTATTTTTAAATTAAATTAAAATATTTTAAAATTAAATTAAATTATATTTAAATTAAATTAAATTATTTTCAAATTAAATTAAATTATTTTCAAATTAAATTAATTTATTTTTAAATTAAATTAAATTATTATCAAATTAAATTAAATTGTTTTTAAATTGAATTAAATTATTTTCAAATTAAATTAAATTATTTTTAAATTCAATTAAGTTATTTTCAAATTAAATTAAGTTATTTTTAATTAAATTAAATTATTGTCAAATTAAATTAAATTATTTTTAAATTAAATTAAATTATTTTTAAATTAAACTAAATTATTTTCAAATTAAATTAAATTATTTTGAAAATAAATTAAATTATTTTTAAATTAAATTAAATTATTTTCAAATTAAATTAAATTATTTTTATATTAAATTAAACTATTTTTAAATTAAATGATTTTAAAATTTAAATGAATTAAATTATTTTAAAATTAAATTAAATTATTTTAAAATTAAATTATTTTTAAAATAAATTAAATTATTTTCAAATTAAATAAAATTATTTTTAAATTTAATTAAATTATTTTCAAAATTAATTAAATTATTTTTAAATTATTTTCGAATTAAATTCAGTAATTTTCAAATTAAATTAAATTTTATTTTATATTTAATTGAATTATTTTCAAAAAAATTGAATTATTTTTAAATTTAATTAAATTAAATTATTTTCAAAATTAAATTATATTGTTAACAAATTAAATTATTTTCAAATTAAATTAAATTATTTTTAAATTTAATTAAATTATTCGCAAATTAAATTATATTATTTACAAATTAAAATATTTTCAAATTAAATTAAATTATTTTTAAATTTAATTAAATTATTCGCAAATTAAAATAAATTATTTTCAAATTAAATTAATTTACTTTCAAATTAAATTATTTTCAAATCAAATTAAATTATTTTCAAATTAAATTAAATTATTTTCAAATTAAAATAAATTATTTTCAAATTAAATTAAATCATTTTTAAATTTAATTAAATTAAATTTTTTTAAAAAAAATTAAATTATTTTCAAATTGAATTAACTTATTATCAAATTAAATTAAATTATTTTTAAATTTAATTAAATTATTTACAAATTAAATTAAATTATTTTCAAATCAAATTAAATTATTTTAAAAATAAATTAAATTATCTCCAAATTAAAACTTATATATATAATATTATTTTAAAATTAAATTAAATTATTTTTAAATTTAATTAAATTAAATTATTTTCAAATTAAATTAAATTATTTTCAAATCTAATTAAATTATTTTCAACTTTAATTAAATTATTTTCAAATTAAATTAATTTTTTTTTAAATTGAATTATTTTCGGTACTTACGTATTAACGCCATCACCGCTTATTTTTAAATCCCGTAAACACCTTTAAACAACCCGTAACATTTTTAAACAACAAAATACTTTATTTTTAAATTTTTAATGTGTTGGAAGTGGTGGAAAATTTATTGCTATGGAATTTAATATTGCATCGAATTGATCTTTTTTTTTCTTTTATATTTTGTTGTTTCCATATGAAATCCGATAAATAAGATTCCAAATGATGTCGTGCCTCTGATATAGTCCCTCTATGTTTCTTATTTCTCCATTTGGCACTGCCCCACATTCTTGGTTATGGTTTGGGTATGAACAAACGTATTTGGGTCAATAAAATTGTATTTATGGTATACTTTGGCATGTAGAAAACCTTCTGTTTCTATGTTATTTGTTTGATAGCCTTTCTAACTATCGGAATAAATTGTACTACCATTTTTTATATTTTCAATAATGTTACGAAGAAGTGTAGAGCCATTTCTATCAGGAACAGTAACGATAAATGATTCCTGAAACACCCACTGTTGAATTAACATTCGACCACAATTATTTTTACGTTTAGTAAACAGACTTTTATCAATTTCCACAATACAATTTGGTCCACCTATCTTCTTATTTGATTTATTCTCCATATCCAAGATACATAGTTCACGCATATAATTATTACAATGTATAACAGTTTTATCTGATAAATCAAGTTGTTTTTCACAAAATTTAATCGATGTCAATTCCTCGGACCAGCAGTATATGAATCTCAAAGCTGAACAAAATGGAATTCTGCTTCCTTCGAACCAGTTATCTTATATATATATATATATATATATATATATATATATATATATATAAGTTTATATATATTTATACATATATGTATATATATATATATATATATATATATATATATATATATATATATATATTAAATACATTTATTTTTCCTTTTATTTTTGCTTAGGGCTCTGATACTAATATTCTCTGTATCATATCAATTTCAATATTAATATATGAATTGTTATGTTAATCTTCTCAATATCGTATCAATTTTTTTATTAATACATGTATTAAGTAAATTTAATCTCACTTTTATTCTTACGCAGAGGTCTTATATTAATTTTCTTTATATCATTTTACTTTCATTATTAGTATATGTATTAATTAAAATGTTTTTTAAAATTTAAATTATATTTATTACAGTTTTTACAAAACCTTTTTTTTAGAAATATTTCTTTAAGAGAGTTAGAAGTGACAACGCTGCTTTAGCTAAATAGGCACATTTTTAGTTATGTGACCAGTAATACACATCTGTAAAAAATGTCAAATGTTTCATGTCAATTGTTTTTATTAGAAAATTTTTCTTTTCAGAAAGTTCATTTTACATTTTTTCGTCATTTAAATGAAACTTTTAGTGCTACGAAAATGCGTATTTGGGATTTGCCAGACACAGAACAAGATACAATTTTATTTTTTCAAGAACGAAATATATTACCAAGAAAACGAAAATGTACCGATTCAAATCAAATGAAACTTTATTTTGGTAAACGTAAGTTTTGGAAATGTAATGTAAAACAGTGTAATGAGCAGGTAGGACTTAGAAAAGATAACTGGTTCGAAGGAAGCAGAATTGCATTTTGTTCAGCTTTGAGATTCATATACTGCTGGTCCGAGGAATTGACATCGATTAAATTTTGTGAAAAACAACTTGATTTATCAGATAAAACTGTTATAGATTGTAATAATTATATGCGTGAACTATGTATCTTGGATATGGAGAATAAATCAAATAAGAAGATAGGTGGACCAAATTGTATTGTGGAAATTGATGAAAGTCTGTTTACTAAACGTAAAAATAATTGTGGTCGAATGTTAATTCAACAGTGGGTGTTTGGTGGGATATGTAGAGAAGAAAGGAATCATTTATCGTTACTGTTCCTGATAGAAATGGCTCTACAATTCTTCGTAACATTATTGAAAATAAAAAAAATAGTAGTACAATTTATTCCGATAGTTGGAAAGGCAATCAAACAAATAACATAGAAACAGAAGGTTTTCTACATGCCAAAGTCAACCATAAATACAATTTTATTGACCCCAATACATTTCTTCATACCCAAACCATTCAAAGAATGTGGGACAGTGCCAAATGGAGAAATAAGAAACATAGAGGGACTGCACGACATCATTTGGAATCTTATTTATCGGATTTCATATAGAAACAACATATTATAAAAGGAAAAAAAGATCAATGCGATGCAATATTAAATTCCAAAGCAATAAATTTTCTACCACTTCCAACACTTTAAAAATTTAAAAATAAAGTATTTTGTTGTTTTTGAAATGTTTTAATTTTAATTAAAATGTTTTATTTTATGATTTTTCATAAAAATTTTAGGTGAAAATTTACGGGATTTAAAAATAAGCGGTGATGGCGTTAATACGTAAGTACCGAAAATAATTCAATTAAAAAAAAAATTATTTAATTTGAAAATAATTTAATTTGAAAATAATTTAATTAGATTTGAAAATAATTTAATTTAATTTGAAAATAATTTAATTTAATTAAATTTAATTTTAAAATAATTGGTTTTAATTTGGAGATAATTTAACTAATTTTTAAAATAATTTAATTTGATTTGAAAATAATTTAATTTAATTTGTAAATAATTTAATTAAATTTAAAAAATAATTTAATTTAATTTGATAATAAGTTAATTTAATTTGAAAATAATTTAATTTTTTTTGAAAAAAAATTAATTTAATTAAGTTTAAAAATGATTTAATTTAATTTGAAAATAATTTATTTAAATTTGAAAAAAATTTAATTTAATTTGAAAATAATTAAATTTGATTTGAAAATAATTTAATTTGAAAGTAAATTAATTTAATTTGAAAATAATTTATTTTAATTTGAAAATATTTTAATTTGTAAATAATATAATTTAATTTGCGAATAATTTAATTAAATTTAAAAATAAATTAATTTAATTTAAAAATAATTTAATTTGTAAATAATATAATTTTATTTTGAAAATAATTTAATTTAATTAAATTTAAAAATAATTTAATTTTTTTGAAAATAATTTAATTTGAAAATAATTTAATTTAATTTCAGAATAATTTAATTTAATTAAAAATAATTTATTTAAATTTAAAAATAACTTAATAAATTTTGAAAATAATTCAATTAAATATAAAATAAAATTTAATTTAATTTGAAAATTACTGAAATTATTTCGAAAATAATTTAAAAATAATTTAATTAATTTTGAAAATAATTTAATTAAATTTAAAAATAATTTTATTTAATTTGAAAATAATTTAATTTGTTTTAAAAATAATTTAATTTAATTTTAAAATAATTTAATTTAATTTTAAAATAATTTAATTTATTTAAACATTTTCAAAACATTTTTCAAAATTTTCAAAACATTTAATTTAAAAATAATTTGATTTAATATAAAAATAGTTTAATTTAATTTGAAAATAATTTAATTTAATTTAAAAATAATTTAATTTAATTTCAAAATAATTTAATTTAATTTGAAAATAATTTAATTTAACTTGAAAATAATTTAATTAAATTTAGAAATAATTTAATTTAAATATAATTTAATTTGAAAATTACTGAAATTATTTCGAAAATAATTTAAAAATAATTTAATTAATTTTGAAAATAATTTAATTAAATTTAAAAATAATTTTATTTAATTTGAAAATAATTTAATTTGTTTTAAAAATAATTTAATTTAATTTTAAAATAATTTAATTTAATTTTAAAATAATTTAATTTATTTAAACATTTTCAAAACATTTTTTAAAATTTTCAAAACATTTAATTTAAAAATTTAATTTAATTTAAAAATAATTGAATGTAATTTGAAAATAATTTAATTCAATTTAAAAACAATTTAATTTAATTTGATAATAATTTAATTTAATTTAAAAATAATTTAATTTAATTTGAAAATAACTTAATTTAATTTGAAAATAATTTAATTTAATTTAAAAATAATTTAATTTAATTTTAAAATAATTTAATTTAATTTAAAAATAATTTAATTTAATTTGAAAATAATTTTAATTTAATTTAAAAATAATTTAATTTAATATGACAATAATTTAATTTAATTTAAAAATAATTTAATTTAATTTGAAAATAACTTAATTGAATTTAAATTATAATAATTGATAATAATTTATCTTAATTGATAATAATTTAATTTAATTTAAAAATAATTTAATTTAATTTGAAAATAACTTAATTTAATTTGAAAATAATTTAATTTAATTTAAAAATAATTTAATTTAATTTTAAAATAATTTAATTTAATTTAAAAATAATTTAATTTAATTTGAAAATAATTTTAATTTAATTTAAAAATAATTTAATTTAATATGACAATAATTTAATTTAATTTAAAAATAATTTAATTTAATTTGAAAATAACTTAATTGAATTTAAAAATTTAAGAATTTAAAAATAATTTAATTTAATTTGAAAATATTTTATTTCAATTTAAAAACAATTTAACTTAATTTGATAATAATTAAATTTAATTTAAAAATAATTTAATTTAAATTGAAAATAATTTAATTTAATTTGAAAATAATTTAATTTAACTTGAAAATAATTTAATTAAATTTAGAAATAATTTAATTTAATTTAAAAATAATTTAATTTGAAAATAACTTAATTTAATTTAAAAATAATTTAATTTAATTTAAAAATAATTTAATTTAATTTTAAAATAATATAATTTAATTTAAAAATAATGAAAATAATGAAAATTGAATAAAATTAAATTAAAATTGAATTTAAAAATAATTTAATTTAATTTGAAAATATTTTATTTCAATTTAAAAACAATTTAACTTAATTTGATAATAATTAAATTTAATTTAAAAATAATTTAATTTAAATTGAAAATAATTTAATTTAATTTGAAAATAATTTAATTTAACTTGAAAATAATTTAATTAAATTTAGAAATAATTTAATTTAATTTAAAAATAATTTAATTTGAAAATAACTTAATTTAATTTAAAAATAATTTAATTTAATTTAAAAATAATTTAATTTAATTTTAAAATAATATAATTTAATTTAAAAATAATTTAATTTAATTTGAATATAATTTAATTTAATTTGAAAATAATTTAATTTAATTTAAAAATAATTTAATTTAATTTTAAAATAATATAATTTAATTTAAAAATAATTTAATTTAATTTGAAAATAATTTTAATTTAATTTGTAAATTAATTTAATTTGAAAATAATTTAGTTTAATTTGAAAATCGATTAATTTAATTTAAAAATAATTTATTTTAATTTAAAAAAAATTTAATTTAATTTGAAAATAATTTAATTTAATTTGATAATAATTTAATTTAATTAAATTTAAAAATAATTTAATTTAATTTGAAAATAATTAAATTTAATTTATAAATAATTTAATTTAATTTAAAAACAATTTAATTTAATTTGAAAATAATTTAATTTAATTTGAAAATAATTTAATTAAATTTAAAAATAATTTAGTTTAATTTAAAAATAATTTAAATTAATTTTAAAATAATTTAATTTAATTTGAAAATAATTTAATTTAAAAATAATTTAATTTAATTTAAAAATAATTTAATTTAATTTAAAAATAATATAATTTAATTTAAAAATAATTTCATATAATTTGAAAATAATTTAATTTAATTTAAAAATAATTTAATTAAATATGAAAATAATTTTTTTTTTAAATAATTTAATTCAGTTTAAAAAAAATTTAATTTAATTTGAAAATAATTTAATTTAATTTAAAAATAATTAAATTTAATTTAAAAATAATTTAATTTAATTTGACAATAATTTAATTTAATTTAAAAATAATTTAATTTAATTTGAAAATAACTTAATTGAATTTAAAAATATATTAATTTAATAATAATTTTATTCGATTTAAAAACAATTTAATTTAATTTGATAATAATTTAATTTAATTTAAAAATAATTTAATTTAATTTGAAAATAATTTAATTTAATTTGAAAATAATTTAATTTAATTTAAATATAATTTAATTTTAAAATAATTTAATTTAATTTAAAAATAATTTAATTTAATTTGAAAAAAAATTTAATTTAATTTGTAAATAATTTAATTTAGTTGAAAATAATTTAGTTCAATTTGAAAATCAATTAATTTAATTTAAAAATAATTTATTTTAATTTAAAAAAAATTTAATTTAATTTGTAGATAATTTAATTTAATTTGATAATAATTTAATTTAATTTAAAAATAATTTAATTTATTTTGACAATAATTTAATTTAATTTAAAAATAATTTAATTTAATTTGAAAATAACTTAATTGAATTTAAAAATAATTTAATTTAATTTGAAAATAATTTAATTTAATTTAAAAATAATTTAATTTAATTTTAAAATAATTTAATTTAATTTAAAAATAATTTAATTTAATTTGAAAATAATTTTAATTTAATTTGCAAATTAATTTAATTTGAAAATAATTTAGTTTAATTTGACAATCGATTAATTTAATTTAAAAATAATTTATTTTAATTTAAAAAAAAAATTATTTAATTTAAAAATAATTTAATTTTATTTGATAATAATTTAATTTAATTAAATTTAAAAATAATTTAATTTAATTTGAAAATAATTTAATTTATAAATAATTTAATTTAATTTAAAAACAATTTAATTTATTTTGAAAATAATTTAATTTAATTTGAAAATAATTTAATTAAATTTAAAAATAATTTAATTTAATTTGAAAATAATTTAATTTAATTTGAAAATAATTTAATTTATTTTATAAATAATTTAATTTAATTTAATTTAAAGACAATTTAATTGAATTTGAAAATAATTTAATTTAATTTGAAAATAATTTAATTAAATTTAAAAACTATTTAGTTTAATTTAAAAAAATATAATATAATTTGAAAATAATTTAATTTAATTTGAAAATAATTTAATTTAATTAAATTTAAAAATAATTTAATTTAATCTAAAAATAATTTAATTTAATTTGAAAATAATTTAATTTAAAAATAATTTAATTTAATTTGAAAATAATTTATTTTATTTTGAAAATAATTTAATTTAGTTTAAAAATAATTTAATTTAATCTAAAAATTACTTAATTAAATTTAAAAATAATTTAATTTAATTTAAAAATAATTTAATTTAATTTGAAAATATATTTTTTTAATTAAAAATAATTTAATTTGAAAATAATTTAATTTAATTTGAAAATAATTTATT
This sequence comes from Phosphuga atrata, assembly GCA_944588485.1. Classification (NCBI taxonomy): domain Eukaryota; kingdom Metazoa; phylum Arthropoda; class Insecta; order Coleoptera; family Silphidae; genus Phosphuga; species Phosphuga atrata. The sequence goes on along the minus strand of OX155896.1, from coordinate 23,416,820 downwards.
TTAATTTGAAAAATAATTTAATTTAATTTGAAAATTATTTAATTTAATTTAAAAATAATTTAATTTAATTTGAAAATAATTTAATTTAATTAAATTTAAAAATTATTTAATTCAATTTGAAAATTATTTTATTTAAATTTGAAAATAAATTAATTTAGTTTGAAAATAATTAAATTGAAAAATAATTTAATTTAATTAGAGAATAATTTAATTTAATTGAAAATTTATTTAATTTTTTTTGAATAATTTAATTTAAAAATAATTTAATTAATTTTGAAAATAATTTAATTTAATCTAAAAATAAATAATCTAATTTAATTTGAAAATATTTTTATTAAATTTAAAAATAATTTAATATAATTTGTAAATAATTTAATGATATTTAAAAATAATTTAATTTAATTTGAGAATAATTTAATTTTATTTAAAAATAATTTAAATTTAATTCGAAAATAATTTAATTTAATTTAAAAATAATTTAATTTAATAATAATTTATTTAAATTTGAAAAAAAATTAATTTAATTTAAAAATGATTTTATTTAATTTTAAAATAATTTAATTTATTTTAAAATAAATTTAATTTAATTTGAAAATAATTTTATTAAATTTAAAAATAATCTAATTTAATTTGAAAATAATTAAATTAAATTTAAAACTAATCTAATTTTATTGGAAAATAATTTAATTTAAATTGAAAATAATTTAATTTAATTAAAAATAATTTAATTTAATTTGAAAATAATTTATTTAAATTTGAAAATAATTTAATTTAAAAATTATTTAATTTATTTTAAAAATAATTTAATTTAGTTTGAAAATAATTTAATTTAATTTAAAAATATTATTTTTTTTAAATAAATTTGAAAATAATTTAATTTAATTTGAAAATAATTTTAATTTAATTTGAAAATAATTTAATTTAATTTGAAAATAATTTAAATTTAATTTGAAAGTAATTTAATTTAATTAAATTTAACAATAATTTAATTTAATTGAATTTAAAAATAATTTAATTTAATTAAATTTAAAAATGATTTAATTTAATTAAATTTAAAAATACATTAATTTAATTTGAAGATAATTTTATTTAATTTGAAAATAATTTAATTTAATTTGAAAATAATTTAGTTAAATTTAAAAATAATTTAATTTAATTTGATAATAATTTTATTTAATTTAAAATTTTTTTTATTTAATTTGAAAATAATTAAATTGAAAAATAATTTAATTTAAATTGAGAATAATTGAATTTAATTTGTAAATAATTTAATGATATTTAAAAATAATTTAATTTAATTTGAAAATAATTTAATTTAATTTGAAAATAATTTAAATTTAATTCGAAAATAATTTAATTTGAATATAATTTAATTTAATTTGAAAATAATTTAATTTAATTTGAAAATAATTTAATTTAATTTAAAAATAATTTAATTTAATTTGAAAATAAATTAATTTTATTTGAAAATAATTTAATTTAATTAAATTTAAAAATAATTTAATTTAAAAATAATTTTATTTAATTTAAAAATAATTTAATTTAATTTGATAGTAATTTAATTAAATTAAAAATAATTTAATTTAATTTGATAATTTTATTTAATTTAAAAATAATGTTGTTTAATTTGAAAATAATTAAATTGAAAAATAATTTAATTTAGATTGAGAATAATTGAATTTAATTTGAAGATAATTCAATTTAATATGAAAATAATTTAATTTAAAAATAATTTAATTTAATTTGAAAATAATTTGATTTATTTAAATTAAAAAAATAATTTAATTTGAAAATAATTTAATTTAATTAAATTTAAAATTATTTAATTTAATTTGAAAATAATTTAATTAAATTTAAAAAAATTAATTTAATTTAAAAATAATTTAATGTTAATTAAAAATAATTTAATTTAATTTAAAAATTATTTAATTTAGTTTGAAAATAAATTAATTTAAAAATAATTGTATTTAATTTAAAAATAATTTAATTAATTTTGAAAATAATTTAATTTAATTTAAAAATAATATCATTTATTTTGACAATAATTTAATATATTTAAATTAAAAAAAAAAAAAAAAATTGAAAATAATTTAATTTAATTAAATTTAAAAATAATTTAATTTAATTTGAAAATTATTTTATTTAAATTTGAAAATAAACTAATTTAATTTGAAAATAATTAAATTGAAAAATAATTTAATTTAATTAGAGAATAATTTAATTTAATTTAAAATTATTATTTTTTTTTTATTAATTTAATTTAAAAATAATTTAATTTGAAAATAATTTTGTTTAGCTTGAAAATCAATTAATTTAATTTAAAAATAATTTATTTTAATTTAAAAAAAAATTGATTTAATTTGAAAATAGTTTAATTTAATTTGATAATAATTTAATTTAATTATATTTAAAAATAATTTAATTTAATTTGAAAATAATTTAATGATATTGAAAAATAATTTAATTTAATTTGAAAATAATTTAATTTAATTTGAAAATTTTTTAATTTAATTAAATTTAAAAATAATTTAATTTAATTTGAAAATAATTTATTTTAATTAATTTTAAAAATTATTGAATTTAGTTTGAAATTAATTTAATTTAAAAATAATTGTATTTAATTTTAAAATAATTTAATTTAATTTAAAATTAATTAATTTTTTTTTAAATAATTTAAATTAATAATTAATTTATTTTGAAAATAATTTAATTTAATTTGAAAATAATTTAATTAAATTTAAAAATAATTTAATTTAATTTGAAAATAATTTAATTTAATTTGAAAGTAATTTAATTTAATTTGAAAATAATTTAATTTAATTTAAAAATAATTTAATTTATTTTGAAAATAATTTAATTTAATTTGAAAATAATCTAATTAAATTTAAAAATAATCTAATTTCATTTGAAAACAATTTAATTGGATTTAAAAATAATTTAATTTTATTTGAAAATAATTTAATTTAAATTGAAAATAATTTAATTTAATTAAAAATAATTTAATTTTATTAAAAATAATTTAATTTAATTAAAAATAATTTAATTTAATTAAAAAATAATTTAATTTAATTCGAAAATAATGTAATTCATATAAATTAAAAAATAATTTGATTTAATTAGAAAATAATTTATTTAATTTGAAAATAATTTAATTTATTTTAAAAATAATTTAATTTAAATTGAAAATAATTTATTTTATTTTGAAAATAATTTATTTTATGTTGAAAAAAAATAAATTTAATTTAAAAATAATTTAATTTAATCTAAAAATAATTTAATTGAATTTAAAAATAATTTTATTTAATTTGAAAATAATTTAGTTTAATTTGAAAATAACTTAATTTAATTTGTAAATAATTTAATGATATTTAAAAATAATTTAATTTAATTTGAAAATAATTTAATTTAATTTAATTTGAAAATAATTTAATTTAATTTGAAAATATTTTAATTTAATTTGAAAATAATTTAATTTTAATTAAAAATAATTTAATTTAATTTGAAAATAATTTAATTTAATGTGCAAATAATTTAATTTAATTTAAAAATGATTTAATTTAATTTTAAAATAATTCAATTTAATTTGAAAATAAGTTAGTTTAATTTGAAAATAATTTAATTTAATTTGAAAATAATTTGATTTAATTAAATTTAGAACAAATTTAATTTAATTTGAAAATAATTTATTTTAATTTAAAAATAATTAAATTGAAAAATAATTTTATTTTATTTGAAAATAATTTTAATTTAAATTGAAAATAATTTAATTTAATTAAAAACTATTTAATTTAATTTGAAAATAATTTAATTTAATTTCAAAATAATTTTATTTAATTTGAACATATTTTAATTTAAATTAAAAATAATTTAATTTATTTTGAAAATAATTTAATTTAATTTGAAAATAATTTAATTTAATTTGAAAATAATTTAATTTATTTAAATTAAAAAAAATAATATAATTTGAAAATAATTTAATTTAATTAAATTTAAAAATTCTTTAATTTAATTTGAAAATAATTTAATTAAATTTAAAAAAATTGATTTAATTTAAAAATAATTTAATTTTAATTAAAAATAATTTAATTTAATTTAAAAATTATTTAATTTAGTTTAAAAATAAATTAATTTAAAAATAATTGTACTTAATTTAAATATAATTTATTTAATTTTGAAAATAATTTAATTTAATTTAAAATTAATTTCATTTATTTTGAAAATATATATTTAAATTAAAAAAAAAATAATAGTTTGAAAATTATTTAATTTAATTAAATTTAAAAATAATTTAATTTAATTTGAAAATTATTTTATTTAAATTTGAAAATAAATTAATTTGTTTTGAAAGTAATTAAATTGAAAAATAATTTAATTTAATTAGAGCATAATTTAATTTAATTTAAAATTAATTTAATTTTTTTTTAATAATTTAATTTGAAAATAATTTAGTTTAACTTGAAAATCAATTAATTTAATTTAAAAATAATTTATTTTAATTTAAAAAAAAATTAATTTAATTTGAAAATAGTTTATTAATTTAATTTGATTATAAATTTATTTAATTATATTTAAAAATAATTTAATTTAATTTGAAAATAATTTAATGATATTGAAAAATAATTTTATTTAATTTGAAAATTATTTTAATTAAATTTAAAAATAATTTAATTTATTTTAAAATATTTAAATTGAAAAATAATTTAATTTAATTTTAAAATAATTTAATTTAATTTAAAATTAATTATTTTTTTTTAAATAATTAAATGAAAAATAATTTAATTTATTTTGAAAATAATTTAATTAGAAAATAATTTAATTTAATTTGAAATTAATTTAATTAAATTTAACAATAATTTAATTTGAAATTAATTTAATTTAATTTGTAAAAAATTTAATTAAATTTAAAAATAATTTAAGTTAATTTGAAAATAATTTAATTTAATTTGAAAATAATTTAATTTAATTTGAAAATAATTTAATTTAATTTAAAAATAATTTAATTTATTTTGAAAATAATTTAATAATTTGAAAATAATTTAATTAAATTTAAAAATAATCTAATATAATTTGAAAACAATTTAATTAGATTTAAAAATAATTTAATTTTATTTGAAAATAATTTAACTTAAATTGAAAATAATTTAATTTAATTAAAAATATTTTAATTTAATTAAAAATAATTTAATTTAATTAAAAATAATTTAATTTAATTTAAAGAGAATTTAATTTAATTCGAAAATAATGTAATTCAATTAAATTAAAAAATAATTCAAATTAATTAGAAAATAATTTATTTAATTTGAAAATAGTTTAATTTATTTTAAAAATAATTAAATTTAAATTGAAAATAATTTATTTTATTTTTAAAATAATTTATTTTATTTTGAAAAAAATTAAATTTAATTTAAAAATAATTTAATTTAATCTAAAAATAATTTAATTAAATTTAAAAATAATTTAATTTAATTCGAAAATAATTTAATTTAATTAAATTAAAAAATAATTTAATTTAATTTGAAAATAATTAATTTAATATAAAAATAATTTAATTTAATTTGAAAATAATTTAATTTAATTTAAAAAATATTTAAATTATTTGAATTTAAAAATAATTTAATTTAATTTAAAATTAATTTATTATTTTTTTCAAATAATTTAATTTAAAAATAATTTAATTTATTTTGAAAATAATTTAATTTAATTTGAAAATAATTTAATTTAATTTGAAAATAATTTAATTTTAATTAAAAATAATTTAATTTAATTTGAAAATAATTTAATTTAATTTGTAAATAATTTAATTTAAAAATGATTTAATTTAATTTGAAAATAATTTTATTTAATTTGAAAATAATTTTATTTAATTTGAAAATAATTTAATTTAATTTAAAAATAACTTAATTTAATTTGTAAATATTTTAATGATATTTAAAAATAATTTAATTTAATTTGAAAATAATTTAATTTAATAATAATTTAATTTTAATTGAAAATAATTCAATTTAATTTGAAAATAATTTAATTTTAATTAAAAATAATTTAATTTAGTTTGAAAATAATTTAATTTGTAAATAATTTAATTTTTTTTAAAAATGATTTATTTTAATTTGAAAATAATTTAATTTAATTTGAAAATATTTTAATATATTTAAATTAAAAAAAATAATTTAATTTGAAAATAATTTAATTTAATTAGAAAATAATTTAATTTAATTTAAAAATAATTTAATTTAATTTGAAAATAATTTAATTTAAAAATAATTTTATTTAATTTGAAAATAATTTAATTAAATTTGAAAATAACAATTTAATTTGTAAATAATTTAATGATATTTAAAAATAATTTAATTTAATTTGAAAATAATTTAATTTAATTTGAAAATAATTTAATTTAAATTGAAAACAATTTAATTTTTATTTGAGAATAATTGAATTTAATTTGAAAAGAATTTAATTTAATTTGAAAATAATTTTATTTAATTTGAAAGTAATTTAATTTAATTTGAAAATAATTTAATTTAAATTGAAAACAATTTAATTTTAAAATAATTCAATTTAATTTGAAAATAAGTTAATTTAATTTGAAAATAATTTAATTTAATTTAAAAAATATATAAATTATTTGAATTTAAAAATAATTTAATTTAATTTAAAATTAATTTATTATTTTTTTTAAATAATTTAACTTAATTTAAAAATAATTTAATTTATTTTGAAAATAATTTAATTTAATTTGAAAATAATTTAATTTAATTAGAAAATAATTTAATTTTAATTAAAAATAATTTAATTTAATTTGAAAATAATTTAATTTAATTTGTAAATAATTTAATTTAATTTAAAAATGATTTAATTTAATTTGAAATTAATTTAATTTAATTTGAAAATAATTTAATATATTTAAATTAAATAAAAATAATTTAATTTGAAAATAATTTAATTAGAAAATAATTTAATTTAATTTAAAATTAATTTTATTTAATTTGAAAATAATTTAATTTAATTTGAAAATAATTTTATTTAATTTGAAAATAATTTAATTTGAAAATAACTTAATTTAATTTGTAAATATTTTAATGATATTTAAAAATAATTTAATTTAATTTGAAAATAATTTAATTTAATTTGAAAATAATTTAATTTAATTTGAAAATAATTTAATTTTAATTAAAAATAATTTAATTTAATTTGAAAATAATTTATTTTAATTTGTAAATAATTTAATTTCATTTAAAAATGATTTAATTTAATTTGAAAATAATTTAATTTAATTTGAAAATATTTTAATATATTTAAATTAAAAAAAATAATTTAATTTGAAAATAATTTAATTTAATTAGAAAATAATTTAATTTAATTTAAAAATAATTTAATTTAATTTGAAAATAATTTAATTTAATTTAAAAATAATTTTATTTAATTTGAAAATAATTTAATTAAATTTGAAAATAACTTAATTTAATTTGTAAATAATTTAATGATATTTAAAAATAATTTAATTTAATTTGAAAATAATTTAATTTAATTTGAAAATAATTTAATTTAAATTGAAAACAATTTAATTTAATTTGAGAATAATTGAATTTAATTTGAAAAGAATTTAATTTAATTTGAAAATAATTTAATTTAAATTGAAAACAATTTAATTTAATTTTAAAATAATTCAATCTAATTTGAAAATAAGTTAATTTAATTTGAAAATAATTTAATTTAATTTAAAAAATATTTAAATTATTTGAATTTAAAAATAATTTAATTTAAAATTAATTTATTATTTTTTTTAAATAATTTAATTTAATTTAAAAATAATTTAATTTATTTTAAAAATAATTTAATTTAATTTAAAAATAATTTAATTTAATTAGAAAATAATTAAATTTTAATTAAAAATAATTTAATTTAATTTGAAATTAATTTAATTTAATTTGTAAATAATTTAATTTAATTTAAAAATGATTTAATTTAATTTGAAATTAATTTAATTTAATTTGAAAATAATTTAATATATTTAAATTAAATAAAAATAATTTAATTTGAAAATAATTTAATTATAAAATAATTTAATTTAATTTAAAATTAATTTTATTTAATTTGAAAATAATTTAAGTAAATTTGAAAATAATTTTATTTAATTTGAAAATAATTTAATTTAATTTGAAAATAACTTAATTTAATTTGTAAATATTTTAATGATATTTAAAAATAATTTAATTTAATTTGAAAATAATTTAATTTAATTTGAAAATAATTTAATTTGAAAATAATTTAATTTAATTTGAAAATATTTTAATTTTAATTAAAAATAATTTAATTTAATTTGAAAATAATTTAATTTAATTTGTAAATAATTTAATTTAATTTAAAAATGATTTAATTTAATTTGAAAATAATTTAATTTAATTTGAAAATATTTTAATATATTTAAATTAAAAAAAAATAATTTAATTTAAAAATAATTTAATTAGAAAATAATTTAATTTAATTTAAAAATAATTTTATTTAATTTGAAAATAATTTTATTTAATTTAAAAATAATTTTATTTAATTTGAAAATAATTTAATTTAATTTGAAATTAACTTAATTTAATTTGTAAATAATTTATTGATATTTAAAAATAATTTAATTTAATTTGAAAATAATTTATTTTAATTTGAAAATAATTTAATTTAATTTGAAAATAATTTAATATAATTAAATTTAAAAATAATTTAATTTAATTTGAAAATAATTTAATTTAATTTAAAAATAATTTAATTTAATTTGAGAATAATTGAATTTAATTTGAAAAAAGTTTAATTTAATTTGAAAATAATTTTATTTAATTTGAAAGTAATTTAATTTAATTTGAAAATAAAATATTTAAATTGAAAACAATTTAATCTAATTTTAAAATAATTCAATTTAATTTGAAAATAAGTTAATTTAATTTGAAAATATTTTAATTTAATAATAATTTGATTTAATTAAATTTAAAAATAATTTAATTTAATTTAAAAATAATTTAATTTAATTTGAAAAAAATTTAATTTAATTAAATTAAAAAATATTTTAGTTTAATTCGAAAATAATATAAATTAATTTGAAAATAACTTAATTTAATTTGAAAATAATTAAATTAAATTTGAAAAAAAATTATTTTGATAAAACTAAAAATAATTTAATTTAGTTTAAAAATAATTAATTTAAATTTGAAAATAATTTAATTTGAAAATAATTTAATTAAATTTGAAAATAATTTTAATTTAATTCGAAAATAATTTAATTTAATTTGATTTGAAAATAGCTTAATTTAATTTGAAAAAAATTTAATTATATTTTAAAAAAAATTAATTTCAATTAAAACAAATTTAATTTAATTTAAAAATAATTTATTTTAATTTGAAAATAATTAAATTGAAAAATAATTTTATTTAATTTGAAAATAATTTTAATTTAAATTGAAAATAATTTAATTTAATTAAAAACAAATTAATTTAATTTGAAAATAATTTAATTTAATTTGAAAATAATTTAATTTAATTTGAATATAATTTAATTTAATTTAAAAATAATTTAATTTATTTTGAAAATAATTTAATTTAATTTGAAAATAATTTAATATAATTTGAAAATAATTTAATTTATTTAAATTAAAAAAATAATATAATTTGAAAATAATTTAATTTAATTAAATTTAAAAACAATTTAATTTTAAAATAATATAATTATAATTAAAAATAATTTAATTCAAAAATAATTTAATTTAATTTGAAAATAATTTAATTTAATTTAAAAATAATTTAATTTAATTTGAAAATAATCTAATTTAATTAAATTTAAAAATAATTTAATTTAATTGGAAAATTACTTAATTTATGTATCTTCAGATATTGTCCTTTTTTTTAATTATATTTTATTTAGTTCTTGGGTAAAAGGATTTAATAAATAAAATTCTGATATATTGCCAACGTTTCGGTCTTTTTTAATTTCTGACCTTCTTCAGGGCTACAAATTAAACAAAAACAATTACAATATTATTAATTAATATATAAATATCATACCTTATATCTAAATATTATATATTAATTAACTTTAACATAACAAACATGAATATAAATTATTAAGATTAAAATTTAAATATGAATATTGTATATAAAATGACAAATATTAAAAACTAATAAATTTTGTTGTTTTTTTTTGTTTTTGTTTTAAATTTAATAGATATGACAATGCTATTTTTGCGTTTGAATTTTGAATTTCGTGGTTGTTATGTTAGTTTTATAATGGTGTTAATTTAATAGATTATTATAAAATATACTAAGGCCCATAGTGTCTTCTCTGTAATTAATAGTGTTATTTGTTTTAATCTGTATCATTTCACTAATATTTCTTCTTGTGCTATTTTTGTCAATGTCAAGAATTTCAAAATTGTCAAAATCAAAGAAATGTCCGTCTATAAAAAAGTGTTTTGTTAGTGCAGTTTTGTTTAAATTATTAGAATTTTTACAATCATTTTTATGTTGACCAATGCGTTTTTTTATGTATTGTCCAGATTGCCCAATATAACATTTATTACAGTTGTGACATGGAATTTTGTATACTGAACCTGATATCATATCTTTTGGAACTATATCTTTAATTTTGGTGAATAATAATTTCCCTGTTGTTAGTATATTATATGGAGCAATCTTACAATTGAATTTTGTTGTTATCTTATTAATTTTTTCAGTCAAACCTTTAATGTATGGAAATTTACAGTGTCTAATTATGTTATCATTATTATTATTGAGTGGTTTCTTATTGTGTATCTGTTCTGTGTATTTTTTAATTGCCGAATTAATTAAGTATTTTGGATAATTATTGTTTATTAAAATTTTCTTTGTAATGTTTATGTTTTGAGTGTGAAATTTTGGATGACTGTATGTGATGGCTCTTTTTAACAAATTATTTATAACATTAAATTTTTGATTGACATTGTGGTTAGAATTGAAGTTAATTATTCTCTGAGAGTTAGAAGGCTTAGTGTACCAGTTGGTTATGAGAGATTTATTATCTCTTATTATCATTAAGTCTAAAAATGGGATACTGTTATTGGTTTCTTTTTCCAAAGTGAATTGAATTTTTTGATTGTAAGAGTTAAACAAGTATATAACTGTATCAATTTTGTCTTTAGGTATAAGTAAGATGGAATCGTCTACATATAATTTCATTAATGGAATTTTGAAATCTAAAATTTGTTCATCAACATATTGGAAAAGGTCGTTCATGACAATATTAGCGTATGCCGGGCTAGTGGGAGCCCCCATAGCTGTTCCTTGTTTAAAATTTATTAAATTTATTTATTATTTATCCTAATTTATTATATCCTTTTACCCAAGAACTAAATAAAATATAATTACTTAATTTATTTTGAAAATAATTTAATTTAATTTGAAAATAATTTAATTTTAATTAAAAATAATTGAATTTATTTAAAAAATAATTAAATTTAATTTTAAAATAATTTCATTTAATTTAACTTAAAAATAAATAATTTTAATTTGAAAATAATTTAATTTAATTTGAAAATAATTTAATTTAATTAAATTTAAAAATAATTTAATTTAATTTGAAAATTATTTTATTTAAATTTGTAAATAAATTAATTTAATTTGAAAAATAATTTAATTTAATTAGAGCATAATTTAATTTAATTTAAAATTAATTTAATTTTGTTTTAATAATTTAATTTAAAAATAATTTAATTTGAAAATAATTTAGTTTAACTTGAAAATCAATTAATTTAATTTAAAAATAATTTATTTTAATTAAAAAAAAAATTTAATTTAATTTGAAAATAGTTTAATTTAATTTGATAATAATTTTATTTAATTATATTTAAAAATAATTTAATTTAATTTGAAAATAATTTAATGATATTGAAAAATAATTTAATTTAATTTGAAAATAATTTAATTTAATTTGTAATTTTTTAATATATTTAAATTAAAAAAAATAATTTAATTTGAAAATAATTTAATTTAATTAGAAAATAATTTAATTTAATTTAAAAATAATTTTATATTATTTTGAAAATAATTTAATTTAATTTAAAAATAATTTTATTTAATTTGAAAATAATTTAATTTAATTTGAAAATAACTGAATTTAATTTGTAAATAATTTAATGATATTTAAAAATAAATTAACTTAATTTGAAAATATTTTAATTTAATTTGAAAATAATTTAATTTAAATTGAAAACAATTTAATTTAATTTGAGAATAATTGAATTTAATTTGAAAAGAATTTAATTTAATTTGAAAATAATTTTATTTAATTTGAAAGTAATTTAATTTAATTTGAAAATAATTTAATTTAAATTGGAAACAATTTAATTTAATTTTAAAATAATTCAATTTAATTTGAAAATAAGTTAATTTAATTTGAAAGTAATTTAATTTAATTTAAAAAATATTTAAATTATTTGAATTTAAAAATAATTTAATTTAATTTAAAATTAATTTATTATTTTTTTTAAATAATTTAATTTAATTTAAAAATAATTTAATTTATTTTGAAAATAATTTAATTTAATTTGAAATTAATTTAATTTAATTAGAAAATAATTTAAATTTATTAAAAATAATTTAATTTAATTTGAAAATAATTTAATTTAATTTGTAAATAGTTTAATTTAATTTAAAAATGATTTAATTTAATTTGAAATTAATTTAATTTAATTTGAAAATAATTTAATATATTTAAATTAAAAAAAAATAATTTAATTTAATTTAAAATTAATTTTATTTAATTTGAAAATAATTTAATTTAATTTGAAAATAATTTTATTTAATTTGAAAATAATTTAATTTAATTTGAAAATAACTTAATTTAATTTGTAAATATTTTAATGATATTTAAAAATAATAGAATTTAATTTGAAAATAATTTAATTTAATTTGAAAATAATTTAATTTAATTTGAAAATAATTTAATTTGAAAATAATTTAATTTTAATTAAAAATAATTTAATTTAATTTGAAAATAATTTAATTTAATTTGTAAATAATTTAATTTAATTTAAAAATGATTTAGTTTAATTTAAAAATAATTTACTTTAATTTGAAAATATTTTAATATATTTAAATAAAAAAAAAATAATTTAATTTGAAAATAATTTAATTTATTTAGAAAATAATTTAATTTAATTTAAAAATAATTTTATTTAATTTGGAAATAATTTAATTTAATTTAAAAATAATTTTATTTAATTTGAAAATAATTTTATTTAATTTGAAATTAACTTAATTTAATTTGTAAATAATTTAATGATATTTAAAAATAATTTAATTTAATTTGAAAATAATTTTATTTAATTTAAAAATAATTTAATTTAATTTGAAAATAATTTTGTTTAATTTGAAAGTAATTTAATTTAATTTGAAAATAATTTAATTTAAATTGAAAACAATTTTATTTAATTTTAAAATAATTCAATTTAATTTGAAAATAAGTTAATTTAATTTGAAAATAATTTAATTTAATTTGAAAATAATTTGATTTAATTAAATTTATTTGATTTAAAAAAATAAAATAAAAATAATTTAATTTAATTTAAAAATAATTTATTTTAATTTGAACAAAATTTAATTTAATTAAATTAAAAAATATTTTAATTTAATTCGAAAATAATTTAATTTGAAAATAATTTAATTTAATTAGAAAATAATTTAATATAATTTAAAAATAATTTTATATTATTTTGAAAATAATTTAATTTAATTTAAAAATAATTTTATTTAATTTGAAAATGATTTAATTTAATTTGAAAATAACTTAATTTAATTTGTAAATAATTTAATGATATTTAAAAATAAATTAATTTAATTTGAAAATAATTTAATTTAATTTGAAAATAATTTAATTCAAATTGAAAACAATTTAATTTAATTTGAGAATAATTGAATTTAATTTGAAAAGAATTTAATTTAATTTGAAAATAATTTTATTTAATTTGAAAGTAATTTAATTTAATTTGAAAATAATTTAATTTAAATTGGAAACAATTTAATTTAATTTTAAAATAATTCAATTTAATTTGAAAATAAGTTAATTTAATTTGAAAGTAATTTAATTTAATTTAAAAAATATTTAAATTATTTGAATTTGAAAATAATTTAATTTAATTTAAAATTAATTTATTATTTTTTTAAATAATTTAATTTAATTTAAAAATAATTTAATTTATTTTGAAAATAATTTAATTTAATTTGAAAATAATTTAATTTAATTAGAAAATAATTTAATTTTAATTAAAAATAATTTAATTTAATTTGAAAATAATTTAATTTAATTTGTAAATAGTTTAATTTAATTTAAAAATGATTTAATTTAATTTGAAATTAATTTAATTTAATTTGAAAATAATTTAATATATTTAAATTAAAAAAAAATAATTTAATTTGAAAATAATTTAATTAGAAAATAATTTAATTTAATTTAAAATTAATTTTATTTAATTTGAAAATAATTTAATTTAATTTGAAAATAATTTTATTTAATTTGAAAATAATTTAATTTAATTTGAAAATAACTTAATTTAATTTGTAAATATTTTAATGATATTTAAAAATAATTTAATTTAATTTGAAAATAATTTAATTTAATTTGAAAATAATTTAATTTAATTTGAAAATAATTTAATTTGAAAATAATTTAATTTTAATTAAAAATAATTTAATTTAATTTGAAAATAATTTAATTTAATTTGTAAATGATTTAATTTAATTTAAAAATGATTTAGTTTAATTTAAAAATAATTTACTTTAATTTGAAAATATTTTAATATATTTAAATTAAAAAAAAATAATTTAATTTGAAAATAATTTAATTTAATTAAAAACAATTTAATTTAATTTGAAAATAATTTAATTTAATTTGAAAATAATTTAATTTAATTTGAACATAATTTAATTTAATTTAAAAATAATTTAATTTATTTTGAAAATAATTTAATTTAATTTGAAAATAATTTAATATAATTTGAAAATAATTTAATTTATTTAAATTAAAAAAAATAATATAATTTGAAAATAATTTAATTTAATTAAATTTAAAAATTATTTAATTTTATCTGAAAATAATTTAATTAAATTTAAAAAAATTAATTTAATTTAAAAATAATTTTATTTTAATTAAAAATATATTCATTTAATTTAAACATTATTTAATTTAGTATGAAAATAAATCAATTTAAAAATAATTGTATTTAATTTAAAAATAATTTAATTAATTTTGAAAATAATTTAATTTAATTTAAAAATAATTTCATTTATTTTGAAAATAATTTAATATATTTAAATTAAAAAAAAATAATTATTTGAAAATAATTTAATTTTAATTAAATTTAAAAATAATTTAATTTAATTTAAAAATTATTTTATTTAAATTTGAAAATAAATTAATTTAATTTGAAAATAATTAAATTGAAAAATAATTTAATTTAATTAGAGCATAATTTAATTTAATTTAAAATTAATTTAATTTTTTTTTACTAATTTAATTTAAAAATAATTTAATTTGAAAATAATTTATTTTAACTTGAAAATCAATTAATTTAATTTAAAAATAATTTATTTTAATTTAAAAAAAATTTAATTTAATTTGAAAATAGTTTAATTTAATTTGATAATAATTTTATTTACTTATATTTAAAAATAATTTAATTTAATAATAATTTAATGATATTGAAAAATAATTTAATTTAATTTGAAAATAATTTAATTTGAAAATTATTTAATTTAATTAAATTTAAAAATAATTTAATTTAATTTGAAAATAATTTATTTTAATTAAATTTGAAAAATATTTAATTTAGTTTGAAATTAATTTAATTTAAAAATAATTGTATTTAATTTGAAAATAATTTAATTAATTTTGAAAATAATTTAATTTAATTTGAAAATTATTTTAATTAAATTTAAAAATAATTTAATTTATTTTAAAATAATTAAATTGAAAAATAATTTAATTTAATTTTAAAATAATTTAATTTAATTTGAAATTAATTATTTTTTTTTAAATAATTTAAATTAAAATAATTTAATTTATTTTGAAAATAATTTAATTTAATTTGAAAACAATTTAATTCAATTTGAAATTAATTTAATTAAATTTTAAAATAATTTAATTTAATTTGAAAATAATTTAATTTAATTTGTAAATAATTTAATTATATTTAAAAATAATTTAATTTAATTTGAAAATAATTTAATTTAATTTGAAAATAATTTAATTTGATTTGAAAATAATTTAATTTTATTTAAAAATAATTTAATTTATTTTGAAAATAATTTAATTTAATTTGAAAATAATCTAATTAAATTTAAAAATAATCTAATTTAATTTGAAAACAATTTAATTAGATTTAAAAATAATTTAATTTTATTTGAAAATATTTTAATTTAAATTGAAAATAATTTAATTTAATTAAAAATAATTTAATTTAATTTAAAAAGAATTTAATTTAATTCGAAAAAAAATGTAATTCAATTAAAGTAAAAAATAATTTAATTTAATTTGAAAATAATAATTTTAATATAAAAATAATTTAATTTAATTTGAAAATAATTTAATTTAATTCAAAAAATATTTAAATTATTTGAATTTAAAAATAATTTATTTTAATTTAAAATTAATTTATTATTTTTTTTAAATAATTTAATTTAATTTAAAAATAATTTAATTTATTTTGAAAATAATTTAATTTAATTTGAAAATAATTCAATTTTAATTAAAAATAATTTCATTTAATTTGAAAATAATTTAATTTATTTAAATTAAAAAAAATAATTTAATTTGAAAATAATTTAATTTAATTAAATTTAAAAATTATTTAATTTAATTTGAAAATAATTTAATTAAATTTAAAAATAATTTAATTTAATTTAAAAATAATTTAATTTTAAATGAAAATAATTTAATTTATTTTGAAAATAATTTAATTAAATTAAATTTAAAAATAATTTAATTTAATTAAATTAATTCAATTTAAAAATAATTTAATTTAATTTTAAAATAGTTTAATTTAATTTGAAAAAAAATTAATTTAATTAAATTTAAAAATATTTTAATTTAATTCGAAATTAATTTAATTTAATTTGAAAATAACATAATTTAATTTGAAAATAATTAAATTAAATTTGAAAAAAAATTATTTTGATAAAATTTAAAATTAATTTAATTTAGTTTAAAAATAATTTATTTAAATTTGAAAATAATTTAATTTAATTTAATTTGAAAATAATTTAATTTAATTTGAAAATAATTTTAATTTAATTCGAAAATAATTTAATTTGATTTGAAAATAGCTTAATTTAATTTGAAAATAATTTCATTAAATTTGAAAAAAAAAATAATTTAATTAAAACAAATTTAATTTAATTTAAAAATAATTTATTTTAATTTGAAAATAATTAAATAGAAAAATAATTTTATTTAATTTGAAAATAATTTTAATTTAAATTGAAAATAATTTAATTTAATTAAAAACAATTTAATTTATTTTGAAAATAATTTAATTTAATTTGAAAATAATTTAATTTAATTTGAAAATATATTTTTTTTTAATTAAAAATAATTTAATTTAATTTGAAAATAATTTAATTTAATTTGAAAAAAAAATATTTTAATTAAATTTAAAAATAATTTAATTTAATTTGAAAATAATTTAATTTAAAAATAATTTAATTTAATTTGAAAATAATTTAATTTATTTAAATTAAAAAAAATAATTTAATTTGAAAATAATTTAATTTAATTTAATTTAAAAATTATTTAATTTAATTTGAAAATAATTTTATTAAATTTAAAAATAATTTAATTTAATTTAATATTAATTTAATTTTAATTAAAAATAATTTTATTTAATTTAAAAATTATTTAATTTAGTTTGAAAATAATTTAATTTAATTTAAAAATAATTTCATTTATTTTGAAAATAATTTAATATAATTAAATTAAAAAAAAAATTTAATTTAATTAAATTTAAAAATAATTTATATTAATTTGAAAATTATTTTATTTGAATTTGAAAATAATTTAATTTAATTTGAAAATAATTAAATTGAAAAATAATTCAATTTATTTAGAGAATAATTTAATTTTTTTTTAATAATTTAATTCAAAAATAATTTAATTAATTTTGAAAATTATTTGATTTAATTTGAAAATAATTTAATTAAATTTAAAAATAATTTAATTTAATTGGTAAATAATTAAATGATATTTAAAAATAATTTAATTTAATTTGAAAATAATTTAATTTAATTTGAAAATAATTTAAATTTAATTCGAAAATAATTTAATTTAATTTGAAAATAATTGAATTTAATTTGAAAATAATTTAATTTAATTTGTAAATAATTTAATTTAATTTAAAAATGATTTAATTTAATTTGAAAATAATTTAAGTTAATTTTAAAATAATTTAATATATTTAAATTAAAAAAAAATAATTTAATTTGAAAATAATTTAATTTAATTAAAAAATAATTTAATTTAATTTAAAAATAATTTAATTAAATTTAAAAAGAATTTTATTTAATTCGAAAATAATTTAATTTAATTAAATTAAAAAATAATTTAATTTAATTTGAAAATAATTAATTTAATATAAAAATAATTTAATTTAATTTGAAAATAATTTAATTTAATTTAAAAAATATTTAAATTATTTGAATTTAAAAATAATTTAATTTAATTTAAAATTAATTTATTATTTTTTTTAAATAATTTAATTTAATTTAAAAGTAATTTAATTTATTTTGAAAATAATTTAATTTAATTTGAAAATAATTTAATTTAATTTGAAAATAATTTAATTTTAATTCAAAACAATTTAATTTAATTTGAAAATAATTTAATTTAATTTGTAAATAATTCAATTTAATTTAAAAATGATTTAATTTAATTTGAAAATAATTTAATTTAATTTTAAAATAATTTAATATATTTAAATTAAAAAAAAATAATTTAATTTGAAAATAATTTAATTTAATTAGAAAATAATTTAATTTAATTTAAAAATAATTTTATTTAATTTGAAAATAATTTTATTTAATTTGAAAATAATTTTATTTAATTTGAAAATAATTTAATTTAATTTGAAAATAACTTAATTTAATTTGTAAATATTTTAATGATATTTAAAAATAATTTAATTTAATTTGAAAATAATTTAATTTAATTTGAAATTAATTTAATTTAATTTGAAAATAATTTAATTTAATTTGAAAATAATTTAATTTTAATTAAAAATAATTTAATTTAATTTGAAAATAATTTAATTTAATTTGTAAATAATTTAATTTAATTTAAAAATGATTTAATTTAATTTGAAAATAATTTAATTTAATTAGAAAATAATTTAATTTAATTTAAAAATAATTTTATTTAATTTGAAAATAATTTTATTTAATTTGAAAATAATTTTATTTAATTTGAAAATAATTTAATTTAATTTGAAAATAACTTAATTTAATTTGTAAATATTTTAATGATATTTAAAAATAATTTAATTTAATTTGAAAATAATTTTATTTAATTTGAAAGTAATTTAATTTAATTTGAAAATAATTTAATTTAAATTGAAAACAATTTAATTTAATTTTAAAATAATTCAATTTAATTTGAAAATAAGTTAGTTTAATTTGAAAATAATTTAATTTAATTTAAAAAATATTTAAATGATTTGAATTTAAAAATATTTTAATTTAATTTAAAATTAATTTATTATTTTTTTTAAATAATTTAATTTAATTTAAAAATAATTTAATTTATTTTGAAAATAATTTAATTTAATTTGAAAATAATTTAATTTAATTAGAAAATAATTTAATTTTAATTAAAAATAATTAAATTTAATTTGAAAATAATTTAATTTAATTTGAAAATAATTTAATTTAATTTAAAAATAATTTAATTTAATTTGAAAATAATTTAATTTAATTTGAAAATATTTTAATATATTTAAATTAAAAAAAAATAATTTAATTTGGAAATAATTTAATTTAATTAGAAAATAATTTAATTTAATTTAAAAATAATTTTATTTAATTTGAAAATAATTTAATTTAATTTGAAAATAATTTTATTTAATTTAAAAATAATTTAATTTAATTTGAAAATAACTTAATTTAATTTGTAAATATTTTAATGATATTTAAAAATAATTTAATTTAATTGGAAAAAAATGTAATTTAATTTGAAAATAATTTAATTTAATTTGAAAATAATATAATTTTAATTAAAAATAATTTAATTTAATTTGAAAATAATTTAATTTAATTTGAAAATAATTTAATTTAATTTAAAAATGATTTAATTTAATTTGAAAATAATTTAATTTAATTTGAAAATATTTTAATATATTTAAATTAAAAAAAAATAATTTAATTTGAAAATAATTTAATTTAATTAGAAAATAATTTAATTTAATTTAAAAATAATTTAATTTAATTTGAAAATAATTTAATTTAATTTAAAAATAATTTTATTTAATTTGAAAATAATTTAATTTAATTTGAAATTAACTTAATTTAATTTGTAAATAATTTAAAGATATTTAAAAATAATTTAATTTAATTTGAAAATAATTTAATTTAATTTGAAAATATTTTAATTTAATTTGAAAATAATTTAATATAATTAAATTTAAAAATAATTTAATTTAATTTGAAAATAATTTAATTTAATTTAAAAATAAATTAATTTAATTTGAGAATAATTTAATTTAATTTGAAAAAAATTTAATTTAATTTGAAAATAATTTTATTTAGTTTAAAAGTAATTTAATTTAATTTGAAAATAATTTAATTTAAATTGAAAACAATTTAATTTAATTTTAAAATAATTCAATTTAATTTGAAAATAAGTTAATTTAATTTAAAAATAATTTAATTTGAAAATAATTTGATTTAATTAAATTTAAAAATAATTTAATTTAATTTAAAAATAACTTAATTAATTTGAAAAAAATTTAATTTAATTAAATTAAAAAATATTTTAATTTAATTCGAAAATAATTTAATTAAATTTGAAAATAACTTAATTTAATTTGGAAATAATTAAATTAAATTTGAAAAAAAAATATTTTGATAAAATTTAAAAATAATTTAATTGTTTAAAAATAATTTATTTAAATTTGAAAATAATTTAATTCGAAAATAATTTAATTTAATTTGATTTGAAAATAGCTTAATTTAATTTGAAAATAATTTAATTAAATTTGAAAAAAAATTAATTTTAATTAAAACAAATTTAATTTAATTTAAAAATTTATTTTAATTTGAAAATAATTAATTTGAAAAATAATTTTATTTAATTTGAAAATAATTTTAATTTAAATTGAAAATAATTTAATTTAATTACAAACAATTTAATTTAATTTAAAAATAATTTAATTTATTTTGAAAATAATTTAATTTAATTTGAAAATAATTTAATATAATTTGAAAATAATTTAATTTATTTAAATTAAAAAAAATAATATATTTTGAAAATAATTTAATTTAATTAAATTTAAAAATTATTTAATTTTATCTGAAAATAATTTAATTAAATTTAAAAAAATTAATTTAATTTAAAAATAATTTAATTTTAATTAAAAATAATTTAATTTAATTTAAAAATTATTTAATTTAGTTTGAAAATAAATTAATTTAAAAATATTTGTATTTAATTTAATAATAATTTAATTAATTTTGAAAATAATTTAATTTAATTTAAAAATAATTTCATTTATTTTGAAATTAAATTAATATATTTAAATTAAAAAAATAACAATAATTTGAAAATAATTTAATTTAATTAAATTTAAAAATAATTTAATTTAATTTGAAAATTATTTTATTTAAATTTGAAAATAAATTAATTTAATTTGGAAATAATTAAATTGAAAAATAATTTAATTTAATTAGAGCATAATTTAATTTAATTTAAAATTAATTTAATTTTTTTTTAATAATTCAATTTGAAAATAATTTAGTTTAACTTGAAAATCAATTAATTTAATTTAAAAATAATTTATTTTAATTTAAAAAAAAATTTATTTAATTTGAAAATAGTTTAATTTAATTTGATAATATTTTTATTTAATTATATTTAAAAATAATTTAATTTAATTTGAAAATAATTTAATATTGAAAAATAATTTTATTTAATTTGAAAATTATTTTAATTAAATTTAAAAATAATTCAATTTATTTTAAAATAATTAAATTGAAAAATAATTTAATTTAATTTTAAAATAATTTAATTTAATTTAAAATTAATTATTTTTTTTTAAATAATTAAATGAAAAATAATTTAATTTATTTTGAAAATAATTTAATTTAATTTGAAAATAATTTAATTTAATTTGAAATTAATTTAAATAAATTTAACAATAATTTAATTTAATTTGAAATTAATTTAATTTAATTTGTAAAAAATTTAATTATATTTAAAAATAATTTAAGTTAATTTGAAAATAATTTAATTTAATTTGAAAATAATTTAATTTATTTTGAAAATAATTTAATTTAATTTGAAAATAATTTAATTAAATTTAAAAATAATCTAATATAATTTGAAAACAATTTAATTAGATTTAAAAATAATTTAATTTTATTTGAAAATAATTTAACTTAAATTGAAAATAATTTAATTTAATTAAAAATAATTTAATTTAATTAAAAATAATTTAATTTAATTAAAAATAATTTAATTTAATTTAAAGAGAATTTAATTTAATTTGAAAATAATGTAATTCAATTAAATTAAAAAATAATTCAAATTAATTAGAAAATAATTTATTTCATTTGAAATAAATTTAATTTATTTTAAAAATAATTAATTTTAAATTGAAAATAATTTATTTTATTTTTAAAATAATTTATTTTATTTTGAAAAAAATTAAATTTAATTTAAAAATAATTTAATTTAATCTAAAAATAATTTAATTAAATTTAAAAATAATTTAATTTAATTCGAAAATAATTTAATTTAATTAAATTAAAAAATAATTTAAATTAATTTGAAAATAATTAATTTAATATAAAAATAATTTAATTTAATTTGAAAATAATTTAATTTAATTTAAAAAATATTTAAATTATTTGAATTTAAAAATAATTTAATTTAATTTAAAATTAATTTATTATTTTTTTTAAATAATTTAATTTAAAAATAATTTAATTTATTTTGAAAATAATTTAATTTAATTTGAAAATAATTTAATTTAATTTGAAAATAATTTAATTTTAATTAAAAATAATTTAATTTAATTTGAAAATAATTTAATTTAATTTGTAAACAATTTAATTTAAAAATGATTTAATTTAATTTGAAAATAATTTTATTTAATTTGAAAATAATTTTATTTAATTTGAAAATAATTTAATTTAATTTGAAAATAACTTAATTTAATTTGTAAATATTTTAATTTAATTTGAAAATAATTTAATTTAATTTGAAAATAATTTAATTTAATTTGAAAATAAATTAATTTTAATTAAAAATAATTTAATTTAATTTGAAAATAATTTAATTTAATTTGTAAATAATTTAATTTAAAAATAATTTAATTTAATTTGAAAATAATTAAATTTAATTTGAAAATATTTTAATATATTTAAATTAAAAAAAATAATTTAATTTGAAAATAATTTAATTTAATTACAAAATAATTTAATTTAATTTAAAAATAATTTAATTTAATTTGAAAATAATTTAATTTAATTTAAAAATAATTTTATTTAATTTGAAAATAATTTAATTAAATTTGAAAATAACTTAATTTAATTTGTAAATAATTTAATGAAATTTAAATATAATTTAATTTAATTTGAAAATAATTTAATTTAATTTGAAAATAATTTAATTTAAATTGAAAACAATTTAATTTAATTTGAGAATAATTGAATTTAATTTGAAAAGAATTTAATTTAATTTGAAAATAATTTTATTTAATTTGAAAATAATTTAATTTAATTTGAAAATAATTTAATTTTAATTAAAAATAATTTAATTTAATTTGAAAATAATTTAATTTAAATTGAAAACAATTTAATTTAATTTTAAAATAATTCAATTTAATTTGAAAATAAGTTAATTTAATTTGAAAATAATTTAATTTAATTTATGAATAGGATGGTTGCGACAGTTACTACGTGGTAATCCATACTTACATTGAATTGAAAAATTCACTTTGTTTTTTACCACACTTATAAGTGTGGTAAAAAACAAAGTGAATTTTTCAATTCAATGTTAATTTAATTTGTAAATAATTTAATTTAATTTAAAAATGATTTAATTTATTTGAAATTAATTTAATTTAATTTGAAAATAATTTAATATATTTAAATTAAATAAAAATAATTTAATTTGAAAATAATTTAATTAGAAAATAATTTAATTTAATTTAAAATAAATTTTATTTAATTTGAAAATAATTTAATTTAATTTGAAAATAATTTTATTTAATTTGAAAATAATTTAATTTAATTTGAAAATAACTTAATTTAATTTGTAAATATTTTAATGATATTTAAAAATAATTTAATTTAATTTGAAAATAATTTAATTTAATTTGAAAATAATTTAATTTAATTTGAAAATAATTTAATTTAATTTGAAAATAATTTAATTTTAATTAAAAATAATTTAATTTAATTTGAAAATAATTTAATTTAATTTGTAAATAATTTAATTTAATTTAAAAATGATTTAATTTAATTTGAAAATAATTTAATTTAATTTGAAAATATTTTAATATATTTAAATTAAAAAAAAAAAATTTTATTTGAAAATAATTTAATTTAATTAGAAAATAATTTAATTTAATTTAAAAATAATTTTATTTAATTTGAAAATAATTTAATTTAATTTAAAAATAATTTTATGTAATTTGAAAATAATTTAATTTAATTTGAAATTAACTTAATTTAATTTGTAAATAATTTAATGATATTTAAAAATAATTTAATTTAATTTGAAAATAATTTAATTTAATTTGAAAATAATTTAATTTAATTTGAAAATAATTTAATATAATTAAATTTAAAAATAATTTAATTTAATTTGAAAATAATTTAATTTAATTTAAAAATAATTTAATTTAATTTTAGAATAATTGAATTTAATTTGAAAAAAGTTTAATTTAATTTGAAAATAATTTAATTTAATTTGAAAGTAATTTATTTTAATTTGAAAATAAATTAATTTAAATTGAAAACAATTTAATTTGATTTTAAAATAATTCAATTTAATTTGAAAATAAGTTAATTTAATTTAAAAATAATTTAATTTAATTTGAAAATAATTTGATTTAATTAAATTTAAAAATAATTTAATTTAATTTAAAAATAATTTAATTTAATTTGAAAAAAATTTAATTTAATTAAATTAAAAAATATTTTAGTTTAATTCGAAAATAATATAAATTAATTTGAAAATAACTTAATTTAATTTGAAAATAATTAAATTAAATTTGAAAAAAAAATATTTTGATAAAACTAAAAATAATTTAATTTAGTTTAAAAATAATTTATTTAAATTTGAAAATAATTTAATTTGAAAATAATTTAATTAAATTTGAAAAAAATTTTAATTTAATTCGAAAATAATTTAATTTAATTTGATTTGAAAATAGCTTAATTTAATTTGAAAATAATTTAATTATATTTGAAAAAAAAAATAATTTCAATTAAAACAAATTTTATTTAATTTAAAAATAATTTATTTTAATTTGAAAATAATTAAATTGAAAAATAATTTTATTTAATTTGAAATTAATTTTAATTTAAATTGAAAATAATTTAATTTAATTAAAAACGAATTAATTTAATTTGAAAATAATTTAATTTAATTTGAAAATAATTTAATTTAATTTGAACATAATTTAATTTAATTTAAAAATAATTTAATTTATTTTGAAAATAATTTAATTTAATTTAAAAATAATTTAATATAATTTGAAAATAATTTAATTTATTTAAATTAAAAAAAATAAAATAATTTGAAAATAATTTAATTTAATTAAATTTAAAAATTATTTAATGTTATCTGAAAATAATTTAATTAAATTTAAAAAAATTAATTTAATTTAAAAATAATTTAATTTTAATTAAAAATAATTTAATTTAATTTAAGAATTATTTAATTTAGTTTGAAAATAAATTAATTTAAAAATAATTGTATTTAATTTAAAAATAATTTAATTAATTTTGAAAATAATTTAATTTAATTTAAAAATAATTTCATTTATTTTGAAAATAATTTAATATATTTAAATTAAAAAAAATAATAATAATTTGAAAATAATTTAATTTAATTAAATTTAAAAATAATTTAATTTAATTTTAAAAATATTTTATTTAAATTTGAAAATAAATTAATTTAATTTGAAAATAATTAAATTGAAAAATAATTTAATTTAATTAGAGCATAATTTAATTTAATTTAAAATTAATTTAATTTTGTTTTAATAATTTAATTTAAAAATAATTTAATTTGAAAATAATTTAGTTTAACTTGAAAATCAATTAATTTAATTTAAAATAATTTATTTTAATTTAAAAAAAATTTAATTTAATTTGAAAATAGTTTAATTCAATTTGATAATAATTTTATTTAATTATATTTAAAAATAATTTAATTTAATTTGAAAATAATTTATTGATTTTGAAAAATAATTTAATTTAATTTGAAAATAATTTAATTTAATTTGTAATTTTTTAATATATTTAAATTAAAAAAATTAATTTAATTTGAAAATAATTTAATTTAATTAAAAAATAATTTAATTTAATTTAAAAATAATTTTATATTATTTTGAAAATAATTTAATTTAATTTAAAAATAATTTTAATTAATTTGAAAATAATTTAATTTAATTTGAAAATAACTTAATTTAATTTGTAAATAATTTAATGATATTTAAAAATAATTTAATTTAATTTGAAAATAATTTAATTTAATTTGAAAATAATTTAATTTAAATTGAAAACAATTTAATTTAATTTGAGAATAATTGAATTTAATTTGAAAAGAATTTAATTTAATTTGAAAATAATTTTATTTAATTTGAAAGTAATTTAATTTAATTTGAAAATAATTTAATTTAAATTGGAAACAATTTAATTTTAAAATAATTCAATTTAATTTGAAAATAAGTTAATTTAATTTTAAAGTAATTTAATTTAAAAAATATTTAAATTATTTGAATTTAAAAATAATTTAATTTAATTTAAAATTAATTTATTATTTTTTTTAAATAATTTAATTTAATTTAAAAATAATTTAATTTATTTTGAACATAATTTAATTTAATTTGAAAATAATTTAATTTAATTAGAAAATAATTTAATTTTAATTAAAAATATTTTAATTTAATTTGAAAATAATTTAATTTAATTTGTAAATAGTTTAATTTAATTTAAAAATGATTTAATTTAATTTGAAAAAAATTTAATTTGAAAATAATTTAATATATTTAAATTAAAAAAAAATAATTTAATTTGGAAATAATTTAATTAGAAAATAATTTAATTTAATTTAAAATTAATTTTATTTAATTTGAAAATAATTTTATTTAATTTGAAAATAATTTTATTTAATTTGAAAATAATTTAATTTAATTTGAAAATAACTTAATTTAATTTGTAAATATTTTAATGATATTTAAAAATAATTTAATTTAATTTGAAAATAATTTAATTTAATTTGAAAATAATTTAATTTAATTTGAAAATAATTTAATTTAATTTGAAAATAATTTAATTTTAATTAAAAATAATTTAATTTAATTTGAAAATAATTTAATTTAATTTGTAAATAATTTAATTTAAAAATGATTTAATTTAATTTGAAAATAATTTAATTTAATTTAAAAATGATTTAATTTAATTTGAAAATAATTTAATTTAATTTGAAAATATTTTAATATATTTAAATTAAAAAAAAATAATTTAATTTGAAAATAATTTAATTTAATTAGAAAATAATTTAATTTAATTTAAAAATAATTTTATTTAATTTGGAAATAATTTAATTTAATTTAAAAATAATTTAATTTAATTTGAAAACAATTTAATTTAATTTGAAATTAACTTCTTTTAATTTGTAAATAATTTAATGATATTTAAAAATAATTTAATTTAATTTGAAAATAATTTAATTTAAATTGAAAATAATTTAATTTAATTTGAATTTAAATTAAATTAAAATAATTTAATTATTTTTAATATAATATAATTTAATATAATTAAATTTAAAAATAATTTAATTTAATTTGAAAATAATTTAATTTAATTTAAAAATAATTTAATTTAATTTGAGAATAATTGAATTTAATTTGAAAAAAATTTAATTTAATTTAAAAATAATTTTGTTTAATTTGAAAGTAATTTAATTTAATTTGAAAATAATTTAATTTAAATTGAAAACAATTTAATTTAATTTTAAAATAATTCAATTTAATTTGAAAATAAGTTAATTTAATTTGAAAATAATTTAATTTAATTTGAAAATAATTTGATTTAATTAAATTTAAAAATAATTTAATTTAATTTAAAAATAATTTAATTTAATTTGAAAAAAAATTAATTTAATTAAATTAAAAAATATTTTAATTTAATTCGAAAATAATTTAATTTAATTTGAAAATAACTTAATTTAATTTGAAAATAATTAAATTATTTTTGAAAAAAAATTAATTTTAATTAAAACAAATTTAATTTAATTTAAAAATAATTTATTTTAATTTGAAAATAGTTAAATTGAAAAAAAAATTTATTTTATTTGAAAATAATTTTAATTTAAATTGAAAATAATTTAATTTAATTAAAAACAATTTAATTTAATTTGAAAATAATTTAATTTAATTTGAAAATAATTTAATTTAATTTGAACACAATTTAATTTAATTTAAAAATAATTTAATTTATTTCGAAAATAATTTAATTTAATTTGAAAATAATTTAATATAATTTGAAAATAATTTAATTTATTTAAATAAAAAAAAATAATATAATTTGAAAATAATTTAATTTAATTAAATTTAAAAATTATTTAATTTTATCTGAAAATAATTTAATTAAATTAAAAAAAATTAATGTAATTTAAAAATAATTTAATTTTAAATAAAAATATATTAATTTAATTTAAAAATTTAATTTAGTTTGAAAATAAATTAATTTAAAAATAATTGTATTTAATTTAAAAATAATTTAATTAATTTTGAAAATAATTTAATTTAATTTAAAAATAATTTAATTTAATTTGAAAAAAATTTATTTAATTAAATTAAAAAATATTTTAATTTAATTCGAAAATAATTTAATTTAATTTGAAAATAACTTAATTTAATTTGAAAATAATTAAATTAATTTTGAAAAAAAATTATTTTGATAAAATTTAAAAATAATTTAATTTAGTTTAAAAATAATTTATTTAAATTTGAAAATAATTTTATTAAATTTGAAAATAATTTTAATTTAATTCGAAAATAATTTAATTTAATTTGAAAATAGCTTAATTTAATTTGAAAATAATTTAAATATATTTGAAAAAAAAAATTAATTTTAATTAAAACAAATTTAATTTAATTTAAAAATAATTTATTTTAATTTGAAAATAATTAAATTGAAAAAAAAATTTATTTTATTAGAAAATAATTTTAATTTAAATTGAAAATAATTTAATTTAATTAAAAACAATTTAATTTAATTTGAAAATAATTTAATTTAATTTGAAAATAATTTAATTTAATTTGAACACAATTTAATTTAATTTAAAAATAATTTAATTTATTTTGAAAATAATTTAATTTAATTTGAAAATAATTTAATATAATTTGAAAATAATTTAATTTATTTAAATTAAAAAAAATAATATAATTTGAAAATAATTTAATTTAATTAAATTTAAAAATTATTTAATTTTATCTGAAAATAATTTAATTAAATTAAAAAAAATTAATTTAATTTTAATTAAAAATATATTAATTTAATTTAAAAATTTAATTTAGTTTGAAAATAAATTAATTTAAAAATAATTGTATTTAATTTAAAAATAATTTAATTAATTTTGAAAATAATTTAATTTAATTTAAAAATAGTTTCATTTATTTTGAAAATAATTTAATATATTTAAATTAAAAAAAAAAAAATATTTTAAAATAATTTAATTTTAATTAAATTTAAAAATAATTTAATTTAATTTGAAAATTATTTTATTTAAATTTGAAAATAAATTAATTTAATTTGAAAATAATTAAATTGGAAAATAATTTAATTTAATTAGAGCATAATTTAATTTAATTTAAAATTAATTTAATTTTTTTTTAATAATTTAATTTAAAAATAATTTAATTTGAAAATAATTTAGTTTAACTTGAAAATCAATTAATTTAATTTAAAAATAATTTATTTTAATTTAAAAAAAATTTAATTTAATTTGAAAATAGTTTAATTTAATTTGATAATAATTTTATTTAATTATATTTAAAAATAATTTAATTTAATTTTAAAATAATTTAATTTAATTTGAAATTATTAATTTTTTTTAAATAATTTAAATTAAAAATAATTTAATTTATTTTGAAAATAATTTAATTTAATTTGAAAATAATTTAATTCAATTTGAAATTAATTTAATTAAATTTTAAAATAATTTAATTTAATTTGAAAATAATTTAATTTAATTTGTAAATAATTTAATTATATTTAAAAATAATTTAATTTAATTTGAAAATAATTTAATTTAATTTGAAAATAATTTAATTTGATTTGAAAATAATTTAATTTAATTCAAAAATATTTTAATTTATTTTGAAAATAATTTAATTTAATTAAAAATAATTTAATTTAATTAAAAATAATTTAATTTAATTAAAAATAATTTAATTTAATTTAAAAAGAATTTAATTTAATTCGAAAAAAATGTAATTCAATTAAATTAAAAAATAATTTAATTTAATTTGAAAATAATTATTTTAATATAAAAATAATTTAATTTAATTTGAAAATAATTTAATTTAATTCAAAAAATATTTAAATTATTTGCATTTAAAAATAATTTATTTTAATTTAAAATTAATTTATTATTTTTTTTAAATAATTTCATTTAATTTAAAAATAATTTAATTTATTTTGAAAATAATTTAATTTTATTTGAAAATAATTCAATTTTAATTAAAAATAATTTCATTTAATTTGAAAATAATTTAATTTAATTTGTAAATAATTTAATTTAATTTAAAATTGATTTAATTTCATTTGAAAATAATTTAATTTAATTTGAAAATAATTTAATATATTTAAATTAAAAAAAAATAATTTAATTTGAAAATAATTTAATTTAATTAGAAAATAATTTAATATAATTTAAAAATAATTTTATTTAATTTGAAAATAATTTAATTTAATTTAAAAATAATTTAATTTAATTTGAGAATAATTAAATATAATTTGAAAAAAATTTAATTTAATTGAAAATAATTTTATTTAATTTGAAAATAATTTGATTTAATTAAATTTAAAAATAATTTAATTTAATTTAAAAATAATTTAATTTTAAATGAAAATAATTTAATTTATTTTGAAAATAATTTAATTAAATTATATTTAAAAATAATTTAATTTAAATAAATTAATTCAATTTAAAAATAATTTAATTTAATTTGAAAATAGTTTAATTTAATTTGAAAAAAATTTTTGATTTAATTCGAAATTAATTTAATTTAATTTGAAAATAACATAATTTAATTTGAAAATAATTAAATTAAATTTGAAAAAAAATTATTTTGATAAAATTTAAAATTAATTTAATTTAGTTTAAAAATAATTTATTTAAATTTGAAAATAATTTAATTTAATTTAATTTGAAAATAATTTAATTTAATTTGAAAATAATTTTAATTTAATTCGAAAATAATTTAATTTAATTTGATTTGAAAATAGCTTAATTTAATTTGAAAATAATTTCATTAAATTTGAAAAAAAAAATAATTTTAATTAAAACAAATTTAATTTAATTTAAAAATAATTTATTTTAATTTGAAAATAATTAAATAGAAAAATAATTTTATTTAATTTGAAAATAATTTTAATTTAAATTGAAAATAATTTAATTTAATTAAAAACAATTTAATTTATTTTGAAAATAATTTAATTAAATTTAAAAATAATTTAATATTAATTTAATTTTAATTAAAAATAATTTTATTTAATTTAAAAATTATTTAATTTAGTTTGAAAATAAATTAATTTAAAAATAATTGTATTTAATTTAAAAATTATTTAATTAATTTTGAAAATAATTTAATTTAATTTAAAAATAATTTCATTTATTTTAAAAATAGTTAAATATATTTAAATTAAAAAAAAAATTTAATTTAATTAAATTTAAAAATAATTTATATTAATTTGAAAATTATTTTATTTGGATTTGAAAATAATTTAATTTAATTTGAAAATAATTAAATTGAAAAATAATTCAATTTATTTAGAGAATAATTTAATTTTTTTTTAATAATTTAATTCAAAAATAATTTACTTAATTTTGAAAATTATTTGATTTAATTTGAAAATAATTTAATTAAATTTAAAAATAATTTAATTTAATTTGTAAATAATTTAATGATATTTAAAAATAATTTAATTTTTTTTAAAATAATTTAATTTAATTTGAAAATAATTTAAATTTAATTCGAAAATAATTTAATTTAATTTGAAAATAATTGAATTTAATTTGAAAATAATTTAATTTAATTTGTAAATAATTTAATTTAAAAATGATTTAATTTAATTTAATTTTAAAATAATTTAATATATTTAAATAAAAAAAAAAATTTAATTTGAAAATAATTTAATTTAATTAAAAAATAATTTAATTTAATTTAAAAATAATTTAATTAAATTTAAAAAATATTTAAATTATTTGAATTTAAAAATAATTTAATTTAATTTAAAATTAATTTATTATTATTTTTAAATAATTTAATTTATTTTGAAAATAATTTAATTTAATTTAAAAATAATTTAATTTAATTTAAAAAATATTTAAATTATTTGAATTTAAAAATAATTTAATTTAATTTAAAATTAATTTATTATTTTTTTAAATAATTTAATTTAATTTAAAAATAATTTAATTTATTTTGAAAATAATTTAATTTAATTTAAAAATAATTTAATTCAATTTGAAAATAATTTAAATTTAATTAAAATTAATTTAATTTGAAAATAATTTAACTTAATTTGTAAATAATTTAATTTAATTTAAAAATGATTTAATTTAATTTGAAAATAATTTAATTTAATTTTAAAATAATTTAATATATTTAAATTAAAAAAAAATAATTTAATTTGAAAATAATTTAATTTAATTAGAAAATAATTTAATTTAATTTAAAAATAATTTTATTTAATTTGAAAATAATTTTATTTAATTTGAAAATAATTTATTTTAATTTGAAAATAATTAAATAGAAAAATAATTTTATTTAATTTGAAAATTTTAATTTAAATTGAAAATAATTTAATTTAATTAAAAACAATTTAATTTATTTTGAAAATAATTTAATTAAATTTAAAAATAATTTAATTTAATTTAATATTAATTTAATTTTAATTAAAAATAATTTTATTTAATTTAAAAATTATTTAATTTAGTTTGAAAATAAATTAATTAAAAAAAAATTGTATTTAATTTAAAAATTATTTAATTAATTTTGAAAATAATTTAATTTAATTTAAAAATAATTTCATTTATTTTAAAAATAGTTAAATATATTTAAATTAAAAAAAAAATTTAATTTAATTAAATTTAAAAATAATTTATATTAATTTGAAAATTATTTTATTTGGATTTGAAAATAATTTAATTTAATTTGAAAATAATTAAATTGAAAAATAATTCAATTTATTTAGAGAATAATTTAATTTTTTTTTAATAATTTAATTCAAAAGTAATTTAATTAATTTTGAAAATTATTTGATTTAATTTGAAAATAATTTAATTAAATTTAAAAATAATTTAATTTAATTTGTAAATAATTTAATGATATTTAAAAATAATTTTTTTTTTTTTAAAATAATTTAATTTAATTTGAAAATAATTTAAATTTAATTCGAAAATAATTTAATTTAATTTGAAAATAATTGAATTTAATTTGAAAATTATTTAATTTAATTTGTAAATAATTTAATTTAATTTAAAAATGATTTAATTTAATTTAATTTTAAAATAATTTAATATATTTAAATAAAAAAAAAAAAATTTAATTTGAAAATAATTTAATTTAATTAAAAAATAATTTAATTTAATTTAAAAATAATTTAATTAAATTTAAAAAATATTTAAATTATTTGAATTTAAAAATAATTTAATTTAATTTAAAATTAATTTATTATTTTTTTTAAATAATTTAATTTAATTTAAAAATAATTTAATTTATTTTGAAAATAATTTAATTTAATTTAAAAATAATTTAATTTAATTTAAAAAATATTTAAATTATTTGAATTTAAAAATAATTTAATTTAATTTAAAATTAATTTATTATTTTTTTAAATAATTTAATTTAATTTAAAAATAATTTAATTTATTTTGAAAATAATTTAATTTAATTTAAAAATAATTTAATTTAATTTGAAAATAATTTAATTTTAATTAAAATTAATTTAATTTGAAAATAATTTAATTTAATTTGTAAATAATTTAATTTAATTTAAAAATGATTTAATTTAATTTGAAAATAATTTAATTTAATTTTAAAATAATTTAATATATTTAAATTAAAAAAAAATAATTTAATTTGAAAATAATTTAATTTAATTAGAAAATAATTTAATTTAATTTAAAAATAATTTTATTTAATTTGAAAATAATTTTATTTAATTTGAAAATAATTTTATTTAATTTGAAAATAATTTAATTTAATTTGAAAATAACTTAATTTAATTTGTAAATATTTTAATGATATTGAAAAATAATTTAATTTAATTTTAAAATAATTTAATTTAATTTGAAATTAATTAATTTTTTTTAAATAATTTAAATTAAAAATAATTTAATTTATTTTGAAAATAATTTAATTTAATTTGAAAATAAATTAATTCAATTTAAAATTAATTTAATTAAATTTTAAAATAATTTAATTTAATTTGAAAATAATTTAATTTAATTTGTAAATTTAATTATATTTAAAAAAAATTTAATTTAATTTGAAAATAATTTAATTTAATTTGAAAATAATTTAATTTAATTTGAAAATAATTTAATTTAATTTAAAAATAATTTAATTTATTTTGAAAATAATTTAATTTAATTTGAAAATAATCTAATTAAATTTAAAAATAATCTAATTTAATTTGAAAACAATTTAATTAGATTTAAAAATAATTTAATTTTATTTGAAAATATTTTAATTTAAATTGAAAATAATTTAATTTAATTAAAAATAATTTAATTTAAATAAAAATAATTTAATTTAATTAAAAATAATTTCATTTAATTTAAAAAGAATTTTATTTAATTTGAAAAAAATGTAATTCAATTAAATTAAAAAATAATTTAATTTAATTAGAAAATAATGTTTTTAATTTGAAAATAATTTAATTTATTTTAAAAATAATTTAATTTAAATTGAAAATAATTTATTTTATTTTGTAAATAATTTATTTTATTTTGAAAAAAATTAAATTTAATTTAAAAATAATTAAATTTAATCTAAAAATAATTTAATTAAATATAAAAAGAATTTAATTTAATTCGAAAATAATTTAATTTATTTAAATTAAAAAATAATTCAATTTAATTTGAAAATAATTATTTTAATATAAAAATAATTTAATTTAATTTGAAAATAATTTAATTTAATTTAAAAAATATTTAAATTATTTGAATTTAAAAATAATTTATTTTAATTTAAAATTAATTTATTATTTTTTTTAAATAATTTAATTTAATTTAAAAATAATTTAATTTATTTTGAAATTAATTTAATTTAATTTGAAAATAATTTAATTTAATTTGTAAATAATTTAATTTAATTTAAAATTGATTTAATTTAATTTGAAAATAATTTAATTTAATTTGAAAATATCTTAATATATTTAAATTAAAAAAAAAAAATTTAATTTGAAAATAATGTAATTTAATTAGAAAATAATTTAATCTAATTTAAAAATAATTTTATTTAATTTGAAAATAATTTAATTTAATTTAAAAATAATTTTATTTAATTTGAAAAAAATTTAATTTAATTTGAAAATAACTTAATTTAATTTGAAAAATAATTTAATGATATTTAAAAATAATTTAATTTAATTTGAAAATAATTTAATTTAATTTGAAAATAATTTAATTTAATTTGAAAATACTTTAATTTTAATTAAAAATAATTTAATTTAATTTGAAAATAATTAATTTAATTTGTAAATAATTTAAGTAAATTTACAAATGATTTAATTTAATTTGAAAATAATTTAATTAATTTGAAAATAATTTAATATATTTAAATTAAAAAAAATATTTTAATTTGAAAATAATTTAATTTAATTAGAAAATAATTTAATTTAAAAATAATTTTATTTAATTTGGAAATAATTTAATTTAATTTAAAAATAATTTTATCTAATTTGAAAATAATTTAATTTAATTTGAAAATAACTTAATTTAATTTGTAAATAATTTAATGATATTTAAAAATAATTTAATTTAATTTAATTTGAAAATATCTTAATATATTTAAATTAAAAAAAAAAAATTTAATTTGAAAATAATTTAATTTAATTAGAAAATAATTTAATCTAATTTAAAAATAATTTTATTTAATTTGAAAATAATTTAATTTAATTTAAAAATAATTTTATTTAATTTGAAAAAAATTTAATTTAATTTGAAAATAACTTAATTTAATTTGAAAAATAATTTAATGATATTTAAAAATAATTTAATTTAATTTGAAAATAATTTAATTTAATTTGAAAATAATTTAATTTAATTTGAAAATACTTTAATTTTAATTAAAAATAATTTAATTTAATTTGAAAATAATTAATTTAATTTGTAAATAATTTAAGTAAATTTACAAATGATTTAATTTAATTTGAAAATAATTTAATTAATTTGAAAATAATTTAATATATTTAAATTAAAAAAAATATTTTAATTTGAAAATAATTTAATTTAATTAGAAAATAATTTAATTTAAAAATAATTTTATTTAATTTGGAAATAATTTAATTTAATTTAAAAATAATTTTATCTAATTTGAAAATAATTTAATTTAATTTGAAAATAACTTAATTTAATTTGTAAATAATTTAATGATATTTAAAAATAATTTAATTTAATTTAATTTGAAAATAATTTAATTTATTTTGAAAATAATTTAATTTAATTTGAAAATAATTAAATTTAATTAAATTTAAAAATAATTTAATTTAATTTGAAAATAATTTAATTTAATTTAAAAATAATTTAATTTAATTTGAGAATAATTGGATTTAATTTGAAATAAAATTAATTTAATTTGAAAATAATTTTATTTAATTTGAAAATAATTAGATTTAATTAAATTTAAAAATAATTAAATTTAATTTAAAAATAATTTAATTTTATATAAAAATAATTTAATTTAATTTGAAAATAAATTAATTTAATTTGAACAAAAAATAATTTAATTAAATTTAAAAATATTTTAATTCAATTCGAAAATAATTTAATTTAATTTGAAAATAACATAATTTAATTTGAAAATAATTAAATTAAATTTGAAAAAAAATTATTTTGATAAAATTTAAAAATAATTTAATTTAGTTTAAAAATAATTTATTTAAATTTGAAAATAATTTAATTTAATTTAATTTGAAAATAATTTAGTTAAATTTAAAAATAATTTAATTTAATTTAATAATAATTTTATTTAATTTAAATTTTTTTTTATTTAATTTGAAAATAAATAAATTGAAAAATAATTTAATTTAAATTAAGAATAATTGAATTTAATTTGTAAATAATGTAAATTTAATGATATTTAAAAATAATTTAATTTAATTTGAAAATTATTTTATTTAAATTTGAAAATTAATTAATTTAATTTGAAAACAATTAAATTGAAAAATAATTCAATGTATTTAGAGAATAATTTAATTTTTTTTTAATAATTTAATTTAAAAATAATTTAATTAATTTTGAAAATTATTTGATTTAATTCCCTAATAATTTAATTAAATTTAAAAATAATTTAATTTAATTTGTAAATAATTTAATGATATTTAAAAATAATTTAATTTAATTTGAAAATAATTTAATTTAATTTGAAAATAATTTAAATTTAATTCGAAAATAATTTAATTTAATTTGAAAATAATTTAAGTTAATTTGAAAATAATTTAATTAAATTTGAAAATAATTTTTTTTAATTTAAAAATGATTCTATTTAATTTGAAAATAATTTTATTTAATTTGAAAATAATTTTATTAGATTTAAAAATAATCTAATTTATTTTAAAAATAATTAAATTAAATTTAAAAATAATTTAATTTTATTTGAAAATAATTTAATTTAAATTGAAAATAATTTAATTTAATTAAAAATATTTTAATTTAATTTGAAAATAATTTATTTAATTATGAAAATAATTTAATTTAAAAATAATTTAATTTATTTTAAAAATAATTTAATTTAGTTTGAAAATAATTTAATTTAATTTAAAAATAATTTTTTTTTTTTAAAATAAATTTGAAAATAATTTTAATTTAATTTGAAAATAATTTAATTTAATTTGAAAATAATTTTAATTTAATTTGAAAGTAATTTAATTTAATTAAATTTAACAATAATTTTATTTAATTGAATTTAAAAATAATTTAATTTAATTAAATTTAAAAATAATTTAATTTAATTAAATTTAAAAATACAATAATTTAATTTGAAAATAATTTTATTTAGTTTAAAAATAATTTAATTTAATTTGAAATAAATTTATTTAAATTTAAAAATAATTTAATTTAATTTGATAATAATTTTATTTAATTTAAAATTTTTTTTATTTAATTTGAAAATAATTAAATTGAAAAATAATTTAATTTAAATTGAGAATAATTGAATTTAATTTGTAAATAATTAATTTAATGATATTTAAAAATAATTTAATTTAATTTGAAAATAATTTAATTTAATTTGAAAATAATTTAAATTTAATTCGAAAATAATTTAATTTAATTTGAAACTAATTTAATTTAATTTAAAAATAATTTAATTTAATTTAAAAACAATTTAATTTAATTTGAAAACAATTTAATTTAATTTGAAAATAATTTAAATAAATTTAAAAATAATTTAATTTAATTTAAAAATAATTTTATTTAATTTAAAAATAATTTTATTTAATTTGAAAATAATTTAATCAAATTTAAAAATAATTTAATTCAATTTGATAATAATTTTATTTAATTTAAAAATAAATTTATTTAATTTGAAAATAATTAAATTGAAAAATAATTTAATTGAGATTGAGAATAATTGAATTTAATTTGAAGATAATTCAATTTAATATGAAAATAATTTAATTTAATTTAAAAATAATTTAATTTAATTTGAAAATAATTTAATTTATTTAAATTAAAAAAAATAATTTAATTTGAAAATAATTTAATTTAATTAAATTTAAAAATTATTTAATTTAATTTGAAAATAATTTAATTAAATTTAAAAAATTTAATTTATTTTAAAAATAATTAAATTTTAATTAAAAATAATTTAATTTAATTTAAAAATTATTTAATTTAGTTTGAAAATAAATTAATTTAAAATAATTTAAAAAAAATTTAATTAATTTTGAAATTAATTTAATTTAATTTAAAAATAATTTCATTTATTTTGAAAATAATTTAATATATTTAAATTAAAAAAAAATAATTTAATTTGAAAATAATAATAATATAATAATATATTAAAATATTAAATAATTTAATTTAATTTGAAAATTATTTTATTTATATTTGAAAATAAATTAATTTAATTTGAAAATAATTAAATTGAAAAATAATTTAATTTAATTAGAGAATAATTTAATTTAATTTTTTTTAATAATTTAATTTAAAAATAATTTAATTTGAAAATAATTTAGTTAAATTTGAAAATCAATTAATTTAATTTAAAAATAGTTTATTTTAATTTAAAAAAAATTTAATTTAATTTGAAAATAGTTTAATTTAATTTGATAATAATTTTATTTAAAAATAATTTAATTTAATTTGAAAATAATTTAATGATATTGAAAAATAATTTAATTTAATTTGAAGATAATTTAATTTAACTTGAAAATAATTTAATTTAATTAATTTAAAAATAATTTAATTTAATTTGAAAATAATTTATTTTAATTAAATTTAAAAATTATTTAATTTAGTTTGAAATTAATTTAATTTAAAAATAATTGTATTTAATTTGAAAATAATTTAATTAATTTTGAAAATAATTTAATTTAATTTGAAAATTATTTTACTTAAATTTAAAAATAATTTAATTTATTTTAAAATAATTAAATTGAAAAATAATTTAATTTAATTTTAAAATAATTTAATTTAATTTAAAATTAGTTAATTTTTTTTTTTAAATAATTTAAATTAAAAATAATTTAATTTATTTTGAAAATAATTTAATTTAATTTGATAATAATTTAATTTAATTTGAAATATATTTAATTAAATTTGAAAATAATTTAATTTAATTTGAAAATAATTTAATTTAATTTAAAAATAATTTTATTTATTTTGAAAATAATTTAATTTAATTTGAAAATAATCTAATTAAATTTAAAAATAATCTAATTTAATTTGGAAACAATTTAATTAAATTTAAAAATAATTTTATTTTATTTAAAAATATTTTAATTTAAATTGAAAATAATTTAATTTTATTTAAAAAGAATTTAATTTAATTTGAAAATAATTTAATTTAATTTAAATATAAAAAAATTTAATTTAATTAGAAAATAATTTATTTAATTTGAAAATAATTTAATTTGTTTTAAAAATAATTTATTTTAAATTGAAAATAATTTATTATATTTTGAAAATAATTTATTTTATTTTGAAAAAAATTAAATTTAATATAAAAATAATTTATTTTAATCTAAAAATAATTTAATTAAATTTAAAAAGAATTTAATTTAATTCGAAAATAATTTAATTTAATTAAATTAAAAAATAATTTAATTTAATTTGAAAACAGTTGATTTAATATAAAAATAATTTAATTTAATTTGAAAATAATTTAATTTGATTTAAAAAATATTTAAATTATTTGAATATAAAAATAATTTAATTTAATTTAAAATTATTTTATTATTTTTTTTAAATAATTTAATTTAATTTTAAAATGATTTAATTTATTTTGAAAATAATTTAATTTAATTTGAAAATAATTTAATTTAAATTGAAAATAATTTAATTTTAATCAAACATAATTTAATTTAATTTGTAAATAATTTAATTTAAAAATGATTTAATTAACTTTGAAAATAATTTAATTTAATTTGAAAATAATTTAATTTAGTTTAAAAATAATTTAATTTAAATTGAAAATAATTTAATTTTAATCAAAAATAATTAAATTTAATTTGTAAATAATTTAATTTAATTTAAAAATGATTTAATTCACTTTGAAAATAATTTAATTAAATTTGAAAATAATTTTATATAATTTAAAAATGATTCTATTTAATT
This sequence comes from Phosphuga atrata, assembly GCA_944588485.1. NCBI lineage: Eukaryota > Metazoa > Arthropoda > Insecta > Coleoptera > Silphidae > Phosphuga > Phosphuga atrata. The sequence continues at coordinate 23,375,077 of OX155896.1, read as the reverse complement.
TGAAAATAATTTTATTTAATTTGAAAATAATTTTATTAGATTTAAAAATAATCTAATTTATTTTAAAAATAATTAAATTAAATTTAAAAATAATTTAATTTTATTTGAAAATAATTTAATTTAATTAAAAATAATTTAATTTAATTTGAAAATAACTTTTTTAAATTTGAAAATAATTTAATTTAAAAATAATTTAATTTATTTTAAAAATAATTTAATTTAGTTTAAAAATAATTTAATTTAATTTAAAAATAATTTTTTTTTTTAAAATAAATTTGAATATAATTTTAATTTAATTTGAAAATAATTTAATTTAATTTGAAAATAATTTTAATTTAATTTGAAAGTAATTTAATTTAATTAAATTTAACAATTTTTTTATTTAATTGAATTTAAAAATAATTTAATTTAATTAAATTTAAAAATAATTTAATTTAATTAAATTTAAAAATACAATAATTTAATTTGAAAATAATTTTATTTAGTTTAAAAATAATTTAATTTAATTTGAAAATAATTTAGTTAAATTTAAAAATAATTTAATTTATTTTGAAAATAATCAAATTAAAAAATAATTTAATTGAGATTGAGAATAATTGAATTTAATTTGAAGATAATTCAATTTAATATGAAAATAATTTAATTTAATTTAAAAATAATTTAATTTAATTTGAAAATAATTTCATTTATTTAAATTAAAAAAAATAATTTAAATTGAAAATAATTTAATTTAAATTGAGAATAATTGAATTTAATTTGTAAATAATTAATTTAATGATATTTAAAAATAATTTTATTTAATTTGAAAATAATTGAATTTAATTTGAAAATAATTTAAATTTAATTCGAAAATAATTTAATTTAATTTGAAAATAATTTAATTTAATTTAAAAATAATTTAATTTAATTTAAAAATAATTTAATTTTATTTGAAAACAATTTAATTTAATTTGAAAATAATTTAATTAAATTTAAAAATAATTTAATTTAATTTAAAAATAATTTTATTTAATTTAAAAATAATTTTATTTAATTTGAAAATAATTTAATCAAATTTAAAAATAATTTAATTTAATTTGATAATAATTTTATTTAATTTAAAAATAATTTTATTTAATTTGAAAATAATTAAATTGAAAAATAATTTAATTGAGATTGAGAATAATTGAATTTAATTTGAAGATAATTCAATTTAATATGAAAATAATTTAATTTAATTTAAAAATAATTTAATTTAATTTGAAAATAATTTAATTTAGTTAAATTAAAAAAAATAATTTAATTTGAAAATAATTTAATTTAATTAAATTTAAAAATTATTTAATTTCATTTGAAAATAATTTAATTGAATTTAAAAAATTTAATTTAATTTAAAAATAATTTAATTTTAATTAAAAATAATTTAATTTAATTTAAAAATTATTTAATTTAGTTTGAAAATAAATTAATTTAAAAATAATTGTATTTAATTTAAAAAAAATTTAATTAATTTTGAAATTAATTTAATTTAATTTAAAAATAATTTCATTTATTTTGAAAATAATTTAATATATTTAAATTAAAAAAAAATAATTTAATTTGAAAATAATAATAATATATTAAAATATTAAATAAATTAATTTAATTTGAAAATTATTTTATTTATATTTGAAAATAAATTAATTTAATTTGAAAATAATTAAATTGAAAAATAATTTAATTTATTTAGAGAATAATTTAATTTATTTTGAAAAAAATTAAATTTAATATAAAAATAATTTAATTTAATCTAAAAATAATTTAATTAAATTTAAAAAGAATTTAATTTAATTCGAAAATAATTTAATTTAATTAAATTAAAAAATAATTTAATTTAATTTGAAAACAGTTAATTTAATATAAAAATAATTTAATTTAATTTGAAAATAATTTAATTTGATTTAAAAAATATTTAAATTATTTGAATATAAAAATAATTTAATTTAATTTAAAATTAATTTATTATTTTTTTTAAATAATTTAATTTAATTTTAAAATGATTTAATTTATTTTGAAAATAATTTAATTTAATTTGAAAATAATTTAATTTAAATTGAAAAAAATTTAATTTTAATCAAAAATAATTTAATTTAATTTGTAAATAATTTAATTTAAAAATGATTTAATTAACTTTGAAAATAATTTAATTTAATTTGAAAATAATTTAATTTAGTTTAAAAATAATTTAATTTAAATTGAAAATAATTTAATTTTAATCAAAAATAATTAAATTTAATTTGTAAATAATTTAATTTAATTTAAAAATGATTTAATTCACTTTGAAAATAATTTAATTAAATTTGAAAATAATTTTATATAATTTAAAAATGATTCTATTTAATTTGAAAATAATTTTATTTAATTTGAAAATAATTTTATTAGATTTAAAAATAATCTAATTTATTTTAAAAATAATTAAATTAAATTTAAAAATAATTTAATTTTATTTGAAAATAATTTAATTTAATTAAAAATAATTTAATTTAATTTGAAAATAACTTTTTTAAATTTGAAAATAATTTAATTTAAAAATAATTTAATTTAAAAATAATTTAATTTATTTTAAAAATAATTTCATTTATTTTGAAAATAATTTAATATATTTAAATTAAAAAAAAATAATTTAATTTGAAAATAATAATAATATAATAATATATTAAAATATTAAATAATTTAATTTAATTTGAAAATTATTTTATTTATATTTGAAAATAAATTAATTTAATTTGAAAATAATTAAATTGAAAAATAATTTAATTTATTTAGAGAATAATTTAATTTAATTTTTTTTTAATAATTTAATTTAAAAATAATTTAATTTGAAAATAATTTAGTTAAATTTGAAAATCAATTAATTTAATTTAAAAATAGTTTATTTTAATTTAAAAAAAATTTAATTTAATTTGAAAATAGTTTAATTTAATTTGATAATAATTTTATTTAAAAATAATTTATTTTAATTTGAAAATAATTTAATGATATTGAAAAATAATTTAATTTAATTTGAAGATAATTTAATTTAACTTGAGAATAATTTAATTTAATTAATTTAAAAATAATTTAATTTAATTTGAAAATAATTTATTTTAATTAAATTTAAAAATTATTTAATTTAGTTTGAAATTAATTTAATTTAAAAATAATTGTATTTAATTTGAAAATAATTTAATTAATTTTGAAAATAATTTAATTTAATTTGAAAATTATTTTAATTAAATTTAAAAATAATTTAATTTATTTTAAAATAATTAAATTGAAAAATAATTTAATTTAATTTTAAAATAATTTAATTTAATTTAAAATTAGTTAATTTTTTTTTAAATAATTTAAATTAAAAATAATTTAATTTATTTTGAAAATAATTTAATTTAATTTGATAATAATTTAATTTAATTTGAAATAAATTTAATTAAATTTAAAAATAATTTAATTTAATTTGAAAATAATTTAATTTAATTTGTAAATAATTTAATTATATTTAAAAATATTTTAATTTAATTTGAAAATAATTTAATTAAATTTGAAAATAATTTAATTTAATTTGAAAATAATTTAATTTAATTTAAAAATAATTTTATTTATTTTGAAAATAATTTAATTTAATTTGAAAATAATCTAATTAAATTTAAAAATAATCTAATTTAATTTGGAAACAATTTAATTAAATTTAAAAATAATTTTATTTTATTTAAAAATAATTTAATTTAAATTGAAAATAATTTAATTTAATTAAAAATAATTTAATTTAATTAAAAATAATTTAATTTAATTAAAAATAATTTAATTTAATTTAAAAAGAATTTAATTTAATTTGAAAATAATGTAATTTAATTTAAATATAAAATAATTTAATTTAATTAGAAAATAATTTATTTAATTTGAAAATAATTTAATTTATTTTAAAAATAATTTATTTTAAATTGAAAATAATTTATTTTATTTTGAAAATAATTTATTTTATTTTGAAAAAAATTAAATTTAATATAAAAATAATTTAGTTTAATCTAAAAATAATTTAATTAAATTTAAAAAGAATTTAATTTAATTCGAAAATAATTTAATTTAATTAAATTAAAAAATAATTTAATTTAATTTGAAAACAGTTAATTTAATATAAAAATAATTTAATTTAATTTGAAAATAATTTAATTTGATTTAAAAAATATTTAAATTATTTCAATATAAAAATAATTTAATTTAATTTAAAATTAATTTATTATTTTTATTAAATAATTTAATTTAATTTTAAAATGATTTAATTTATTTTGAAAATAATTTAATTTAATTTGAAAATAATTTAATTTAAATTGAAAATAATTTAATTTTAATCAAAAATAATTTAATTTAATTTGTAAATAATTTAATTTAATTTAAAAATGATTTAATTCACTTTGAAAATAATTTAATTTAATTTAAAAATAATTTAATTTAGTTTAAAAATAATTTAATTTAAGTTGAAAATAATTTAATATATTTAAATTAAAAAAAAATAATTTAATTTGAAAATAATTTAAGTTAATTTGAAAATAATTTAATTTAATTTAAAAATAATTTTCTTTAATTTGAAAATAATTTTATTTAATTTAAAAATAATTTTATTTAATTTGAAAATAATTCAATTTAATTTGAAAATAATTTAATTTAATTTGTAAATAATTTAATATTTAAAAATAATTTAATTTGATTTTAAAATAATTTAATTTAATTTGAAAATAATTTAATTTAATTTGAAAATAATTTAATTTATTTAAATTTAAAAATAATTTAATTTAATTTGATAATAATTTAATTTAATTTAAAAATAATTTAATTTAATTTGAAAATAAGTTAATTTAATTTGAAAATAATTTAATTTAATTTGAAAATAATTTGATTTAATTACATTTAAAAATAATTTAATTTAATTTAAAAATAATTTAATTTTATTTGAAAATAATTTAATTTATTTTGAAAATAATTTAATTTAATTAAATTTAAAAATAATTTAATTTAATTTGAAAATAATTCAATTTAATATAAAAATAATTTAATTTAATTTTAAAATATTTTAATTTAATTTGAAAATAATTTAATTAAATTTGAAAATAATTAAATTTTGTTTGAAAATAATTTAATTTAAATTAAAAATAATTTAATTTAATTAAAAATTATTTAAATTAATTTAAAAATAATTTAATTTATTTCAAAAATAATTTAATTTAATTAAATTAAAAAATAATTTAATTTAATTAGAAAATAATTTATTTAATTTGAAAATAATTTAATTTATTTTAAAAATAATTTAATTTAATTTGAAGATAATATGATTTAATTTAAAAATAATTTAATTTAATTTGAAAATAATTCATTTTAATTAAATTTTAAAAATAATTAATTTAATATGAAAATAATTTAATTTAGTTTGAAAATATATTAATTTAAATTGAAAATAATTTATTTTAATTTGAAAATAATTTAATTTAAAAATAATTTAATTTAATTTAAAATTAATTTATTATTTTTTTTAAATAATTTAATTTAATTTTAAAATGATTTAATTTATTTTGAAAATAATTTAATTTAATTTGAAAATAATTTAATTTAAATTGAAAATAATTTAATTTTAATCAAAAATAATTTAATTTAATTTGTAAATAATTTAATTTAAAAATGATTTAATTAACTTTGAAAATAATTTAATTTAATTTGAAAATAATTTAATTTAGTTTAAAAATAATTTAATTTAAATTGAAAATAATTTAATTTTAATCAAAAATAATTAAATTTAATTTGTAAATAATTTAATTTAATTTAAAAATGATTTAATTCACTTTGAAAATAATTTAATTAAATTTGAAAATAATTTTATATAATTTAAAAATGATTCTATTTAATTTGAAAATAATTTTATTTAATTTGAAAATAATTTTATTAGATTTAAAAATAATCTATTTTAAAAATAATTAAATTAAATTTAAAAATAATTTAATTTTATTTGAAAATAATTTAATTTAATTAAAAATAATTTAATTTAATTTGAAAATAACTTTTTTAAATTTGAAAATAATTTAATTTAAAAATAATTTAATTTAAAAATAATTTAATTTATTTTAAAAATAATTTCATTTATTTTGAAAATAATTTAATATATTTAAATTAAAAAAAAAATAATTTAATTTGAAAATAATAATAATATAATAATATATTAAAATATTAAATAATTTAATTTAATTTGAAAATTATTTTATTTATATTTGAAAATAAATTAATTTAATTTGAAAATAATTAAATTGAAAAATAATTTAATTTATTTAGAGAATAATTTAATTTAATTTTTTTTTAATAATTTAATTTAAAAATAATTTAATTTGAAAATAATTTAGTTAAATTTGAAAATCAATTAATTTAATTTAAAAATAGTTTATTTTAATTTAAAAAAAATTTAATTTAATTTGAAAATAGTTTAATTTAATTTGATAATAATTTTATTTAAAAATAATTTAATTTAATTTGAAAATAATTTAATGATATTGAAAAATAATTTAATTTAATTTGAAGATAATTTAATTTAACTTGAGAATAATTTAATTTAATTAATTTAAAAATAATTTAATTTAATTTGAAAATAATTTATTTTAATTAAATTTAAAAATTATTTAATTTAGTTTGAAATTAATTTAATTTAAAAATAATTGTATTTAATTTGAAAATAATTTAATTAATTTTGAAAATAATTTAATTTAATTTGAAAATTATTTTAATTAAATTTAAAAATAATTTAATTTATTTTAAAATAATTAAATTGAAAAATAATTTAATTTAATTTTAAAATAATTTAATTTAATTTAAAATTAGTTAATTTTTTTTTAAATAATTTAAATTAAAAATAATTTAATTTATTTTGAAAATAATTTAATTTAATTTGATAATAATTTAATTTAATTTGAAATAAATTTAATTAAATTTAAAAATAATTTAATTTAATTTGAAAATAATTTAATTTAAAAATAATTTAATTTATTTTAAAAATAATTTAATTTAGTTTAAAAATAATTTAATTTAATTTAAAAATAATTTTTTTTTTTAAAATAAATTTGAATATAATTTTAATTTAATTTGAAAATAATTTAATTTAATTTGAAAATAATTTTAATTTAATTTGAAAGTAATTTAATTTAATTAAATTTAACAATTTTTTTATTTAATTGAATTTAAAAATAATTTAATTTAATTAAATTTAAAAATAATTTAATTTAATTAAATTTAAAAATACAATAATTTAATTTGAAAATAATTTTATTTAGTTTAAAAATAATTTAATTTAATTTGAAAATAATTTAGTTAAATTTAAAAATAATTTAATTTAATTTGAAAATAATCAAATTAAAAAATAATTTAATTGAGATTGAGAATAATTGAATTTAATTTGAAGATAATTCAATTTAATATGAAAATAATTTAATTTAATTTAAAAATAATTTAATTTAATTTGAAAATAATTTCATTTATTTAAATTAAAAAAAATAATTTAAATTGAAAATAATTTAATTTAAATTGAGAATAGTTGAATTTAATTTGTAAATAATTAATTTAATGATATTTAAAAATAATTTTATTTAATTTGAAAATAATTGAATTTAATTTGAAAATAATTTAAATTTAATTCGAAAATAATTTAATTTAATTTGAAAATAATTTAATTTAATTTAAAAATAATTTAATTTAATTTAAAAATAATTTAATTTTATTTGAAAACAATTTAATTTAATTTGAAAATAATTTAATTAAATTTAAAAATAATTTAATTTAATTTAAAAATAATTTTATTTAATTTAAAAATAATTTTATTTAATTTGAAAATAATTTAATCAAATTTAAAAATAATTTAATTTAATTTGATAATAATTTTATTTAATTTAAAAATAATTTTATTTAATTTGAAAATAATTAAATTGAAAAATAATTTAATTGAGATTGAGAATAATTGAATTTAATTTGAAGATAATTCAATTTAATATGAAAATAATTTAATTTAATTTAAAAATAATTTAATTTAATTTGAAAATAATTTAATTTAGTTAAATTAAAAAAAATAATTTAATTTGAAAATAATTTAATTTAATTAAATTTAAAAATTATTTAATTTCATTTGAAAATAATTTAATTGAATTTAAAAAATTTAATTTAATTTAAAAATAATTTAATTTTAATTAAAAATAATTTAATTTAATTTAAAAATTATTTAATTTAGTTTGAAAATAAATTAATTTAAAAATAATTGTATTTAATTTAAAAAAAATTTAATTAATTTTGAAATTAATTTAATTTAATTTAAAAATAATTTCATTTATTTTGAAAATAATTTAATATATTTAAATTAAAAAAAAATAATTTAATTTGAAAATAATAATAATATATTAAAATATTAAATAAATTAATTTAATTTGAAAATTATTTTATTTATATTTGAAAATAAATTAATTTAATTTGAAAATAATTAAATTGAAAAATAATTTAATTTATTTAGAGAATAATTTAATTTATTTTGAAAAAAATTAAATTTAATATAAAAATAATTTAATTTAATCTAAAAATAATTTAATTAAATTTAAAAAGAATTTAATTTAATTCGAAAAGAATTTAATTTAATTAAATTAAAAAATAATTTAATTTAATTTGAAAACAGTTAATTTAAAATAAAAATAATTTAATTTAATTTGAAAATAATTTAATTTGATTTAAAAAATATTTAAATTATTTGAATATAAAAATAATTTAATTTAATTTAAAATTAATTTATTATTTTTTTTAAATAATTTAATTTAATTTTAAAATGATTTAATTTATTTTGAAAATAATTTAATTTAATTTGAAAATAATTTAATTTAAATTGAAAATAATTTAATTTTAATCAAAAATAATTTAATTTAATTTGTAAATAATTTAATTTAAAAATGATTTAATTAACTTTGAAAATAATTTAATTTAATTTGAAAATAATTTAATTTAGTTTAAAAATAATTTAATTTAAATTGAAAATAATTTAATTTTAATCAAAAATAATTAAATTTAATTTGTAAATAATTTAATTTAATTTAAAAATGATTTAATTCACTTTGAAAATAATTTAATTAAATTTGAAAATAATTTTATATAATTTAAAAATGATTCTATTTAATTTGAAAATAATTTTATTTAATTTGAAAATAATTTTATTAGATTTAAAAATAATCTAATTTATTTTAAAAATAATTAAATTAAATTTAAAAATAATTTAATTTTATTTGAAAATAATTTAATTTAATTAAAAATAATTTAATTTAATTTGAAAATAACTTTTTTAAATTTGAAAATAATTTAATTTAAAAATAATTTAATTTAAAAATAATTTAATTTATTTTAAAAATAATTTCATTTATTTTGAAAATAATTTAATATATTTAAATTAAAAAAAAAATAATTTAATTTGAAAATAATAATAATATAATAATATATTAAAATATTAAATAATTTAATTTAATTTGAAAATTATTTTATTTATATTTGAAAATAAATTAATTTAATTTGAAAATAATTAAATTGAAAAATAATTTAATTTATTTAGAGAATAATTTAATTTAATTTTTTTTTAATAATTTAATTTAAAAATAATTTAATTTGAAAATAATTTAGTTAAATTTGAAAATCAATTAATTTAATTTAAAAATAGTTTATTTTAATTTAAAAAAAATTTAATTTAATTTGAAAATAGTTTAATTTAATTTGATAATAATTTTATTTAAAAATAATTTAATTTAATTTGAAAATAATTTAATGATATTGAAAAATAATTTAATTTAATTTGAAGATAATTTAATTTAACTTGAGAATAATTTAATTTAATTAATTTAAAAATAATTTAATTTAATTTGAAAATAATTTATTTTAATTAAATTTAAAAATTATTTAATTTAGTTTGAAATTAATTTAATTTAAAAATAATTGTATTTAATTTGAAAATAATTTAATTAATTTTGAAAATAATTTAATTTAATTTGAAAATTATTTTAATTAAATTTAAAAATAATTTAATTTATTTTAAAATAATTAAATTGAAAAATAATTTAATTTAATTTTAAAATAATTTAATTTAATTTAAAATTAGTTAATTTTTTTTTAAATAATTTAAATTAAAAATAATTTAATTTATTTTGAAAATAATTTAATTTAATTTGATAATAATTTAATTTAATTTGAAATAAATTTAATTAAATTTAAAAATAATTTAATTTAATTTGAAAATAATTTAATTTAATTTGTAAATAATTTAATTATATTTAAAAATATTTTAATTTAATTTGAAAATAATTTAATTAAATTTGAAAATAATTTAATTTAATTTGAAAATAATTTAATTTAATTTAAAAATAATTTTATTTATTTTGAAAATAATTTAATTTAATTTGAAAATAATCTAATTAAATTTAAAAATAATCTAATTTAATTTGGAAACAATTTAATTAATTTTAAAAATAATTTTATTTTATTTAAAAATAATTTAATTTAAATTGAAAATAATTTAATTTAATTAAAAATAATTTAATTTAATTAAAAATAATTTAATTTAATTAAAAATAATTTAATTTAATTTAAAAAGAATTTAATTTAATTTGAAAATAATGTAATTTAATTTAAATATAAAATAATTTAATTTAATTAGAAAATAATTTATTTAATTTGAAAATAATTTAATTTATTTTAAAAATAATTTATTTTAAATTGAAAATAATTTATTTTATTTTGAAAATAATTTATTTTATTTTGAAAAAAATTAAATTTAATATAAAAATAATTTAGTTTAATCTAAAAATAATTTAATTAAATTTAAAAAGAATTTAATTTAATTCGAAAATAATTTAATTTAATTAAATTAAAAAATAATTTAATTTAATTTGAAAACAGTTAATTTAATATAAAAATAATTTAATTTAATTTGAAAATAATTTAATTTGATTTAAAAAATATTTAAATTATTTCAATATAAAAATAATTTAATTTAATTTAAAATTAATTTATTATTTTTATTAAATAATTTAATTTAATTTTAAAATGATTTAATTTATTTTGAAAATAATTTAATTTAATTTGAAAATAATTTAATTTAAATTGAAAATAATTTAATTTTAATCAAAAATAATTTAATTTAATTTGTAAATAATTTAATTTAATTTAAAAATGATTTAATTCACTTTGAAAATAATTTAATTTAATTTAAAAATAATTTAATTTAGTTTAAAAATAATTTAATTTAAGTTGAAAATAATTTAATATATTTAAATTAAAAAAAAATAATTTAATTTGAAAATAATTTAAGTTAATTTGAAAATAATTTAATTTAATTTAAAAATAATTTTCTTTAAATTAAAAATAATTTTATTTAATTTAAAAATAATTTTATTTAATTTGAAAATAATTCAATTTAATTTGAAAATAATTTAATTTAATTTGTAAATAATTTAATATTTAAAAATAATTTAATTTGATTTTAAAATAATTTAATTTAATTTGAAAATAATTTAATTTAATTTGAAAATAATTTAATTTATTTAAATTTAAAAATAATTTAATTTAATTTGATAATAATTTAATTTAATTTAAAAATAATTTAATTTAATTTGAAAATAAGTTAATTTAATTTGAAAATAATTTAATTTAATTTGAAAATAATTTGATTTAATTACATTTAAAAATAATTTAATTTAATTTAAAAATAATTTAATTTTATTTGAAAATAATTTAATTTATTTTGAAAATAATTTAATTTAATTAAATTTAAAAATAATTTAATTTAATTTGAAAATAATTTAATTTAATATAAAAATAATTTAATTTAATTTTAAAATATTTTAATTTAATTTGAAAATAATTTAATTAAATTTGAAAATAATTAAATTTTGTTTGAAAATAATTTAATTTAAATTAAAAATAATTTAATTTAATTAAAAATTATTTAAATTAATTTAAAAATAATTTAATTTATTTCAAAAATAATTTAATTTATTTAAATTAAAAAATAATTTAATTTAATTAGAAAATAATTTATTTAATTTGAAAATAATTTAATTTATTTTAAAAATAATTTAATTTAATTTGAAGATAATATGATTTAATTTAAAAATAATTAAATTTAATTTGAAAATAATTCATTTTAATTAAATTTTAAAAATAATTAATTTAATATGAAAATAATTTAATTTAGTTTGAAAATATATTAATTTAAATTGAAAATAATTTATTTTAATTTGAAAATAATTTAATTTAAAAATAATTTAATTTAATTTAAAATTAATTTATTATTTTTTTTAAATAATTTAATTTAATTTTAAAATGATTTAATTTATTTTGAAAATAATTTAATTTAATTTGAAAATAATTTAATTTAAATTGAAAATAATTTAATTTTAATCAAAAATAATTTAATTTAATTTGTAAATAATTTAATTTAAAAATGATTTAATTAACTTTGAAAATAATTTAATTTAATTTGAAAATAATTTAATTTAGTTTAAAAATAATTTAATTTAAATTGAAAATAATTTAATTTTAATCAAAAATAATTAAATTTAATTTGTAAATAATTTAATTTAATTTAAAAATGATTTAATTCACTTTGAAAATAATTTAATTAAATTTGAAAATAATTTTATATAATTTAAAAATGATTCTATTTAATTTGAAAATAATTTTATTTAATTTGAAAATAATTTTATTAGATTTAAAAATAATCTATTTTAAAAATAATTAAATTAAATTTAAAAATAATTTAATTTTATTTGAAAATAATTTAATTTAATTAAAAATAATTTAATTTAATTTGAAAATAACTTTTTTAAATTTGAAAATAATTTAATTTAAAAATAATTTAATTTATTTTAAAAATAATTTCATTTATTTTGAAAATAATTTAATATATTTAAATTAAAAAAAAAATAATTTAATTTGAAAATAATAATAATATAATAATATATTAAAATATTAAATAATTTAATTTAATTTGAAAATTATTTTATTTATATTTGAAAATAAATTAATTTAATTTGAAAATAATTAAATTGAAAAATAATTTAATTTATTTAGAGAATAATTTAATTTAATTTTTTTTTAATAATTTAATTTAAAAATAATTTAATTTGAAAATAATTTAGTTAAATTTGAAAATCAATTAATTTAATTTAAAAATAGTTTATTTTAATTTAAAAAAAATTTAATTTAATTTGAAAATAGTTTAATTTAATTTGATAATAATTTTATTTAAAAATAATTTAATTTAATTTGAAAATAATTTAATGATATTGAAAAATAATTTAATTTAATTTGAAGATAATTTAATTTAACTTGAGAATAATTTAATTTAATTAATTTAAAAATAATTTAATTTAATTTGAAAATAATTTATTTTAATTAAATTTAAAAATTATTTAATTTAGTTTGAAATTAATTTAATTTAAAAATAATTGTATTTAATTTGAAAATAATTTAATTAATTTTGAAAATAATTTAATTTAATTTGAAAATTATTTTAATTAAATTTAAAAATAATTTAATTTATTTTAAAATAATTAAATTGAAAAATAATTTAATTTAATTTTAAAATAATTTAATTTAATTTAAAATTAGTTAATTTTTTTTTAAATAATTTAAATTAAAAATAATTTAATTTATTTTGAAAATAATTTAATTTAATTTGATAATAATTTAATTTAATTTGAAATAAATTTAATTAAATTTAAAAATAATTTAATTTAATTTGAAAATAATTTAATTTAATTTGTAAATAATTTAATTATATTTAAAAATATTTTAATTTAATTTGAAAATAATTTAATTAAATTTGAAAATAATTTAATTTAATTTGAAAATAATTTAATTTAATTTAAAAATAATTTTATTTATTTTGAAAATAATTTAATTTAATTTGAAAATAATCTAATTAAATTTAAAAATAATCTAATTTAATTTGGAAACAATTTAATTAAATTTAAAAAATAATTTTATTTTATTTAAAAATAATTTAATTTAAATTGAAAATAATTTAATTTAATTAAAAATAATTTAATTTAATTAAAAATAATTTAATTTAATTAAAAATAATTTAATTTAATTTAAAAAGAATTTAATTTAATTTGAAAATAATGTAATTTAATTTAAATATAAAATAATTTAATTTAATTAGAAAATAATTTATTTAATTTGAAAATAATTTAATTTATTTTAAAAATAATTTATTTTAAATTGAAAATAATTTATTTTATTTTGAAAATAATTTATTTTATTTTGAAAAAAATTAAATTTAATATAAAAATAATTTAGTTTAATCTAAAAATAATTTAATTAAATTTAAAAAGAATTTAATTTAATTCGAAAATAATTTAATTTAATTAAATTAAAAAATAATTTAATTTAATTTGAAAACAGTTAATTTAATATAAAAATAATTTAATTTAATTTGAAAATAATTTAATTTGATTTAAAAAATATTTAAATTATTTCAATATAAAAATAATTTAATTTAATTTAAAATTAATTTATTATTTTTATTAAATAATTTAATTTAATTTTAAAATGATTTAATTTATTTTGAAAATAATTTAATTTAATTTGAAAATAATTTAATTTAAATTGAAAATAATTTAATTTTAATCAAAAATAATTTAATTTAATTTGTAAATAATTTAATTTAATTTAAAAATGATTTAATTCACTTTGAAAATAATTTAATTTAATTTAAAAATAATTTAATTTAGTTTAAAAATAATTTAATTTAATTTGAAAATAATTTAATATATTTAAATTAAAAAAAAATAATTTAATTTGAAAATAATTTAATTTAATTTGAAAATAATTTAATTTAATTTAAAAATAATTTTCTTTAATTTGAAAATAATTTTATTTAATTTAAAAATAATTTTATTTAATTTGAAAATATTTCAATTTAATTTGAAAATAATTTAATTTAATTTGTAAATAATTTAATATTTAAAAATAATTTAATTTGATTTTAAAATAATTTAATTTAATTTGAAAATAATTTAATTTAATTTGAAAATATTTTAATTTATTTAAATTTAAAAATAATTTAATTTAATTTGATAATAATTTAATTTAATTTAAAAATAATTTAATTTAATTTGAAAATAAGTTAATTTAATTTGAAAATAATTTAATTTAATTTGAAAATAATTTGATTTAATTACATTTAAAAATAATTTAATTTAATTTAAAAATAATTTAATTTTATTTGAAAATAATTTAATTTATTTTGAAAATAATTTAATTTAATTAAATTTAAAAATAATTTAATTTAATTTGAAAATAATTCAATTTAATATAAAAATAATTTAATTTAATTTTAAAATATTTTAATTTAATTTGAAAATAATTTAATTAAATTTGAAAATAATTAAATTTTGTTTGAAAATAATTTAATTTAAATTAAAAATAATTTAATTTAATTAAAAATTATTTAAATTAATTTAAAAATAATTTAATTTATTTCAAAAATAATTTAATTTAATTAAATTAAAAAATAATTTAATTTAATTAGAAAATAATTTATTTAATTTGAAAATAATTTAATTTATTTTAAAAATAATTTAATTTAATTTGAAGATAATATGATTTAATTTAAAAATAATTTAATTTAATTTGAAAATAATTCAATTTAATTAAATTTTAAAAATAATTAATTTAATATGAAAATAATTTAATTTAGTTTGAAAATATATTAATTTAAATTGAAAATAATTTATTTTAATTTGAAAATAATTTAATTTAAAAATAATTTAATTTAATTTGAAAATAATTTAATTTAATTGGAAGACAATTTAATTTTATTAAATTAAAAAATAATTAAATTTAATTTAAAAATAATTTATTTTAATTTGAAAAAAATTTAATTTAATCTACAAATAATTTAATTTAATTTGAAAATAATTTAATCTAATTTGAAAATGATTTATTTTATTTATATTTAAAAATAATTTACTTTAATTTGAAAATAATTAGATTAATTTAAAAATAATTTGATTTAATTTGAAAATAATTTAATTTATATAAATTTAAAAAAATAATTTAATTTGAAAATAATGTAATTTAATTAAATTTAAAAATTATTTAATTTAATTTGAAAATAATTTAACTTAATTTGAGAATAATTTAATTTAATTTAAAAATTATTTAATTTTAATTAAAAATTATTTAATTTATTTTAAACATATTTTAATTTAATTTAAAAATAATTTTATTTTATTTAAAAATTATTTAATTAAATTTAAAAATAATTTAATTTGAAAATAATTTAATTTAATTTGAAAATAATTTTAATTAAGTTTGAAAATAATTTAATTTTATTTAAAAAAAAATTAATTTAATTTGAAAATAATTTAATTTTATTTAAAAATAATTTTATTGAATTAAAAATAATTTAATTTAATTTGAAAATAATTTAATTTTAATTAAATTTAAAAACTGTTTAATTTAATTTGAAAATAATTTAATTTAATTTGAAAATAATTTAATTTAATTTGAAAATAATTTAATTTTAAAATAATTAAATTGAAAAATAATTTAATTTTATTTGTGAATAAATGAATTTAATTTGAAAATAATTTAATTTAATATAAAAATAATATAATTTAATTTGATAATAATTTAATTTAATATAAAAATAATATAATTTAATTTGAAAATAATTTAATTTTATTTAAAAATTATTTAATTAAATTTAAAAATAATTTAATTTGAAAATAATTTAATTTAATTTGAAAATAATTTTAATATAATTTGAAAATAATTTAATTTAATATAAAAATAACTTAATTTAATTTGAAAATAATTTAATTTTAATTGAAAATAATTTAATTTAATATAAAAATAATTTAATTTAATTTGAAAATAATTTAACTTAAAAATAATTTAATTTAATTTAAAAATTCAATTTAATTTGAAAATATTTTAATTTTATTTGAAAATAATTTAATTTATTTAAATCTAAAAATAATTTAATATAATTTGAAAACAATTTAATTTTTTTTGAAAATAATTTAGTTTAATTTAAAAATAGTTTAATTTAATTTGAAAATAAGTTATTTTATTTTGAAAATAATTTATTTTATTTTGAAAATAATCTAATTTAGTTTAAAAACAATTTAATTTAATCTAAAAATAATTTAATTAAATTTAAAAATAATTTAATTTAATTTGAAAATAATTTAATTTAATTAAATTCAAAAATAATTTAATTTAATTTGAAAATAATTCAATTTAATATAAAAATAATTTAATTTAATTTCAAAATATTTTAATTTAATTTGAAAATAATTTAATTTAAATAAATTATAAAATAATTTGATTTAATTTAAAAATAATTTAATTTAATTTGAAAATAATTTGATCTAATTTGAAAATAATGTATTTTATTTAAATTTAAAAATAATTTAATTTAATTTAAAAATAATTTAATTTAATTTAAAAATAATTTTATTTTAATTAAAAAATATTTAATTAAATTTAAAAATAATTTAATTTGAAATTAATTTAATTTAATTTGAAAATAATTTAATTTAATTTGAAAATAATTTTAATTTAATTTGAAAATAATTCAATTTAATTTGAAAATAATTTAATTTAAAAATAATTTTATTTTATTTAAAAATAATTTTCTTTATTTAAAAATAATTTAATTTGAATAATTTATTTTATTTTGAAAATAATTTATATTATTTTGAAAATAATCTAATTTTTTTTAAAAATAATTTAATTTATTCTAAAAATAATTTAATTAAATTTAAAAATAATTTAATTTAATTTGAAAATAATTTAATTTAATTAAATTAAAAAATAATTTAATTTAATTTGATAATAATTTAATTTAAAAATAATTTAATTTAATTTAAAAATAATATAATTTAATTTGAAAATAATTTTATTTTATTTGAAAATAATTTAATTTATTTAAATTTAAAAATAATTTAATTTAATTTGAAAATTATTTAATTTTTTTTTTAAATAATTTTGTTTAATTTAAAAATAAATTAATTTATTTTGAAAATAATTTATTTCATTTTGAAAATAATTTATTTTATTTTGAAAATAATCTTATTTATTTTAAAAATAATTTAATTTATTCTAAAAATGATTTAATTAAATTTAAAAATTATTTAATTTAATTTGAAAATAATTTAATTTAATTAAAATAAATTATTAAAATAATTATAATAAATTTGAAAATAATTTAATTTAGTATAAAATTAATTTAATTTTATTTAAAAATATTTTAATTTAATTAAAAAAATATTTACTTTATTTCAATTTAAAAATAATTTAATTTGAAAATTATTTAATTTAATTTGAAAATAATTTAATTTTCTTTAAAAATAATTTTATTGAATTAAAAAAAATTTAATTTAATTTGAAATTAATTAATTAGAATTAAATTTAAAAAACTGTTGAATTTAATTTGAAAATAATTTAATTTAATTTGAAAATAATTAAATTGAAAAATAATTTAATTTAATTTGTGAATAAATGAATTTCATTTGAAAATAATTTAATTTAATATAAAAATAATATAATTTAATTTGAAAATAATTGAATTTTAATTGAAAATAATTTAAATTAATTTAAAAATAATTTAATTTAATTTCAAAATTTAATTTAATTTGAAAATAATTTAATTTTATTTGAAAATAATTTAATTTATTTAAATTTAAAAATAATTTAATATACTTTGAAAATAATTTAATTTTTTTTTTAAATAATTTAATTTAATTTAAAAATAGTTTAATTTAATTTGAAAATAAATTATTTTATTTTGAAAATAATTTATTTTATTTTGAAAATAATCTAATTTAAAAAAAAATAATTTAATTTAATCTAAAAATAATTTAATTAAATTAAAAAATATTTTAATTTATTTTGAAAATAATTCAATTTAATATAAAAATAATTTAATTTAATTTGAAAATATTTTAATTTAATTAAAAAAATATTTAGTTTATCTCAATTTAAAAATAATTTAATTTAATTTGAAAACAATTTAATTTTAATTAAAAATAATTTATTTTAATTTAAAAATACTTTAATTTAATTTGAAAATAATTTAATTTGAAAATAATTTAATTTAAATAAATTCAAAAATAATTTAATTTAATTTAAAAATAATTTAATTTAATTTGAAAAAAAAATATTCTAATTTGAAAATAATTTATTTTATTTAAATTTAAAAATAATTTAATTTAAATTGAAAATAATTTAATTTAATTTAAAAATCATTTGATTTTAATTAAAAATTATTTAATTAAATTTAAAAAAAATTTAATTCAATTTGAAAATAATTTAATTTAATTTGAAAATAATTTAAATTTTATTTGAAAATAATTTAATTTAATTTGAAAATAATTTAATTTAATTTGAAAATAATTTAATTTTATTTAAAAATAATTTTATTTAATTAAAAATAATTTAATTTAATTTGAAAATAATTAATTTTAATTAAATTTAAAACTAGTTTAATTTAATTTAAAATTAATTTAATTTTAAAATAATTAAATTGAAAAATAATATAATTTAATTTGTGAATAATTGAATTAATGTGAAAATAATTTAATTTAATATAACAATAATTTAATTTAATTTGAAAACAATTTAATTTTAATTAAAAATAATTTATTTTAATTTAAAAATACTTTAATTTAATTTGAAAATAATTTAATTTAATTTGAAAATAATTTAATTTAAAAAAATTCAAAAATAATTTAATTTAATTTAAAAATAATTTAATTTAATTTGAAAAAAAATTAATCTAATTTGAAAATAATTTATTTTATTTAAATTTAAAAATAATTTAATTTAATTTGAAAATAATTTAATTTAATATAAAAATCATTTGATTTTAATTAAAAATTATTTAATTAAATTTAAAAATAATTTAATTTGAAAATAATTTAATTTAATTTGAAAATAATTTAATTTAATTTGAAAATAATTTTAATTTAATTTGAAAATAATTTAATTTAATTTGAAAATAATTTAATTTAATTTGAAAATAATTTAATTTTGTTTAAAAATAATTTTATTTAATTAAAAATAATTAAATTTAATTTGCAAATAATTTATTTGAATTAAATATAAAAATAATTTAATTTAATTTGAAAATAATTTAATTTTAAAATAATTAAATTGAAAAATAATTTAATTTAATTTGTGAATATTTGAATTTAATTTGAAAATAATTTAATTTAATATAAAAATAATTTAATTTAATTTGAAAATAATTTAATTTAAATTGAACATAATTTAATTTAATATAAAAATAATTTAATTTAATTAGAAAATAATTTAATTTAAAAATAATATAATTTAATTTGAAAATAATTTAATTTGATTTGAAAATAATTCAATTTAATTAAATTTAAAAATAATTTAATTTAATTTGAAAATAATTTAATTTAATTTGAAAATAATTTATTTTAATTAAATTTAAAATTATTTTAATTTAATTTGAAAATAATTTAATTTAAAAATAATTTAATTTAGTTAAACAATAATTTAATTTAATTTACAATAATTTAACTTAATTTCAAAATGATTTAATTTTAAAATAATTTATGTTGATTAAATTAAAAAATAATAATGTTTAAATAAATTAAACTGAAATAAATTATTTTTAAATTTAAATAAAC
Organism: Phosphuga atrata; assembly: GCA_944588485.1. Classification (NCBI taxonomy): domain Eukaryota; kingdom Metazoa; phylum Arthropoda; class Insecta; order Coleoptera; family Silphidae; genus Phosphuga; species Phosphuga atrata. The sequence continues at coordinate 23,354,360 of OX155896.1, read as the reverse complement.
AAAATTATTTTAAAATTAAATTATTTTGAAATTAAATTAAATTATATTAATTTTTTTTAAATTAAATTAAATTATTATAAATATATTAAATTATTTTAATATAAATTAAATTATTTTTAAACTAAATTAAATTATTTTTTAAATTAAATTAAATTATTTTTAAATTAAATGAAATTATTTCCAAATTAAATTTAATTATTTATAAATAAATTAAATTAAATTTAATTAGTTTTAAATTAAATTTAATTATTTTTAAACTAAACTAAATTATCTTTTAAACTAAATTAAATTATTTTTAAATTCAATTAAATTAATTTTTAATTAAATTATTTTTAAATTAATTTAAATTATTTTTTAAATTAAATTAAATTATTTTCAAATTAAATTAAATTAAATTATTTTTAAATTAAATTATATTATTTTATTTATTAATTAAATTTTTTTATTTTTTAATTAAATTTAATTAATTTATTTTTAAATTATATTAAATTATTTTTTTAATAAATAAAAAAAAAATAAATTAATAAATTTTGTTTAACTTTAATTAAACTAAATTATTTTAAAATTAAATTATTTTGAATTTAAATTAAATTATATTAATTTTTTTTTAAATTAAATTAAATTATTTTAAATTAAATTAAATTATTTTTAAATAAAATTAAATTATTTTTTAAGTTAAATTAAATTATTTTAAAATAAATTAAATTATTTTTAAATTAAATTAATTCATTATTTAAAAAATTCTTAAATTAAATTAAATTATTTTTGAATTAAATTACATTATTGTTACAATAAATTAAACTGATATAAATTTTTAAATTTAATTAAACTAAATTATTTTAAAAAAAAATTATTTTAAATTTAAATTAAATTATATAAAATTATTTTTAAATTAAATTAAATTATTTTAAATTACATGAATTTAGTTGTAAATTAGATAATATTATTTTTAAATTCAATTAAATTATTATTATATTAAATTGTTATTATAAAAATCATTTTTAAATTAAATTATTTTTAATTAAATTAAATTAATTTTAAATTGAATTAAACTATTTTTTAAATTAAATTAAATAAAGTTAAAATAAATTAAATTAAATTAAATTAAAACAATTAAATTAAATTATTTCTAATTAAATTGAATTATTTTTAAATTAAATTTAATTATTTTTAAATTAAATTAATTTATTTCTAATTCAAGTAAATTTACTTTAAATTAAATTATTTTAAATTATTTTTAAATTAAATTATTTTTTAATTAAATTAAATTATTTAATTATTAAATTAAATTTAATTAATTTATTTTTAAATTAAATTTAATAAAATTATTTTTAAATTAAATTAGAATATTTTAAAAAAAAATCAAACTAAATTATGTTATGTTAAATATTTTTAAATTTTATTAAATTAAATTATTTTATAGTATTAAATTATTTTTAAATTAAATTAAAATATTTTTTAAATTATATTAAATTATTTTTAAATTAAATTAAATTATTTTTTAAATTAAATTAAATTATTTTTAATTTAAATGAAATTATTTTTAAATTAAATTAAACTATTATTTAAAAAAATATTTTTAAATTAAATTAAATTATTTTTAAATTAAATTAAATTATTTTTAAATTAAATTAAATTAATTTTAAATAAAATTATTTTTTAAATTCAATTAATTTATTTTCAAATTAAATTAAATTATTTCAAATTAAATTAAATTATTTTTAAATTAAATTAAATTAATTTTAAATAAAATTATTTTTTAAATTCAATTAATTTTTTTTCAAATTAAATTAAATTATTTTTAAATAAATTAAATTATTTTTTCTATTTTGCGTCTGTAATGGACTCATTACAGCACTCATTTGCGTGCGGTAATGGCTCGACGTGTGCTGTAATATTTTTGTTAGTTAATTTATTCAAAGTTGGCACAGAAATTCAGAGCTGTCAGTGATGTCAAATTTTCGGCGAGATAGTTTTGAGGTTATGTGATGTGTGGAATCAAAACAAAAATTTGCTCGTTGAAATAATGTAATTTTTAGAATGGTATAAAGTTTATATAGAGAGAAATTTATAGTGAAAAAACAAAAAGTTAACTTTAGATTGGTGTTAGTGTTAAAAATTGTTTAAAAAAAAAGTGAATTTGGTTTCAAGAAAATTATCGTTCGAAACGTCAAATTATTTTGGTGTCAAATATCCTTGTTGTTTCTTTATGGAACTTGGGAAAAAAAAGGTAATATAATAATATATGAATATTATGTAATAGACGAATGTGCGCCAGTATAAGCAATCAAATGATATCGGAAGGGCACTCTATTGTCCTGGGGTTGACTATAAGAACTAACTATAAGAAATAGTCAACGGCATTGGAATTAGGAAAGCAATGGGAAACTACCTGATTACATATCCCTAGTTAATCAACATGGCTAATTTCATGGCGAAAATACCAGTCTCTAGTGCCCTATTCGGATCTCCGTGGCAGGCAGTTTTGAATTTAGCTAAGAGGAAAGTAAGATGTAGAAGACGCATTTCCTGGTTAAATAAACTAAGAAAATGGTACAACTATAGTTCCGTTGAGTTGTTTAGAGCTACAACATAAAAAGTGAAAATAGTTATGATAGCCAACCTTCTAAGAGGAGATGGCACTTGAAGAAGATGTGTGGAAATCATAAATACAAAAATTTAATTAATTAATGGTTATAAACGATATAACACATATTTATTTTAAATTCTTTTCAACGGTACAAGTATTAAATTTATTTATATATACATTGGATTCTTGAGCAGTAACACTCATACCAGGGACATTATATACAGTGCTACTACTACTGTTGCTATCAAATGTGGGGCACTGGAAGAACATCCAGGTAAGTTGATATTTGCTTGCTCAGACCCAAGCAATTTAGATATTTCAATATTCGTTTTTTACGAAGCGTCAACATACCCCTCTGCAACAGTAGTAGACTTCGATCCACCATGATTTTTTACTGTCAACAAATCACCACCATAGTTGGCCAAATGTGTCGCACTATTTGTTGGAAACAATGTCCAGTGTAAAGATCGGAGTTTGGTAATTTGAGAAATGTCGCAATGTCTTTTGATATTTTATACCAATTGGACTATTAATACAATGACAATTACGAAAAGTTAAGAAAAATCTCTTATGCGTAACATTATTAGGACGTAAGTTAGCATATTTTTTAATTAAGTCAATCCAATGAGGATTTGTAATTGCAAACATAATTGGAATTTCATTTTTTGTTTTAGATACAGACACAATGATGGAATCGGATCTGTATTCTATGTCATTGATAGATATACATGTCAATTCCTGACACCTAAGCACACCATTATAACCCATTATCAAGACGATCTATAATGAATACTGTTACATACGAAGCTGCAATATACATTCAAATTTATCCACCTTCATAGCCAGATAAGGCTATAGATATTATCATCCACGTCCCTATATAATTTTATGAATATCTTCTTCTAAAATCTTCGACTTTTTAGGTGCATAGCCATGAGATATCCGTTTCAATTAGGCCTGCGATTTACAATATTTGGATATATCTATATCCTTATGTATAGATAAACAGGACTTCAACGTAGAATATATCGTCCATAAACTTTATGGTATATAACTCTTACATTGTAATTCGAAGTAAGCAAGTAAAACATTTTCCTAAACAACTGTAACTTTATTTAGATTAAACCACTCCCACTTTAAACCCACTTAAATTTGCAGTTTTCTTTTTCATATCTTGCTCGCGATTTGTCTGGCAACAATTTATTCACCGTATTTGCAGTTATTTCTTTCAATTCTAGTGGAGTGCAAGATATTTTTTCACCCATTTTACGTCAGGCGTCTTTCATCACTTGTCCATTAGAAAACTCTTCGCTACGCTCGTCGTTTTCCAAATTTGGACGCGTGCTGTAAAATCGCGCTGAATGAACTCGTCCTTTAATATACTATTTGAAATTAAATTTAATTATTTTCAAATATAAAAAAATAAAATTAGTTTTAAATTAAATTAAATTTATGTAAATTATTTTTTAATTAAATTACTATATTGTTTAAATAAATTAAACTGAAATAAATTATTTTTAAATCAAATTGTTTTGAAATTAAATTAAATTATATCAAAATATTTTCAAATTAAATTAAATTATTTTAAATTAAATGAAATTAGTTGTAAATTAGATTATTATATTATTTTTAAACTAAATTATTATTATATTAAATTGTTATTCTAAAAATTATTTTTAAATTAAATTAAATTAATTTTAAATTAAATTAAATTGTTTTCAAATTAAATTAAATTATTTCTAATTAAATTGAATTATGTTTAAATTAAATTTAATTATTTTTAACTTAAATAAATTTATTTTTAATTCAATTAAATTTATTTTAAATTAAATTATTTTTAAATTAAATTATTTTTAAATTAAAATTAATTATTTTTTAAATAAATCAAACTGAATTAAATTATTTTTAACTTAAATTATTTTTAAATTTAATTAAACTAAATTATTTTAAAATTAAATTATTTTCAAATTAATTTAAATATTATTTTTAAATTAAATTAAATTATTTTTAAAATAAATTAAATTACGTTTTAAATTAATTTAAATTATTTTCAAATTAAATGAAATTATTTTTAAATTAAACTAAATTATTATTTAAATAATTATTTTTAAATTAAATTAAATTATTTTTAAATTAAATTAATTTTAAATTAAGTTAAACTATTTTTTAAATTAAATTAAATCAATTTCAAATTAAATTATATTATTTTTAATTAAATTAAATTATTTTTAAATTATATTTTTAAAATTAAATTAAATTAATTTCAAATTAAAATAAATAAAATTAATTTTAAATTAAATTAATTTATTTTTAAATTAAAATTAATTAAATTATTTTTATATTAAATTACATTATTGTTTATATAAATTAAACTAAACTAAATTATTTTTAAATTTATTTTAACTAAATTATTTTAAAATGAAATTATTTTGAAATTCAATTAAATTATTTTTAAATTAAATTAAATTATTTTAAATTAAATGAAATTAGTTGTAAATTGAATTAAATTATTTTTTAATTAAATTAAATTATTATTGTATTTATTATTATTAAAAAAATTATTTTTAAATTAAATGAATTTTTTTTATTTTAAATTAAATCAATTTAAAAAAAAAAAGATTTTTAAATTAAATTTATTTATTTATAAATTCAATTCAATTTTTTTAAATTAAATTAATTTAAATTTTAAATTAAAGTATTTTTAAATTTAATTAAACCATTTTTAATTTTATTTATATTAAATTAAATTATTTTTAAAATAAATTAAATAAAAATAATTATTTTTTAAATTAAATTAATTTTTTTTTAAATTAATTTAAATTATTTTTTAAATAATTATTTTTAAATTAAATTAAATTATTTTTAAACTAAATTAAATTATTTTTAAATGAAATAAAATTGAATTGTTTTTATATTGAATTAAATTGTTTTTATATTAAATTATTTTTAAATTAAATTGACTAATTTTTTAATTAACTTAAATAATTTTTATATTAAATTAATAAATTAAATTATTTTTAGATTAAACTAAAATATTTTCAAATAAAATAAAATTAAATTATTTTTAAAATACAATTATTAAATTTAATTAAACATAATTATGTTAAAATTAAATTATTTTCAAATTAAATTAAATATTATTTTTAAATTAAATTAAATTATTTTCAAAATAAATTAAATTTTGTTTTAAATTAAATTAAAATATTTTCAAATTAAATGAAATTATTTTTAAATTAAATAAAATTATTATTTAAATAATTATTTTTAAATTAAATTAAATTATTTTTAAATTAAATTAATTTTAAATTAAATTAAACTATTTTTTAAATTAAATTACATAATTTTCAAATTAATTTTAATTATTTTTAAATTAAAGTATTTTTAAATTTAATTAAACCTTAACTTAAAATTTTAATTAACCATCTTTTAATTAATCATTTTTAATTTTATTGATATTAAATTAAATTATTTTTAAAATAAATTTAATAAAAATAATTATTTTTTAAATTAAATTAAATTTTTTTTTAATTAATTTAAATTATTTTTTAAATAATTATTTTTAAATTAAATTAAATTATTTTGAAATTAAATTAATTATTTTTAAATTAAATAAAATTGAATTGTATTTATATTGAATTAAATTGTTTTTATATTAAATTAAATTATTTTTAAATTAAATTGACTAATTTTTTAATTAACTTAAATAATTTTGATAGTATATTAATAAATTAAATTATTTTTAGATTAAACTAAAATATTTTCAAATAAAATAAAATTAAATTATTTTTTAAATACATTTTTTAAATTTAATTAAACAATTATTTTAAAATTAAATTATTTTCAAATTAAATTAAATATTACTTTTAAATTAAATTAAATTATTTTTAAAATAAATTAAATTACGTTTTAAATTAAATTAAAATATTTTCAAATTAAATGAAATTATTTTTAAATTAAATAAAATTATTATTTAAATAATTATTTTTAAATTAAATAAAATTATTGTTAAATTTAATTAAATTAATTTTAAATTGAATTAAACTATTTTTTAAACTAAATTAAAACATTTTCAAATTAAATTAAATTATTTTTAATTAAATTAAATTATTTTTAAATTATATTATTTTCAAATTAAAATAAATAAAATTAATTTTAAATTAAATTTAATTATTTTTAAATTAAAATTAATTAAATTATTTTTAAAAAAATTACATTATTGTTTATATAAATTAAACTAAATTAAATTATTTTTAACTTTATTTAAACTAAATTATTTTAAAATTAAATTATTTTGAAATTAAATTAAATTATATTAAATTATTTTTAAAATAAATTAAATTATTTTAAATTAAATTAAATTAGTTGTAAATTAAATTAAATTATTTTTTATTTAAACTAAATTATTATTATATTAAATTATTATTTAAAAAAATAATTTTTAAATTAAATTTTTTTAATAAAATTAATTTTTTTTTAAATTAAATTAAATCAATTTAAAAATATATATATTTTTAAATTAAATTTATTTATTTATAAATTCAATTAAATTTTTTTAAATTAAATTAATTTAAATTATTTTCAAATTAAATTATTTTTAAATTTAATTAAACCATTTTTAATTTTATTTATATTAAATTAAATTTTTTTTTAAATAAATTTAATAAAAAAAAATATTTTTTAAATTATATTAATTTATTTTTAAATTAATTTAAATTATTTTTTAAATAATTATTTTTAAATTAAATTAAATTATTTTTAAATGAAATAAAATTGAATTGTTTTTATATTGAATTAAATTGTTTTTACATTAAATTAAATTATTTTTAAATTAAATTGAATTAATTTTTAATTAACTAAAATATTTTTTTAAGTAAATTAATAAATTAATATAAACTATTTTTAGATTAAACTAAAATATTTTCAAACAAAATTAAATGAAATTATTTTAATATAATTTTTTTTTTTTCATTAAATTAATTTAATTTAAATTGTTTTTAAAATAAATTTCTTTTAATTTAAATTACATTATTTTAAAATTAATTTAAAATAATTTTAAATTAAATTAATTTAAATTACTTTTTAATTAAACTAAATTATCTTTAACTTAATTAATTTGTTTTTAAATCAAATTAAATTAAATTATTTTTAAAATGCGCTCTTAAAACAAGTTTAAATTTAAATTAAATTATTTTTAGATTATATTAAATTACAATGGTTTTAATTTCTACAATTTTTAAATTAAAGCAAATTCAATTATTTTTAAATTAAAGTAAATTAAATTATTTTCAATTCAAATTAGATTATTTTTAAATTAAATTTTAATATTTTTTAATTAAATTTAATTAGATTATTTTCTAAATAAATAAAATAAAAATAAATTATTTTTAAATTTAGTTAAACTAATTTATCTTAAAATTAAATTATTTTGAAATTAAATTATATGAAATTATTTTTAAATTAAATTAAATTATTTTTAATTAAATTAAATTATTTTTAAATTAAATTATTTTTTAATTAAATTAAATTATTTTTTGAATTAAATTAAATTATTTTCAAATAAAATTGTATTATTTTTAAATTAAATTAAAATTAAATTAAATTAGTATTTAAAAAATAATATTTAAATTAAAATGAAAAAATTTTAATTAATTTAAATTATTTTTAAATTAAATTTATTTTAAATTAAAATAAATTATTCTTTAAATTAAATTAAATTAATTTTAAATTGAATTAAATTATTTTTAAATTTATTTAAATTATTTTTTAAATTAAATTGAATTAGTTTGTAATTTGAATAATTTATTTTTAAATTAAATTAAATTAATTTTAAATTAAATTAAATCATTGTCAAATAAAATTAAATAATTTTTAATTAAAATTAAATTATTTTTAAATTAAATTAAATTGATTTTAATTTAAATTAAATATAATTATTTTTAAATTAAATTATGTTATTTTAAAATTAAATTTAATGAATTTTAAATTAAAATAGTTTAAATTATTGTTAAATTATATTAAATTATTTTTAGATTAAACTAAATTATCTTTAAATAAAATAAAATTATTTTAAAATTATTTTTATATAAATTTAAATTATTTTTAAATTAAATTATTTTTAAATTAAATTTATTTTAAATTAAATTAAGTTATTTTTAAAATAAATTAAATAAAACTAAATCATTTTTAAATTATTTTTAAATTAAATTATATTATTTTTTAATTAATTTAAATTATTTTTAAATTAAATATTTTTAAATTAAATTACATTATTTTTAAAATTAAAATAAAATATTTTAAATTAAATTCAATTACTTAATTTAAATTAAATTGAAATATTTATAAATAATACAAATAAATTTAAATTAAATTAAATTATTTTTAAATTAAATTGTAGTTTATTTGAATTAAAAAAATTATATTATTTTAAACTAAAATTATTTTTTTTTAAATTAAATGAAATTATTTTTATATTAAATTCAAAAAAATTTAAATTTAATTAAATTAAATTTTTCTTAAATTAATTAAAATATAATTATGTTATTTTTTAAATTAACTTAAAATATTTTTAAATTATGTGGAATTATGTATGATTAAAAATAATATTATATGCTCGGTTGTTTACACAACGGCCGATTACAGCCAGGGTGGTGGAAATCGAGAGGGGGTGGGCCCATAGGGTGCGACCCGGGACCGGGTTGATTCGCAACCGGCAGCGCTCCGAGAGGTTACTCGCGGGGCGCTCTGGTACTATTTCCGCTACAGTCTGCCCCTCAAGTCCAAGGTAGCGTCTCGCCATTGGGCCTGTTTCGGGTGCTTTCGGAGGCGTCCTCGGCATGGGGGTCCCTCTGTCTGTGACACGAATGGAGTCAGCTGGGAGACGTGATAAACTCCGATGATCCAGGGACTCTATTTCGAAGCTGGTAGGGCCTTTAGGAGAGCGGATGCGGTAGGGACCATCTCGTCTGGGCAAAAACTTGGCGAATATCCATTGGTGTGCTTTACAGAGGGTCTGTACTTCTACCAAGACTAAGTCACTAACTTGGAGGACACGGCTGGGCATCTGTGTTGATCTGCGTACTTTTTCCGACGATCCTGTTGTTGCTCGTGGACTTCTCGGGCTAGTTTTAATCTATCTGCAACTCGTAGCAGGAGAGGTGTGGCCTCGACCACGAAGTTTTGAGAAGTTACAATACTCCGAAGATCGCGTGTGAAGTCGTCCACGGTGCGGAGTTCTCGCCCGAACATCAGGTAGGCGGGAGTAAATCCAGTGGCTTGACTGCGGGCGGTATTCATGGCAAATCTTATAGTGGCGAGCTGATCCGGCCACGAGGGGTGGGGTTGATCACCGATTTGTATAGCTATTTGCGTTTTGAGGTCCCTATTTCCCAGTTCCACAGGGTTGGCCTCAGGGTGATACAGCGTGGTGAAGGAATGGGTTATTCCTAGGCAAAAAGTAATTTTCTGCATTACGGCGCTGTTGAAATGCGTCCCATTTTAGCTGATGATGCGACGCGGCAGTCCATACCGGAAGCCGACTTCTTTTAGGAATGTCCACGCATTTTTCGCAATTTTCGACTGTAGCGTCGGTGAGGGCGAATAGTTCGATCCACCGGGTGGCGTAGTCCTGGATGATTAAAATCCATTTCTCGTTCTGTTTGGAGGCCGGGAGAGGGCCGAATAAATCGACCGCTATAACCTCCATTAGTTGGTTTAGTACCGGTGTCTGAAGCAGGCCCACCGGCTTCAAGTTGCTGGGCTTGTAGCGCTGACACTCCTGACATGTCCGTAGATAATCAACGACGTATCGCCGCTTCCCGGGCCAGTAATATCGGGTATTATAATAAAATAATATTATAAATACGTTGAAGTGTTTTCTCCACGCCGTAATGTCTGGCGCTTGGGGCGTCATGATATTCACTCAGGATGCGGGGGGTATCGTGGCTGGGAGCCACCAGTTGGGTCTCTTCGTTGTCCTTCTCCTGAGAATATCGGTATAGCGCACCTTGGCTCAATATGTATCCTCGGGTGGTCCATTGAAACCATGAGCACGTCTGTAGAAAAGAGTGAGCGTGCTTCAGGTTTGGTGGAGGCCCTAGGTTGGCTCTCGCTTTTATTTTGTCGGGATCGGGCGTGATGTCGGCGGCGGAGGGACGGTGTCCTAGGTACTTAACCTCGGGGCATCCAAAGAAGCATTTAGCACGATGCATTCGTAGCTTGTTATGTCGCAATCTGTCAAACACTTCGCGGATCTGAGCGAGGTGGCCTGTGGTGTCTGCCGACAGCAAGATTAATTCGTCTTGGTAAGCAAGTAAGTTTAGACTAGGGAGGCCAGTCCGGAAACGGTCCATTAGGCGTTGAAATGTGGAGGGAGCGTTTCTTAAGCCAAATGCCATACTAGTAAAACGATACAGGCCAAAAAGACAGATAAACGCAGTCAGTCACAGCAGAAGTCAACGCAGATAGTCGCAGCGGGATCTCGGCTTTTTGTCGGTAGCTTTGGTTTCCACCTACGTCGTTTTTTTTTCTAACCAATTTTTCCATGGTGACTCAGCGGCTCGGGCTTTCGTTAGCAAACTTTTATCGATAACGAAATTATTGATATCTTCCCGTTGCAGACGGTTTCTCGTTGTCGGTCTAAGAAGTCCAAAAATTATATCGAGTTGCCATTTATCTTCAAGTTTGTCGGCCCCCCTGGCGAATAGGTCCCTCTGAATTGTGACATATTTTTAGATTGGAATGTTTTCTGCTTGGGGAATCGTGACCATTTCTTGGAAAATCCGGGAGTTTGGTTTTGCTGTGGCGTATAATTTTCTTATTAGGTTCATAGCTTCTTCTCAGGTCGCGGCTTGCTGCTTTATCCCATTACACTTTTAGTTGGCTTTAGTTTAGTTGGGTTTAGGAGCGGGAGTCCAACAAGAGCATTCTCGCCCGTGATGTTCTCTATTGCTTTGTAGATGGTGGTCGTCTTGACGAATTCTTCTACTTTATCGGCAGACCTAGTGCCCTCAAATTGGGTGGTACAGAAAGTAAAATTTTTGTGGTTTTCCGTAGGCGCACGTTCGTAATTCCGCAGAAGTGTCTGGAATTGCTTCGCTGTGAGTTTCTTGACTCCTCTTCTCGGCTACCTGGTTATTCGGGCTTCACGTTTGGGCGCCAGTTGTAACTTCGGGACGTAGAGGTTCGGGTTCGGAAATACAAACGCAAAAGTGATGTATTTACAAACAACGATTTATTAGCTAAGTCACAGTTACTTCACAGTCACTTTTATAATGTGAGGATCTACCAAGGTCTACTAAAAGCCAGGGTAGTCAAGTTCTATTTAGGTGTTACTGCAAGCAAGCGCCTAGACGAACTCTCTTGCCTTGTACGATGTAGCGGTTTATAAACCGTAGGGTTCTTTACCCGACGTCCGATTACAGCCAGGGTGGTGGAACTCAAAACGGGGTGGGCCAATAGGGTGTGACTCTGGAGAGTGTTGATGCGCGACGGGCAGCGCTCCGAGAGGGTACTGGCGGGGCACTCTGGTACTATTTCCGCTACAAGCTTAATTTAATTTAAAAACAATTTAATTTTATATAATTTATTTTAAAAATAATTTAATTTAGTTTTAAAATAATTTAATTTTATTTTATTTAAAAATAATATAAATACCTAATCTAAAATTAATTTAATTTTATTTAAAAATAATTAAATTTAATTTATTAATTTAATTTGAAAATAATTTAATTCAATAAAAAACAATTTTATTTAATTTAAAAACAATTTAATTTAATTTAAAAATAATTCAATTTAACTAAAAAATAATTTAATTTAAGTGAAAAACAATTGAATTTAATTTAAAAATAATTAATTTAGAAAAAAATTTAATTAACTTTAAAATAATTTAATTTAATTTAAAAATAATTTAATTTAATTAAAAATAATTCAATTTAAAATTAATTCAATTTAATTTAAAATTAATTTAATTCAATAAAAAAACAATTTTATTTAATTTAAAAATAATTTAATTTTATTTCAAAATAACTTCATTTTACTTAATTTAAAAATAATCTATTTAATTTATTTTAAAATTAGTATAAATTATTTTTAAAATAATTACTTTTATATTAAATTAAATTATTTTTAAATAATAAAATCAGTGGATTCTGTCATTCATGGGTGCTGGACGTGTGTGAGAGTGCTCGGTAAAATAATTGCTATTGCGGGTGTTTTAAGCGTGAGGGAAGTGAAAGGCTGCGGGTGGTTTGTCTATTTTGTTCAGGCAGTTATTGTCGTCGGGAAAACCTTCGTTGCAAGTAAGTCGTTATCGCAGCAAGCGTGTTAAAAACTTTACGCACGTGGTGATAAGTTGTGTTTGCGTGGTTGCGGCGCGACAGGGTAAGCGCCCAGGCAACGTTTCAAAGCGCATCTGGTGAGGGATAGCGGAATTTGTAGCTAAGACCGGCTTCAACAGCGTAAGGTGTCTTCGCGGGAATGGACGAATGCGAGAGCAGACCGAGAGCGGGCAGTGAGTCGATGAACCCGTTTGAAAGATGTGCTAAACTAAACAGATCACCGATCCAGACGGCTAAGAGGTCGAAAAAAGAGGAGATGTCTGATAAAGGAAGAGGGGAGTGCAGTGCAGGTCAGAGTGATCATTTTGAGAGAATATTGCAGGAGTTAATAGAAATTAAAAAGGAGTTCACGACGGTAGACAGGAAGTTGGAGGAAATGAGACGGGAAAACAGAAGATTGGAGGAAAAATTGGAAAGGGTGGTGAAGAGACAAAAGGAGGAGGAAGAAGTAGAAACGGACTGGAGAAAGGAATTGTTAGCAGAGTTGAGGTCAATAAGAGATGAGAATATGGAAATAAAGAATAAGTTATCAAAACTGGAGGAGGAAGCGGAGGCAGTCAAGGAGGAGAAGAGAAGAACCGAGAGTAAGTGGGAGGAGGAATGTCAGGCAATGAGAGAGGAGCTGGCTAAACTAAAAGATACGGAAGAGAGGAGACTAAGGAGGGAATTAAGAAATAACATTATTATTTATGGAATTGAAGGAGAAGATTGGCGGGAAAAGGCAAAGAACATATTTCGGGAAAAGCTAGGTTTAAACGAAGGTTTCGGGAGTGCATACAGGCTTGGCTCGAATAGGGATAATAGAGAAAGTAAAGGCCCGATTATGTTAAAATTAGAAAGTTGGGAGGTAAAAAAGGACATAATGAGAAACAAACGCAAGCTTAGAGGTACAAACGTATTCATTCAAGATGATTTCACCCCTAAGGAACAAGGAATCCAGAAAGAATTGTTAAGGAAGGCGAAGGTACTCAAGGAAAGGGGCCACCAGATTAAAGTAGGATACCAAAGAATGGAAATAGATGGGAATTGGGTACCATGGGACGAGATAGCAAAAAACGAATAAACGACCAAAGAAAGAGGGGACAGTTACACAACGACGGAACGGAAAAGGAAAATGTAAAGCTAATGTTTTGGAATGTAGCAGGGCTCAAGAAGAAATTGGATAAGGTGGACGGGTCTTTTATAGAATTCTTGAGGAAATTCGAAATAGTTGGGTTAGTGGAGACCTGGGTTCAAGAGAAGGAATGGGAAGCCTGTAAAGAGAGACTCCCCAAGGAGTACAATTGGAGGATACAACCGGCACGGAGAGAGAGTGACTACGGAAGGGCGAAGGGGGGAATAATAACAGGGGTCAGAAGAGGCATCAAGGAATCGGAGAGAATTCTAGAAGAGGTGGAGGGTCTAGTTTTTAGGGAGGTAGAACTGGAGGGGGAGTGGTGGCAGATAGCAACCGTTTATAATAATAAGGGACTGGAAAAAATTAAAGAGGGCATAAAGAGGAATTTAGAAGATATGGTAACGACAAACTTGCTACTAGGAGGTGATTGGAACGTTAGGATAGGAGAAGAGCAGGTCAATACGGTGGATAAGACGGGTGATGTGATAAGAAGGAATTCTAAAGACAAAATTAAAAATGCAGAGGGAAATGTTTGGTTGGCGTGGGTGTTAGAGAACCAATGGGATATTTTGAATGGGTGTATTGAGGGCGACTGGGAGGGAGAATTTACGTTTGTGGGTGCAATGGGTACCTCAGTTATTGACCTAATAATTACAAATGATGCGGCGAGACGGCAAATAAAACTGATGGAAATCGGAATAAGAAGTGAGTCGGATCATATGCCGGTAGTGGTGTCTTTGAAGCAGCAAAGGAAGAAAGATGTTAAGGCGGAGAAATGGGTGGCCAGATGGGATAAGGAGGCGACAGAAGAATACAGAAGGAAATTAGAAGAGGTAGAGTGGAACGCCATAGAGGATATAGACATGATGGCAAAGAAAATGGAATCTGCACTTGTGAAAAAGAAAATCAAAGAAGCGTTTCCAGGCCGAGCATGGTACGACGGGGAAGTGCGGAACGCAAAGCAAAGGTTTCGAGAAGCTATGAGAGAATGGAGAAAGGGAGAAGGGCTCAAAGTGCACGTGCTGGAAGCGAAAACAGAATTGCAAAAAATGGAGAAGAAGAAAAAGGAGCTTTGGGAAGAGAAGGAGAAGCAGCGGGTACGAGAAATCAAGACGGAAGCTGAGCTGTGGAAATACGTGAGAGAGAATAGGAAAAGGAAGGAAAGATTACCCAAGAGCATTGCGATAGAAGAATGGCAAAACCACTTCATGAGGATGCTAGGAGGGGTGGAGATGCGGTCAGAAAGAGATGATAGTTCAGGAGATCGACAGAGAAAGCAGGAAGAGCTCGCCGAGGATATCACCGTGACAGAGGTGGAGGATGTTATTGATTCCCTAAAGCCAAGAAAAGCGGGAGGTTTGGATGGGCTCGGAAATGAAGCGTGGAAAGAAGCACCTGGAATCTGTAAGGAGAAGTTTACGGAGGAATTGAGAAGGATAGGGAGAGGAGAGAAAAGGATACCAGTCAGCTGGAAAGTGGGGATAATTCAACCGGTGTTTAAGAGTGGAACGAGGGACGCGCTTGAAAATTATAGAGGTATAACTTTGATGAACTCCTCATACAAAATATTTGCTAAAATCCTGGATTGTCGCTTGAGGAAGGAAATCAATGAAAGGAAGCTTTTGCGGGAAATACAAGCGGGGTTCAGAGAAGGAAGGAGCACGGTGGAACACCTGGTGACCTTGAGAGTCATCATAGACCAAGGAATAAGAAAGGGATGCCTGTTTGCTCTTTTCATTGATTTGAAATCCGCATATGACTCGGTGAACAGAAGGAGACTTGACGAGTGTTTGGGCAAGCTAGGTATCTCAGAGAGTGTAAGAAGGAACATCAGGAATTTGTACGAGGAAACGGTCTGTAAGGTAGTAGCGAATGAATGGGAATCGGACTATTTTGAGGTGAGGAAGGGCCTGAGACAAGGCTGCCCTTTGAGTCCCACGCTTTTCAATCTGTATGTGGCGGATATGGAAAAGGTTCTAGAAGCCGGGCAAGCTGGAGGAGTGGTGATTGGGAAAAAGAAGGTGTGGAGCTTGGCATATGCGGATGACATGGTAGTATTTGCAAAGTCGGCTAGTGAGATGAAGGACGTGATTGAAAGGCTCGGCAGGTATTTCGAAAAGAGGGATTTAAGGGTGAATGTTGGTAAAACAAAATGGATTCGGTTTAAAAGGGGTGGGCGATATAAGAAAGAAAGGTTTGAATGGCAGGGTACTGAAATAGAGGAAGTTAGTAAATTTAAGTATTTGGGGTATGTCTTTGGGACTGGATACAGTAATAAAGAACACATAGAGTATGTTACAAAAAAGGCATGGGTGGCTGCGGGTCGTATCTGGGAGGTTTGGAAAAGGAACTTTGATGGAAACTTTAGAGCAGCAGAGACCATATGGAAGGCATGTGTGCGAAGCGTGTTACTGTATGGATGCGAGGTCTGGGGAACGAAAGAGGAAGACAAGATCGAAAGGGTGCAGCTAAAGTTTTATAAGAAAGTGTTGAAACTTGATAGGTCGACGCCTGGTCACATTGTGCTTCAGGAAGTGAGTGCTTGTAAGGTGGCGGTAATTGCTGCGGAAAGAGTGATAAAGTTCGAGTATAGGGTGGATGGGTTAGGTGATGAAAGGATAATAAAGGAAATCTTTCGAGTAGTGAATAAAGAGGGGTTAAGTGGTAGAAGAGAGAGCGGTTGGGGGTTGAATAAAAGGAAACTGTATGAGAGAGGCGGGTTATCATCCGAGGGGTTGGAAACGGAAAAAAGTGCGGGTGCTCAGTGGAAACGGATGCTAAAAGAGAGGTTATTAGAAGTGGACTTCCAAGAGCGCCAATCGAAAATAGAGGCTAGTAAATATCACCAAGGCTACAGTCAGATACAAGTGCACGGCCGTGTTCCTGGTTATTTGAGGACAAGTAAAGGGTCGGACGACCAGTCAGTGTTGGCGAGATTTAGGTGTGGCAATGAAGAGCGTGGAAGGAGACATTGGATGAAGGAGGAAAGTAGAAGGTGTTTGGTGTGTGGGTTGAAGGAAGATATGTGGAGTCATTGGTTGGAAGAATGCACGATGGCGGTGTGGAATGACCAGGAGAGAAGACGAGGAAAGGATTGGAGGGAGTGTATGGACGAGAGCGGGAAGGGACTGTCGTTTTTACACAGAGTGAAAACATGGAAAGAGCGGATGCGACGGGGTAGTTTTTTGAGTGTTGCGGTTTAGTTTTTTTTTTTTTTTTTTTTTGTGAGCTTATGTCCGATGTACAGGTGTTGAAGTATAGGTTTATAGGGTGGTAAAATTTCTTTTTTCTTTTAATGGGGTTTTAGTTTCACAACTTTTTTATTATTTTTTTATTTTTTTATTATTTTTTATTGTTTTATTTTGTATGTATATAATTTGTATGGAAATTATTTTAATTATGCCAATAAAGGTTATTATTATTATTATTAATAAAATCAAATTCATTAATAAATAATTTAATTTATAAAAAAGAAAAATTAATTTAAATTGAAACAAATTTATCTTAATTTAATTTAATTTTTAATAAAATTAATTTATTTTAAAAATAATTAAATTTAATTTAATTAAGAAAAAAATCAAATAAATTTAAAAATAATTTATTTTAATTTAAAAATAATTTAATTTAATTTAAAAATAATTTCATTTAAAACTATTGTAATTTAATTTAAATTAAAAATTATTTTATAAATTAAAAATAGTTTAACCGGTCAATTTAAAAATAATTTAATTAATTTTAATTTTAAAATAATTTAATTTAATTTAAAAATAATTTAGTTTTGTTTAAAAATAATTTAATTTTATTTAATTTAAAATTAGTTTAATTTAATTTAAAAATAATTTAATTTTATTTAATTCAAAAATAATTTAATTTTATTTAATTTAAAAATAGTTTATTTTAATTTAAAAATTATTAAATTTAATATAAAAACATTTTCTTTAATTTATAAACAATTTAATTTTATTTAAATTTAACATTATTTAAATTAGTTTAAATAATTTAATTTAATTTAAAAATTATTTAATTTAATTTAATTTAAAAATAATTTAATTTATTATAAAAGTAATTACTTTAAAAATAATTTAAACTAATTTTAAAATAATTTAAATTATCTAAAATAATATAATTTTATTTAAAAATAATTTAATTTTATTTTATTTAAAAATTATAATTATCATAAAAATTAATTTAATCATAAAATAAATTAATTTAATTAAACTAAATTATTTAAGATAATTTAAATTTGTTAAATTAGTATTTTTTAAATTAGTTTAAATTATTTTTAAAATAATTACTTTTATATTAAATTAAATTATTTTTAAATTAAATTAAATTAAATTATTTTTAAATTAAATTGAATTATTTAAACTAATTGAAATAAAGTTATATTAAAATAAAATTAAATTGTTTTTAAATTAAAGAAAATGTTTTTATATTAAATTTAATAATTTTTAAATGAAAATAAACTATTTTTAAATTAAATAAAATTAAATTATTTTTAAATTAAATAAAATTAACATATTTTTAAATTAAACTAATTTTAAATTAAATTAAATTATTTTTAAACAAAATCAAATTATTTTTAAATTCAATTAAATTATTTTAAAATTAAAATTAATTAAATTATTTTTAAAATGACCGGTTAAACTATTTTTAATTTAAATTAAATAATTTTTAATTTAAATTAAATAATTTTCAATTTAAATTAAATTACAATAGTTGTAAACGAAATTATTTTTAAATTAAATCAAATTATTTTTAAATTAAAATAAATTATTTTTAAATTAATTTGATTTTTTTTTTATTAAATTAAATTTAATTATTTTTAAAATAAATTAATTTTTTTTAAAATTAAATTAAATTAAGATACATTTTTTCAGTTTCCAGTATGCGAAATCGTCAATTATAACTATGCCGTTTCAAATCACTTCAAATTAAAGGATATTGCTCCAGTAACATCGGACCCCAGATTAGATCTGGCAGCCTTTTTGCTCTTTTTATCGACCTGAAAGCAGCGTATGATTCCGTAGATAGAGGGAGATTGTATGAATGTTTGGTTAAAAAGGGTATTTCGGAGAGGGTGAGGAGGAATGTAAGGGAGGTGTATAGGGAAACGGTGTGTAAGATCAGGGTGAATGAGTGTGTAACGGAATATTTCGAGATAAAAAAGGGCCTGAGGCAGGGATGTCCACTGAGCCCCACACTTTTCAATCTCTATTAGGCTGATTTGGAAAGAGTTTTGGCAGACGGACAAGCTGGAGGAGTGGTGGTAGGGAGAACAAAGGTGTGGAGTTTAGCATACGCTGATGATGTAGTTGTATTTGCCAAGACAGCTGGGGAATTGAGAGAGGTAATTGAAAGGGTGAGAGGGTTTTTTGAAAGGAGAGATTTGAGTGTGAATGTGGGAAAAACTAAATGGATGCGGTTCAAAAGAGGTGGGAAGTTCAAGAAAGAGAGGTTTGAATGGAGAGGGAGGGAAATCGAGGAGGTGCAAAGGTTTAAGTATCTAGGGTATGTATTTGGAAATGGAGGCAGCAATAGAGAACATGTGGAGTATGTAGCGAAGAAAGCGTGGGTGGCAGCTGGGCGAGTCTGGAATGAATGGAGAAATAAATTCGAAGGTAACTTCAGGGCGGCTGAGACGGTGTGGAAGGTGTGTGCCAGAAGCATTTTATTGTATGGCGCAGAAGTCTGGGGGACGAGAGAGGAGGAGAGGATAGAGAGAGTCCAGTTAAAGTTTTTCAAAAAAATACTGAAGCTTGATAGGTCGACACCTAGTTACATTGTCCTCCAGGAGGTGAATGCGTGCAAGGTGGCAGTCTTGGCTGCAAGAAAGGTCATAAGGTATGAATATAAGGTGAGTGAAATGGGAGATGAAAGGTTAATAAAAGAGGTTTTTAGAATGGTAAATCGAGTGGGAGTAGGTGGTATGAAAGGGAGTGACTGGGGTAAGAATAAGAGGAAATTGTATGAAAGAGGTGGTATATCTGGTGAGGGGCTCGAAACGCTAAAGCAGGAAAGGGCAGGGTGGGCCGATAGGTTGGTAGAACGTTTGCAAGAAGTGGACCTACAGGAGCGGCAAAGCAAAATAGAAAGTAGTAATTTTCATAAAGGGTACGTAAAGATACAGGTACATGGGCGGTTACCAACCTATTTAAGTGTAAATCAAGAGGACGATGCACAAGTCATGTTAGCAAGGTATAGGTGTGGATGTGAGGAGCGTGGAAGAAGATACTGGATGAGTGAGGAGCATAGAAAGTGTAGTGTTTGTGGGACAGCAAAGGATACTTGGGAGCATTGGATGGAAGAGTGTACAAGGGGTGAATGGAATGAGGGAGAAAGGCGGGAAGGAAAGAAATGGGAGGAATGTATGAATGATAGCGGAAAGGGTCTGAAACTGCTGAGACGGATAAAAAGATGGAAAGAGCAAACTGGTAACAGAGAAGGTGTATTATAAAGGAAAATGGAGTTTATTTTGTGTTTTGTGATATTATTGTATTTTTATTTTTAAATTTATATTTTTTTTTTTTGTATGTGGTTTCTATATGCCAGTAGGTTGATAAATAAATAAATAAATAAATACATTTTTTTCAACTTAAATTAATTTTTGTTTTTAATAAATTGAATTATTTATTAATGACTGAATTTATTATTAAAAAATAATTTAATTTTATATAAAAGTAATTATTTTAAAAATAATTTAAACTAAGTTTAAAATAAATTAAATAGATTATTTTTAAATTAAATAAAATGAAGTTATTTTGAAATAAAATTAAATTATTTTTAAATTAAATAAAATTGTTTTTATATTGAAATAAATTAAATTGAATTAATTTAAAATTAAATTGAATTATTTTTAATTAAATTAAATTATTTTTAAAATAAATTAAATTTATTTTAAATTAAATTAAATTTTTTTAAATTAAATTAAAATTTTTTCAAATTAAATTAAATTATTTCCAATTAAATTAAATTATTTTAAAATTAAATTAAATTATTTTTTAATTAAATTAAATTATTTTAAAGTTAATTAAAGTTTTTTGTAAATTAATTATTTTTAAATTAAATTCAATTGTTTTTCACTTAAATTATTTTTTATTTTTATTATTTATTATTTTTAAATTAAATTGAATTATTTTTAAATTAAATTAAATTGTTTTTAAATTAAATAAAATTGTTTTTTTATTGAATTAAATTATTTTTAAATTAAATTAATAAATTAAATGTAATTATTTTTAAATAAAATTAAATTAATTTTAGATTAGGTAAATTATATTATTTTTAAATAAAATAAAATTAAATTATTTTAAAATTATTTAAATTATTTTTAAAATAAATTATATAAAATTAAATTATTTTTAAATTAAATTAAGTTTGTAGCGGAAATAGTACCAGAGTGCCCCGCCAGTACCCTCTCGGAGCGCTGCCCGTCGCGCATCAAACCTCTCCAGAGTCACACCCTATTGGCCGACCCCATTTTGAGTTCCACCACCCTGGCTGTAATCGGACGTCGTGTATAAAGAACCCTACGGTTTATAAACCGCTACATCGTACAAGGGAAGAGAGTTCGGCTAGGCGCTTGCTTGCAATAACACCTAAATAGAACTTGACTACCCTGGCTTTACTTAGTAGACCTTGGTAGATCCTCACATTATAAAAGTAACTGTGACTTAGCTAATAAATCGTTGTTTGTAAACACATCACTTTTGCGTTTGAATTTCCGAACACGAACCTCTACGTCCCGAAGTTACAACTGGCGCCCAAACGTGCAGCCCGAATAATCAGTTAGCCGAGAATAGGAGTCAAGAAACTCACAGCGGAGCAATTTCAGTCACTTCTGCGGAATTACGAACGTCCGCCTACGGAAAACAAACCAACCCCGTTGGTTGGGGCGACAAACTTAAAGATAAATGGCAGGCAACTCGATTTATGTTTTGGACTTCTTAGACCGACAACGAGAAACAGTCTGCAATGGGAAGATATCGATAATTTCATTATCGATAAAAGTTTGTTAACGAAAGCCCGAGCCGCTGAGTCACCATGGAAAATTTGGTTAGAAAAAAAAAACTACTTAATTTTAAAATAATTTAAATTATCTAAAATAATTTAGTTTAATTTAAAATTAATTTAATTTTATATAAAAATAATTTAATTTAATCATAAAATAAATTAATTTAATTAAAAAATAATTTAATTTAATTTTAAAATAATTTAATTTAATTAAAAAATAATTCAATTTAATTTAAAAATAATTAAATTTAATATAAAAACAATTTTTTTGAATTTAAAATCAATTTATATTTATTTATAAATAACTAAACTATTAAATAACTTAATTTTAATTAGTTTAAATAATTTAATTTAAAAATTAATTATTTTAATTTAAATTAATTAAAAAAAAATTAATATAATATAAAAATTAATTATTTTTATTTAGTTTATTTTAGATATAATATAATTTAATTTAAAAATATTATAATTTTATTTAAAACTTATTTAATATAATTTAAAATCAATTTAATTTACCTTAATTTAAAAATAATTTAATTTAATTTAAAAATATTAAAAAAATATATAGTTTGAATTAAAAATAACTTAATTGAATTTAAAATAATTTAATTTTGTTAAAAAATAATATAATTTTATTTAGTTTAAAATTAATTTAATTTTATTTAAAAATAATTTTATTTAATTTAAAAATAATTTAATTTACTTTAATTACTACAATAGCTTGTAAATTAATCTAATTTAAAAATAATTTAATTCAAATTAAAAATAGTTTAACTGCGCATTTTAAAAATAATTTAATTTAATTTGATTAAAAAATAATGTAATTTATTTTAATTTAAAAATAATTTAATTTAATTTAAAAATAATTTAAATTAATTTAATTTAAAATTATTTTAACTTAATTTAAAAATAATTTAAATTGATTTAAGTTAATTTAAAAATAATTTATTTTATTATAAAAACAATTTAATTTATTTTAAAAATGATTTAGTTTAATTTTATACAAAAATGTTTTAATATAATTTAAAAATAATTTAATTTAAAAAATAATTAGTTTAATTAATTTGAAAACTAATTTAATTTAGTTTAATTTAATTTAAAAATAATTTAATTTAATTTAAAACTAATTTAATTTTATTTACAAATAATTTAATTTTAATTAGTTTAAAAATAATTCAATTAAATTTAGAAATAATTTAATATAATTGGAAATTAATTGAATTTAATTTAAAAATAAACAATTTAAAAATAATATAAATTAATTTAAAAATTATTCAATTTAATTTAAAAATAATTTAAAATAATTTAATTTAATTTTAAATGATTTATTTTGTTTAAAAATAATTTAAATTAATTTAATACAAAATTTATTTAATTTAATTTAAAAATAATTTAATTCAATTTGAAAATAATTTAATTTAAATTAAAAATAACTAATTTAAAAATAATTTAATTTATAAATTAATAATTTTTATTTAATTTATTTTAAAAATAATTTAATTTCATTTTAAAAAAAATTAATTTAAAAATAATTATATTTAATTTAATTCAAAAATAATTCAATTTAATTTAAAAATAATTTATTCTAATTTGATAATAGTTTAAAAATAATTTCATTAAATTTAAAAATAATCTAATTTTGTTAAAAAATAATTTAATTCTATTTGGTTTAAAAATAATTTAATTTAAAAATAATTTAATTTTATTTAATTTAAAAATAATTTAATCTACTTTAATTACTACAATAGCTTGTAAATTAATTTAATTTAAAAATAATTTAATTTTAATTAAAAATAGTTTAACTGCGCATTTTAAAGATTATAATATGAATTTTATTTAAAAATAACTCATTTTTATTCAATTTAAAAATAATTTAATGTAATTTCAAAAATAATTGAATTTAAATTAAAAATAACTAATTTAAAAATAATTTATTTTAATTTAAAAATAATTTAGTTAAATCTAATTTAAAAATAATTAAATTTAATATAAAAATATTTTAATTTAATATAAAAAATAATTTAATATAATTTAAAAATAATTTAAATTAAAAAAATAATTAGTTTAATTAAATTTAAAACTAATTTAATTTAGTTTAATTTAAAAATAATTTAATTTAATTTAAAAATAATTTAATTTTATTTACAAATAACTTAATTTTAATTAGTTTAAAAATAATTCAATAAAAGTTAGAAATAATTTAATATAATTGAAAAATAATTGAATTTAATTTAAAAATAAACAATTTCAAAATAATGTAAATTAATTTAAAAATTATTCAATTTAATTTAAAAATAATTTAAAATAATTTAATTTAATTTTAAATGATTTATTTTGTTTAAAAATAATTTAAATTAATTTAATATAAAATATATTTAATTTTATTTAAAAATAATTTAATTCAATTTGAAAATCATTTAATTTAAATTAAAAATAACTAATTTAAAAATAATTTAATTTAAAAATTAATAATTTTTATTTAATTTATTTTAAAAATAATTTAATTTCATTTTAAAAAAAAATAATTTAAAAATAATTATATTTAATTTAATTCAAAAATAATTCAATTTAATTTAAAAATAATTTATTCTAATTTGAAAATAATTTAATATAATTTAAAAAAAATTTAAATAAATTTAAAAATAATTTAATTTTGTTAAAAAATAATTTAATTCTATTTAGTTTAAAAATAATTTAATTTAATTTAAAAATAATTTAATTTTATTTAATTTAAAAATAATTTAATTTACTTTAATTACTACAATAGCTTGTAAATTATTTTAATTTAAATTAAAAATAGTTCAACTGCGCATTTTAAAAATTATAATATGAATTTTATTTAAAAATAACTCATTTTTATTCAATTTAAAAATAATTTAATGTATTTTAAAAATAATTAAATTTAAATTAAAAATAACTAATTTAAAAATAATTTAGTTAAATTTAATTTAAAAATATTTAAATTTAATATAAAAATATTTTAATTTAATATAAAAAATAATTTAATATAATTTAAAAATAATTTAAATTAAAAAATAATTAGTTTAATTAAATTTAAAACTAATTTAATTTAGTTTAATTTAATTTAAAAATAATTTAATTTAATTTAAAACTAATTTAATTTTATTTACAAATAACTTAATTTTAATTAGTTTGAAAATAATTCAATTAAATTTAGAAATAATTTAATATAATTGAAAAATAATTTAATTTAATTTAAAAATAAACAATTTAAAAATAATATAAATTAATTTAAAAATTATTCAATTTAATATAAAAATAATTTAAAATAATTTAATTTAATTTTAAATTATTTATTTTGTTTAAAAATAATTTAAATTAATTTAATATAAAATTTATTTAGTTTAATTTAAAAATAATTTAATTCAATTTAAAAATAATTTAATTTAATCTAAAATTAAACTAATTTATGAATTAGATTTGAAAATAATTTAATTTAATTGAATTAAAAAATCTTTCAATTTAATTTAAAAATAATTCAATTTAATAAAAAAACATTTTAATTTAATTTAAAAACAGTTTAATTTTAATTAAAAAAACAATTTTATTTAATTTAAAAATAATAAAATTTATTTTAAAAATAATTTAAATTAATTTAAAAATAATTTAATTTAGTTTAAAAATAATTTTATTTAATTTTAAAATAATTTAGATATTTTTGAAAATAATTTTTAATTCAATTTAAAAAATAATTTATTTTAATTTAAAAATAATTTAATTTAACATAAATATAATGTAATGTAATTTGAAAATAATTTAGTTAAATATAAAAAATAATTTAATTTAGTTTAAAATTAACTTAATTTTATATAGAAATAATTTAATTTAAAAATATTTTAAATTAATTTAAATAAAAATTAATTTAAAATAATTTAAAAATAATTTAATTTTATTTAAAAATAAATTAATTAAAATATAAAAATAGTTATTTTTATTTAAAAATTTATTTTATAAATATTTTTATTTAATTTATTAAAAAAAAATATAATTTAATTTAAAAATAAATAAATTTAAAATAATTAAAAAATAATTCAATTTAATTTAAAAATAATATATTTAAATTTAAAAATAATTTAATTAAATTTAATAATGTTTAAAAATAATTTAATTTTATCTAAATTAAAAATAATTTAAATAAATTTAAAAATAATTAAATTTTATCTAAAAACAATTTAATTTAAAAATAATTTAAATTAAAAATAATTTAATTTAATTTAAAAATAATTTAAATTAGTTTAATTTAAAATTAATTAAATTTTAAAATAATTAAATTCAATTTAAAAATAATTTAATTTAATTAAAAATAATTTAATTTAATTTGAAAATAATTTAATTTAAAAAAAAAATTAATTTTGTTTAAAATTAATTTAATTCAATTTAAAAATAATTTAATTAAAAATATTTTAATTAAATATTTTTTTTTAAATAATTTAATTTAATAATTTAATTTTTTTAAAAGAAATTTAATTTAATTTAAAAATAATTTAATTTAATCTACGAAATAATTTAATTTTATTTTAAAATAATTTAATTTGAAAATAATTTAATTTAATTTAAAAATAATTTAATTTAATTTCAAAATAATTTAATTGAATTTAATTTTAAAATAATTTAATTTACTTTATTTTAAAAATAATTAAATTAAATTTAATTTAAAAATAAATTAATTTAATTTAATTTTAAAATAAATTAGAAATAATTTAAATTAATTTGATTTAGAAAAATTATTTAATTTAATTAAATAAAATTATATTATAATAATAATTTAATTAAATAAAATAATTTAATTTAATTTGAAAATAATTTAATTTTATTATAAGAATTTTTTAATTTAATTTAAAAATAATTTAATTTAATAAAAATTAATTTAATTTAATTTATAAATAATTTAATATAAGATAATTAAATTTCAAAATTATTTAATTTAAAAATAATTTATTTTAATTAAATTTAAAAATAATTTAATTTAAAATAAAATAATTTAATTTGGTTTAATTTATTTAAAAAATAATTTATTTTTATTTTTTCGTACTAAACCGAATGCAACAAGTGAAGGTACCTTTATAGTTGAAACTATCATTGATTATGAACTTCCTATTCTCAGGGTTGAAAATGAACTTCTTAAACAACTGAACCAAGAACTTAAAGACAAAAATGTATTACTGAAAGAACTAGTTGAAGAAAAAAATGCTCTAAGTAAAAGTAATTTCGTTAGTAATGCAGACATGGCTGAGATTGATAATATTAACACTAGGAAAGTCATACATAACATCATAGTTAAAGCAAAAGATAATAACAATCGTGAAGTAGATAAAAATGTTAAAAAACAATTACTGGACGATATCTCAGTACCTATCAAAATAGTTTCAATTTACAAGACTGGGGAAGTTATTATTAAATGTAAAAACAAGGAGAATGTCAAAAGAACAACGGCTTTATTAAATGAAAAATTGAAAAATGATTATCTAGTGGAAGTGCAGACTATCAAATTACCTAGATTAAAAATATTTGATGTTCAAAATGATATGAACTTAAGTGACCTCCAAGAGGACATTAAAAACAGAAACCCATCCATGTTAAATAGTGATTTCTCTTTAATCTCTGAATTTACCAATGCAATGAAACAACGCACTGTGATCATGGAGGCTTCCCCTAAAGTGTACAGCACTGTCATAAAAAATGGTTTCAAAATATTCATTGGTTACCAGTGTTGTAGAGTGTCCGATGATATCAATATAAACTTATGGTTCAAATGTGGACGCTTAAACCATAGCTTCAAAAATTGTATGAACAAGGTCAAGTGTCTAAAATATGCTGCTGACCATCCAACAGAAAGCTGCAAATCTGAAATTCTTAAGTGTGTTAATTGTGAATTCTACAACAAGAAATATGGTCTAATTAAATGCACAAATCATTACCCAAATAATACAACCCAGTGTGAATACCTAAAATACAAGATCCAAAATCTTCTAAATATAACTGATTATCCTACCTTACCAAAAATACCAAATTATCTTCGTAAGTTCCCAGGCCAAAGAAAAGAATCTTCCTTAACAACAAACTTCTAATAACTAATATATAACTTCTTACCAATTATGTCTGATTCTAATAATTGCATTGAAGAGTCTGTTGATAATTTAGAAGACCTAAACTATTTTTTGCACGATTCTGGTTTACTTTTCTTACACGTTAATGTCAGGAGTTTAAACGCAAACTATGAAAAAATTGAATTACTGGTATCATCTCTACTAACCAAACCGCATGTAATCGTATGCACCGAAACTTGAAACCTTATTTGGTCTAACATGTTCACATTAGAAAATTATACATGTTATTATAACGGTAGCTTCATATCGGATGGAGTCGTCATTTATATTTCGAATTCTCTCGAGCAAACTACAACGACGGAGAGGGTGGGTAGGTGCAATTTTCTTTCCACTTGTGCTAATATATCATCAAATAGTGTACTTAAAATTTCTGGTGTTTATAGGTGTCATGACCTCACCAATCTTGAATTTATGCAAAATCTAAAAATTCATATGGAAAACAATACAATATTTAAGAACCATATTATAATAGGAGATTTTAACATTAACATTAACAATATTAATGAGCAGTCAGATTTATTCCTAACTAACATGCTCGATATGAATTATATACCAATGTTTAACAATATTACTAGGCCAAACGACAACGGTGGTTCCTGTATTGACAACATGTTTATAAAATCTAAAGCCATAAATTGTAAATCTGTCACACTTATGCAAGTTTTTGCTGATCATTATCCGATCTTCCTTACAATGAATCTTGATAAAAAACAAAAAACAAGGGAAAAAAATCGTTTTTTTTCTATAACAAATTAATACATAATTGCAATCGTACTGATTGGTCAGACCTGTTAGCTGTCACGGATCCTAATCAAGCAACTGAAAAACTATTCTTAAAAATACAAAACTTAATCAAGGAATCTAGTTTTAAGAAGCTAGCGCGTAATTACAAACCTAGGACTGACTGGATTACGCCGGGCTTAATGAAATCATGTAGAACGAAAGAAAAATTATATAACACATGGAAGCGCTATAAAAATAATTTATATCTAAGAATGAAATACTTAAATTTCTGCAAAAAACTTGATAAATTAATAAAAATTGCGAAAATAAATTTTGACACCAAAGAAGATTCTTCTAAGTCTAAAAATAGTAGGGATCTATGGCAATTTGTAAATAAAAGCTAGGTAAAAAGATAATTTCGGTCAATAACATAGATTATATTAACAAAGGTAATCATAAGTTGACAAATACAAATGATATTGCTAATAACTTTGTTGATTTTTTTAGTAATATTGTTTCAAATTTAGCTGCTAAAATCCCTACTAGTGCTGCTACAATTCACGATGGAATAAGTTATAATCCTAAATCCATTTTCTGGAAACCTACTAATTGCTCTGAAATTATAAATATAGTAAACTAAAGGATCTAAAGGAAAAAGCCGGTGCGGTTTATGGTATAAGCTCAAAAGTACTCAAAACTATAATCCCTATTATATCCAATATATTAGAACATATATTTAATATATATTTATCAAAGGGTATCTGGCCAAATGCACTTAAATGCGCAGAAATATTGCCGATTTTTAAAACTGGTTATAAACACCATATGACTAATTATAGACCAATTTCACTAATTTCTAATATTGCGAAAATTTTTGAAAAAATTATTCATGTGAGATTGTACTCTTTTGTTATGGATTGTAACATTATTAGTTGTCATCAGTACGGTTTTATGAAAAATAAAGGTACAAAGAATGCGTTAGCATCGATCACTGACTTTATATATACTAATATAGACATCAGTAATCCGACAGTTGTTGCTTTTCTAGACCTAGCCAAAGCTTTCGACACAGTGAATCATAAAATATTGCTTAAAAAATTATTTAAATATGGTGTTAGAGGAGTAGCTCATGACCTAATTGTAAATTATTTAACAGATAGATTTCAGGTAGTCAAAATTAAGGATGTTAAAAGTAAAAAATGTAAAATTAAAATTGGTGTACCACAAGGAATTGTCTTAGGACCCCTACTTTTTATTGTATACATTAATGATATATTTAAAATAATACCTTTAAATAGTATAGCAGCTTTTGCTGATGACACAGTGGTTAAAGATATAGGTAAAACATGGTCTGAAGCACAATCCAATATGTTATCATACCTAGACAAAATAGGTATGTGGATACAAAATAATTATTTAACATTAAATGTGGATAAAACAATATACATGACTTTTGGCTGTTACAAAGACAGTGAACCTGAATTTTTGAGTTATCCATTTATAATGAGAAAATTAGGAGTCAATAGTTGTAAATATTTAGGGTTAATGTTTGACTGTCACATGAAGTGGAATATCCATATATTAAATCTTATATGTAAAACTAGATACTTTTTGTTTATCTTTCATAAATTAAAAAAAATCATGAGCAAGCAATCACTGAAGATTATATACCATTCTCTTTTTGAGAGTATTGTGAATTATAGAATTATTGCTTGGGGGGAAGTTACAAAACCACCACTAATATCTTAGCTCAAATTCAATCTAAGCTTATTAACATATTTTCGGATGGCAAACGTGTTCTAGGATTTAGAGATACATTTATATTCGAGTCGTTGAGTTATCACTACAATAGTTGTAAATATGCGTATGAGAACTATAAAGGGAAGTCTAGAAATAGAAGTATTCCGTTACCCAAAGTCAGTAAATCTATAGCATTTTAAAACTCCTCGATTGTGGCAATTAAACAATTCAATACACTACCTGATACACTAAAAAGAATACCGAATAATAATAACAAAACAGTAAGAATAAAACTGAGAAATTGGCTCACAAATACTTCCTTTTCTTAGACTTTTTGTCCTCTTACTATTTCAATATTTTGTTATCTACAATATTTTTCAATATTTTGTTTTCTTACAGTTACTTTTTAATACTCTAATCTTTGAGTCCTGTTATACCTTATTATGTTGTGTATTGCTTATGTTTTTGTATTTTATGTATACCTAATTCTTGAATGTTATCGACAAAGTTTAATTATATGAATAAAAAACTTCTCAGGCCTATGTACAGGTGTAACTCACCTCTATAGGTGCATCCTTATGTATTATATTAGGTATTATGTAAGTGTGTATATATATATATTGTATATCCTGTTAATAAATAAATAAATAATAAAATTTAAAAATAATTTAATTAAATTTAATTTAAAAATAATATAATTTAATTTGAAAATAATTTCATTTAATTTAAAAATAATTCAATTTACTTTAAAAATAATTCAATTTAATTTAAAAATAATTTAATTCAATTTAAAAATAATTTAATTGAATTTAATATATAGATTATTTAATTAAATCTAAAAATAATCAAATTTAATTTAAAAATAATTAAATTTACTTAAAAATAATTAAAAATAAATTTTTAAAAATAAATCAACTCAAAACTATTGTTATATAATTGATTTTAAAAATATTTTAATTTAATTTAATAGTAGTTTTACCGTGCATTTTAAAAATTATTTTAATTTGATTTGATTTAAAAATAATTTAATTTAATTTAAAACTAATTGAATTTATCTTAAATATAATTAATTTAAAAATAATTTAAATTAATTAAAAATAACTTACAAATAAATTAAATTAATTTAAAAATAAATCAATTAAATTTAAAAATAATTTAATTTAATTTAAAAATAATTCAATTTACTTAAAAAATAATTGAATTTAATTTATAAATAATTTAATTTAATTTATAAATTATTTAATTAAATCAAAAAATAATTTAATTTAATTTAAAAATAATTTAATTTAATTAAAAATAATTTAATTTAAATTGAAAAAAATTTAATTTAATTTAAGAAATAATTTAATTTAGTTTAAAATTAGTCTAATTCAATTTAAAAATAATTTAATATAATATTTTTTTTAATTATTTAATTTAATAATAACTTAATTTAATTTAAAAATAATTTAATTTAATTTATAGAATTATTTAATTTAATTTATAAATAACTTAATTAAATCTAAAAATAATTAAATTTAATTTAAAAATAATTTAAATTAATTTAAAAATATTTTTTTTTTAATAATTCAATTTAATTTAAAAAAAAATGATTTAATTTAAAAATAATTAAATTAAATTTATTTCAAAAATAATTCAATTTAATTTAAAAATAATTAATTTTAATTTAAAAGGAATTTAATTTAAAAATAATTGAATTTTTTTTCAAATAATTAAATTTATATTATAAATAATTTAATTTAATTTAAAAATAATTTATTTTAATTTAAAAAGAAATTAATTTATATTAAAAATATTTTTTTTAATTATAATTTTATTTGATAATAATTTAATTTAATTTAAAAATAATTTAATTTAAGTTGAAAATAATTTATTTTAAATTAAAAAATAATTTAATTTAAAAATAGTTAAATTTAATTACAAATAATTTAATTTGATTAAAAAACATTTTAATTAAATTTAATTTAAAAATTATATAATTTAATTTGAAAATAATTTTATTTAAATTAAAAATAATTAATTTTACTTTAAATAATTTAATTTAATATAAAAATAAATCAAGTCAAAACTATTGTTATATATTTGATTTTAAAAATATTTTAATTTAGTTTAAAATTAGTGAATTTAAAAAAATAATTTATTTTGATTTAAAAATAATTTAATTTATTTTAAAAATAATTGAATTTAATTTAAAAATAATTGAATTTAATTGTAAAATAATTAATTTAAAAATAATTTAAATTAATTAAAAATAATTTAAAAATAAGTTAATATAATTTAAAAATAATTCAATTTAACTTAAAAATAATTTAATCTAAAAATAATTTCATTTAATTTAAAAATAATTCATTTTTATTTAAAAATAATTTAATTTAATTTAAAAATAATTTAATTGAATTTAATTTATAAATTATTTAATTAAATCTAAAAATAATTAAATTTAATTTAAACATAATTTAATTTAATTTAAAAAATGATTTATTTAAATTTAATTAAAAAATAATTTAATTTAATTAAAAATAATTTAATTTAAATTGAAAAAAAAATTTTTTTAAATTAAAATTTAATTTAAAAAAGATTTTAATTTAGTTTAAAATTAATTTAATTCAATAAATAAATAATTTAATCTAATATTTTTTTTAATAATTTAATTTAATATACAAACAATTTTATTTAATTTAAAAATAACCTAACTTAATTTAATTTAAAAATAATTTAATTTAATTTAAATAATTATCCAATTTAACTTATAAATAATTTAAATAAATCTAAAAATAATTTTTTTGATTTGAAAATAATTTAATTTAAAATTGTTTTAATTTAATTTAAAAATAATTTATTTTAATTTAAAAATAAATAATATTAAAAATAATTTGATTTGTATTAAAAATAATTTAATTTAATTTGAAAGTAAATAAATTTAATTTAAAAAATAATTAAATTTAATTTAAGAATAATTTATTTTAAAAATAAATGAATTTATTTAATAATTATATAATTTAATTTGAAAATAATTTAATTTATTTTATTTTAAAATTAATTTTATTTAATTTAAAAATAATTTAAATTATTTAAAAATAATTTATTTTAATTTGAAAAGATTTTTTTTAATTATAATTTTATTTAATGATAATTTAATTTCAAATTTATTTTATTTTATTTGAAAATAATTTAATTTAAATTGAAAATAGTTTAACCGCGCATTTTAATAATAATTTAATTATTTGATTTAAAAATTATTTAATTTATTTAAAAAAGAATTTTTTTTTAAATAATTTAATTTAATTTAAAAATAACTTAATTTAATTTAATTCAAAAATAATTCAATTTAATTTAAAAATAAATT
The DNA here is from genome assembly GCA_944588485.1 of Phosphuga atrata. Classification (NCBI taxonomy): domain Eukaryota; kingdom Metazoa; phylum Arthropoda; class Insecta; order Coleoptera; family Silphidae; genus Phosphuga; species Phosphuga atrata. Next base: position 23,320,372 of record OX155896.1, on the reverse strand, counting down.
ATTTTAATTTAAAAATAATTTAATTATATTTAACAATAATTTAATTTCATTTAATTTAAAAATAATTTTAAAATAATTGAATTTAATCTTTAAGCAATTTAATTTAAAAATAATTTGAACTAATTTGATTTAAGAATAATTTGATTTAATTTAAAAAAAATTTAATCTTTTATAAATAATTGTATTAATATTTATTATTTATATATATATATATATATATATATATATATATATATATATATATATATATATATATATATATATATATATTATTTATTTTCTAAATAGTTGTATTTAATTTTTAATTTAAAAAAATAATTAAATTAATTTATTTAAGAAAAAATTAAATTAATTTTAGAATAATATAATTACATTTAAAATAATTAATTTGAAGTTAATTTAATTTAATATAAAACAAATTTAATTTAATTTAAAAATATTTTAATTTAATTTAAAAATAATTTAATTGAATTTAAAAACAAATTAGTTTAATAAAAAAACAATTTTATTTTATTTAAAGATAACCTAATTTTATTTTATTTAAAAATAATTCAATTTAGTTTTAAAATAATTGAATTTCATTTAACAATAATTAAATTTAATTTAAAAATTAATAAGTTGAAAATACTTTAAATTAATTTTAAAATTATTTAATTTAATTTAAAAATATTTTAATTTAATTTAAAAATTAATTAACTTTATTTAATTTAACTTAATATTTTAAAAATAAAAATTTAATTTAATTAAAAAAAAATAATTTAATTTAAAAATAATTTAGTTTAATTAAATTAAAAAATAATTTAATTTAGTATAATTTATTTGAAAAATAGTTTTTTAATTATTATTTAATAAAATAGTAATTTAATTTAGAAATGATTTGATTAAATTTAATTTTAAAATAACTTAATTTAATTAAAAAATAATTTAATTCACTTTAATTTAAAAATTAATTAATTTAATTTAAAAATTATTTAATATAAATTGAAAATAAATATGTTGAAATAAATAAATTGAAAAAACCGCGCATTTATAAAAAAAAAATTAATTTAATTAAAAATAATTTATTTTAATTTAAAAATAATTTAATTTAAAACATAATTCAATTTAATTTAAAAATTAATAATGTAAAAATAATTAAATTTAATTTAAAAATATTTTAATTTAATTTAAAAATTAATTCTTTTTATTTCATTTATTTTAAAAAAAAATTAATTTAATCTTAAAAAAATTTAATTTAATTTAAAAATAATTTGATTCAAAAATAATTCAATTTAATTTAAAAATAAATTATTTTAATTTAAAAATAATTTAATTTTATTTAAAAATAATTTAATATTCATTATTATTATTAATATTATCAGCATTTAATTTTTATTATTTAATTTAAATTAAAAATAATTTAATTTAATTTAAAATAAATTTAATTTAATTTAAAACAAATATAATTTAATTTAAAAATAATTTTATTTTATTTTATTGAAAAATAGTTTTATTTAATCTAAAATAATTTAATTGAATTTAAAAACAAATTAATTTAATATAAAAACCATTTATTTAATTTAAAAATAACCTGATTTTATTTAATTTAAAATAATTCAATTTAGTTTTAAAATAATCAAATCTAATTTAAAATTAAATGAATTTAATTTAAAAACTAATAATTCAAAAATAATTTAAATTAATTTAAAAATATTTTAATTTGACTAAAAAATATTTTAATTTATTTTAACAATTATCTTTATTTAATTTATTTAAAAAAAAAATTAATTTAATTTATTTTTAAAAAAATTAATTTAATTTAAAAATAAAGAAATTTAATTTAATTTAAAAATAATTTAATTTAATTTAAAGATAAATTATTTTAATTTAAAAATATTTTAAATATGTTTAAAAACAATAAAATTTTATTTAATTTAATAATAATTTGATTTAATTTAAAAATAATTAAATTTTATTTAATTTAAAAATAATTTAAATTAATTTAAAAATAATTAAATTTAATCTAAAAACAATTTAATTTAAAAATAATTTTATTTTATTTAAAAATAATTTAATTTAATTTAAAACAAAATTAATTTAATTTAAAATAATTCTAATTTAATTTAAAAATAATTTAGTTAAATTTAAATTAATTTAATTAAATTTATATTAATTTAGTTTAAAATTAATTGAATTTTATTAAAAAAAAAAATTATTTTTTTTTATAATTTAATTTAATTCAAAAATAATGTAATTTAATTTGAAAATAATTTAATTTAATTTAAAAAAGTAATTTAATTTTAAAATAATATAACAATTTCAAAATAATTTAATTTAATTAAAAATATTTTAATTAAATTTTAAAATAATTTAATTTAAAAAATAACTTAATTTAATTTAAAATTAATTGAATTTAATTTAAAAATAATTTAATTTAATTAAAAATAATTTAATTTAATTTAAAAATTATTTTTTTAATAATAACTTAATTTAATAATTCAATTTAGTTTTAAAATAATTTAATTTAATTTGAAAGTAATTTAATTTAATTTAAAAAATAATTTAACTTAATTTAAAAATGATTTAATTTAAAATTAATTTAGTTCATTTAAAAATAATTTAATTTAAAATTAATTTAATATAATTTAATTTAAAAATAATTTAGTTTTTTTAAATTTAAAAATAATTTAATTTAGTATAATTTAATTAAAAAATAATGTGATTATTTATTTATTTAATTTAAAAGTTGATTGATCTATCAACTCTTATTTTAGACCAATCTAATTGGTCTAAAATACCTTAATACCCTTCGCATGGAATCTTATGATTCCCTCATAACCACCAATTGATGCGCATTAAATCAAATTATTTTTAAATTAAATTAAATTTTTTTTAAATTAAATTCAACGAGGTTATTTTTAAATTTTCTTTAATTATTTTAAATTGAATTATTTGATATTAAATAAAATTATATTTAAATTAAATAAAATTATTTTAAATTAAATTCAATTCAATTATTATTAAATAAAATAAAATTAAATTATATAACTTTTAAATTAAAATAAATTAAATTATTTTTAAATTAAATTGTTTTAAAATTAAATTAAATTAATTTTAAACAAAATTTAATTAAATTATTTTTAAATTAAATTAAATTACTTTTAAATTAAATTAAATTATTTTTAAATAAAGTTAAAATAAATTACACAATTTTTTAAATAAATTTAAATATTTTTAAATTAAAATTAAATATTTCTAAATTAAATATTTAATTATTTTTAAATTAAATTAAATTATTTTTAAATTAAATTAAATTATTTTTAAATTAAATTATTTTTAAACTAATTCAAATTAATTTATTGTTAAATTAAATATTATTATATTGTTAATTTAAATAAAAAAATATATAAATAATTAAAATTAATTAAATTAAAATTAATTAAATTATTTTTAAATGAAATTAAATCAAACTAGTGAAAATTCTACATATATTCAATTTATGGTTTTCTTGTATTATAATAATTTTATCTTGTATTCTGTATTCTTGTATCTTGTATTATAACACATTTAAATTTATTTCAATACATTTAAATTCAAATACAGTGATAATTAAATATATAGTTTCGATATTCGATTTGGTGATAAAGAAACTCTTTTAATTAATTATTTATAATAACTCATTTAGCATATATATATATATAAATATTTATATATATATATATATATATATATATATAAATACATAAAAAAATATATATATAAAAACAATAAATAAAAATATATATATATATATATATATATATATATATATATATATATATATATATATATATATATATATTGCAGCCTTGCCTTTGCTCTTTTGAATTATAAAATGGAATACACTTACATTAGCTTGAACACCAGTGCTGTACTGGCGAGGTTAGGCTTTGATTTAAAATGTGTGTAGAAAGACCTGCACTGAGTTGCAGTTATTAATTTAAGTGATAATTGAATATTGGTGTGAAACCACAATATTTATAGATGCAACCAATAGATACATTTAAAAATAGATATAAATAGAAATAGACACAATAGATATATAATAGATATAGAATCAAATATAGAAATAATGTTATTTCCCTAGTTCCGTTAATACCATGAAAATGAACTGGTTCTAGGAATAACAAACAAATCTTTGTTGTATAATTCAATATCTGGCTGATATAATTTTGTGATATTATCCAGGAAGTAGTTATTTTATCTTGAGATTTTTTCATAGTCCTAACAAGACTTAACAATATAAAGCTACGAACAGGTTGAATATATTTATATATTCAAGCTATATTTCGCTTTAGTAGATTTGAACTTCAGATATGTTTAATATCATTTTAGATGTAGAGAATCTTTCTATTCATACTATGACACATTCAAGCGGAGGTCGAGAATTTATTATAAAACGCAATTGGGTATTTGAATAATTTTTTTTTGTTATAAATCGAAAGCTCTTATTTAAGTTTTATAACAAAGCAATTTTTTGGTTTTCTTTTCGTTGAAATTAAAAAGGTATAACAAATTGAAAATATATTTTTCTTTTTTGCGTCTGTATTGGACTCATTACAGCACTTATATGCGTGCGGTAATGGCACGCCGAGTGCTGTAATTTTTTTAGTTAGTTTATTTATTAAAATTTGGCACAGACATTCAGAGCTGTCAGTGATGTCAAATTTACGGCGAGATAGTTTTAAGGTTATGTGATGTGTGGAATCTATTTCTGGTGTTAGTGTTAAAAATTGTGTTAAAACATTGATTTTGAAACAGTGATTTTGGTTTCAAGTAAATTATCCTTCCAAACGTCAAATTATTTTAGTGTCGAACTTTCTTTTTCTTTCTTTATGGGAAAAAAGTAATATAATAAAATATGAATATTATGTAATAGACCGAATGTGCGCCGGTATAAGCTATCAACCGAGTAGCAGTAACACTCACACCAGGGACATTATATACAGTGCTACTATTACTGTGCTATCAAATTGCAAATGTAGGGCACTAGAAAAAAATCCATGTAAGTTGATATTTGCTTGCTCAGACCCAAGCATTTTAGATATTTCAATCTTCTTTTTTAACGAAGCGACAACATATCCCTCCGCAACAGTAGTAGACTTCCATCCACCATGATTTTTTACTGTCAAAAAATCACCACCATGGTTGGCCAAATGTGTCGCACTACTTCTTCGGAAACAATGTCCAGTGTAAAGATCGGAGTCTGGTAATTTGAGAAATGTCGTAATGTCTGTTGATATTCTCCCCATATTAATACCAATTGGACTATTAATACAATGACCGTTACGAAAACTTAAGAAAAATCTCTTATGCATAACATTATTAGGTCGTAAGTTAGCGTATTTTTTAATTATGTCAATCCAATGAGGATCTGTAATTGCAAACATACTTGGAATGTAATTTTTTTGTATTAGATACAGACTCAATGATGGAATCGGATCTGTATTCTATGTCATTGACAGACATATCCGGTAATTCCTGACGCCTAAGCACACCATTATAACCCATTATCAAAACGATCAATAATGAATACCGTTACCTACAAAGCTGCGATATACATACAAATTTATCCACCTTCATAGCCAGATAATACTTATCATCCACGTCCCTTATAAATTTATGAATATCTTCTTCTAAAATCTTCGACTTTTTAGGTGCATAGCCCTGAGATATCCGTTTCCATAAGGCCTGCAATTTACAATATTTGGATATATCTACATCCTACATAGAAGTCGAGCGCTGGTGCGGTGTGATCGTGTTTTAGCAGCTCCGAAAATAATCTCAAATTTCGGGAGGTTCTGAGCAATTTAATTCACGATTTATATCTGTAAAGTGTATGTGAAGTAGTAGAGAGTGCAACCCAAAAGATCTGATAGAGAATTAAAGTAAGTAAAGTAAGAAATTAATAGAGTAATTACAGAAGTAAAGAAAGACTAGAATAAAGAGACAAAAAGTAGATATTTACGTTCCTTAAAAAGAATTAAAAAAAAGCCAAACCTCCGAGGAGTCGATCCGGGCTAGCAGCTTTTTATCGCGGCGCGACCCAAGATTAAGAAGACAGCCGAAAGCAGCTATAAATAAATTCAAACAGCTGTGGACAGGACCGTATTTAGTAAGAATATTTAAAGGAAATTAAATATGAGTAGTGACGAATACACAACTGATGAAGGAAAACGAAGGAAAAACTGGGAAGATGAAGAGGATGAGACCCGCAACAAAACCAAGAAAATAGCACGCTCCACTGGAAAAATTAAATCTAAAACCGAGAGTGATAAGCTAGAAAAGATACTAGAAACGATGAAACAACTAACAGGTGTGGTAAAAGGGATCAGATTAGAACAATGAGAGTACAGAAACGAGATAAGGAAACTGAGAAAAGAAAATGAACAAACCAAACGCGAAAATTCAAAACTAAAGGAGGAAGTTAAGACAATAAATGCTAGGCTAGATGCGATGGAAAGAGAAAAACGAAGAAATAATATTGTAATAGTAAATGGACTAAGGACTAAACTAAATAGTACAAGGACTAATGCTGAGAGATGATGAAATGCTAACACCAAAGGAATCGATGGAAAACTTCATGAAAAACCAACTCGAATCGGATATAGGCGTAAAATCAGCTGTTAAACTAGGTATGAAAACGTACCTCGTGGAACTCATCCATGCAAATGAAAAAAGGAAAGTCATGAAAAACAAAAATAAATTACGTAACTATGAAGAAGGAAAAGTATGCATTAATGATGATATATCAAAAAAAGAAAGAAAGATACAAGGAACAATTGGGAAAGCTGCCCAAGAAGAAGGCAAGAAGGAGAAGAAAACTAAAATAGGGTACCAGAAAGTATTTATTGATGATCAAGAATGTAAATGGTGTGAAGGTGAAGAAAGGCTAGTACTAGTAAAGGAGGCAGAAGATAATACTTCAAAAAACGATTAACAGAAATTAACGATAAGGGAAATACGGCAACAACACGGCATGTAAATGGTTTACGAGGAATAAATTTGGCAATATGGAACATTAGAGGACTAAATGGAAAAGAAAAAGAACTAATTGAAGAATTTAAAGAAAGGAAGAGGAGTTGGGTGCATAATACACAAAAATGTAATCAAGTATTTAAAAAAATGGGAATGCATATCCGGAAGAATAATGAAAATTGATTTAGAAATAGAAAGAAACAGCAGATACATCTGGTAATTCTGTATGGCCCAAATGATAACGATAAAGCAGAAACTAAAGACAAATTTATTTGCTATTGTATGCTATATTATATGCTATTTTACATTATATGCTATTTTACAAAACTCTGAAAAACATAAGATCTTGGAAGAAGAATGAAGTAATTAAGCAAATTAAGGATGAACATGAAGCAATATTAACGGAGGAATAAGTCATAATAGAAAGATGGAGAAGATACTTTGAAAACCTGATGAACAAAGAAAGTATTGTGGACAGAACCGAAAGAACCTACAACATAGAAGAAACAGAACAACAAAGAGAGCACATACAATTAGAAGAGGTTAAGAATGCCATAAGTAGACTCAAAAGAGGAAAGGCTGCTGGGCATGATAATATAACAGGAGAAATGCTGAAAAATATGGGCGAAAAGGAGCCAAGTTTTTATCAAAAATATGCAGTATGGCTTGGGAGGAAGGCAGAGTACCAAAAGACTGGGAGCCCTATCATTGTGCCAATATACAAGAAAGGAGACAGAAGAGACTGTAACAACTACCGAGGAAACACCCTGCTAAGCATAGCATCGAAAGTGTACGAGAGAATATTAGAAACAAAACTGAGTAGGGAACTAGAGCCACAGCTCGAAGAGTCACAGAGTGGTTTCAGGAAAGGCAGAAGTATACAGGATCATATATTTACGATTAAACAGATGATGGAAAGAATAAGCAATACAGACGATGAAATATATCAAGCATTCCTTGACCTGGAAAAGGCATTCGAGAGAACATCAAGATCAATTATAGAAGAAACCCTGACCAAAAGAAAAATTAACATAAAACTAATAAGAGCATGTATGGGCACAATGGGCATGTACAAAAATAGTAGAAATATTGCTAGAACAGACAACATGCAATCACGCGAGTTTGCGGTAAACGAGGATGTACGGCAAGGAGGCGTTTTGAGTCTATTCTGAGTTTTTGAGTCTAAACTTTATTCAACCTAGTTATGGACGAAGTTATGAAAGAAACGAGGAAAAGAACGTCTTCATTTAGTGTGGGGTATAGAAACCTAGAACCAATCCGTATAAGGGAATGTGCGTTCGCCAACGCCCTTGTTATATTCGCGAGAAATGAAGTTGAACTGAGGAGAAACTTGGAGATATGGAATGAGAAATGAGCAGAGAAGAACCTCAAGATAAACGAAGAGAAATAGTGGGAAACCAGATGCAAAAGTAAACATTGACCTAATGGAAAGGTAATAGAACAAGTTGACACCTTTAAATATCTGGGAGTACATCTAGATAGCAAGGGACACCATGAAATAGAAATTGATGACTATGAAATTGAGAATAGAGAGTTCAGCAAGGGTGTACCACAGCCTCAGAAATAGTTTCCTTAGAAAGAAAGAAGTTTCGCTAAAAGCAAAAATGAGTACATACAGAGCTGTATTCGTACCTATACTAACAATTGGCTGCGAAAGCTGGGTGTACGAAGATATTAAAGAGCAAGATCCAAAGTATAGAGATGAAATACCTAAGAAGAGTTTTAGGAGTCACAAGACGAGATCGCATAAAAAATGACACCATCAGTAAACAGTTAAAGGTGCAACCAGTAGCAAAGCGAACGAGAACTGCCAACTGAGATGGTATGGACACCTCAAGCGAATGGAGGACAAAAGACCAGTCAAGAGAGTGTGGGAGCTAAAGGTCAAAAAAAGAAAAGTAGAGGAAGACCAAAGACAACATGGAATCGAAATATAGAGAAAATAGTAGAGGACAGAGGACTAAGGATGGTTCAAGCATCAATGATGGCAAAAGGGAAAAGGGAGTGGATAAAGTTCATATATAGCGAAAGAAATGTGTGAATATATGACAGAAATGTGTATTGTAAAGATTAAATGTAGGAATTAGGATATGAAATGTAACACCTTACACCTTACGGTACACAAGGTTACTGATTATATATATATATATATATATATATATATATATATATATATATATATATATATATATATATATCGACATCCTTATGTATAGATAAACAGGACCTCAACATAGAATATATCGTTCATAAACTTGACGGTATATACTTCTTATGTTGTAGCTCGAAGTAAGCAAGTAAAACATTTTCCCAAACAACTGTAACTTTATTTAGATTACACCACTCCACTTTACACCCACTTTAATTTGCAATATTCTTTTTCACATCTTGCTGGCTATTTATCTGACAACAATTTATTCACTGTATTTGCAGTTTTTTCTTTCAATTCTAGTGGAGTACAAGATATTTTTTCACCCATTGTAATTATAACCTTTAATTTAATTTCAAGTGTCAATTATCAGTGTAACCAACCAGCATAAAATTTTATGAACAGGTTTGGGCGATTTTTTTATTTAGAAATGGCATAAAAGGGCGCAAAATAGAAAAAATACTATAAAAAAACTCGTTCGTAAGGCGTTTTTCATCACTTGTCCATTAGAACTTGGACCCGTGCTGTAAAATCGCGCTGAGCTCGTCCTTTAATATACTATTTTGAACTCGGTAACGAAAACAGGCCGGTTACCCGTGTGACGTAAAGTGTGTAATTTCTACCCGGGCATGACTTTGTTACTACAGTAGTTGTAGTACACATGTCAAATATTTCAAATATTAAAAGTCAAATATTAAAAGTTATCGCGCTTGTTTCGTACCATCGTGTGGAGTACTACAAAAAGGACTACTCAAAAAATGTTTTTACATGTCCCACATTGTTAAACGTTGAAACCATGGTTTTAAACAGTGCGCCGAAAAAATATTTAAACGACGATTTTATAAAGAATGTTTATGTTTAGATGTTAGAATGAAGTTTCACCCTTTCGACGTCAGAAACAAATTATAGCGCCTTTGGAGTTACGTACTTATTTTCAAAATTGTATCACTTTTAAATTGTTTATAGTTAATTGAATTTTTTTTTTAATTTTTTCGTATCGCACCCCGAAATTATTTAGAAAAGATTTTAAAATACATAAAAAATATATTTTTTTAAAACCTATGTATTTTTTTACTAATGTATTTTAAAAAAAATATTTTTTTTTATTCCACAACCCAATTATGAAATGGCTAGAAGCGAAACGACGATTAAAAAATTAATCGTAAATTTTGCAAATGAGAAAAAACTAGAATTCAAGGAAAAGCTCACAAAACTGACACAATCTGGAATGCGTTTCTCAATAAGAATAGATTGCTCCAATGGCAAATGGTATTTAAATATAACAGTGCATTCTCTGGAGGATAGTTATATATTGGGCCTTGTTGCCATACAAGGTTCATGCGGTGCTAACCGGTTCAATCATTAGTTAAACAAAAATTGAAAAAATACAATATTAAACTTCGTATTGGACCTCGTATTATGAAAAAATGCGCACAATTAAATGAAATTGAAAATCAATTTCGCATCAACCATGCAATTCACTTAGCTGTTGTAGATACATTTTGCAACAAAAATATAGTAGTCATCGAACCTTCAGATTCTGAGAGTGCTGATAAGGAAGCAGAAATTCATTTTAATTCCTTTGCTGGCGACCAAAATTTAAATATAGATAATGATATCTATAATACTAAATACAATTTTGAAGATACTAAAAATGAAATACTGCATACATTTAGAAGGATTCTTAGGTTTTTTAGAAAAGCGCCAATAAGAAATAACATACTGGAAAGATATGTAAGAAAAAGAGGGCAAAGCGCTTAAACTAAACTTCGACCGTAAAACTAGATGAAACTCGCTTATACCTATGATGAAGAGATTAGTTCTACTTAAAGTTTGCATAAAAAGCATTGGAAGAAATTGGTCGTTAGAATTTATTCAAAGAAAATGATTCCTACATTTTTCTATCTTGCGTCTATAATGAAGTCATGAAAGCACTCATATGGGTTCATTAATTGGTGCGAGTCCGAGTGCGATATAATTTTCTCAATATGTATACCCGATTTTTTTATTTAGAAATGGCATAAAAGGACGCAAAACAGGAAAAGTAGTATAAAAAACTCGTCCATGAGGCGTTTTTCGCACTTGTCCATTAGAAATCCATCCATCCATCTAAACATAGACGCGTTCTGAAAAATTATTGAACTCTTTCTTTATTATACTATTCATAGATATAATTAAGCCGACAGAATTTGCAGTAAAAGAAATAAGCAAAAATACTTCAACATTAGTGACTGCAAAAGGAGTGGATATGTTTAATTATTAAAAATAATAATTGAAACACAACAGTACTACTTTGGAGGAAAAAATTATGATTGTTTAAAAATAAGAATTACAGAAAGGCAGAATAAAGGTATATTGACGTTGTCAATACTTACAAAGTGGAACTTTTTCACAAACAGACATTGTGGAACTTCCATAGTCGCCGAAAGCGCAGACTTGGTTTTTGCAACGACCTTGGCTATATGGTTATTTGACGCTACACATGTTCAGGAATTATTTTCTGAAAATAAAGAGTTTGCTGAAAGAGAATTGGAAACACCATCATCAGGATGGGCTTATTTACTTGAGCAACTTAAGAATACCAATTCTGCGGTATCACCGTGTTCAAAGGAATGTGCCAATGCCAACGAGGGCAGTTTGTAATCATTCTTCAAAAAATAATTAAAAATTCAGACAAATCATCACTAAGACAAAATCGATAGTGATCGAACACTTATTTAATGCAGTGACATGGATTTAACCCACCTCAACAGATAGCGAGAGAGTTTTTTAGGTCGGCGGTAATTTCTGTATAAAATTGCGATCGTCCATGAAATATGGTCCAAAGAAACATGGGTTAATTTTCCTGAATTATCATTTTATTAAAAAACAACTTTATAATTAATTTGTGTAAAAGTAACATATTTATTATTATTATCATTAAGTAATAAAATAATAATATTATGTATTGCTTTAATACTCTAAATTAGGATTTTAAATCCTAAATGAAAATTTATAGGTTGTGCAAAATAATGTTTTTTGTATATTAAATAATTATAAATGGAATATAAATATTTATTTTCCAGCTGCACTATTTTAGAGATAAGTTTTGATAGGTAATACTCAATTTATTTATTTTTATACTTAAAACAGGATTTTAACCGATTAATCGTTTTTTACATTAATTAAATAATCTCTGATTAATTGTCTATAAATTGTTCGTCTTTCAAAAACATGCATATATTTAGCTAAATTAAAATTTTAAATTAAACAAAATAATATCTGCGAAAATATCCTTTATATGAAAAGGATACCGATTGTGAATAGGGCCTGTATAAAAACCGATTTTCGAATTCCAGATTTTTAAAAAACCGGTTTTAGCCGGTTTTCGAATTATTGTCAAAAAAAAAACAAATAGGAAAAATGTTTTATTTAATTGAAAAGGCTACCAAAGGCTTTTATTTCCAGCTTTCCGTGTCTCTGAATATCTTTGGATATTGGAAATCTTTATTCAGGGTCTTCAAGAAACTTATGAATGGATTTTTCCATGTCTTCCTTTAAAAAAGCATTATGTAGTGAGTAGTTTCTTCGATTTGCTCTCCATCAGAATCGGTTTCCACATAAGAATTTGGAAATATCATAGACAATATCTTTCCAGATAACTTAATAATTTCGGTTTTTGTAGCTAAAGAAAGTACACTATATTTCGTTGCTGAAATGGAAATGTTTTATGCATTTTGCAAATTCAGTAAAAGAGTTTCTAATTCTACTCGTGAAGTTCTTTCTTGAATTGGTTCTTTTGAAGCATATAGTAATTTAAAACTTACCTCAGTGTTTAATTTACAGTGTTTAAAGTGTTTCAAAGTGTTTAAAACGCTACTAGTTGAATAGAATGAATAGGAAATCAAATAAGATATAAAATATTTTTTACATTGTAACGTAATTTTTTTTAAATCTGTTTTCTTAATTTAAAAACAGATTTTTACAAATTTTCTTCAAAAACTGTTTCTTTTTTTAAATTTTATTATTATTCTGCATTTATTCAAATAATCTTTTATATAAAAATCATTTATTTAAAAGCAAAATTGGTATGCTAGAATCTTAAAATTATTTTTTATTTTTATTTCATCGGACAGAAAGCACAAGAGCATGTCCGAAAGTAATAAACATTACACATACAACACACACACAAAGAACATATCCGAAATTACAAGTCCGAAACCTTAACTTTTTCTCAAGAACCACTGGCATTGCCGTCACTACCTAACTGGGAAAAACTAAAGGATTAATAACCGGTTAAGGATTAATCGATTTGATCTAAAGATAGAATTAATAATAGTTATTACGATATAAATATTAATTTTCACGCATTCACGAATTATTCGAATCCGTAGGTAATGTAAACTCCTAATGTAAACGAAAGTAGATGAATATAATAATTTATATTATTAGAAAATCTAATAATTACAATGAAATTTCAACTACGAATCATTTCAACCAGAAATGACTCAGCTCGCGCCAAAGGCAGCTAGAAACGCTGAAAGACAAGATAAAAGCCCTCAAATGTATCACGTTGACACTAACTGCAGAGTAGGCTTTTCTATTCAACAAAGACAATTAAATAGTTTCAAAAAATACATTATAAAATATATTGTTATATATCTTGTTATATTAATGGCAGTCTTGACTCGTTAGTAGTTCTTGAGTTCTCTGACTAGATAATTTTTAATCTTGATTATTGAAATTATATTTAGTAAATGTGTTTAATAAAATTAGGGTATTACCTTTTATCCAAATAAAAACAATATTCTTCCAGAAATATAAACTGACTATTTTTAAATATATCCCTTTCAATTTGGGTAATAGTGTTTTGTTTTTTGATTATCCTTGAGGATTATCCTTTCCCCACAATTACCACGGATAATCGCCGTTTTACTATTATTCAGCCTTGCCGTTCCATTTTGTAAGTTTACTACGTGTACATTAGATAGAACAAAACGTTACATGGAATAAATTGAAAACTTATAAGTACAATATTAGCATTATCGAATATTCTGAAAAAAATTCAGTTCATATTATGTAGTCGAGTGGTTTAGTTTATATAGTCCTATCTATCTGGTGTCGTCTATCTAGTCCCTTTATCTAGTTTTGCTTGTCTAGTTTTGTGAGTGCAGTCTTGTCTGAAGCCTCTTGTCAATTTAGTCCTGTCTGTCTAGCTTTGTCTCTCTAGGCTTGCCTGTCTAATCCTGTCTGCCTCGTCAAATCAAATCAAATTAGTTTATTTCCTTATTCAAGTTACATAACTAAGGAAAATATGTCAAACAAATACAAATATTAAATAGTAAAATACATAAATAATAAAAAATATTAAAATCATTTTGAACCCTACTCTCTCTCTCCATTGATGAAATCTTCCACGCTGTAGGGTTCTAACTCATTTATGAAGTTGAATATTTGTTTTTTAAATATTTTGAAATTTTTTATATTCTTTATATGTCTGGGCAGGTGATTGTAGAATGTAATACACCTATAATAGGTACCTTTTCCTGTTAATGATAAAGTGTGAATTGGTGGCACATATTCCAAATGTTTTCTTCTTGTTGGTCTTGTGGGTGAGTTGGTCGAGTATCCCCCAGGCCAACTGTCCACAGTTACCCCCTTTCTCTCCTGCAACCAGCAGGAGTACATCCTCGTCCCTAGCCAGAGGAGAGCCTTAAGCCATCTTCACCACGGTGAAGGCGTCCTCGGATCACCTCTCCCTCGCCAGGGGCATGTATTCCTGCACATTCATTCACGGCTTCTACGCACTGGTGATACTACATTCTTTTGTTTGAGTGGTACCTACCGTTTGTACCTCAACGTCGTATAGCACCTTCTCAATCGCCTGGAAGCGATGCTCCTCGAGCCAACTGGTCACCGAGTGGCGCGAGAAAACATTTGTTGTCCTCCTGACTCGCGCTGCTGCTTCCTTAATGTCACGCTTTGTGCTGCTTTCTCCGGAGATGGCCCTCTCCAGCTCCTCCACCTGTCTATTGAGTGCCCCAATCGCCTCCACGATCGTAAAGACAATCGAGCACTCAGTCTTCTTGTAAGCGTCGACGTCATCCGTCGACCGATCCACCACTTTTCCTCGGGGTTTCTCCAACAGACTGACTTCTCGCCCGACTATCCATCTCCCCTACACCCTTACTTACTCTTTGCTTTGTGAAAGAATCCATGATAAATGGTGTTTCCACAAAACCAAAAATAAATTCAAAAAATTCTCCCCTGAGGGTGGATGAAAATTTGCAGCAGATAACGTGCTGCAGTAAATGCAAGAATGTCTGCGGCGTTGAATTATCCTTATCTCCGTATATACGAGATAAGAAGTGGATACAAAAAGAGTAAGAATTTTAAGAATATAAAAAACTCACGCCACGTGCTGTGACTCAAAACTATTTAGCTTAAAGAAACTAAAAAACACCGTTATTGAGCAAAAGTAAATCTATACAACGAGAAGGAAACAAACGAAAATACACTAACCTGGAATGCAATTAAATAACTGATAAATAAAAACTTACTAAAAACCAACTTATTATTAATCACAAACATGTGGAGTACTCGGCTACACGTCTACTCGCTTCGGCGTCTCAGTCTAGTCTTGTCTGTCTAGTCTTGTCTGTTTAGTCTTGTCTGTCTAGTCTTGTCTCTCTAGTCTTGTCTGTCTAGTATTGTCTTTCTAGCCTTGTCTGTCTAGTCTTGTCTGTTTAGTCTGGTCTGTCTAGTCTTGTCTGTATAGTCTTGTCTGTCTAGTCTTGTCTTTCTAGTCCTGTCTGTCTAGTCTTGTCTGTCTAGTCTTGTCTGTCTAGTCTTGTCTGTCTAGTCTTGTCTGTCTAGTCTTGTCTGTCTAGTCTTGTCTGTCTAGTCTTGTCTGTCTAGTCTTGTCTGTCTAGTCTTGTCTGTCTAGTCTTGTCTGTCTAGTCTTGTCTGTCTAGTCTTGTCTGTCTAGTCTTGTCTGTCTAGTCTTGTCTGTCTAGTCTTGTCTGTCTAGTCTTGTCTGTCTAGTCTTGTCTGTCTAGTCTTGTCTGTCTAGTCTTGTCTGTCTAGTCTTGTCTGTCTAGTCTTGTCTGTCTAGTCTTGTCTGTCTAGTCTTGTCTGTCTAGTCTTGTCTGTCTAGTCTTGTCTGTCTAGTCTTGTCTGTCTAGTCTTGTCTGTCTAGTCTTGTCTGCCTAGTCTTGTCTGTCTAGTCTTGTCTGTCTAGTCTTGTCTGTCTAGTCTTGTCTGTCTAGTCTTGTCTGTCTAGTCTTGTCTGTCTAGTCTTGTCTGTCTAGTCTTGTCTGTCTAGTCTTGTCTGTCTAGTCTTGTCTGTCTAGTCTTGTCTGTCTAGTATTGTCTGTCTAGTCTTGTCTGTCTAGTCTTGTCTGTCTAGTCTTGTCTGTCTAGTCTTGTCTGTCTAGTCTTGTCTGTCTAGTCTGTCTAGTCTGTCTAGTCTGTCTAGTCTTGTCTGTCTAGTCTTGTCTGTCTAGTCTTGTCTGTCTAGTCTTGTCTGTCTAGTCTTGTCTGTCTAGTCTTGTCTGTCTAGTCTTGTCTGTCTAGTCTTGTCTGTCTAGTCTTGTCTGTCTAGTCTTGTCTGTCTAGTCTTGTCTGTCTAGTCTTGTCTGTCTAGTCTTGTCTGTCTAGTCTTGTCTGTCTAGTCTTGTCTGTCTAGTCTTGTCTGTCTAGTCTTGTCTGTCCAGTCTTGTCTGTCTAGTCTTGTCTGTCTAGTCTTGTCTGTCTAGTCTTGTCTGTCTAGTCTTGTCTGTCTAGTCTTGTCTGTCTAGTCTTGTCTGTCTAGTCTTGTCTGTCTAGTCTTGTCTGTCTAGTCTTGTCTGTCTAGTCTTGTCTGTCTAGTCTTGTCTGTCTAGTCTTGTCTGTCTAGGCTTGTCTGTCTAGTCTTGTCTGTCTAGTCTTGTCTGTCTTGTCTTGTCTGTCTAGTCTTGTCTGTCTAGTCTTGTCTGTCTAGTCTTGTCTTTCTAGTCTTGTCTGTCTAGTCTTGTCTCTCTAGTCTTGTGTGTCTGAGTCTCTGAGTAGACGCCGAAGTGGGTGGATGTGTAGCTTTGTGCTCCGCATTTGGGTGGCTCAATAATATTTTGTAATATTATTACTTAGTAAAATATTTAGTTATATTGAGTAGCTACTATAATTAATTAACTGGTTGGTTGTTAATTAGTGTATTTAGCTATTTTTCTATCTGCGGTTTAGAGTTTTCTTTCTTTGATTTTATAAAAGTGTTTCATTTCAGTTTAATTTGTGTCCCAGCACGCGGCGTGAGTTTTATCGCCTTAAATTCATATTTTTTGCCTCTCTTTCTTATCTTATCTTTTGAGATAAGAATAATCCAACGCCGCGGATTTTCTTGCTTCAGTTACTGTAGCACGATATCTGCGGCCAATTTTTTCTCCCCCCAGTAGGGGAGTGTTTTTTTAATTAATTTTTAGTTTTGGGGAGAGTTCGTCCAGTATGGAATCTTTCCTGAAGCAGAAAGTAAGCAGGGGCACAGGGGATATGGAAAGTCGGGCGAGGAGCCAGTCCATTGGAGAAACCCCGAAGAAAAGAAAAGTGGCGGATCGGTCGACGGATGACGTCGACGCTTACAAAAAAACTGAGTGTTCGATTGTCTTTACGATCGTGGAGGCGATTGGGGCACTCAATAGACAGGTGGAGGAACTGGAGAGGGCCATCGCTGGAGGAAGCAGCACGAAGCGTGACATCAAGGAAGCAGCAGCGCGAGTCAGGAGGACAACAAATGTTTTCTCGCGCCACTCCGTGACCAGTTGTCTCGAGGAGCATCGCTTCCAGCCGATTGAGAAGGTACTGTACGACGTTGAGGTACAAACGGTAGGTACGGTGTGTAAGGAAGTCAGCACCCAAACGGAGGCTGAATGTAGAATCACCAGTGCGCTAAAGCCGGGGATGAATGTACAGGGGTACATGTCCCTGGCGAGGGAGAGGTGGTCCGAGGACGCCTTCACCGTGGTGAAGATGGCCAATGGCTCTCCTCTGGCCAGGGACGAGGATGTACTCCTGTTAGTTGCAGGAGAGAAAGGGGATAACTGTGGACAGCTGGGCTGGGGGATGCTCGACCAGCTCCCTCAGGCCAAGCGAGTGGATGAAAACTTGAATGTAGGTTCCGTGGCCTACATCAAGAGCGAGAATGTGGTGTGTATGGGAGGCGATGAGTCGTTGGACTCCGAGAGGAAGTACCACTTCATCGCCCGGCTGGATGATAATAAGGTCGAGGGCGCCGAAGAAAAGGCGTTCGAGACCTTATTAAGGATGAAAGATCTTTGTGAGAAGACTGAGAGAAAGAGGTTCGCTATCGGTGTGGCTGGTAACCTTAATATGTGGCTGGTACGAAAGATGGCTGAATGCGTGTGGCATGGCACAGGAGTTGAGCTAACCCTATGCTGGATGAATGCGGAGGGCCAAAAGCCCAGAGTGGAAGGGGCCGGAGGCACAAGAAAGGCAGAAACCTTACTGGTGAGGAGGGCAGAGGGTGTTTCTTACGCCCATATGGTGAATGTCCTTAAGAAGGAAGTAGACATGGAGGATATAAATGTAAGGGCGATGAGGAAAACCCACGCTGGGGACCTCATCGTCAGAGTGAATGATGATGGGGAAAAGAAGCGACTGGCAGAGCGAATGGCCCTAGTGACTGAGGCTGTAAGGGATGTCAGGACGGAGGTGGGGCTCAGAAGTGTCCTTGTTAGGGGCATGGATGAGGCTACCACCACCGATGAGGTGAAAGGAGCCATTCAGAAGGCGGCTGAAAGTAAGGAGTGTGTGGTAAAGTCTCTCCGCACAGTGCGCGGAGGGGCCAGTATGGCAGTTGTCACTCTTCCAGTAAGAGCGGCACAAACCATACTGGAGAAAGGAAAAATGAAAGTTGGATGGATCATGTGCCGAGTGACCGAAGACAATAAGCCGATCAGGTGCTACAGATGCCTTGGCTTCGGGCACCTGGCGGCAGCATGCAAGGGAATGGAGAGAAAGAATGCGTGTTTGCGATGCGATGAAAATGGGCACAAAGCACACGAGTGCACGGCCAAAGAGGCTAAGTGCTTGCGGACTCCATGAACTGTCCTGCGTACAGGAAACTGTGCAGGGAAAGTATGGAAGGGACGTCCCAAAGAAACAGATTATGCTAGTTTTGCAGACGAACTCAAATAGGAGTGCGGCAGCAATGGAGCTGGTATGGAAGACGGTGCATGATGAGAGAGTGGATGTGGCCATTGTCTCCGAACCAAATCTTCGGACTATTGGTAACGGAGGCTGGTACGTGGACCAGTGTAAGAATGTTGCTGTGAGGATTTTCCAATCGGAAAATCCTATGGTTAAGTGTGGATGTGGAAATGGATATGTGTGGGTCAAATGGGAAAACTGGGTCCGGTATGGGTGCTACATCTCGCCTAACATAATGTTAGAGCAGTTTGTAGCTTTTATGGATGAGCTAAGGGCCAGTATGAAAAGCTGGTCCAAAGAGATTGTTGTCGGGGGGGATTTCAACGCCAAGTCCGCTTGGTGGGGATCCCCTAGAGAGGATGAGAGAGGGAGAATGATGGAAGAGTGGTTGGCAGAGGAGGACCTGGTGGTTCACAACCGTGGGAATGTGCCAACCTTCGTGCGGGGCGAAAGTATGTCTTTCATAGACATCACTTTTAGCACCTCACGGATTGCAGGCAGAGTGAAAGAGTGGCGTGCCAGAGAGGGATAGAATCTGAGTGATCACCAGGATATTCTCTTCGATGTACGAAAGGATGTTTCTGAGGGACCGGTTGTTTGTGGAACGAATGGATGGAGAGTGGACAAGAGTCTACTAGAAAGATTGGTAGACGTCATGAAAGAGCTGGCTGAAAGGACAGGCCCCGAAAATGGATTGCGGAGCTCCTGCGAAGCAGTTCTTCACGGGGCCTGTGATGCGGTGTTTCGGAGAAAACGGAGGGGCGTTAGAGGCAGGAAGCCAGTTTACTGGTGGAATGAGCAGGTAGCTGAAAAGCGTAAAACCTGTTTGCGTGAGAGGAGATGCATGGTGAAGAGTAATAGGCGAGCAAATGAGGAAGTGCGTGAGGAGTGCAGAAGGAGGTATAACTTGGCGCGCAGGGAACTTCGCAGAGCCATCGCGAACTCCAAGCAAGAAGCTTGGAGAGTGCTCTGCGAAGAGGTGAATAATAACATCTGGGGTGACGGCTATAAGATCGTCACCAGAAAAATTGCGCACAGGGTTAATACTCTCCG
Source organism: Phosphuga atrata (assembly GCA_944588485.1). Classification (NCBI taxonomy): domain Eukaryota; kingdom Metazoa; phylum Arthropoda; class Insecta; order Coleoptera; family Silphidae; genus Phosphuga; species Phosphuga atrata. The sequence goes on along the minus strand of OX155896.1, from coordinate 23,299,974 downwards.
GGGGGATAGCCTAATGACGGAAGTCAAGAAGCTGTTCCCAGTACATGAGCGAATGAACTGGCTGGAACCCGTGGGATGGAGATCGGCGCCCCTATTCACTCCGGCCGAGCTGCAGAGTGCAGTTGGCCGGATGAAGGAGGGAAAAGCGCCGGGTCCTGATGGTGTTCCACCGGAAGCGTGCAAGGTGTTTGGGCATGTGTGTGAGGACATGTGCTTGAGCATGATGAATGATTTGTTGATGAATGGCAGTTTCCCCAAAGAGTGGAATAGAGCGAGACTGGTGATGATTGAAAAAGAGCGAAAGGGAGGAGAGGTAGCTAATTACAGGCCAATCTGCCTACTGAATGGGATAGCGAAGATATTTGAGAGTATGATCGGAGCTAGGATAAATGAGGATCTCGAGAGGGCAGGGGGTCTTTCAGAGGAACAGTATGGGTTCAGAGGCGGCCGCACTACGGTGAACGCAATGATGCGTGTGATAGAGAGAGCAAGGTTAGCAACTACGGGTCCATGGCGTACCCGTAGCTACTGCGTGCTTGTAACCCTGGACGTGAAAAATGCCTTCAATTTGGTCCCATGGGGCGGAATCATGGAGGCTTTGGAACTAAAGGGGGTAGCTCGCTACCTTCGAAAGATGGTGGGGAGCTACTTGAATGATAGGGAGATAGTGACTGTGGAAGGTAAAATCTTCAAAATGAGTGCGGGTGTTCCACAGGGTTCGGTTCTTGGGCCGATACTGTGGAACATATTTTATGATGAGGTTTTGAGATTAAAGCTGTCAGACTGGGTTACACTCGTAGGGTACGCTGATGACTTAGCGGTGGTCGCTGTCGCAAGAACGGAAAAAAGTCTGAAAGCGATAATAAATGAGGCAATTGGTAGGATTGATCGGTGGATTAGGGAAAAAGGGCTTGCTCTGGCTCCCCACAAAACCGAGGCGGTCCTGCTAATTGGGAGAAGAAAGCTGCGTGAATTGACCATGCGAATGGTGACAGTTGACGTACCGGCTCGGGAATCTGTAAGATACCTTGGGGTAGAGCTCCAGCGAAATCTCAAGGTGTCCGATCAGATCACCCGGGTGGTGAGCAAGGCTACAGCATGTGTGAGAGCCCTTGGACGGCTGATGCCCAACATAGGTGGGCCGTTGGCGTCCAAGAAGAGGGTTATGAATGCGGTCGTACACTCCATTCTCCTGTATGGGGTGCCGGCATGGATAAATGAGTTCAGGATTGAATGTTATAGAGCGAGACTGATGAGAGTGCAAAGGTGTATGCTGCTGCGTGTGTGCAGCGCATACAGGACTGTTTCTGGCGACGCCGTGGCGGTCGTTGCTGGAGTTATCCCGTTAGACCTTCTGGCGCATGAAAGGGTGAGAGTTTGGGGAGGTAATGACCCTAGAAATGAAAGGGAAAAAACAATGCGTGTATGGCAAGAGCTTTGGCAGGGGTCGGAAAAGGGAGCCTGGACCAGGCAACTGATTCCGACTATCGATGAATGGGTCAACCGTGGGCACGGGAAGGTGAATTGGAAACTGGTTGAGGCGCACTGTAGGTACTGTGGAGCGACTGAGGACACTGCGGAGCATACCATCTTCAAGTGTACGAGATGGGAGAGAATGAGGAGCGCCGCAGAATGCAAGGTGGGAGAGAATGTGAACAAGGAGAGTATGGTGAGAATCATGCTCCGCAGTGAGTATGAATGGGACGTGCTGACTGGAATGATAGGTTATATAATGAGGAGAAAGGAGAAGGATGAAAGGGACGAGCGTAAGGCGGGTCGAGGGGTTGCTACGCGCGAGCCGGGCGTGCCATCGCCGGGCCCCCCTTAGTGCGAAGGGGGCGCACAAATTTAATGTAAACTCTGATGTGAGGGGGGTACGGCGATTATCGACGCGCCCGGCACAACGAATGAATGGATGAATGCTTTGGATATGAAAGGGGGAGGATCGTGGTGAAGTTATGCCAAATTTTGGATTCCATCACGTTCTCTCTGGTTTTGACTGGGGGGTCTGAATGTTGGGGTTTTTTTAGCGGGTCGCCCCTTTTGGGGGGCAGACCCACACTACCACTCGACACGGGTCGGGTGGTGTCTGTTGCAGATTTGGACGTGAAAAAAAAAAAAAGTCTTGTGTGTCTAGTCTTGTCTGACTAGTCTTGTCTCTCTAGTCTTGTTTGTCTAGTCTTGTCTATCTAGTCTTGTCTGTCTAGTCTTGTCTGTCTAGTCTTGCCTGTCTAGTCTTGTCTGTCTAGTCTTGCCTGTCTAGTCTTGTCTATCTAGTCTTGTCTATCTAGTCTTGTCTGTCTAGTCTTGTCTGTCTAGTCTTGTCTGTCTAGTCTTGTCTATCTTTACGTGAATAGAACAACATAAAATAGTGCTAGGAGATAGGACTCGTTAATAGTGAAATTAAATAAAAGATACAGGACTCGCTTTTATGATAATTTTTTGGTTATAACCTCGTGGCGATAAAATTTTGTTTTTAAGAGATAGGACTCGTGTGTATGTGATACATTACTTTTGTGACTTTGTGGGATAATATTGTTTATATAGTTAGAGATATGACTGGATATAATTGATAAGTTAAGAAATAACAATTGATTTTTTAGTTTTGGTGTTTTTTTTTCTTATTGCTGAAAAAATTGTATATATACATATATTTTCTATTTATGTCGAGCATTTTAAAAATTTATTATTCGTAAGTCGTGTGGCTCATAGCATAAGGTGGAGCACTTCGACGTCGGCGGTGCCGGTTCGATTCCGAGCGGCAGAAAAATCTTTTTAAAAATATTTCTGAACGAAGAAACTTTATCTTCTCAACTTTTTAGTGGTCTTATCAGGAAAATCTAGTGGTCTTATAGGAAAAAAAAATTAAAACATCAAACCGCTAGTTATTCGGATATATCCTGGCCTATTAATATACAGAAAATAAATTCTGAATTAAAAACACTGGTTCCGGACCGAAGGGAGGAAACTTGCACGATATGGGAGATAAATCCGAAAACTCGGACGTGGAAAATCCCTTTGCGAGAAAGGATGGCGTACAAAGGACGCCACCAAATAAAACATTCAGGGAAAGATCTATCTCTTTGACCTGTAAACCCAGCATCTCCTCTACAGAGGAGCAGCAGGCTAAGAGAAAGAGACAAGACATCTGGGAGAAAAGTCCAGCAATAGACCCGAGTAAAGATCTTGAAGTAATTACCCGTAAGATAATCGCAAGGTCGCAAGAATTAAGAAAGATAGTCAAAGAAAGTCCAAGTACGAAAAATGAAATAAAAAAAGTCACTGAGGAGATATGGAACCTAACGGGATCTCTAGAGAGAATATGGGTCAGCGGGCAATTGACCCATACTCATCTGCAGGAAAAAAGAAACGAACAAAAGCAAGGGCCAATGACCTGTAATGCAAGCACGCAAACAAGCATATCTGAAGAGGACGACGCACTGCTTGACAAAATATCAAATGGCAAGACATACGAAGAATTCTTGGAGATCGCCGATAAAGACTGGCCGCGTCACATCTTTACAAAAGTGAAAGAAGGACACGGACATGCGCTCGCGACAGCCTCGGAATGGGATATCGTGTGGTGCGTCGACGAGAATCTGCATCCTGATCAGGGAGTACCAAGGGCATTGACGGAGGCCTATGCAAGACCGGAGGAAATGCTAAGACAGGCACCAAAGCCGGGTAGAGTTGTCTATCTAAAACACACCATCGGCATACCAGATGAAAACGGAGAAATCAAAACAGAAGAACGCTATGTACACCAAATGGTTACCAGGAAGGCTCAAACGGATGAGACAGATAAAAAAGATCTGTATACGTGTCTTCAAAAACTAAAGCAGACAAGTGACCAAAATGGTCGAAAGAAGCTAGCTTTTCACCGACCCAGAGAATCTGACTGGCTAATTATGAAGAAAGCGCTAGAATTTATATTTTCCAGGACTGATATAGAGATAAGGGTATACTGTCCAATCAAACCGCAAATCGCAAAACAGCAGCAGGAGCAAGGGAAGAACAACACAGACTGGACGGAAGTGGTCAAAAAAGGCAAACCAACTACTGAAGTAAAGGGAAAAACAAACCAAGGAGGAAGAAAGAGCAAAAAAACCGAGGCGGTCATGGTTAAAGCCGACGGCAGTACTTATGCAGACCTCCTAAAAATGGTGAGATCAAATGTTGACCTCGACTCACCTGGAACGGTTATTACGGGAGCCAGGAAAGCTAAAACGGGCGAATTACTTCTAGAGGTGGAAAGCGGTAAAGCCCAAGGCCTAAGGGACGAAATAAAAAGCAAATGCTCTGCAGCTCAGGTACGAGTAAAAAGAGACGATGTGCTACTACACATAAAGGATCTAGACGCGATAACTACCCAAGAAGAAATACTACAGGCAATACAAAACTTTGTCGGAGAAGACAACTGTCAAACAAAGGTCCTAAACCTTAGACCGGCATATGGAGACAGCCAAGCTGCAACCATTTCAGCCAACAAAGAAGTAGCAGAAAAGTTACTAAAAATCGGTAGAATAAAAGTGGGCATAATTCAGTGCAGGATAAGAGAAAGAATTAATATAATTAAATGTCACAGGTGTTGGAATTTTGGCCACTTCGCCAACGAATGCGAGGGCCCAGACAGGCAAAACCTTTGTCTTAAATGCGGGCGTGAAGGTCATATTGCCCAGAACTGCAACGCAGCTGAGTTTTGCCCCATATGCAACGTAAAGGGCCACAGAGCAGATTCGGGAATGTGCCCGATTTTCCAGAAGGCGCTATCGGAGGCTAGGCGCAAAAGTAAGGCACAGAAATGACTATACAGTTCATACAAATAAATGCTATGAGATGCCGTGCAGCATACGACCTCTTAATCGCAACGGCATTAGAACTTAAAGCGGACATATTACTGGTAAGTGAACCCAATAAGAAGTTGGTCGAGAACGTAGACTGGTTCACGGACAATAGAAAGGACGCAGCCATCAGAGTTTTAAATCGCAAGATACCGGTGATTAAAACAGGAAGTGGTCCTGGTTTCGTATGGATAGAGCTGCAGAAATATATTATATACTGCTGCTACTTCTCACCAAATGAAAATATAGAGAAGCTGAATGAATCGCTAGAAGCATTAAATCAAGAAATAAGGGGTCAAAGTAAAAAGGCACTAATTGCTGGTGATTTCAACGCCAAGTCTCCCTACTGGGGTTCTCCAAAGGTAGACAAGAGAGGTGATCTAGTTATGGACTGGGCAGCCGAATTAGAACTCGTCGTTCAAAATAAAGGAGCTACGCATACGCTCGTCAGGGGAAACGCTCAATCCATAATAGACCTTACTTTTACGACAGTCGACTTATCTAACATGATCATAGATTGGAGTGTGCTCGAGAGGGAGAGTTTAAGCGACCATCGCTACATCCTATTCAAAATAGAAGAAGCCATAAAGCAGATAAGCCATGTAAGAACTAACGGCTGGAGTCTAAAGGCATTCAATAAAGAAAAAATGAAAAGCAGCCTGGCAATGCAAATAGCACGGACGCACAAAAGAAACGCGGATACGCTCGTAGAAGTCATGAAAAAGGCGTGTGACGAAACCTTAAAAAAGAATAGAGGACCATCAAGGAGAAAACTAGTATATTGGTGGAACAACGAAATCGCCAGCATGCGGGCTGAATGTATCACAGCCAGAAGAAAATATCAGCGACACCGTACTAAAAAAGGAGTGGCCGACAAAGTCTTGAAATCACTTCATTCGCTTTACAAAAAAGCTAAAAAGGATCTTCGATACCTAATCAACAAAGCTAAGCGGGATCACTGGAGAAAACTGTGTGAAGATCTCGACGACGATATTTGGGGAGACGCGTTTCAAACGTGCAAAAGAAGGCTCAAAATCCAACATCCAAACGTGCAAATGACCATGGAGGGAATGCTACAGGTAGTCGAAGTGCTTTTCCCACGCCAAAAACCCTTTCTTTGGCAACAACCTAAAGTTGTTGAAATTCCATTGTTCAACCAGGAGGAACTAGCTAATGCGACAAATCGCATCCGAGATGGAAAATCCCCGGGACTAGACGGTGTGCCACCAGAAGTAGTTAAGACCATCGCCCAGCAAGAACCTATGTTCACTCTGGAAGTAATGAATGCTCTCCTAACTGCTGGAAACTTTCCAGACAAGTGGAAGCGTTCCAGACTGGTCTTTATTAGGAAGGGAGATAAGCCAGTTGGAGAACCTTCATCTTATAGGCCCCTATGCCTTCTAGATGTGTCGGGTAAACTGTTAGAAAGTCTACTACTGAGGAGATTACAGAAGGAGCTTGACGCCGGACTGGGTTTATCCGATAAGCAATTTGGGTTCCGTAAAGGTAGATCTACCATGGGTGCAATAGAGGAAGTAAAAAAAATAGCAGAGAAAGCTAAAGCCGGCACACAAAGGACTAAAAAAATGTGTGCACTAATAACTTTTGATGTGCAAAATGCATTCAACACTGCCAACTGGGAACAACTAATGGGCGAACTTACAAGAAGACGTATAGCACCTTACCTACTACGAATGTTAAGAAGTTACCTTACCAACAGAAAACTAGTACTACAGGCCCTAAATGAGACGGTAGAAGTAGAGGTAAGCTGTGGTGTCCCACAGGGCTCTATATTAGGTCCCACGCTATGGAACGTCTTATACGACGATATTTTAAGAATGAAGCTGCCTGAAGGCGCCACGCTAATTGGTTTCGCGGACGACTTAGCCTTGGTCGTAACCGCAAAAAATGAACAAGGAATAATGCGTACTGCAAACCACGTAATCTGTATGGTAACCCAGTGGATTACAACGAGGAAACTGAAGCTAGCACCCGAAAAAACCGAGGCAGTCCTTTTGACAGGACAAAGGAAACTTATGCCAATCAAATTTAAAGTGGGAACCACGGAAATAATCCCAAAACAACAAATAAAATACCTGGGCATTTTAATAGATAGAGGACTTACGTTCTCTGCACATCTCACAGATGCTGCAGGAAAAGGATTAAAGACACTGGGAGCAATGGAAAAAATAATGCCAAACGTTGGGGGACCCAGAAGCTCCAAGCGTAAACTCTTAGGTATGGTAGCACAATCTGCTATGTTATATGGAGCTCCACTCTGGGCAGAAAAAATGAATACAAGAAGCTGCGCAGAAAAATTGGAATCAGTACAACGTAAAATTGCACTTCGTATATGCAGTGCATACCGTACAGTATCTGGAGAGGCAGCATTAGTAGTCGCCGCTATTGCACCCATCGATTTGCTCGCAAAAGAAAGAAAAGGCATAAGCAAGGCAGGCCACAACAATCGCAGGCAGAAAGCTAGAGTGAATCTCCTCAACGAATGGCAGCAAAGATGGTCACATACAGAGAAAGGCCAGTGGACTAGGCTACTCATACCAGACTTAACTGTATGGACCAACAGGAAACACGGAGAGGTTAGTTACCATCTTACGCAATTTCTAACTGGTCACGGTTGTTTCAATGACTTTCTACACCACATTGGTAGATCATCGGATAATTCCTGTGTATACTGTGGTGAAATAGACACAGTAAACCACACAATATTTGAATGCTACAGATGGGAAAGTGATAGGGATGAAGCTGTAAAGAATATGGGTACACCTTTTGACGCACGAACAGTCATGGCCTATATGTTAGAAAATAAAGAAAATTGGGACAAGATCCACAGACTTATCCGAACAATAATATCGACAAAAGAAACAGACGAGAGAAAGAGACGAGTGACCAAGTATAGTCAAAACTAACTACAGCGACTAAATGACAACAACCAGCACTCTGAAGCCATGCGATAAGCGTTTCCGGAGAGCCTGGTTGGTTAAAAAAAAAAAAAAAAAAAAAAAAAAAAAAGTCTTGTCTATCTAGTCTTGTCTGTCTAGTCTTGTCTGTCTAGTCTTGTCTGTCTAGTCTGTCTAGTCTGTCTAGTCTGTCTAGTCTGTCTAGTCTGTCTAGTCTGTCTAGTCTGTCTAGTCTGTCTAGTCTGTCTAGTCTGTCTAGTCTGTCTAGTCTGTCTAGTCTGTCTAGTCTGTCTAGTCTGTCTAGTCTGTCTAGTCTGTCTAGTCTGTCTAGTCTGTCTAGTCTGTCTAGTCTGTCTAGTCTGTCTAGTCTGTCTAGTCTGTCTAGTCTGTCTAGTCTGTCTAGTCTGTCTAGTCTGTCTAGTCTGTCTAGTCTGTCTAGTCTGTCTAGTCTGTCTAGTCTGTCTAGTCTGTCTAGTCTGTCTAGTCTGTCTAGTCTGTCTAGCCTGTCTAGTCTGTCTAGTCTGTCTAGTCTGTCTAGTCTGTCTAGTCTGTCTAGTCTGTCTAGTCTGTCTAGTCTGTCTAGTCTGTCTAGTCTGTCTAGTCTGTCTAGTCTGTCTAGTCTGTCTAGTCTGTCTAGTCTGTCTAGTCTGTCTAGTCTGTCTAGTCTGTCTAGTCTGTCTAGTCTGTCTAGTCTGTCTAGTCTGTCTAGTCTGTCTAGTCTGTCTAGTCTGTCTAGTCTGTCTAGTCTGTCTAGTCTGTCTAGTCTGTCTAGTCTGTCTAGTCTGTCTAGTCTGTCTAGTCTGTCTAGTCTGTCTAGTCTGTCTAGTCTGTCTAGTCTGTCTAGTCTGTCTAGTCTGTCTAGTCTGTCTAGTCTGTCTAGTCTGTCTAGTCTGTCTAGTCTGTCTAGTCTGTCTAGTCTGTCTAGTCTGTCTAGTCTGTCTAGTCTGTCTAGTCTGTCTAGTCTGTCTAGTCTGTCTAGTCTGTCTAGTCTGTCTAGTCTGTCTAGTCTGTCTAGTCTGTCTAGTCTGTCTAGTCTGTCTAGTCTGTCTAGTCTGTCTAGTCTGTCTAGTCTGTCTAGTCTGTCTAGTCTGTCTAGTCTGTCTAGTCTGTCTAGTCTGTCTAGTCTGTCTAGTCTGTCTAGTCTGTCTAGTCTGTCTAGTCTGTCTAGTCTGTCTAGTCTGTCTAGTCTGTCTAGTCTGTCTAGTCTGTCTAGTCTGTCTAGTCTGTCTAGTCTGTCTAGTCTGTCTAGTCTGTCTAGTCTGTCTAGTCTGTCTAGTCTGTCTAGTCTGTCTAGTCTGTCTAGTCTGTCTAGTCTGTCTAGTCTGTCTAGTCTGTCTAGTCTGTCTAGTCTGTCTAGTCTGTCTAGTCTGTCTAGTCTGTCTAGTCTGTCTAGTCTGTCTAGTCTGTCTAGTCTGTCTAGTCTGTCTAGTCTGTCTAGTCTGTCTAGTCTGTCTAGTCTGTCTAGTCTGTCTAGTCTGTCTAGTCTGTCTAGTCTGTCTAGTCTGTCTAGTCTGTCTAGTCTGTCTAGTCTGTCTAGTCTGTCTAGTCTGTCTAGTCTGTCTAGTCTGTCTAGTCTGTCTAGTCTGTCTAGTCTGTCTAGTCTGTCTAGTCTGTCTAGTCTGTCTAGTCTGTCTAGTCTGTCTAGTCTGTCTAGTCTGTCTAGTCTGTCTAGTCTGTCTAGTCTGTCTAGTCTGTCTAGTCTGTCTAGTCTGTCTAGTCTGTCTAGTCTGTCTAGTCTGTCTAGTCTGTCTAGTCTGTCTAGTCTGTCTAGTCTGTCTAGTCTGTCTAGTCTGTCTAGTCTGTCTAGTCTGTCTCGTCTGTCTAGTCTGTCTAGTCTGTCTAGTCTGTCTAGTCTGTCTAGTCTGTCTAGTCTGTCTAGTCTGTCTAGTCTGTCTAGTCTGTCTAGTCTGTCTAGTCTGTCTAGTCTGTCTAGTCTGTCTAGTCTGTCTAGTCTGTCTAGTCTGTCTAGTCTGTCTAGTCTGTCTAGTCTGTCTAGTCTGTCTAGTCTGTCTAGTCTGTCTAGTCTGTCTAGTCTGTCTAGTCTGTCTAGTCTGTCTAGTCTGTCTAGTCTGTCTAGTCTGTCTAGTCTGTCTAGTCTGTCTAGTCTGTCTAGTCTGTCTAGTCTGTCTAGTCTGTCTAGTCTGTCTAGTCTGTCTAGTCTGTCTAGTCTGTCTAGTCTGTCTAGTCTGTCTAGTCTGTCTAGTCTGTCTAGTCTGTCTAGTCTGTCTAGTCTGTCTAGTCTGTCTAGTCTGTCTAGTCTGTCTAGTCTGTCTAGTCTGTCTAGTCTGTCTAGTCTGTCTAGTCTGTCTAGTCTGTCTAGTCTGTCTAGTCTGTCTAGTCTGTCTAGTCTGTCTAGTCTGTCTAGTCTGTCTAGTCTGTCTAGTCTGTCTAGTCTGTCTAGTCTGTCTAGTCTGTCTAGTCTGTCTAGTCTGTCTAGTCTGTCTAGTCTGTCTAGTCTGTCTAGTCTGTCTAGTCTGTCTAGTCTGTCTAGTCTGTCTAGTCTGTCTAGTCTGTCTAGTCTGTCTAGTCTGTCTAGTCTGTCTAGTCTGTCTAGTCTGTCTAGTCTGTCTAGTCTGTCTAGTCTGTCTAGTCTGTCTAGTCTGTCTAGTCTGTCTAGTCTGTCTAGTCTGTCTAGTCTGTCTAGTCTGTCTAGTCTGTCTAGTCTGTCTAGTCTGTCTAGTCTGTCTAGTCTGTCTAGTCTGTCTAGTCTGTCTAGTCTGTCTAGTCTGTCTAGTCTGTCTAGTCTGTCTAGTCTGTCTAGTCTGTCTAGTCTGTCTAGTCTGTCTAGTCTGTCTAGTCTGTCTAGTCTGTCTAGTCTGTCTAGTCTGTCTAGTCTGTCTAGTCTGTCTAGTCTGTCTAGTCTGTCTAGTCTGTCTAGTCTGTCTAGTCTGTCTAGTCTGTCTAGTCTGTCTAGTCTGTCTAGTCTGTCTAGTCTGTCTAGTCTGTCTAGTCTGTCTAGTCTGTCTAGTCTGTCTAGTCTGTCTAGTCTGTCTAGTCTGTCTAGTCTGTCTAGTCTGTCTAGTCTGTCTAGTCTGTCTAGTCTGTCTAGTCTGTCTAGTCTGTCTAGTCTGTCTAGTCTGTCTAGTCTGTCTAGTCTGTCTAGTCTGTCTAGTCTGTCTAGTCTGTCTAGTCTGTCTAGTCTGTCTAGTCTGTCTAGTCTGTCTAGTCTGTCTAGTCTGTCTAGTCTGTCTAGTCTGTCTAGTCTGTCTAGTCTGTCTAGTCTGTCTAGTCTGTCTAGTCTGTCTAGTCTGTCTAGTCTGTCTAGTCTGTCTAGTCTGTCTAGTCTGTCTAGTCTGTCTAGTCTGTCTAGTCTGTCTAGTCTGTCTAGTCTGTCTAGTCTGTCTAGTCTGTCTAGTCTGTCTAGTCTGTCTAGTCTGTCTAGTCTGTCTAGTCTGTCTAGTCTGTCTAGTCTGTCTAGTCTGTCTAGTCTGTCTAGTCTGTCTAGTCTGTCTAGTCTGTCTAGTCTGTCTAGTCTGTCTAGTCTGTCTAGTCTGTCTAGTCTGTCTAGTCTGTCTAGTCTGTCTAGTCTGTCTAGTCTGTCTAGTCTGTCTAGTCTGTCTAGTCTGTCTAGTCTGTCTAGTCTGTCTAGTCTGTCTAGTCTGTCTAGTCTGTCTAGTCTGTCTAGTCTGTCTAGTCTGTCTAGTCTGTCTAGTCTGTCTAGTCTGTCTAGTCTGTCTAGTCTGTCTAGTCTGTCTAGTCTGTCTAGTCTGTCTAGTCTGTCTAGTCTGTCTAGTCTGTCTAGTCTGTCTAGTCTGTCTAGTCTGTCTAGTCTGTCTAGTCTGTCTAGTCTGTCTAGTCTGTCTAGTCTGTCTAGTCTGTCTAGTCTGTCTAGTCTGTCTAGTCTGTCTAGTCTGTCTAGTCTGTCTAGTCTGTCTAGTCTGTCTAGTCTGTCTAGTCTGTCTAGTCTGTCTAGTCTGTCTAGTCTGTCTAGTCTGTCTAGTCTGTCTAGTCTGTCTAGTCTGTCTAGTCTGTCTAGTCTGTCTAGTCTGTCTCTGTCTAGTCTAGTCTGTCTAGTCTGTCTAGTCTGTCTAGTCTGTCTAGTCTGTCTAGTCTGTCTAGTCTGTCTAGTCTGTCTAGTCTGTCTAGTCTGTCTAGTCTGTCTAGTCTGTCTAGTCTGTCTAGTCTGTCTAGTCTGTCTAGTCTGTCTAGTCTGTCTAGTCTGTCTAGTCTGTCTAGTCTGTCTAGTCTGTCTAGTCTGTCTAGTCTGTCTAGTCTGTCTAGTCTGTCTAGTCTGTCTAGTCTGTCTAGTCTGTCTAGTCTGTCTAGTCTGTCTAGTCTGTCTAGTCTGTCTAGTCTGTCTAGTCTGTCTAGTCTGTCTAGTCTGTCTAGTCTGTCTAGTCTGTCTAGTCTGTCTAGTCTGTCTAGTCTGTCTAGTCTGTCTAGTCTGTCTAGTCTGTCTAGTCTGTCTAGTCTGTCTAGTCTGTCTAGTCTGTCTAGTCTGTCTAGTCTGTCTAGTCTGTCTAGTCTGTCTAGTCTGTCTAGTCTGTCTAGTCTGTCTAGTCTGTCTAGTCTGTCTAGTCTGTCTAGTCTGTCTAGTCTGTCTAGTCTGTCTAGTCTGTCTAGTCTGTCTAGTCTGTCTAGTCTGTCTAGTCTGTCTAGTCTGTCTAGTCTGTCTAGTCTGTCTAGTCTGTCTAGTCTGTCTAGTCTGTCTAGTCTGTCTAGTCTGTCTAGTCTGTCTAGTCTGTCTAGTCTGTCTAGTCTGTCTAGTCTGTCTAGTCTGTCTAGTCTGTCTAGTCTGTCTAGTCTGTCTAGTCTGTCTAGTCTGTCTAGTCTGTCTAGTCTGTCTAGTCTGTCTAGTCTGTCTAGTCTGTCTAGTCTGTCTAGTCTGTCTAGTCTGTCTAGTCTGTCTAGTCTGTCTAGTCTGTCTAGTCTGTCTAGTCTGTCTAGTCTGTCTAGTCTGTCTAGTCTGTCTAGTCTGTCTAGTCTGTCTAGTCTGTCTAGTCTGTCTAGTCTGTCTAGTCTGTCTAGTCTGTCTAGTCTGTCTAGTCTGTCTAGTCTGTCTAGTCTGTCTAGTCTGTCTAGTCTGTCTAGTCTGTCTAGTCTGTCTAGTCTGTCTAGTCTGTCTAGTCTGTCTAGTCTGTCTAGTCTGTCTAGTCTGTCTAGTCTGTCTAGTCTGTCTAGTCTGTCTAGTCTGTCTAGTCTGTCTAGTCTGTCTAGTCTGTCTAGTCTGTCTAGTCTGTCTAGTCTGTCTAGTCTGTCTAGTCTGTCTAGTCTGTCTAGTCTGTCTAGTCTGTCTAGTCTGTCTAGTCTGTCTAGTCTGTCTAGTCTGTCTAGTCTGTCTAGTCTGTCTAGTCTGTCTAGTCTGTCTAGTCTGTCTAGTCTGTCTAGTCTGTCTAGTCTGTCTAGTCTGTCTAGTCTGTCTAGTCTGTCTAGTCTGTCTAGTCTGTCTAGTCTGTCTAGTCTGTCTAGTCTGTCTAGTCTGTCTAGTCTGTCTAGTCTGTCTAGTCTGTCTAGTCTGTCTAGTCTGTCTAGTCTGTCTAGTCTGTCTAGTCTGTCTAGTCTGTCTAGTCTGTCTAGTCTGTCTAGTCTGTCTAGTCTGTCTAGTCTGTCTAGTCTGTCTAGTCTGTCTAGTCTGTCTAGTCTGTCTAGTCTGTCTAGTCTGTCTAGTCTGTCTAGTCTGTCTAGTCTGTCTAGTCTGTCTAGTCTGTCTAGTCTGTCTAGTCTGTCTAGTCTGTCTAGTCTGTCTAGTCTGTCTAGTCTGTCTAGTCTGTCTAGTCTGTCTAGTCTGTCTAGTCTGTCTAGTCTGTCTAGTCTGTCTAGTCTGTCTAGTCTGTCTAGTCTGTCTAGTCTGTCTAGTCTGTCTAGTCTGTCTAGTCTGTCTAGTCTGTCTAGTCTGTCTAGTCTGTCTAGTCTGTCTAGTCTGTCTAGTCTGTCTAGTCTGTCTAGTCTGTCTAGTCTGTCTAGTCTGTCTAGTCTGTCTAGTCTGTCTAGTCTGTCTAGTCTGTCTAGTCTGTCTAGTCTGTCTAGTCTGTCTAGTCTGTCTAGTCTGTCTAGTCTGTCTAGTCTGTCTAGTCTGTCTAGTCTGTCTAGTCTGTCTAGTCTGTCTAGTCTGTCTAGTCTGTCTAGTCTGTCTAGTCTGTCTAGTCTGTCTAGTCTGTCTAGTCTGTCTAGTCTGTCTAGTCTGTCTAGTCTGTCTAGTCTGTCTAGTCTGTCTAGTCTGTCTAGTCTGTCTAGTCTGTCTAGTCTGTCTAGTCTGTCTAGTCTGTCTAGTCTGTCTAGTCTGTCTAGTCTGTCTAGTCTGTCTAGTCTGTCTAGTCTGTCTAGTCTGTCTAGTCTGTCTAGTCTGTCTAGTCTGTCTAGTCTGTCTAGTCTGTCTAGTCTGTCTAGTCTGTCTAGTCTGTCTAGTCTGTCTAGTCTGTCTAGTCTGTCTAGTCTGTCTAGTCTGTCTAGTCTGTCTAGTCTGTCTAGTCTGTCTAGTCTGTCTAGTCTGTCTAGTCTGTCTAGTCTGTCTAGTCTGTCTAGTCTGTCTAGTCTGTCTAGTCTGTCTAGTCTGTCTAGTCTGTCTAGTCTGTCTAGTCTGTCTAGTCTGTCTAGTCTGTCTAGTCTGTCTAGTCTGTCTAGTCTGTCTAGTCTGTCTAGTCTGTCTAGTCTGTCTAGTCTGTCTAGTCTGTCTAGTCTGTCTAGTCTGTCTAGTCTGTCTAGTCTGTCTAGTCTGTCTAGTCTGTCTAGTCTGTCTAGTCTGTCTAGTCTGTCTAGTCTGTCTAGTCTGTCTAGTCTGTCTAGTCTGTCTAGTCTGTCTAGTCTGTCTAGTCTGTCTAGTCTGTCTAGTCTGTCTAGTCTGTCTAGTCTGTCTAGTCTGTCTAGTCTGTCTAGTCTGTCTAGTCTGTCTAGTCTGTCTAGTCTGTCTAGTCTGTCTAGTCTGTCTAGTCTGTCTAGTCTGTCTAGTCTGTCTAGTCTGTCTAGTCTGTCTAGTCTGTCTAGTCTGTCTAGTCTGTCTAGTCTGTCTAGTCTGTCTAGTCTGTCTAGTCTGTCTAGTCTGTCTAGTCTGTCTAGTCTGTCTAGTCTGTCTAGTCTGTCTAGTCTGTCTAGTCTGTCTAGTCTGTCTAGTCTGTCTAGTCTGTCTAGTCTGTCTAGTCTGTCTAGTCTGTCTAGTCTGTCTAGTCTGTCTAGTCTGTCTAGTCTGTCTAGTCTGTCTAGTCTGTCTAGTCTGTCTAGTCTGTCTAGTCTGTCTAGTCTGTCTAGTCTGTCTAGTCTGTCTAGTCTGTCTAGTCTGTCTAGTCTGTCTAGTCTGTCTAGTCTGTCTAGTCTGTCTAGTCTGTCTAGTCTGTCTAGTCTGTCTAGTCTGTCTAGTCTGTCTAGTCTGTCTAGTCTGTCTAGTCTGTCTAGTCTGTCTAGTCTGTCTAGTCTGTCTAGTCTGTCTAGTCTGTCTAGTCTGTCTAGTCTGTCTAGTCTGTCTAGTCTGTCTAGTCTGTCTAGTCTGTCTAGTCTGTCTAGTCTGTCTAGTCTGTCTAGTCTGTCTAGTCTGTCTAGTCTGTCTAGTCTGTCTAGTCTGTCTAGTCTGTCTAGTCTGTCTAGTCTGTCTAGTCTGTCTAGTCTGTCTAGTCTGTCTAGTCTGTCTAGTCTGTCTAGTCTGTCTAGTCTGTCTAGTCTGTCTAGTCTGTCTAGTCTGTCTAGTCTGTCTAGTCTGTCTAGTCTGTCTAGTCTGTCTAGTCTGTCTAGTCTGTCTAGTCTGTCTAGTCTGTCTAGTCTGTCTAGTCTGTCTAGTCTGTCTAGTCTGTCTAGTCTGTCTAGTCTGTCTAGTCTGTCTAGTCTGTCTAGTCTGTCTAGTCTGTCTAGTCTGTCTAGTCTGTCTAGTCTGTCTAGTCTGTCTAGTCTGTCTAGTCTGTCTAGTCTGTCTAGTCTGTCTAGTCTGTCTAGTCTGTCTAGTCTGTCTAGTCTGTCTAGTCTGTCTAGTCTGTCTAGTCTGTCTAGTCTGTCTAGTCTGTCTAGTCTGTCTAGTCTGTCTAGTCTGTCTAGTCTGTCTAGTCTGACTAGTCTGTCTAGTCTGTCTAGTCTGTCTAGTCTGTCTAGTCTGTCTAGTCTGTCTAGTCTGTCTAGTCTGTCTAGTCTGTCTAGTCTGTCTAGTCTGTCTAGTCTGTCTAGTCTGTCTAGTCTGTCTAGTCTGTCTAGTCTGTCTAGTCTGTCTAGTCTGTCTAGTCTGTCTAGTCTGTCTAGTCTGTCTAGTCTGTCTAGTCTGTCTAGTCTGTCTAGTCTGTCTAGTCTGTCTAGTCTGTCTAGTCTGTCTAGTCTGTCTAGTCTGTCTAGTCTGTCTAGTCTGTCTAGTCTGTCTAGTCTGTCTAGTCTGTCTAGTCTGTCTAGTCTGTCTAGTCTGTCTAGTCTGTCTAGTCTGTCTAGTCTGTCTAGTCTGTCTAGTCTGTCTAGTCTGTCTAGTCTGTCTAGTCTGTCTAGTCTGTCTAGTCTGTCTAGTCTGTCTAGTCTGTCTAGTCTGTCTAGTCTGTCTAGTCTGTCTAGTCTGTCTAGTCTGTCTAGTCTGTCTAGTCTGTCTAGTCTGTCTAGTCTGTCTAGTCTGTCTAGTCTGTCTAGTCTGTCTAGTCTGTCTAGTCTGTCTAGTCTGTCTAGTCTGTCTAGTCTGTCTAGTCTGTCTAGTCTGTCTAGTCTGTCTAGTCTGTCTAGTCTGTCTAGTCTGTCTAGTCTGTCTAGTCTGTCTAGTCTGTCTAGTCTGTCTAGTCTGTCTAGTCTGTCTAGTCTGTCTAGTCTGTCTAGTCTGTCTAGTCTGTCTAGTCTGTCTAGTCTGTCTAGTCTGTCTAGTCTGTCTAGTCTGTCTAGTCTGTCTAGTCTGTCTAGTCTGTCTAGTCTGTCTAGTCTGTCTAGTCTGTCTAGTCTGTCTAGTCTGTCTAGTCTGTCTAGTCTGTCTAGTCTGTCTAGTCTGTCTAGTCTGTCTAGTCTGTCTAGTCTGTCTAGTCTGTCTAGTCTGTCTAGTCTGTCTAGTCTGTCTAGTCTGTCTAGTCTGTCTAGTCTGTCTAGTCTGTCTAGTCTGTCTAGTCTGTCTAGTCTGTCTAGTCTGTCTAGTCTGTCTAGTCTGTCTAGTCTGTCTAGTCTGTCTAGTCTGTCTAGTCTGTCTAGTCTGTCTAGTCTGTCTAGTCTGTCTAGTCTGTCTAGTCTGTCTAGTCTGTCTAGTCTGTCTAGTCTGTCTAGTCTGTCTAGTCTGTCTAGTCTGTCTAGTCTGTCTAGTCTGTCTAGTCTGTCTAGTCTGTCTAGTCTGTCTAGTCTGTCTAGTCTGTCTAGTCTGTCTAGTCTGTCTAGTCTGTCTAGTCTGTCTAGTCTGTCTAGTCTGTCTAGTCTGTCTAGTCTGTCTAGTCTGTCTAGTCTGTCTAGTCTGTCTAGTCTAATCTCTAGTCTGTCTAGTCTGTCTAGTCTGTCTAGTCTGTCTAGTCTGTCTAGTCTGTCTAGTCTGTCTAGTCTGTCTAGTCTGTCTAGTCTGTCTAGTCTGTCTAGTCTGTCTAGTCTGTCTAGTCTGTCTAGTCTGTCTAGTCTGTCTAGTCTGTCTAGTCTGTCTAGTCTGTCTAGTCTGTCTAGTCTGTCTAGTCTGTCTAGTCTGTCTAGTCTGTCTAGTCTGTCTAGTCTGTCTAGTCTGTCTAGTCTGTCTAGTCTGTCTAGTCTGTCTAGTCTGTCTAGTCTGTCTAGTCTGTCTAGTCTGTCTAGTCTGTCTAGTCTGTCTAGTCTGTCTAGTCTGTCTAGTCTGTCTAGTCTGTCTAGTCTGTCTAGTCTGTCTAGTCTGTCTAGTCTGTCTAGTCTGTCTAGTCTGTCTAGTCTGTCTAGTCTGTCTAGTCTGTCTAGTCTGTCTAGTCTGTCTAGTCTGTCTAGTCTGACTAGTCTGTCTAGTCTGTCTAGTCTGTCTAGTCTGTCTAGTCTGTCTAGTCTGTCTAGTCTGTCTAGTCTGTCTAGTCTGTCTAGTCTGTCTAGTCTGTCTAGTCTGTCTAGTCTGTCTAGTCTGTCTAGTCTGTCTAGTCTGTCTAGTCTGTCTAGTCTGTCTAGTCTGTCTAGTCTGTCTAGTCTGTCTAGTCTGTCTAGTCTGTCTAGTCTGTCTAGTCTGTCTAGTCTGTCTAGTCTGTCTAGTCTGTCTAGTCTGTCTAGTCTGTCTAGTCTGTCTAGTCTGTCTAGTCTGTCTAGTCTGTCTAGTCTGTCTAGTCTGTCTAGTCTGTCTAGTCTGTCTAGTCTGTCTAGTCTGTCTAGTCTGTCTAGTCTGTCTAGTCTGTCTAGTCTGTCTAGTCTGTCTAGTCTGTCTAGTCTGTCTAGTCTGTCTAGTCTGTCTAGTCTGTCTAGTCTGTCTAGTCTGTCTAGTCTGTCTAGTCTGTCTAGTCTGTCTAGTCTGTCTAGTCTGTCTAGTCTGTCTAGTCTGTCTAGTCTGTCTAGTCTGTCTAGTCTGTCTAGTCTGTCTAGTCTGTCTAGTCTGTCTAGTCTGTCTAGTCTGTCTAGTCTGTCTAGTCTGTCTAGTCTGTCTAGTCTGTCTAGTCTGTCTAGTCTGTCTAGTCTGTCTAGTCTGTCTAGTCTGTCTAGTCTGTCTAGTCTGTCTAGTCTGTCTAGTCTGTCTAGTCTGTCTAGTCTGTCTAGTCTGTCTAGTCTGTCTAGTCTGTCTAGTCTGTCTAGTCTGTCTAGTCTGTCTAGTCTGTCTAGTCTGTCTAGTCTGTCTAGTCTGTCTAGTCTGTCTAGTCTGTCTAGTCTGTCTAGTCTGTCTAGTCTGTCTAGTCTGTCTAGTCTGTCTAGTCTGTCTAGTCTGTCTAGTCTGTCTAGTCTGTCTAGTCCTGTCTAGTCTGTCTAGTCTGTCTAGTCTGTCTAGTCTGTCTAGTCTGTCTAGTCTGTCTAGTCTGTCTAGTCTGTCTAGTCTGTCTAGTCTGTCTAGTCTGTCTAGTCTGTCTAGTCTGTCTAGTCTGTCTAGTCTGTCTAGTCTGTCTAGTCTGTCTAGTCTGTCTAGTCTGTCTAGTCTGTCTAGTCTGTCTAGTCTGTCTAGTCTGTCTAGTCTGTCTAGTCTGTCTAGTCCTGTCTAGTCTGTCTAGTCTGTCTAGTCTGTCTAGTCTGTCTAGTCTGTCTAGTCTGTCTAGTCTGTCTAGTCTGTCTAGTCTGTCTAGTCTGTCTAGTCTGTCTAGTCTGTCTAGTCTGTCTAGTCTAGTCTGTCTAGTCTGTCTAGTCTGTCTAGTCTGTCTAGTCTGTCTAGTCTGTCTAGTCTGTCTAGTCTGTCTAGTCTGTCTAGTCTGTCTAGTCTGTCTAGTCTGTCTAGTCTGTCTAGTCTGTCTAGTCTGTCTAGTCTGTCTAGTCTGTCTAGTCTGTCTAGTCTGTCTAGTCTGTCTAGTCTGTCTAGTCTGTCTAGTCTGTCTAGTCTGTCTAGTCTGTCTAGTCTGTCTAGTCTGTCTAGTCTGTCTAGTCTGTCTAGTCTGTCTAGTCTGTCTAGTCTGTCTAGTCTGTCTAGTCTGTCTAGTCTGTCTAGTCTGTCTAGTCTGTCTAGTCTGTCTAGTCTGTCTAGTCTGTCTAGTCTGTCTAGTCTGTCTAGTCTGTCTAGTCTGTCTAGTCTGTCTAGTCTGTCTAGTCTGTCTAGTCTGTCTAGTCTGTCTAGTCTGTCTAGTCTGTCTAGTCTGTCTAGTCTGTCTAGTCTGTCTAGTCTGTCTAGTCTGTCTAGTCTGGCTAGTCTGGCTAGTCTGGCTAGTCTGTCTAGTCTGGCTAGTCTGTCTAGTCTGGCTAGTCTGGCTAGTCTGGCTAGTCTGTCTAGTCTGTCTAGTCTGTCTAGTCTGTCTAGTCTGTCTAGTCTGTCTAGTCTGGTCTAGTCTGGCTAGTCTGTGCTTGTCTGTCTAGTCTGGTCTAGTCTGTCTAGTCTGTCTAGTCTGTCTAGTCTGTCTAGTCTGTCTAGTCTGTCTAGTCTGTCTAGTCTGTCTAGTCTGTCTAGTCTGTCTAGTCTGTCTAGTCTAGTCTGTCTAGTCTGTCTAGTCTGTCTAGCTGTCTAGTCTGTCTAGTCTGTCTAGTCTGTCTAGTCTGTCTAGTCTGTCTAGTCTGTCTAGTCTGTCTAGTCTGTCTAGTCTGTCTAGTCTGTCTAGTCTGTCTAGTCTGTCTAGTCTGTCTAGTCTGTCTAGTCTGTCTAGTCTGTCTAGTCTGTCTAGTCTGTCTAGTCTGTCTAGTCTGTCTAGTCTGTCTAGTCTGTCTAGTCTGTCCTAGTCTGTCTAGTCTGTCTAGTCTGTCTAGTCTGTCTAGTCTGTCTAGTCTGTCTAGTCTGTCTAGTCTGTCTAGTCTGTCTAGTCTGTCTAGTCTGTCTAGTCTGTCTAGTCTGTCTAGTCTGTCTAGTCTGTCTAGTCTGTCTAGTCTGTCTAGTCTGTCTAGTCTGTCTAGTCTGTCTAGTCTGTCCTAGTCTGTCTAGTCTGTCTAGTCTGTCTAGTCTGTCTGGCTCTGTCTAGTCTGTCTAGTCTGTCTAGTCTGTCTAGTCTGTCTAGTCTGTCTAGTCTGTCTAGTCTGTCTAGTCTGTCTAGTCTGTCTAGTCTGTCTAGTCTGTCTAGTCTGTCTAGTCTGTCTAGTCTGTCTAGTCTGTCTAGTCTGTCTAGTCTGTCTAGTCTGTCTAGTCTGTCTAGTCTGTCTAGTCTGTCTAGTCTGTCTAGTCTGTCTAGTCTGTCTAGTCTGTCTAGTCTGTCTAGTCTGTCTAGTCTGTCTAGTCTGTCTAGTCTGTCTTAGTCTGTCTAGTCTGTCTAGTCTGTCTAGTCTGTCTAGTCTGTCTAGTCTGTCTAGTCTGTCTAGTCTGTCTAGTCTGTCTAGTCTGTCTAGTCTGTCTAGTCTGTCTAGTCTGTCTAGTCTGTCTAGTCTGTCTAGTCTGTCTAGTCCTGTCTAGTCTGTCTAGTCTGTCTAGTCTGTCTAGTCTGTCTAGTCTGTCTAGTCTGTCTAGTCTGTCTAGTCTGTCTAGTCTGTCTAGTCTGTCTAGTCTGTCTAGTCTGTCTAGTCTGGTCTAGTCTGTCTAGTCTGTCTAGTCTGTCTAGTCTGTCTAGTCTGTCTAGTCTGTCTAGTCTGTCTAGTCTGTCTAGTCTGTCTAGTCTGTCTAGTCTGTCTAGTCTGTCTAGTCTGTCTAGTCTGTCTAGTCTGTCTAGTCTGTCTAGTCTGTCTAGTCTGTCTAGTCTGTCTAGTCTGTCTAGTCTGTCTAGTCTGTCTAGTCCTGTCTAGTCTGTCTAGTCTGTCTAGTCTAGTCTTGTCTAGTCTGTCTAGTCTGTCTAGTCTGTCTAGTCTGTCTAGTCCTGTCTAGTCTGTCTAGTCTGTCTAGTCTGTCTAGTCTGTCTAGTCTGTCTAGTCTGTCTAGTCTGTCTAGTCTGTCTAGTCTGTCTAGCTGTCTAGTCTGTCTCGTCTGTCTTGTCTGTCTAGTCCTGTCTAGTCTGTCTAGTCTGTCTAGTCTGTCTAGTCTGTCTAGTCTGTCTAGTCTGTCTAGTCTGTCTAGTCTGTCTAGTCTGTCTAGTCTGTCTAGTCTGTCTAGTCTGTCTAGTCTGTCTAGTCTGTCTAGTCTGTCTAGTCTGTCTAGTCTGTCTAGTCTGTCTAGTCTGTCTAGTCTGTCTAGTCTGTCTAGTCTGTCTAGTCTGTCTAGTCTGTCTAGTCTGTCTAGTCTGTCTAGTCTGTCTAGTCTGTCTGTCTAGTCTGTCCTGTCTGTCCAGTCTGTCCAGTCTGTCCAGTCTGTCCAGTCTGTCCAGTCTGTCCAGTCTGTCCAGTCTGTCCAGTCTGTCCAGTCTGTCCAGTCTGTCCAGTCTGTCCAGTCTGTCCAGTCTGTCCAGTCTGTCCAGTCTGTCCAGTCTGTCCGAGTCTGTCCAGTCTGTCCAGTCTGTCCAGTCTGTCCAGTCTGTCGAGTCTGTCTAGTCTGTCTAGTCTGTCTAGTCTGTCTAGTCTGTCTAGTCTGTCTAGTCTGTCTAGTCTGTCTAGTCTGTCTAGTCTGTCCTAGTCTGTCTAGTCTGTCTAGTCTGTCTAGTCTGTCTAGTCTGTCTAGTCTGTCTAGTCTGTCTAGTCTGTCTAGTCTGTCTAGTCTGTCTAGTCTGTCTAGTCTGTCTAGTCTGTCTAGTCTGTCTAGTCTGTCTAGTCTGTCTAGTATGTCTAGTCTGTCTAGTCTGTCTAGTCTGTCTAGTCTGTCTAGTCTGTCTAGTCTGTCTAGTCTGTCTAGTCTGTCTAGTCTGTCTAGTCTGTCTAGTCTGTCTAGTCTGTCTAGTCTGTCTAGTCTGTCTAGTCTGTCTAGTCTGTCTAGTCTGTCTAGTCTGTCTAGTCCTGTCTAGTCTGTCTAGTCTGTCTAGTCTGTCTAGTCTGTCTAGTCTGTCTAGTCTGTCTAGTCTGTCTAGTCTGTCTAGTCTGTCTAGTCTGTCTAGTCTGTCTAGTCTGTCTAGTCTGTCTAGGTCTAGTCTGTCTAGTCTGTCTAGTCTGTCTAGTCTGTCCTAGTCTGTCTAGTCTGTCTAGTCTGTCTAGTCTGTCTAGTCTGTCTAGTCTGTCTAGTCTGTCTAGTCTGTCTTGTCTGTCTAGTCTTGTCTGTCTAGTCTTGTTAGTCTGTCTAGTCTGTCTAGTCTGTCTAGTCTGTCTAGTCTGTCTAGTCTGTCTAGTCTGTCTAGTCTGTCTAGTCTGTCTAGTCTGTCTAGTCTGTCTAGTCTGTCTAGTCTGTCTAGTCTGTCTAGTCTGTCTAGTCTGTCTAGTCTGTCTAGTCTGTCTAGTCTGTCTAGTCTGTCTAGTCTGTCTAGTCTGTCTAGTCTGTCTAGTCTGTCTAGTCTGTCTAGTCTGTCTAGTCTGTCTAGTCTGTCTAGTCTGTCTAGTCTGTCTAGTCTGTCTAGTCTGTCTAGTCTGTCTAGTCTGTCTAGTCTGTCTAAGTCTGTCTAGTCTGTCTAGTCTGTCTAGTCTGTCTAGTCTGTCTAGTCTGTCTAGTCTGTCTAGTCTGTCTAGTCTGTCTTAGTCTGTCTAGTCTGTCTAGTCTGTCTAGTCTGTCTAGTCTGTCTAGTCTGTCTAGTCTGTCTAGTCTGTCTAGTCTGTCTAGTCTGTCTAGTCTGTCTAGTCTGTCTAGTCTGTCTAGTCTGTCTAGTCTGTCTAGTCTGTCTAGTCTGTCTAGTCTGTCTAGTCTGTCTAGTCTGTCTAGTCTGTCTAGTCTGTCTAGTCTGTCTAGTCTGTCTAGTCTGTCTAGTCTGTCTAGTCTGTCTAGTCTGTCTAGTCTGTCTAGTCTGTCTAGTCTGTCTAGTCTGTCTAGTCTGTCTAGTCTGTCTAGTCTGTCTAGTCTGTCTAGTCTGTCTAGTCTGTCTAGTCTGTCTAGTCTGTCTAGTCTGTCTAGTCTGTCTAGTCTGTCTAGTCTGTCTAGTCTGTCTAGTCTGTCTAGTCTGTCTAGTCTGTCTAGTCTGTCTAGTCTGTCTAGTCTGTCTAGTCTGTCTAGTCTGTCTAGTCTGTCTAGTCTGTCTAGTCTGTCTAGTCTGTCTAGTCTGTCTAGTCTGTCTAGTCTGTCTAGTCTGTCTAGTCTGTCTAGTCTGTCTAGTCTGTCTAGTCTGTCTAGTCTGTCTAGTCTGTCTAGTCTGTCTAGTCTGTCTAGTCTGTCTAGTCTGTCTAGTCTGTCTAGTCTGTCTAGTCTGTCTAGTCTGTCTAGTCTGTCTAGTCTGTCTAGTCTGTCTAGTCTGTCTAGTCTGTCTAGTCTGTCTAGTCTGTCTAGTCTGTCTAGTCTGTCTAGTCTGTCTAGTCTGTCTAGTCTGTCTAGTCTGTCTAGTCTGTCTAGTCTGTCTAGTCTGTCTAGTCTGTCTAGTCTGTCTAGTCTGTCTAGTCTGTCTAGTCTGTCTAGTCTGTCTAGTCTGTCTAGTCTGTCTAGTCTGTCTAGTCTGTCTAGTCTGTCTAGTCTGTCTAGTCTGTCTAGTCTGTCTAGTCTGTCTAGTCTGTCTAGTCTGTCTAGTCTGTCTAGTCTGTCTAGTCTGTCTAGTCTGTCTAGTCTGTCCTAGTCTGTCTAGTCTGTCTAGTCTGTCTAGTCTGTCTAGTTTGTCTAGTCTGTCTAGTCTTTTCTAGTCTGTCTAGTCTGTCTAGTCTGTCTAGTCTGTCTAGTCTGTCTAGTCTGTCTAGTCTGTCTAGTCTGTCTAGTCTGTCTAGTCTGTCTAGTCTGTCTAGTCTGTCTAGTCTGTCTAGTCTGTCTAGTCTGTCTAGTCTGTCTAGTCTGTCTAGTCTGTCTAGTCTGTCTAGTCCTGTCTGTCTGTCTAGTCTGTCTAGTCTGTCTGTCTGTCTAGTCTGTCTAGTCTGTCTAGTCTGTCTAGTCTGTCTAGTCTGTCTAGTCTGTCTAGTCTGTCTAGTCTGTCTAGTCTGTCTAGTCTGTCTAGTCTGTCTAGTCTGTCTAGTCTGTCTAGTCTGTCTAGTCTGTCTAGTCTGTCTAGTCTGTCTAGTCTGTCTAGTCTGTCTAGTCTGTCTAGTCTGTCTAGTCTGTCTAGTCTGTCTAGTCTGTCTAGTCTGTCTAGTCTGTCTAGTCTGTCTAGTCTGTCTAGTCTGTCTAGTCTGTCTAGTCTGTCTAGTCTGTCTAGTCTGTCTAGTCTGTCTAGTCTGTCTAGTCTGTCTAGTCTGTCTAGTCTGTCTAGTCTGTCTAGTCTGTCTAGTCTGTCTAGTCTGTCTAGTCTGTCTAGTCTGTCTAGTCTGTCTAGTCTGTCTAGTCTGTCTAGTCTGTCTAGTCTGTCTAGTCTGTCTCTAGTCTGTCTAGTCTGTAGTCTGTCTAGTCTGGCTAGTCTGGCTAGTCTGGCTAGTCTGGCTAGTCTGGCTAGTCTGGCTAGTCTGGCTAGTCTGTCTAGTCTGTCTAGTCTGTCTAGTCTGTCTAGTCTGTCTAGTCTGTCTAGTCTGTCTAGTCTGTCTAGTCTGGCTAGTCTGTCTAGTCTGTCTAGTCTGTCTAGTCTGTCTAGTCTGTCTAGTCTGTCTAGTCTGTCTAGTCTGTCTAGTCTGTCTAGTCTGTCTAGTCTGTCTAGTCTGTCTAGTCTGTCTAGTCTGTCTAGTCTGTCTAGTCTGTCTAGTCTGTCTAGTCTGTCTAGTCTGTCTAGTCTGTCTAGTCTGTCTAGTCTGTCTAGTCTGTCTAGTCTGTCTAGTCTGTCTAGTCTGTCTAGTCTGTCTAGTCTGTCTAGTCTGTCTAGTCTGTCTAGTCTGTCTAGTCTGTCTAGTCTGTCTAGTCTGTCTAGTCTGTCTAGTCTGTCTAGTCTGTCTAGTCTGTCTAGTCTGTCTAGTCTGTCTAGTCTGTCTAGTCTGTCTAGTCTGTCTAGTCTGTCTAGTCTGTCTAGTCTGTCTAGTCTGTCTAGTCTGTCTAGTCTGTCTAGTCTGTCTAGTCTGTCTAGTCTGTCTAGTCTGTCTAGTCTGTCTAGTCTGTCTAGTCTGTCTAGTCTGTCTAGTCTGTCTAGTCTGTCTAGTCTGTCTAGTCTGTCTAGTCTGTCTAGTCTGTCTAGTCTGTCTAGTCTGTCTAGTCTGTCTAGTCTGTCTAGTCTGTCTAGTCTGTCTAGTCTGTCTAGTCTGTCTAGTCTGTCTAGTCTGTCTAGTCTGTCTAGTCTGTCTAGTCTGTCTAGTCTGTCTAGTCTGTCTAGTCTGTCTAGTCTGTCTAGTCTGTCTAGTCTGTCTAGTCTGTCTAGTCTGTCTAGTCTGTCTAGTCTGTCTAGTCTGTCTAGTCTGTCTAGTCTGTCTAGTCTGTCTAGTCTGTCTAGTCTGTCTAGTCTGTCTAGTCTGTCTAGTCTGTCTAGTCTGTCTAGTCTGTCTAGTCTGTCTAGTCTGTCTAGTCTGTCTAGTCTGTCTAGTCTGTCTAGTCTGTCTAGTCTGTCTAGTCTGTCTAGTCTGTCTAGTCTGTCTAGTCTGTCTAGTCTGTCTAGTCTGTCTAGTCTGTCTAGTCTGTCTAGTCTGTCTAGTCTGTCTAGTCTGTCTAGTCTGTCTAGTCTGTCTAGTCTGTCTAGTCTGTCTAGTCTGTCTAGTCTGTCTAGTCTGTCTAGTCTGTCTAGTCTGTCTAGTCTGTCTAGTCTGTCTAGTCTGTCTAGTCTGTCTAGTCTGTCTAGTCTGTCTAGTCTGTCTAGTCTGTCTAGTCTGTCTAGTCTGTCTAGTCTGTCTAGTCTGTCTAGTCTGTCTAGTCTGTCTAGTCTGTCTAGTCTGTCTAGTCTGTCTAGTCTGTCTAGTCTGTCTAGTCTGTCTAGTCTGTCTAGTCTGTCTAGTCTGTCTAGTCTGTCTAGTCTGTCTAGTCTGTCTAGTCTGTCTAGTCTGTCTAGTCTGTCTAGTCTGTCTAGTCTGTCTAGTCTGTCTAGTCTGTCTAGTCTGTCTAGTCTGTCTAGTCTGTCTAGTCTGTCTAGTCTGTCTAGTCTGTCTAGTCTGTCTAGTCTGTCTAGTCTGTCTAGTCTGTCTAGTCTGTCTAGTCTGTCTAGTCTGTCTAGTCTGTCTAGTCTGTCTAGTCTGTCTAGTCTGTCTAGTCTGTCTAGTCTGTCTAGTCTGTCTAGTCTGTCTAGTCTGTCTAGTCTGTCTAGTCTGTCTAGTCTGTCTAGTCTGTCTAGTCTGTCTAGTCTGTCTAGTCTGTCTAGTCTGTCTAGTCTGTCTAGTCTGTCTAGTCTGTCTAGTCTGTCTAGTCTGTCTAGTCTGTCTAGTCTGTCTAGTCTGTCTAGTCTGTCTAGTCTGTCTAGTCTGTCTAGTCTGTCTAGTCTGTCTAGTCTGTCTAGTCTGTCTAGTCTGTCTAGTCTGTCTAGTCTGTCTAGTCTGTCTAGTCTGTCTAGTCTGTCTAGTCTGTCTAGTCTGTCTAGTCTGTCTAGTCTGTCTAGTCTGTCTAGTCTGTCTAGTCTGTCTAGTCTGTCTAGTCTGTCTAGTCTGTCTAGTCTGTCTAGTCTGTCTAGTCTGTCTAGTCTGTCTAGTCTGTCTAGTCTGTCTAGTCTGTCTAGTCTGTCTAGTCTGTCTAGTCTGTCTAGTCTGTCTAGTCTGTCTAGTCTGTCTAGTCTGTCTAGTCTGTCTAGTCTGTCTAGTCTGTCTAGTCTGTCTAGTCTGTCTAGTCTGTCTAGTCTGTCTAGTCTGTCTAGTCTGTCTAGTCTGTCTAGTCTGTCTAGTCTGTCTAGTCTGTCTAGTCTGTCTAGTCTGTCTAGTCTGTCTAGTCTGTCTAGTCTGTCTAGTCTGTCTAGTCTGTCTAGTCTGTCTAGTCTGTCTAGTCTGTCTAGTCTGTCTAGTCTGTCTAGTCTGTCTAGTCTGTCTAGTCTGTCTAGTCTGTCTAGTCTGTCTAGTCTGTCTAGTCTGTCTAGTCTGTCTAGTCTGTCTAGTCTGTCTAGTCTGTCTAGTCTGTCTAGTCTGTCTAGTCTGTCTAGTCTGTCTAGTCTGTCTAGTCTGTCTAGTCTGTCTAGTCTGTCTAGTCTGTCTAGTCTGTCTAGTCTGTCTAGTCTGTCTAGTCTGTCTAGTCTGTCTAGTCTGTCTAGTCTGTCTAGTCTGTCTAGTCTGTCTAGTCTGTCTAGTCTGTCTAGTCTGTCTAGTCTGTCTAGTCTGTCTAGTCTGTCTAGTCTGTCTAGTCTGTCTAGTCTGTCTAGTCTGTCTAGTCTGTCTAGTCTGTCTAGTCTGTCTAGTCTGTCTAGTCTGTCTAGTCTGTCTAGTCTGTCTAGTCTGTCTAGTCTGTCTAGTCTGTCTAGTCTGTCTAGTCTGTCTAGTCTGTCTAGTCTGTCTAGTCTGTCTAGTCTGTCTAGTCTGTCTAGTCTGTCTAGTCTGTCTAGTCTGTCTAGTCTGTCTAGTCTGTCTAGTCTGTCTAGTCTGTCTAGTCTGTCTAGTCTGTCTAGTCTGTCTAGTCTGTCTAGTCTGTCTAGTCTGTCTAGTCTGTCTAGTCTGTCTAGTCTGTCTAGTCTGTCTAGTCTGTGTAGTCTGTGTAGTCTGTGTAGTCTGTGTAGTCTGTGTAGTCTGTGTAGTCTGTGTAGTCTGTGTAGTCTGTGTAGTCTGTGTAGTCTGTGTAGTCTGTGTAGTCTGTGTAGTCTGTGTAGTCTGTCTAGTCTGTCTAGTCTGTCTAGTCTGTCTAGTCTGTCTAGTCTGTCTAGTCTGTCTAGTCTGTCTAGTCTGTCTAGTCTGTCTAGTCTGTCTAGTCTGTCTAGTCTGTCTAGTCTGTCTAGTCTGTCTAGTCTGTCTAGTCTGTCTAGTCTGTCTAGTCTGTCTAGTCTGTCTAGTCTGTCTAGTCTGTCTAGTCTGTCTAGTCTGTCTAGTCTGTCTAGTCTGTCTAGTCTGTCTAGTCTGTCTAGTCTGTCTAGTCTGTCTAGTCTGTCTAGTCTGTCTAGTCTGTCTAGTCTGTCTAGTCTGTCTAGTCTGTCTAGTCTGTCTAGTCTGTCTAGTCTGTCTAGTCTGTCTAGTCTGTCTAGTCTGTCTAGTCTGTCTAGTCTGTCTAGTCTGTCTAGTCTGTCTAGTCTGTCTAGTCTGTCTAGTCTGTCTAGTCTGTCTAGTCTGTCTAGTCTGTCTAGTCTGTCTAGTCTGACTAGTCTGTCTAGTCTGTCTAGTCTGTCTAGTCTGTCTAGTCTGTCTAGTCTGTCTAGTCTGTCTAGTCTGTCTAGTCTGTCTAGTCTGTCTAGTCTGTCTAGTCTGTCTAGTCTGTCTAGTCTGTCTAGTCTGTCTAGTCTGTCTAGTCTGTCTAGTCTGTCTAGTCTGTCTAGTCTGTCTAGTCTGTCTAGTCTGTCTAGTCTGTCTAGTCTGTCTAGTCTGTCTAGTCTGTCTAGTCTGTCTAGTCTGTCTAGTCTGTCTAGTCTGTCTAGTCTGTCTAGTCTGTCTAGTCTGTCTAGTCTGTCTAGTCTGTCTAGTCTGTCTAGTCTGTCTAGTCTGTCTAGTCTGTCTAGTCTGTCTAGTCTGTCTAGTCTGTCTAGTCTGTCTAGTCTGTCTAGTCTGTCTAGTCTGTCTAGTCTGTCTAGTCTGTCTAGTCTGTCTAGTCTGTCTAGTCTGTCTAGTCTGTCTAGTCTGTCTAGTCTGTCTAGTCTGTCTAGTCTGTCTAGTCTGTCTAGTCTGTCTAGTCTGTCTAGTCTGTCTAGTCTGTCTAGTCTGTCTAGTCTGTCTAGTCTGTCTAGTCTGTCTAGTCTGTCTAGTCTGTCTAGTCTGTCTAGTCTGTCTAGTCTGTCTAGTCTGTCTAGTCTGTCTAGTCTGTCTAGTCTGTCTAGTCTGTCTAGTCTGTCTAGTCTGTCTAGTCTGTCTAGTCTGTCTAGTCTGTCTAGTCTGTCTAGTCTGTCTAGTCTGTCTAGTCTGTCTAGTCTGTCTAGTCTGTCTAGTCTGTCTAGTCTGTCTAGTCTGTCTAGTCTGTCTAGTCTGTCTAGTCTGTCTAGTCTGTCTAGTCTGTCTAGTCTGTCTAGTCTGTCTAGTCTGTCTAGTCTGTCTAGTCTGTCTAGTCTGTCTAGTCTGTCTAGTCTGTCTAGTCTGTCTAGTCTGTCTAGTCTGTCTAGTCTGTCTAGTCTGTCTAGTCTGTCTAGTCTGTCTAGTCTGTCTAGTCTGTCTAGTCTGTCTAGTCTGTCTAGTCTGTCTAGTCTGTCTAGTCTGTCTAGTCTGTCTAGTCTGTCTAGTCTGTCTAGTCTGTCTAGTCTGTCTAGTCTGTCTAGTCTGTCTAGTCTGTCTAGTCTGTCTAGTCTGTCTAGTCTGTCTAGTCTGTCTAGTCTGTCTAGTCTGTCTAGTCTGTCTAGTCTGTCTAGTCTGTCTAGTCTGTCTAGTCTGTCTAGTCTGTCTAGTCTGTCTAGTCTGTCTAGTCTGTCTAGTCTGTCTAGTCTGTCTAGTCTGTCTAGTCTGTCTAGTCTGTCTAGTCTGTCTAGTCTGTCTAGTCTGTCTAGTCTGTCTAGTCTGTCTAGTCTGTCTAGTCTGTCTAGTCTGTCTAGTCTGTCTAGTCTGTCTAGTCTGTCTAGTCTGTCTAGTCTGTCTAGTCTGTCTAGTCTGTCTAGTCTGTCTAGTCTGTCTAGTCTGTCTAGTCTGTCTAGTCTGTCTAGTCTGTCTAGTCTGTCTAGTCTGTCTAGTCTGTCTAGTCTGTCTAGTCTGTCTAGTCTGTCTAGTCTGTCTAGTCTGTCTAGTCTGTCTAGTCTGTCTAGTCTGTCTAGTCTGTCTAGTCTGTCTAGTCTGTCTAGTCTGTCTAGTCTGTCTAGTCTGTCTAGTCTGTCTAGTCTGTCTAGTCTGTCTAGTCTGTCTAGTCTGTCTAGTCTGTCTAGTCTGTCTAGTCTGTCTAGTCTGTCTAGTCTGTCTAGTCTGTCTAGTCTGTCTAGTCTGTCTAGTCTGTCTAGTCTGTCTAGTCTGTCTAGTCTGTCTAGTCTGTCTAGTCTGTCTAGTCTGTCTAGTCTGTCTAGTCTGTCTAGTCTGTCTAGTCTGTCTAGTCTGTCTAGTCTGTCTAGTCTGTCTAGTCTGTCTAGTCTGTCTAGTCTGTCTAGTCTGTCTAGTCTGTCTAGTCTGTCTAGTCTGTCTAGTCTGTCTAGTCTGTCTAGTCTGTCTAGTCTGTCTAGTCTGTCTAGTCTGTCTAGTCTGTCTAGTCTGTCTAGTCTGTCTAGTCTGTCTAGTCTGTCTAGTCTGTCTAGTCTGTCTAGTCTGTCTAGTCTGTCTAGTCTGTCTAGTCTGTCTAGTCTGTCTAGTCTGTCTAGTCTGTCTAGTCTGTCTAGTCTGTCTAGTCTGTCTAGTCTGTCTAGTCTGTCTAGTCTGTCTAGTCTGTCTAGTCTGTCTAGTCTGTCTAGTCTGTCTAGTCTGTCTAGTCTGTCTAGTCTGTCTAGTCTGTCTAGTCTGTCTAGTCTGTCTAGTCTGTCTAGTCTGTCTAGTCTGTCTAGTCTGTCTAGTCTGTCTAGTCTGTCTAGTCTGTCTAGTCTGTCTAGTCTGTCTAGTCTGTCTAGTCTGTCTAGTCTGTCTAGTCTGTCTAGTCTGTCTAGTCTGTCTAGTCTGTCTAGTCTGTCTAGTCTGTCTAGTCTGTCTAGTCTGTCTAGTCTGTCTAGTCTGTCTAGTCTGTCTAGTCTGTCTAGTCTGTCTAGTCTGTCTAGTCTGTCTAGTCTGTCTAGTCTGTCTAGTCTGTCTAGTCTGTCTAGTCTGTCTAGTCTGTCTAGTCTGTCTAGTCTGTCTAGTCTGTCTAGTCTGTCTAGTCTGTCTAGTCTGTCTAGTCTGTCTAGTCTGTCTAGTCTGTCTAGTCTGTCTAGTCTGTCTAGTCTGTCTAGTCTGTCTAGTCTGTCTAGTCTGTCTAGTCTGTCTAGTCTGTCTAGTCTGTCTAGTCTGTCTAGTCTGTCTAGTCTGTCTAGTCTGTCTAGTCTGTCTAGTCTGTCTAGTCTGTCTAGTCTGTCTAGTCTGTCTAGTCTGTCTAGTCTGTCTAGTCTGTCTAGTCTGTCTAGTCTGTCTAGTCTGTCTAGTCTGTCTAGTCTGTCTAGTCTGTCTAGTCTGTCTAGTCTGTCTAGTCTGTCTAGTCTGTCTAGTCTGTCTAGTCTGTCTAGTCTGTCTAGTCTGTCTAGTCTGTCTAGTCTGTCTAGTCTGTCTAGTCTGTCTAGTCTGTCTAGTCTGTCTAGTCTGTCTAGTCTGTCTAGTCTGTCTAGTCTGTCTAGTCTGTCTAGTCTGTCTAGTCTGTCTAGTCTGTCTAGTCTGTCTAGTCTGTCTAGTCTGTCTAGTCTGTCTAGTCTGTCTAGTCTGTCTAGTCTGTCTAGTCTGTCTAGTCTGTCTAGTCTGTCTAGTCTGTCTAGTCTGTCTAGTCTGTCTAGTCTGTCTAGTCTGTCTAGTCTGTCTAGTCTGTCTAGTCTGTCTAGTCTGTCTAGTCTGTCTAGTCTGTCTAGTCTGTCTAGTCTGTCTAGTCTGTCTAGTCTGTCTAGTCTGTCTAGTCTGTCTAGTCTGTCTAGTCTGTCTAGTCTGTCTAGTCTGTCTAGTCTGTCTAGTCTGTCTAGTCTGTCTAGTCTGTCTAGTCTGTCTAGTCTGTCTAGTCTGTCTAGTCTGTCTAGTCTGTCTAGTCTGTCTAGTCTGTCTAGTCTGTCTAGTCTGTCTAGTCTGTCTAGTCTGTCTAGTCTGTCTAGTCTGTCTAGTCTGTCTAGTCTGTCTAGTCTGTCTAGTCTGTCTAGTCTGTCTAGTCTGTCTAGTCTGTCTAGTCTGTCTAGTCTGTCTAGTCTGTCTAGTCTGTCTAGTCTGTCTAGTCTGTCTAGTCTGTCTAGTCTGTCTAGTCTGTCTAGTCTGTCTAGTCTGTCTAGTCTGTCTAGTCTGTCTAGTCTGTCTAGTCTGTCTAGTCTGTCTAGTCTGTCTAGTCTGTCTAGTCTGTCTAGTCTGTCTAGTCTGTCTAGTCTGTCTAGTCTGTCTAGTCTGTCTAGTCTGTCTAGTCTGTCTAGTCTGTCTAGTCTGTCTAGTCTGTCTAGTCTGTCTAGTCTGTCTAGTCTGTCTAGTCTGTCTAGTCTGTCTAGTCTGTCTAGTCTGTCTAGTCTGTCTAGTCTGTCTAGTCTGTCTAGTCTGTCTAGTCTGTCTAGTCTGTCTAGTCTGTCTAGTCTGTCTAGTCTGTCTAGTCTGTCTAGTCTGTCTAGTCTGTCTAGTCTGTCTAGTCTGTCTAGTCTGTCTAGTCTGTCTAGTCTGTCTAGTCTGTCTAGTCTGTCTAGTCTGTCTAGTCTGTCTAGTCTGTCTAGTCTGTCTAGTCTGTCTAGTCTGTCTAGTCTGTCTAGTCTGTCTAGTCTGTCTAGTCTGTCTAGTCTGTCTAGTCTGTCTAGTCTGTCTAGTCTGTCTAGTCTGTCTAGTCTGTCTAGTCTGTCTAGTCTGTCTAGTCTGTCTAGTCTGTCTAGTCTGTCTAGTCTGTCTAGTCTGTCTAGTCTGTCTAGTCTGTCTAGTCTGTCTAGTCTGTCTAGTCTGTCTAGTCTGTCTAGTCTGTCTAGTCTGTCTAGTCTGTCTAGTCTGTCTAGTCTGTCTAGTCTGTCTAGTCTGTCTAGTCTGTCTAGTCTGTCTAGTCTGTCTAGTCTGTCTAGTCTGTCTAGTCTGTCTAGTCTGTCTAGTCTGTCTAGTCTGTCTAGTCTGTCTAGTCTGTCTAGTCTGTCTAGTCTGTCTAGTCTGTCTAGTCTGTCTAGTCTGTCTAGTCTGTCTAGTCTGTCTAGTCTGTCTAGTCTGTCTAGTCTGTCTAGTCTGTCTAGTCTGTCTAGTCTGTCTAGTCTGTCTAGTCTGTCTAGTCTGTCTAGTCTGTCTAGTCTGTCTAGTCTGTCTAGTCTGTCTAGTCTGTCTAGTCTGTCTAGTCTGTCTAGTCTGTCTAGTCTGTCTAGTCTGTCTAGTCTGTCTAGTCTGACTAGTCTGTCTAGTCTGTCTAGTCTGTCTAGTCTGTCTAGTCTGTCTAGTCTGTCTAGTCTGTCTAGTCTGTCTAGTCTGTCTAGTCTGTCTAGTCTGTCTAGTCTGTCTAGTCTGTCTAGTCTGTCTAGTCTGTCTAGTCTGTCTAGTCTGTCTAGTCTGTCTAGTCTGTCTAGTCTGTCTAGTCTGTCTAGTCTGTCTAGTCTGTCTAGTCTGTCTAGTCTGTCTAGTCTGTCTAGTCTGTCTAGTCTGTCTAGTCTGTCTAGTCTGTCTAGTCTGTCTAGTCTGTCTAGTCTGTCTAGTCTGTCTAGTCTGTCTAGTCTGTCTAGTCTGTCTAGTCTGTCTAGTCTGTCTAGTCTGTCTAGTCTGTCTAGTCTGTCTAGTCTGTCTAGTCTGTCTAGTCTGTCTAGTCTGTCTAGTCTGTCTAGTCTGTCTAGTCTGTCTAGTCTGTCTAGTCTGTCTAGTCTGTCTAGTCTGTCTAGTCTGTCTAGTCTGTCTAGTCTGTCTAGTCTGTCTAGTCTGTCTAGTCTGTCTAGTCTGTCTAGTCTGTCTAGTCTGTCTAGTCTGTCTAGTCTGTCTAGTCTGTCTAGTCTGTCTAGTCTGTCTAGTCTGTCTAGTCTGTCTAGTCTGTCTAGTCTGTCTAGTCTGTCTAGTCTGTCTAGTCTGTCTAGTCTGTCTAGTCTGTCTAGTCTGTCTAGTCTGTCTAGTCTGTCTAGTCTGTCTAGTCTGTCTAGTCTGTCTAGTCTGTCTAGTCTGTCTAGTCTGTCTAGTCTGTCTAGTCTGTCTAGTCTGTCTAGTCTGTCTAGTCTGTCTAGTCTGTCTAGTCTGTCTAGTCTGTCTAGTCTGTCTAGTCTGTCTAGTCTGTCTAGTCTGTCTAGTCTGTCTAGTCTGTCTAGTCTGTCTAGTCTGTCTAGTCTGTCTAGTCTGTCTAGTCTGTCTAGTCTGTCTAGTCTGTCTAGTCTGTCTAGTCTGTCTAGTCTGTCTAGTCTGTCTAGTCTGTCTAGTCTGTCTAGTCTGTCTAGTCTGTCTAGTCTGTCTAGTCTGTCTAGTCTGTCTAGTCTGTCTAGTCTGTCTAGTCTGTCTAGTCTGTCTAGTCTGTCTAGTCTGTCTAGTCTGTCTAGTCTGTCTAGTCTGTCTAGTCTGTCTAGTCTGTCTAGTCTGTCTAGTCTGTCTAGTCTGTCTAGTCTGTCTAGTCTGTCTAGTCTGTCTAGTCTGTCTAGTCTGTCTAGTCTGTCTAGTCTGTCTAGTCTGTCTAGTCTGTCTAGTCTGTCTAGTCTGTCTAGTCTGTCTAGTCTGTCTAGTCTGTCTAGTCTGTCTAGTCTGTCTAGTCTGTCTAGTCTGTCTAGTCTGTCTAGTCTGTCTAGTCTGTCTAGTCTGTCTAGTCTGTCTAGTCTGTCTAGTCTGTCTAGTCTGTCTAGTCTGTCTAGTCTGTCTAGTCTGTCTAGTCTGTCTAGTCTGTCTAGTCTGTCTAGTCTGTCTAGTCTGTCTAGTCTGTCTAGTCTGTCTAGTCTGTCTAGTCTGTCTAGTCTGTCTAGTCTGTCTAGTCTGTCTAGTCTGTCTAGTCTGTCTAGTCTGTCTAGTCTGTCTAGTCTGTCTAGTCTGTCTAGTCTGTCTAGTCTGTCTAGTCTGTCTAGTCTGTCTAGTCTGTCTAGTCTGTCTAGTCTGTCTAGTCTGTCTAGTCTGTCTAGTCTGTCTAGTCTGTCTAGTCTGTCTAGTCTGTCTAGTCTGTCTAGTCTGTCTAGTCTGTCTAGTCTGTCTAGTCTGTCTAGTCTGTCTAGTCTGTCTAGTCTGTCTAGTCTGTCTAGTCTGTCTAGTCTGTCTAGTCTGTCTAGTCTGTCTAGTCTGTCTAGTCTGTCTAGTCTGTCTAGTCTGTCTAGTCTGTCTAGTCTGTCTAGTCTGTCTAGTCTGTCTAGTCTGTCTAGTCTGTCTAGTCTGTCTAGTCTGTCTAGTCTGTCTAGTCTGTCTAGTCTGTCTAGTCTGTCTAGTCTGTCTAGTCTGTCTAGTCTGTCTAGTCTGTCTAGTCTGTCTAGTCTGTCTAGTCTGTCTAGTCTGTCTAGTCTGTCTAGTCTGTCTAGTCTGTCTAGTCTGTCTAGTCTGTCTAGTCTGTCTAGTCTGTCTAGTCTGTCTAGTCTGTCTAGTCTGTCTAGTCTGTCTAGTCTGTCTAGTCTGTCTAGTCTGTCTAGTCTGTCTAGTCTGTCTAGTCTGTCTAGTCTGTCTAGTCTGTCTAGTCTGTCTAGTCTGTCTAGTCTGTCTAGTCTGTCTAGTCTGTCTAGTCTGTCTAGTCTGTCTAGTCTGTCTAGTCTGTCTAGTCTGTCTAGTCTGTCTAGTCTGTCTAGTCTGTCTAGTCTGTCTAGTCTGTCTAGTCTGTCTAGTCTGTCTAGTCTGTCTAGTCTGTCTAGTCTGTCTAGTCTGTCTAGTCTGTCTAGTCTGTCTAGTCTGTCTAGTCTGTCTAGTCTGTCTAGTCTGTCTAGTCTGTCTAGTCTGTCTAGTCTGTCTAGTCTGTCTAGTCTGTCTAGTCTGTCTAGTCTGTCTAGTCTGTCTAGTCTGTCTAGTCTGTCTAGTCTGTCTAGTCTGTCTAGTCTGTCTAGTCTGTCTAGTCTGTCTAGTCTGTCTAGTCTGTCTAGTCTGTCTAGTCTGTCTAGTCTGTCTAGTCTGTCTAGTCTGTCTAGTCTGTCTAGTCTGTCTAGTCTGTCTAGTCTGTCTAGTCTGTCTAGTCTGTCTAGTCTGTCTAGTCTGTCTAGTCTGTCTAGTCTGTCTAGTCTGTCTAGTCTGTCTAGTCTGTCTAGTCTGTCTAGTCTGTCTAGTCTGTCTAGTCTGTCTAGTCTGTCTAGTCTGTCTAGTCTGTCTAGTCTGTCTAGTCTGTCTAGTCTGTCTAGTCTGTCTAGTCTGTCTAGTCTGTCTAGTCTGTCTAGTCTGTCTAGTCTGTCTAGTCTGTCTAGTCTGTCTAGTCTGTCTAGTCTGTCTAGTCTGTCTAGTCTGTCTAGTCTGTCTAGTCTGTCTAGTCTGTCTAGTCTGTCTAGTCTGTCTAGTCTGTCTAGTCTGTCTAGTCTGTCTAGTCTGTCTAGTCTGTCTAGTCTGTCTAGTCTGTCTAGTCTGTCTAGTCTGTCTAGTCTGTCTAGTCTGTCTAGTCTGTCTAGTCTGTCTAGTCTGTCTAGTCTGTCTAGTCTGTCTAGTCTGTCTAGTCTGTCTAGTCTGTCTAGTCTGTCTAGTCTGTCTAGTCTGTCTAGTCTGTCTAGTCTGTCTAGTCTGTCTAGTCTGTCTAGTCTGTCTAGTCTGTCTAGTCTGTCTAGTCTGTCTAGTCTGTCTAGTCTGTCTAGTCTGTCTAGTCTGTCTAGTCTGTCTAGTCTGTCTAGTCTGTCTAGTCTGTCTAGTCTGTCTAGTCTGTCTAGTCTGTCTAGTCTGTCTAGTCTGTCTAGTCTGTCTAGTCTGTCTAGTCTGTCTAGTCTGTCTAGTCTGTCTAGTCTGTCTAGTCTGTCTAGTCTGTCTAGTCTGTCTAGTCTGTCTAGTCTGTCTAGTCTGTCTAGTCTGTCTAGTCTGTCTAGTCTGTCTAGTCTGTCTAGTCTGTCTAGTCTGTCTAGTCTGTCTAGTCTGTCTAGTCTGTCTAGTCTGTCTAGTCTGTCTAGTCTGTCTAGTCTGTCTAGTCTGTCTAGTCTGTCTAGTCTGTCTAGTCTGTCTAGTCTGTCTAGTCTGTCTAGTCTGTCTAGTCTGTCTAGTCTGTCTAGTCTGTCTAGTCTGTCTAGTCTGTCTAGTCTGTCTAGTCTGTCTAGTCTGTCTAGTCTGTCTAGTCTGTCTAGTCTGTCTAGTCTGTCTAGTCTGTCTAGTCTGTCTAGTCTGTCTAGTCTGTCTAGTCTGTCTAGTCTGTCTAGTCTGTCTAGTCTGTCTAGTCTGTCTAGTCTGTCTAGTCTGTCTAGTCTGTCTAGTCTGTCTAGTCTGTCTAGTCTGTCTAGTCTGTCTAGTCTGTCTAGTCTGTCTAGTCTGTCTAGTCTGTCTAGTCTGTCTAGTCTGTCTAGTCTGTCTAGTCTGTCTAGTCTGTCTAGTCTGTCTAGTCTGTCTAGTCTGTCTAGTCTGTCTAGTCTGTCTAGTCTGTCTAGTCTGTCTAGTCTGTCTAGTCTGTCTAGTCTGTCTAGTCTGTCTAGTCTGTCTAGTCTGTCTAGTCTGTCTAGTCTGTCTAGTCTGTCTAGTCTGTCTAGTCTGTCTAGTCTGTCTAGTCTGTCTAGTCTGTCTAGTCTGTCTAGTCTGTCTAGTCTGTCTAGTCTGTCTAGTCTGTCTAGTCTGTCTAGTCTGTCTAGTCTGTCTAGTCTGTCTAGTCTGTCTAGTCTGTCTAGTCTGTCTAGTCTGTCTAGTCTGTCTAGTCTGTCTAGTCTGTCTAGTCTGTCTAGTCTGTCTAGTCTGTCTAGTCTGTCTAGTCTGTCTAGTCTGTCTAGTCTGTCTAGTCTGTCTAGTCTGTCTAGTCTGTCTAGTCTGTCTAGTCTGTCTAGTCTGTCTAGTCTGTCTAGTCTGTCTAGTCTGTCTAGTCTGTCTAGTCTGTCTAGTCTGTCTAGTCTGTCTAGTCTGTCTAGTCTGTCTAGTCTGTCTAGTCTGTCTAGTCTGTCTAGTCTGTCTAGTCTGTCTAGTCTGTCTAGTCTGTCTAGTCTGTCTAGTCTGTCTAGTCTGTCTAGTCTGTCTAGTCTGTCTAGTCTGTCTAGTCTGTCTAGTCTGTCTAGTCTGTCTAGTCTGTCTAGTCTGTCTAGTCTGTCTAGTCTGTCTAGTCTGTCTAGTCTGTCTAGTCTGTCTAGTCTGTCTAGTCTGTCTAGTCTGTCTAGTCTGTCTAGTCTGTCTAGTCTGTCTAGTCTGTCTAGTCTGTCTAGTCTGTCTAGTCTGTCTAGTCTGTCTAGTCTGTCTAGTCTGTCTAGTCTGTCTAGTCTGTCTAGTCTGTCTAGTCTGTCTAGTCTGTCTAGTCTGTCTAGTCTGTCTAGTCTGTCTAGTCTGTCTAGTCTGTCTAGTCTGTCTAGTCTGTCTAGTCTGTCTAGTCTGTCTAGTCTGTCTAGTCTGTCTAGTCTGTCTAGTCTGTCTAGTCTGTCTAGTCTGTCTAGTCTGTCTAGTCTGTCTAGTCTGTCTAGTCTGTCTAGTCTGTCTAGTCTGTCTAGTCTGTCTAGTCTGTCTAGTCTGTCTAGTCTGTCTAGTCTGTCTAGTCTGTCTAGTCTGTCTAGTCTGTCTAGTCTGTCTAGTCTGTCTAGTCTGTCTAGTCTGTCTAGTCTGTCTAGTCTGTCTAGTCTGTCTAGTCTGTCTAGTCTGTCTAGTCTGTCTAGTCTGTCTAGTCTGTCTAGTCTGTCTAGTCTGTCTAGTCTGTCTAGTCTGTCTAGTCTGTCTAGTCTGTCTAGTCTGTCTAGTCTGTCTAGTCTGTCTAGTCTGTCTAGTCTGTCTAGTCTGTCTAGTCTGTCTAGTCTGTCTAGTCTGTCTAGTCTGTCTAGTCTGTCTAGTCTGTCTAGTCTGTCTAGTCTGTCTAGTCTGTCTAGTCTGTCTAGTCTGTCTAGTCTGTCTAGTCTGTCTAGTCTGTCTAGTCTGTCTAGTCTGTCTAGTCTGTCTAGTCTGTCTAGTCTGTCTAGTCTGTCTAGTCTGTCTAGTCTGTCTAGTCTGTCTAGTCTGTCTAGTCTGTCTAGTCTGTCTAGTCTGTCTAGTCTGTCTAGTCTGTCTAGTCTGTCTAGTCTGTCTAGTCTGTCTAGTCTGTCTAGTCTGTCTAGTCTGTCTAGTCTGTCTAGTCTGTCTAGTCTGTCTAGTCTGTCTAGTCTGTCTAGTCTGTCTAGTCTGTCTAGTCTGTCTAGTCTGTCTAGTCTGTCTAGTCTGTCTAGTCTGTCTAGTCTGTCTAGTCTGTCTAGTCTGTCTAGTCTGTCTAGTCTGTCTAGTCTGTCTAGTCTGTCTAGTCTGTCTAGTCTGTCTAGTCTGTCTAGTCTGTCTAGTCTGTCTAGTCTGTCTAGTCTGTCTAGTCTGTCTAGTCTGTCTAGTCTGTCTAGTCTGTCTAGTCTGTCTAGTCTGTCTAGTCTGTCTAGTCTGTCTAGTCTGTCTAGTCTGTCTAGTCTGTCTAGTCTGTCTAGTCTGTCTAGTCTGTCTAGTCTGTCTAGTCTGTCTAGTCTGTCTAGTCTGTCTAGTCTGTCTAGTCTGTCTAGTCTGTCTAGTCTGTCTAGTCTGTCTAGTCTGTCTAGTCTGTCTAGTCTGTCTAGTCTGTCTAGTCTGTCTAGTCTGTCTAGTCTGTCTAGTCTGTCTAGTCTGTCTAGTCTGTCTAGTCTGTCTAGTCTGTCTAGTCTGTCTAGTCTGTCTAGTCTGTCTAGTCTGTCTAGTCTGTCTAGTCTGTCTAGTCTGTCTAGTCTGTCTAGTCTGTCTAGTCTGTCTAGTCTGTCTAGTCTGTCTAGTCTGTCTAGTCTGTCTAGTCTGTCTAGTCTGTCTAGTCTGTCTAGTCTGTCTAGTCTGTCTAGTCTGTCTAGTCTGTCTAGTCTGTCTAGTCTGTCTAGTCTGTCTAGTCTGTCTAGTCTGTCTAGTCTGTCTAGTCTGTCTAGTCTGTCTAGTCTGTCTAGTCTGTCTAGTCTGTCTAGTCTGTCTAGTCTGTCTAGTCTGTCTAGTCTGTCTAGTCTGTCTAGTCTGTCTAGTCTGTCTAGTCTGTCTAGTCTGTCTAGTCTGTCTAGTCTGTCTAGTCTGTCTAGTCTGTCTAGTCTGTCTAGTCTGTCTAGTCTGTCTAGTCTGTCTAGTCTGTCTAGTCTGTCTAGTCTGTCTAGTCTGTCTAGTCTGTCTAGTCTGTCTAGTCTGTCTAGTCTGTCTAGTCTGTCTAGTCTGTCTAGTCTGTCTAGTCTGTCTAGTCTGTCTAGTCTGTCTAGTCTGTCTAGTCTGTCTAGTCTGTCTAGTCTGTCTAGTCTGTCTAGTCTGTCTAGTCTGTCTAGTCTGTCTAGTCTGTCTAGTCTGTCTAGTCTGTCTAGTCTGTCTAGTCTGTCTAGTCTGTCTAGTCTGTCTAGTCTGTCTAGTCTGTCTAGTCTGTCTAGTCTGTCTAGTCTGTCTAGTCTGTCTAGTCTGTCTAGTCTGTCTAGTCTGTCTAGTCTGTCTAGTCTGTCTAGTCTGTCTAGTCTGTCTAGTCTGTCTAGTCTGTCTAGTCTGTCTAGTCTGTCTAGTCTGTCTAGTCTGTCTAGTCTGTCTAGTCTGTCTAGTCTGTCTAGTCTGTCTAGTCTGTCTAGTCTGTCTAGTCTGTCTAGTCTGTCTAGTCTGTCTAGTCTGTCTAGTCTGTCTAGTCTGTCTAGTCTGTCTAGTCTGTCTAGTCTGTCTAGTCTGTCTAGTCTGTCTAGTCTGTCTAGTCTGTCTAGTCTGTCTAGTCTGTCTAGTCTGTCTAGTCTGTCTAGTCTGTCTAGTCTGTCTAGTCTGTCTAGTCTGTCTAGTCTGTCTAGTCTGTCTAGTCTGTCTAGTCTGTCTAGTCTGTCTAGTCTGTCTAGTCTGTCTAGTCTGTCTAGTCTGTCTAGTCTGTCTAGTCTGTCTAGTCTGTCTAGTCTGTCTAGTCTGTCTAGTCTGTCTAGTCTGTCTAGTCTGTCTAGTCTGTCTAGTCTGTCTAGTCTGTCTAGTCTGTCTAGTCTGTCTAGTCTGTCTAGTCTGTCTAGTCTGTCTAGTCTGTCTAGTCTGTCTAGTCTGTCTAGTCTGTCTAGTCTGTCTAGTCTGTCTAGTCTGTCTAGTCTGTCTAGTCTGTCTAGTCTGTCTAGTCTGTCTAGTCTGTCTAGTCTGTCTAGTCTGTCTAGTCTGTCTAGTCTGTCTAGTCTGTCTAGTCTGTCTAGTCTGTCTAGTCTGTCTAGTCTGTCTAGTCTGTCTAGTCTGTCTAGTCTGTCTAGTCTGTCTAGTCTGTCTAGTCTGTCTAGTCTGTCTAGTCTGTCTAGTCTGTCTAGTCTGTCTAGTCTGTCTAGTCTGTCTAGTCTGTCTAGTCTGTCTAGTCTGTCTAGTCTGTCTAGTCTGTCTAGTCTGTCTAGTCTGTCTAGTCTGTCTAGTCTGTCTAGTCTGTCTAGTCTGTCTAGTCTGTCTAGTCTGTCTAGTCTGTCTAGTCTGTCTAGTCTGTCTAGTCTGTCTAGTCTGTCTAGTCTGTCTAGTCTGTCTAGTCTGTCTAGTCTGTCTAGTCTGTCTAGTCTGTCTAGTCTGTCTAGTCTGTCTAGTCTGTCTAGTCTGTCTAGTCTGTCTAGTCTGTCTAGTCTGTCTAGTCTGTCTAGTCTGTCTAGTCTGTCTAGTCTGTCTAGTCTGTCTAGTCTGTCTAGTCTGTCTAGTCTGTCTAGTCTGTCTAGTCTGTCTAGTCTGTCTAGTCTGTCTAGTCTGTCTAGTCTGTCTAGTCTGTCTAGTCTGTCTAGTCTGTCTAGTCTGTCTAGTCTGTCTAGTCTGTCTAGTCTGTCTAGTCTGTCTAGTCTGTCTAGTCTGTCTAGTCTGTCTAGTCTGTCTAGTCTGTCTAGTCTGTCTAGTCTGTCTAGTCTGTCTAGTCTGTCTAGTCTGTCTAGTCTGTCTAGTCTGTCTAGTCTGTCTAGTCTGTCTAGTCTGTCTAGTCTGTCTAGTCTGTCTAGTCTGTCTAGTCTGTCTAGTCTGTCTAGTCTGTCTAGTCTGTCTAGTCTGTCTAGTCTGTCTAGTCTGTCTAGTCTGTCTAGTCTGTCTAGTCTGTCTAGTCTGTCTAGTCTGTCTAGTCTGTCTAGTCTGTCTAGTCTGTCTAGTCTGTCTAGTCTGTCTAGTCTGTCTAGTCTGTCTAGTCTGTCTAGTCTGTCTAGTCTGTCTAGTCTGTCTAGTCTGTCTAGTCTGTCTAGTCTGTCTAGTCTGTCTAGTCTGTCTAGTCTGTCTAGTCTGTCTAGTCTGTCTAGTCTGTCTAGTCTGTCTAGTCTGTCTAGTCTGTCTAGTCTGTCTAGTCTGTCTAGTCTGTCTAGTCTGTCTAGTCTGTCTAGTCTGTCTAGTCTGTCTAGTCTGTCTAGTCTGTCTAGTCTGTCTAGTCTGTCTAGTCTGTCTAGTCTGTCTAGTCTGTCTAGTCTGTCTAGTCTGTCTAGTCTGTCTAGTCTGTCTAGTCTGTCTAGTCTGTCTAGTCTGTCTAGTCTGTCTAGTCTGTCTAGTCTGTCTAGTCTGTCTAGTCTGTCTAGTCTGTCTAGTCTGTCTAGTCTGTCTAGTCTGTCTAGTCTGTCTAGTCTGTCTAGTCTGTCTAGTCTGTCTAGTCTGTCTAGTCTGTCTAGTCTGTCTAGTCTGTCTAGTCTGTCTAGTCTGTCTAGTCTGTCTAGTCTGTCTAGTCTGTCTAGTCTGTCTAGTCTGTCTAGTCTGTCTAGTCTGTCTAGTCTGTCTAGTCTGTCTAGTCTGTCTAGTCTGTCTAGTCTGTCTAGTCTGTCTAGTCTGTCTAGTCTGTCTAGTCTGTCTAGTCTGTCTAGTCTGTCTAGTCTGTCTAGTCTGTCTAGTCTGTCTAGTCTGTCTAGTCTGTCTAGTCTGTCTAGTCTGTCTAGTCTGTCTAGTCTGTCTAGTCTGTCTAGTCTGTCTAGTCTGTCTAGTCTGTCTAGTCTGTCTAGTCTGTCTAGTCTGTCTAGTCTGTCTAGTCTGTCTAGTCTGTCTAGTCTGTCTAGTCTGTCTAGTCTGTCTAGTCTGTCTAGTCTGTCTAGTCTGTCTAGTCTGTCTAGTCTGTCTAGTCTGTCTAGTCTGTCTAGTCTGTCTAGTCTGTCTAGTCTGTCTAGTCTGTCTAGTCTGTCTAGTCTGTCTAGTCTGTCTAGTCTGTCTAGTCTGTCTAGTCTGTCTAGTCTGTCTAGTCTGTCTAGTCTGTCTAGTCTGTCTAGTCTGTCTAGTCTGTCTAGTCTGTCTAGTCTGTCTAGTCTGTCTAGTCTGTCTAGTCTGTCTAGTCTGTCTAGTCTGTCTAGTCTGTCTAGTCTGTCTAGTCTGTCTAGTCTGTCTAGTCTGTCTAGTCTGTCTAGTCTGTCTAGTCTGTCTAGTCTGTCTAGTCTGTCTAGTCTGTCTAGTCTGTCTAGTCTGTCTAGTCTGTCTAGTCTGTCTAGTCTGTCTAGTCTGTCTAGTCTGTCTAGTCTGTCTAGTCTGTCTAGTCTGTCTAGTCTGTCTAGTCTGTCTAGTCTGTCTAGTCTGTCTAGTCTGTCTAGTCTGTCTAGTCTGTCTAGTCTGTCTAGTCTGTCTAGTCTGTCTAGTCTGTCTAGTCAGTCTGTCTAGTCTGTCTAGTCTGTCTAGTCTGTCTAGTCTGTCTAGTCTGTCTAGTCTGTCTAGTCTGTCTAGTCTGTCTAGTCTGTCTAGTCTGTCTAGTCTGTCTAGTCTGTCTAGTCTGTCTAGTCTGTCTAGTCTGTCTAGTCTGTCTAGTCTGTCTAGTCTGTCTAGTCTGTCTAGTCTGTCTAGTCTGTCTAGTCTGTCTAGTCTGTCTAGTCTGTCTAGTCTGTCTAGTCTGTCTAGTCTGTCTAGTCTGTCTAGTCTGTCTAGTCTGTCTAGTCTGTCTAGTCTGTCTAGTCTGTCTAGTCTGTCTAGTCTGTCTAGTCTGTCTAGTCTGTCTAGTCTGTCTAGTCTGTCTAGTCTGTCTAGTCTGTCTAGTCTGTCTAGTCTGTCTAGTCTGTCTAGTCTGTCTAGTCTGTCTAGTCTGTCTAGTCTGTCTAGTCTGTCTAGTCTGTCTAGTCTGTCTAGTCTGTCTAGTCTGTCTAGTCTGTCTAGTCTGTCTAGTCTGTCTAGTCTGTCTAGTCTGTCTAGTCTGTCTAGTCTGTCTAGTCTGTCTAGTCTGTCTAGTCTGTCTAGTCTGTCTAGTCTGTCTAGTCTGTCTAGTCTGTCTAGTCTGTCTAGTCTGTCTAGTCTGTCTAGTCTGTCTAGTCTGTCTAGTCTGTCTAGTCTGTCTAGTCTGTCTAGTCTGTCTAGTCTGTCTAGTCTGTCTAGTCTGTCTAGTCTGTCTAGTCTGTCTAGTCTGTCTAGTCTGTCTAGTCTGTCTAGTCTGTCTAGTCTGTCTAGTCTGTCTAGTCTGTCTAGTCTGTCTAGTCTGTCTAGTCTGTCTAGTCTGTCTAGTCTGTCTAGTCTGTCTAGTCTGTCTAGTCTGTCTAGTCTGTCTAGTCTGTCTAGTCTGTCTAGTCTGTCTAGTCTGTCTAGTCTGTCTAGTCTGTCTAGTCTGTCTCGTCTGTCTAGTCTGTCTAGTCTGTCTAGTCTGTCTAGTCTGTCTAGTCTGTCTAGTCTGTCTAGTCTGTCTAGTCTGTCTAGTCTGTCTAGTCTGTCTAGTCTGTCTAGTCTGTCTAGTCTGTCTAGTCTGTCTAGTCTGTCTAGTCTGTCTAGTCTGTCTAGTCTGTCTAGTCTGTCTAGTCTGTCTAGTCTGTCTAGTCTGTCTAGTCTGTCTAGTCTGTCTAGTCTGTCTAGTCTGTCTAGTCTGTCTAGTCTGTCTAGTCTGTCTAGTCTGTCTAGTCTGTCTAGTCTGTCTAGTCTGTCTAGTCTGTCTAGTCTGTCTAGTCTGTCTAGTCTGTCTAGTCTGTCTAGTCTGTCTAGTCTGTCTAGTCTGTCTAGTCTGTCTAGTCTGTCTAGTCTGTCTAGTCTGTCTAGTCTGTCTAGTCTGTCTAGTCTGTCTAGTCTGTCTAGTCTGTCTAGTCTGTCTAGTCTGTCTAGTCTGTCTAGTCTGTCTAGTCTGTCTAGTCTGTCTAGTCTGTCTAGTCTGTCTAGTCTGTCTAGTCTGTCTAGTCTGTCTAGTCTGTCTAGTCTGTCTAGTCTGTCTAGTCTGTCTAGTCTGTCTAGTCTGTCTAGTCTGTCTAGTCTGTCTAGTCTGTCTAGTCTGTCTAGTCTGTCTAGTCTGTCTAGTCTGTCTAGTCTGTCTAGTCTGTCTAGTCTGTCTAGTCTGTCTAGTCTGTCTAGTCTGTCTAGTCTGTCTAGTCTGTCTAGTCTGTCTAGTCTGTCTAGTCTGTCTAGTCTGTCTAGTCTGTCTAGTCTGTCTAGTCTGTCTAGTCTGTCTAGTCTGTCTAGTCTGTCTAGTCTGTCTAGT
Organism: Phosphuga atrata; assembly: GCA_944588485.1. Lineage (NCBI taxonomy): Eukaryota > Metazoa > Arthropoda > Insecta > Coleoptera > Silphidae > Phosphuga > Phosphuga atrata. The sequence goes on along the minus strand of OX155896.1, from coordinate 23,255,149 downwards.
CTGTCTAGTCTGTCTAGTCTGTCTAGTCTGTCTAGTCTGTCTAGTCTGTCTAGTCTGTCTAGTCTGTCTAGTCTGTCTAGTCTGTCTAGTCTGTCTAGTCTGTCTAGTCTGTCTAGTCTGTCTAGTCTGTCTAGTCTGTCTAGTCTGTCTAGTCTGTCTAGTCTGTCTAGTCTGTCTAGTCTGTCTAGTCTGTCTAGTCTGTCTAGTCTGTCTAGTCTGTCTAGTCTGTCTAGTCTGTCTAGTCTGTCTAGTCTGTCTAGTCTGTCTAGTCTGTCTAGTCTGTCTAGTCTGTCTAGTCTGTCTAGTCTGTCTAGTCTGTCTAGTCTGTCTCGTCTGTCTAGTCTGTCTAGTCTGTCTAGTCTGTCTAGTCTGTCTAGTCTGTCTAGTCTGTCTAGTCTGTCTAGTCTGTCTAGTCTGTCTAGTCTGTCTAGTCTGTCTAGTCTGTCTAGTCTGTCTAGTCTGTCTAGTCTGTCTAGTCTGTCTAGTCTGTCTAGTCTGTCTAGTCTGTCTAGTCTGTCTAGTCTGTCTAGTCTGTCTAGTCTGTCTAGTCTGTCTAGTCTGTCTAGTCTGTCTAGTCTGTCTAGTCTGTCTAGTCTGTCTAGTCTGTCTAGTCTGTCTAGTCTGTCTAGTCTGTCTAGTCTGTCTAGTCTGTCTAGTCTGTCTAGTCTGTCTAGTCTGTCTAGTCTGTCTAGTCTGTCTAGTCTGTCTAGTCTGTCTAGTCTGTCTAGTCTGTCTAGTCTGTCTAGTCTGTCTAGTCTGTCTAGTCTGTCTAGTCTGTCTAGTCTGTCTAGTCTGTCTAGTCTGTCTAGTCTGTCTAGTCTGTCTAGTCTGTCTAGTCTGTCTAGTCTGTCTAGTCTGTCTAGTCTGTCTAGTCTGTCTAGTCTGTCTAGTCTGTCTAGTCTGTCTAGTCTGTCTAGTCTGTCTAGTCTGTCTAGTCTGTCTAGTCTGTCTAGTCTGTCTAGTCTGTCTAGTCTGTCTAGTCTGTCTAGTCTGTCTAGTCTGTCTAGTCTGTCTAGTCTGTCTAGTCTGTCTAGTCTGTCTAGTCTGTCTAGTCTGTCTAGTCTGTCTAGTCTGTCTAGTCTGTCTAGTCTGTCTAGTCTGTCTAGTCTGTCTAGTCTGTCTAGTCTGTCTAGTCTGTCTAGTCTGTCTAGTCTGTCTAGTCTGTCTAGTCTGTCTAGTCTGTCTAGTCTGTCTAGTCTGTCTAGTCTGTCTAGTCTGTCTAGTCTGTCTAGTCTGTCTAGTCTGTCTAGTCTGTCTAGTCTGTCTAGTCTGTCTAGTCTGTCTAGTCTGTCTAGTCTGTCTAGTCTGTCTAGTCTGTCTAGTCTGTCTAGTCTGTCTAGTCTGTCTAGTCTGTCTAGTCTGTCTAGTCTGTCTAGTCTGTCTAGTCTGTCTAGTCTGTCTAGTCTGTCTAGTCTGTCTAGTCTGTCTAGTCTGTCTAGTCTGTCTAGTCTGTCTAGTCTGTCTAGTCTGTCTAGTCTGTCTAGTCTGTCTAGTCTGTCTAGTCTGTCTAGTCTGTCTAGTCTGTCTAGTCTGTCTAGTCTGTCTAGTCTGTCTAGTCTGTCTAGTCTGTCTAGTCTGTCTAGTCTGTCTAGTCTGTCTAGTCTGTCTAGTCTGTCTAGTCTGTCTAGTCTGTCTAGTCTGTCTAGTCTGTCTAGTCTGTCTAGTCTGTCTAGTCTGTCTAGTCTGTCTAGTCTGTCTAGTCTGTCTAGTCTGTCTAGTCTGTCTAGTCTGTCTAGTCTGTCTAGTCTGTCTAGTCTGTCTAGTCTGTCTAGTCTGTCTAGTCTGTCTAGTCTGTCTAGTCTGTCTAGTCTGTCTAGTCTGTCTAGTCTGTCTAGTCTGTCTAGTCTGTCTAGTCTGTCTAGTCTGTCTAGTCTGTCTAGTCTGTCTAGTCTGTCTAGTCTGTCTAGTCTGTCTAGTCTGTCTAGTCTGTCTAGTCTGTCTAGTCTGTCTAGTCTGTCTAGTCTGTCTAGTCTGTCTAGTCTGTCTAGTCTGTCTAGTCTGTCTAGTCTGTCTAGTCTGTCTAGTCTGTCTAGTCTGTCTAGTCTGTCTAGTCTGTCTAGTCTGTCTAGTCTGTCTAGTCTGTCTAGTCTGTCTAGTCTGTCTAGTCTGTCTAGTCTGTCTAGTCTGTCTAGTCTGTCTAGTCTGTCTAGTCTGTCTAGTCTGTCTAGTCTGTCTAGTCTGTCTAGTCTGTCTAGTCTGTCTAGTCTGTCTAGTCTGTCTAGTCTGTCTAGTCTGTCTAGTCTGTCTAGTCTGTCTAGTCTGTCTAGTCTGTCTAGTCTGTCTAGTCTGTCTAGTCTGTCTAGTCTGTCTAGTCTGTCTAGTCTGTCTAGTCTGTCTAGTCTGTCTAGTCTGTCTAGTCTGTCTAGTCTGTCTAGTCTGTCTAGTCTGTCTAGTCTGTCTAGTCTGTCTAGTCTGTCTAGTCTGTCTAGTCTGTCTAGTCTGTCTAGTCTGTCTAGTCTGTCTAGTCTGTCTAGTCTGTCTAGTCTGTCTAGTCTGTCTAGTCTGTCTAGTCTGTCTAGTCTGTCTAGTCTGTCTAGTCTGTCTAGTCTGTCTAGTCTGTCTAGTCTGTCTAGTCTGTCTAGTCTGTCTAGTCTGTCTAGTCTGTCTAGTCTGTCTAGTCTGTCTAGTCTGTCTAGTCTGTCTAGTCTGTCTAGTCTGTCTAGTCTGTCTAGTCTGTCTAGTCTGTCTAGTCTGTCTAGTCTGTCTAGTCTGTCTAGTCTGTCTAGTCTGTCTAGTCTGTCTAGTCTGTCTAGTCTGTCTAGTCTGTCTAGTCTGTCTAGTCTGTCTAGTCTGTCTAGTCTGTCTAGTCTGTCTAGTCTGTCTAGTCTGTCTAGTCTGTCTAGTCTGTCTAGTCTGTCTAGTCTGTCTAGTCTGTCTAGTCTGTCTAGTCTGTCTAGTCTGTCTAGTCTGTCTAGTCTGTCTAGTCTGTCTAGTCTGTCTAGTCTGTCTAGTCTGTCTAGTCTGTCTAGTCTGTCTAGTCTGTCTAGTCTGTCTAGTCTGTCTAGTCTGTCTAGTCTGTCTAGTCTGTCTAGTCTGTCTAGTCTGTCTAGTCTGTCTAGTCTGTCTAGTCTGTCTAGTCTGTCTAGTCTGTCTAGTCTGTCTAGTCTGTCTAGTCTGTCTAGTCTGTCTAGTCTGTCTAGTCTGTCTAGTCTGTCTAGTCTGTCTAGTCTGTCTAGTCTGTCTAGTCTGTCTAGTCTGTCTAGTCTGTCTAGTCTGTCTAGTCTGTCTAGTCTGTCTAGTCTGTCTAGTCTGTCTAGTCTGTCTAGTCTGTCTAGTCTGTCTAGTCTGTCTAGTCTGTCTAGTCTGTCTAGTCTGTCTAGTCTGTCTAGTCTGTCTAGTCTGTCTAGTCTGTCTAGTCTGTCTAGTCTGTCTAGTCTGTCTAGTCTGTCTAGTCTGTCTAGTCTGTCTAGTCTGTCTAGTCTGTCTAGTCTGTCTAGTCTGTCTAGTCTGTCTAGTCTGTCTAGTCTGTCTAGTCTGTCTAGTCTGTCTAGTCTGTCTAGTCTGACTAGTCTGTCTAGTCTGTCTAGTCTGTCTAGTCTGTCTAGTCTGTCTAGTCTGTCTAGTCTGTCTAGTCTGTCTAGTCTGTCTAGTCTGTCTAGTCTGTCTAGTCTGTCTAGTCTGTCTAGTCTGTCTAGTCTGTCTAGTCTGTCTAGTCTGTCTAGTCTGTCTAGTCTGTCTAGTCTGTCTAGTCTGTCTAGTCTGTCTAGTCTGTCTAGTCTGTCTAGTCTGTCTAGTCTGTCTAGTCTGTCTAGTCTGTCTAGTCTGTCTAGTCTGTCTAGTCTGTCTAGTCTGTCTAGTCTGTCTAGTCTGTCTAGTCTGTCTAGTCTGTCTAGTCTGTCTAGTCTGTCTAGTCTGTCTAGTCTGTCTAGTCTGTCTAGTCTGTCTAGTCTGTCTAGTCTGTCTAGTCTGTCTAGTCTGTCTAGTCTGTCTAGTCTGTCTAGTCTGTCTAGTCTGTCTAGTCTGTCTAGTCTGTCTAGTCTGTCTAGTCTGTCTAGTCTGTCTAGTCTGTCTAGTCTGTCTAGTCTGTCTAGTCTGTCTAGTCTGTCTAGTCTGTCTAGTCTGTCTAGTCTGTCTAGTCTGTCTAGTCTGTCTAGTCTGTCTAGTCTGTCTAGTCTGTCTAGTCTGTCTAGTCTGTCTAGTCTGTCTAGTCTGTCTAGTCTGTCTAGTCTGTCTAGTCTGTCTAGTCTGTCTAGTCTGTCTAGTCTGTCTAGTCTGTCTAGTCTGTCTAGTCTGTCTAGTCTGTCTAGTCTGTCTAGTCTGTCTAGTCTGTCTAGTCTGTCTAGTCTGTCTAGTCTGTCTAGTCTGTCTAGTCTGTCTAGTCTGTCTAGTCTGTCTAGTCTGTCTAGTCTGTCTAGTCTGTCTAGTCTGTCTAGTCTGTCTAGTCTGTCTAGTCTGTCTAGTCTGTCTAGTCTGTCTAGTCTGTCTAGTCTGTCTAGTCTGTCTAGTCTGTCTAGTCTGTCTAGTCTGTCTAGTCTGTCTAGTCTGTCTAGTCTGTCTAGTCTGTCTAGTCTGTCTAGTCTGTCTAGTCTGTCTAGTCTGTCTAGTCTGTCTAGTCTGTCTAGTCTGTCTAGTCTGTCTAGTCTGTCTAGTCTGTCTAGTCTGTCTAGTCTGTCTAGTCTGTCTAGTCTGTCTAGTCTGTCTAGTCTGTCTAGTCTGTCTAGTCTGTCTAGTCTGTCTAGTCTGTCTAGTCTGTCTAGTCTGTCTAGTCTGTCTAGTCTGTCTAGTCTGTCTAGTCTGTCTAGTCTGTCTAGTCTGTCTAGTCTGTCTAGTCTGTCTAGTCTGTCTAGTCTGTCTAGTCTGTCTAGTCTGTCTAGTCTGTCTAGTCTGTCTAGTCTGTCTAGTCTGTCTAGTCTGTCTAGTCTGTCTAGTCTGTCTAGTCTGTCTAGTCTGTCTAGTCTGTCTAGTCTGTCTAGTCTGTCTAGTCTGTCTAGTCTGTCTAGTCTGTCTAGTCTGTCTAGTCTGTCTAGTCTGTCTAGTCTGTCTAGTCTGTCTAGTCTGTCTAGTCTGTCTAGTCTGTCTAGTCTGTCTAGTCTGTCTAGTCTGTCTAGTCTGTCTAGTCTGTCTAGTCTGTCTAGTCTGTCTAGTCTGTCTAGTCTGTCTAGTCTGTCTAGTCTGTCTAGTCTGTCTAGTCTGTCTAGTCTGTCTAGTCTGTCTAGTCTGTCTAGTCTGTCTAGTCTGTCTAGTCTGTCTAGTCTGTCTAGTCTGTCTAGTCTGTCTAGTCTGTCTAGTCTGTCTAGTCTGTCTAGTCTGTCTAGTCTGTCTAGTCTGTCTAGTCTGTCTAGTCTGTCTAGTCTGTCTAGTCTGTCTAGTCTGTCTAGTCTGTCTAGTCTGTCTAGTCTGTCTAGTCTGTCTAGTCTGTCTAGTCTGTCTAGTCTGTCTAGTCTGTCTAGTCTGTCTAGTCTGTCTAGTCTGTCTAGTCTGTCTAGTCTGTCTAGTCTGTCTAGTCTGTCTAGTCTGTCTAGTCTGTCTAGTCTGTCTAGTCTGTCTAGTCTGTCTAGTCTGTCTAGTCTGTCTAGTCTGTCTAGTCTGTCTAGTCTGTCTAGTCTGTCTAGTCTGTCTAGTCTGTCTAGTCTGTCTAGTCTGTCTAGTCTGTCTAGTCTGTCTAGTCTGTCTAGTCTGTCTAGTCTGTCTAGTCTGTCTAGTCTGTCTAGTCTGTCTAGTCTGTCTAGTCTGTCTAGTCTGTCTAGTCTGTCTAGTCTGTCTAGTCTGTCTAGTCTGTCTAGTCTGTCTAGTCTGTCTAGTCTGTCTAGTCTGTCTAGTCTGTCTAGTCTGTCTAGTCTGTCTAGTCTGTCTAGTCTGTCTAGTCTGTCTAGTCTGTCTAGTCTGTCTAGTCTGTCTAGTCTGTCTAGTCTGTCTAGTCTGTCTAGTCTGTCTAGTCTGTCTAGTCTGTCTAGTCTGTCTAGTCTGTCTAGTCTGTCTAGTCTGTCTAGTCTGTCTAGTCTGTCTAGTCTGTCTAGTCTGTCTAGTCTGTCTAGTCTGTCTAGTCTGTCTAGTCTGTCTAGTCTGTCTAGTCTGTCTAGTCTGTCTAGTCTGTCTAGTCTGTCTAGTCTGTCTAGTCTGTCTAGTCTGTCTAGTCTGTCTAGTCTGTCTAGTCTGTCTAGTCTGTCTAGTCTGTCTAGTCTGTCTAGTCTGTCTAGTCTGTCTAGTCTGTCTAGTCTGTCTAGTCTGTCTAGTCTGTCTAGTCTGTCTAGTCTGTCTAGTCTGTCTAGTCTGTCTAGTCTGTCTAGTCTGTCTAGTCTGTCTAGTCTGTCTAGTCTGTCTAGTCTGTCTAGTCTGTCTAGTCTGTCTAGTCTGTCTAGTCTGTCTAGTCTGTCTAGTCTGTCTAGTCTGTCTAGTCTGTCTAGTCTGTCTAGTCTGTCTAGTCTGTCTAGTCTGTCTAGTCTGTCTAGTCTGTCTAGTCTGTCTAGTCTGTCTAGTCTGTCTAGTCTGTCTAGTCTGTCTAGTCTGTCTAGTCTGTCTAGTCTGTCTAGTCTGTCTAGTCTGTCTAGTCTGTCTAGTCTGTCTAGTCTGTCTAGTCTGTCTAGTCTGTCTAGTCTGTCTAGTCTGTCTAGTCTGTCTAGTCTGTCTAGTCTGTCTAGTCTGTCTAGTCTGTCTAGTCTGTCTAGTCTGTCTAGTCTGTCTAGTCTGTCTAGTCTGTCTAGTCTGTCTAGTCTGTCTAGTCTGTCTAGTCTGTCTAGTCTGTCTAGTCTGTCTAGTCTGTCTAGTCTGTCTAGTCTGTCTAGTCTGTCTAGTCTGTCTAGTCTGTCTAGTCTGTCTAGTCTGTCTAGTCTGTCTAGTCTGTCTAGTCTGTCTAGTCTGTCTAGTCTGTCTAGTCTGTCTAGTCTGTCTAGTCTGTCTAGTCTGTCTAGTCTGTCTAGTCTGTCTAGTCTGTCTAGTCTGTCTAGTCTGTCTAGTCTGTCTAGTCTGTCTAGTCTGTCTAGTCTGTCTAGTCTGTCTAGTCTGTCTAGTCTGTCTAGTCTGTCTAGTCTGTCTAGTCTGTCTAGTCTGTCTAGTCTGTCTAGTCTGTCTAGTCTGTCTAGTCTGTCTAGTCTGTCTAGTCTGTCTAGTCTGTCTAGTCTGTCTAGTCTGTCTAGTCTGTCTAGTCTGTCTAGTCTGTCTAGTCTGTCTAGTCTGTCTAGTCTGTCTAGTCTGTCTAGTCTGTCTAGTCTGTCTAGTCTTGTCTGTCTAGTCTTGTCTGTCTAGTCTTGTCTGTCTGAGACGCGTACGAGATGCGGAAGCGAGTAGACGTGCAGCCGAGTGCTCCACATGTTTGTTATTAATAAGTTGGTTTATAAGTTTTTATTTATAAGTTATTTAAATGCAATCCAGGTTTGTGCATTTTGGTTTGTTTCTTTCTCTTTGTAGAGATTTACTTTTTCTTTAATAGCGGCGTTTTTTAGTTTTCTTTAATTGTAAGCTAAATAGTTTTGAGTCACAGCACGTGGCGTGAGTTTTTTTATATTCTTAAAATTCTTACTCTTTTTCTTTTCACTCCTTATCTCGTGTATACGGAGATAAGGATAATTCAACGCCGCAGACGTTTTTGCATTTACTGCAGCACTTTATCTGCGGCAAATTTTTTCATCCACCCCCAGGAGGGGAGAATTTTCTGAATTTATTTTTGGTTTTGTGGAGGATTCACTATGGATTTTTTCACAAAACAAAAAGTATGTAGGGGTGTAGGGGAAATGGACAGTCGGGCGAGAAGCTAATCTATTGGGGAAACCAATAAAAAACGGAAAGTGGCAGACCGATCCACGGACGATGTGGACGCGTACAAGAAGACGGAGTGCTCGATCGCTTTTACAATCGTGGAAGCGATTGGAGCACTTACCAGACAAGTTGAGGAGTTGGAAAGGGCTATTGCTGGAGGCAGTAGCACCAAGAAGGAAGTTAAAGACGCGGCAGCACGAGTTAAAAAGACAACTAATTTCTTTTCCCGCAACTCCGTGACCACTTGGCTGGAAGAGCACCGTTTCTTGCCCGTTGAAAAGGTGTTATACGACACCGAAGTCCAAACAGTAAGTGTGGCATGCAAGGAAGTCAGCACCCAAACGGAGGCTGAATGTAGTATCGCCAGTGCGCTGAAGCCGGGCATGAATGTGCAGGAGTACATGTCCCTGGCCAGGGAGAGGTGGTCCGAGGACGCCTTCACTGTGGTGAAGATGGCTAAGGGCTCTCCTCTGGTCAGGGACGAGGATGTACTACTGTTGGTTGCAGGAGAGAAAGGGGATAACTGTGGACAACTGGGCTGGGGGATGCTCGACCAGCTCCCCCAGGCCAAGCGGGTGGCTGAAGGCTTGAATGTAGGCTCCGTGGCCTACATCAAGAGCGAGAATGTTGTATGCATGGGAGGCGATGAGTCGTTGGACTCCGAGAGGAAGTACCACTTTATCGCCCGTCTGGATGATAATAAGTTCGAAGGCGCCGAAGAAAAGGCGTTCGAGACCTTATTAAGAATGAAAGGTCTTTGTGAGAAGACTGAGAGAAAGAGGTTCGCTATCGGTGTGGCTGGTAACCTTAATATGTGGCTGGTACGAAAGATGGCTGAATGCGTGTGGCGTGGCACAGGAGTTGAGATAACCCTGTGCTGGATGAATGCGGAGGGCCAAAAGCCCAGAGTGGAAGGGGCCGGAGGCACCAGAAAGGAAGAAACCTTACTGGTGAGGAGGGCAGAGGGTGTTTCTTACGCCCATATGGTGAATGTCCTTAAGAAGGAAGTTGATATGGATGATATAAATGTAAGGGCGATGAGGAAAACTCATCGTCAGAGTGAATGATGATGGGGAAAAGAAGCGACTGGCAGAGCGAATGGCCCTAGTGACTGAGGCTGTAAGGGATGTCAGGACGGAGGTGGGGCTCAGAAATGTTCTTGTTAGGGGCATGGATGAGGCTACCACCACCGATGAGGTGAAAGGAGCCATTCAGAAGGCCGCTGAATGTAAGGAGTGTGTGGTAAAGTCTCTCCGCACAGTGCGCGGAGGGGCCAGTATGGCAGTTGTCACTCTTCCAGTAAGAGCGGCACAAACCATACTGGAGAAAGGCAGAATAAAAGTTGGATGGATCATGTGCCGAGTGACCGAAGACAATAAGCCGATCAGGTGCTACAGATGCCTTGGCTTTGGGCACCTGGCGGCAGCGTGCTAGGGAATAGAGCGAAAGAATGCGTGTTTGCGATGCGATGAAAGCGGGCACAAAGCACACGAGTGCACAGCCAAAGAGGCTAAGTGCTTCGTGTGCGGAGTGAGTGGGCATAGGGCGGACTCCATGGACTGCCCTGCGTACAGGAAACTGTGCAGGGAAGGTATGAAAGGGACGTCCCAAAGAAACAGAATATGCTAGTATTGCAGACGAACTCAAATAGGAGTGCGGCTGCAATGGAGCTGGTATGGAAGACGGTGCATGATAAGAGAGTGGATGTGGCCATTGTCTCCGAACCAAATCTTCGGACTATTGGTAACGGAGGTTGGCAAGTGGACCAGTGTAAGAATGTTGCTGTTAGGATTTTCCAATCGGAAAATTATATGGTTAAGTGTGGATGTGGAAATGGATATGTGTGGGTTGAATGGGAATACTGGGTCCTGTATGGGTGCTACATCTCGCCTAACATAACGTTAGAGCAGTTTGTAGCTTTTATGGATGAGCTAAGGACCAGTATGAAAAGCTGGTCCAAAGAGATTGTTGTCGGGGGGGATTTCAACGCCAAGTCCGCTTGGTGGGGATCCCCTAGAGAGGATGAAAGAGGGAGAATGATGGAAGAGTGGCTGGCAGAGGAGGACCTGGTGGTTCACAACCGTGGGAATGTGCCAACCTTCGTGCGGGGCGAAAGTATGTCTTTCATAGACATCACTTTTAGCACCTCACGGATTGCAGGCAGAGTGAAAGAGTGGCGTGTCAGAGAGGGAGAGAATCTGAGTGATCACCAGGATATTCTCTTCGACGTACGAGAGGATGTTTCTGAGGGACCGGTTGCAATTGAAACAAATGGATGGAGAGTGGACAAGAGTCTACTAGAAAGATTGGGAGACGTCATGAAAGAGCTGGCTGAAAGGACAGGCCTCGAAAATGGATTGCGGAGCTCCTGCGAAGCAGTTCTTTACGAGGCCTGTGATGCGGTGTTTCGGAGAAAACGGAGGGGCGTCAGAGGCAGGAAGCCAGTTTACTGGTGGAATGAGCAGGTAGCTGAGAAGCGTAAAACCTGTTTGCGTGAAAGGAGATGCATGGTAAGGAGCAATAGGCGAGCAAATGAGGAAGTGCGTGAGGAGTGCAGAAGGAGGTATAACTTGGCGCGCAGGGAACTTCGCAGAGCCATCGCGAACTCCAAGCAAGAAGCTTGGAGAGTGCTCTGCGAAGAGGTGAATAATAACATCTGGGGGTGACGGCTATAAGATCGTCACCAGGAAAATTGCGCAAATGGTTAATACTCTCCGGGGGGATAGCCTAATGACGGAAGTCAAGAAGCTGTTCCCAGTACATGAGCGAATGAACTGGCTGGAACCTGTGGGATGGAGATCGACGCCCCTTTTTACTTCGGCCGAACTGCAGTGTGCAGTTGGCCGGATGAAGGAGGGAAAAGCACCGGGTCCTGATGGTGTCCCACCCGAAGCGTGCAAGGTGTTTGGGCATGTGTGCGAGGACATGTGCTTGAGCATGATGAATGAATTGTTGATGAATGGCAGTTTCCCCAAAGAGTGGAAGAGAGCGAGATTGGTGATGATTGAAAAAGAGCGAAAGGAAGGAGAGGAAGCCAATTACAGGCCAATCTGCCTACTGAATGGGATAGCGAAGATGTTTGAGAGTATGATCGGAGCTAGGATAAATGAGGATCTCGAGAGGGCAGGGGGTCTTTCAGAGGAACAGTATGGGTTCAGAGGCGGCCGCACTACGGTGAACGCAATGATGCGTGTGATAGAGAGAGCAAGGTTAGCAAATACGGGTCCATGGCGTACCCGTAGCTACTGCGTGCTTGTAACCCTGGACGTGAAAAATGCCTTCAATTCGGTCCCATGGGGCGGAATCATGGAGGCTTTGGAACTAAAGGGGGTAGCTCCCTACCTTCGAAAGATGGTGGGGAGCTACTTGAATGATAGGGAGATAGTGACTGTGGAAGGTAAAATCTTCAAAATAAGTGCGGGTGTTCCACAGGGCTCGGTTCTTGGGCCGATACTGTGGAACATATTTTATGATGAGGTTTTGAGATTGAGGCTGCCAGACGGGGTTACACTCGTAGGGTACGCTGATGACTTAGCGGTGGTCGCTGTCGCAAGAACAGAAGAAAGTCTGAAAGCGATAATGAATGAGGCAATTGGTAGGATTGATCGGTGGATGGGGGAGAAAGGGCTTGCTCTGGCTCCCCACAAAACCGAGGCGGTCCTGCTAATTGGGAGAATGAGACTGTGTGAATTGACCGTGCGAATGGGGACAGTTGACGTACCGGCTCGGGAATCTGTAAGATACCTTGGGGTAGAGCTCCAGCGAAATCTCAGGGTGTCCGATCAGGTCACCAGGGTGGTGAGCAAGGCTACAGCATGTGTGAGAGCCCTTGGACGGCTGATGCCCAACATAGGTGGGCCGTTGGCCACCAAGAGGAGGGTTATGAATGCGGTCATGCACTCCATTCTCCTGTATGGGGTGCCGGCATGGATAAATGCGTTCAGGATTGAATGTTATAGAGCGAGACTGATGAGAGTGCAAAGGTGTATGCTGCTGCGTGTGTGCAGCGCATACAGGACTGTTTCTGGCGACGCCGTGGCGGTCGTTGCTGGAGTTATCCCGTTAGACCTTCTGGCGCATGAAAGGGTGAGAGTTTGGGGAGGTAATGACCCTAGAAATGAAAGGGAAAAAACAATGCGTGTATGGCAGGAGCTATGGCAGGGGTCGGAAAAGGGAGCCTGGACCAGGCAACTGATTCCGACTATCGATGAATGGGTCAACCGTGGGCACGGGGAGGTGAATTATCACCTCACCCAGGTGCTTACGGGGCATGGATGCATGGATCTTCGAGTGTACGAGATGGGAGAGCCGCAGAATGCAAGGTGGGAGAGAATGTGAACAAGGAGAGTATGGTGAGAATTATGCTCCGCAGTGAGTATGAATGGGGCGTGCTGACTGGAATGATAGGTTATATAATGAGGAGAAAGGAGAAGGATGAAAGGGACGAGCGTAAGGCGGGTCGAGGAGTTGCTACGCGCGAGCCGAGCGTGCCATCGCCGGGCCCCCCTTAGTGCGAAGGGGGCGCACAAATTTATTGTAAACTCTTATGTGAGGGGGGCACGGCGATTAACGACGCGCCCGGCACAACGAATGAATGGATGAATGCTTTGGATATGAAAGGGGAGGAACGTGGTGAAGTTATGCCAAATTTTGGATTCCATCACGTTCTCTCTGGATTTGACTGGGGGGTCTGAATGGTGGGGGTTTTTTAGTGGGTCGCCCCTTTTGGGGGGCAGCCCCACACTACCACTCGACACGGGTCGGGTGGTGTCTGTTTGCAGATTTTCACCCCCAGCACGTGCAAAAAAAAAAAAAAAAAAAAAGTCTTGTCTGTCTAGTCTTGTCTGTCTAGTCTTGTCTGTCTAGTCTTGTCTGTCTAGTCTTGTCTGTCTAGTCTTGTCTGTCTAGTCTTGTCTGTCTAGTCCTGTCTCTAGTCTTGTCTGTCTAGTCTTGTCTGTCTAGTCTTGTCTGTCTAGTCTTGTCTGTCTAGTCTTGTCTGTCTAGTCTTGTCTGTCTAGTCTTGTCTGTCTAGTCTTGTCTGTCTAGTCTTGTCTGTCTAGTCTTGTCTGTCTAGTCTTGTCTGTCTAGTCTTGTCTGTCTAGTCTTGTCTGTCTAGACTTATCTGTCTAGTCTTGTCTGTCTAGGTCTTGTCTGTCTAGTCTTGTCTGTCTAGTCTTGTCTGTCTAGTCTTGTCTGTCTAGTCTTGTCTGTCTAGTCTTGTCTGTCTAGTCTTGTCTGTCTAGTCTTGTCTGTCTAGTCTTGTCTGTCTAGTCTTGTCTGTCTTGTCTTGTCTGTCTGTCTAGTCTTGTCTGTCTAGTCTTGTCTGTCTAGTCTTGTCTGTCTAGTCTTGTCTGTCTAGTCTTGTCTGTCTAGTCTTGTCTGTCTAGTCTTGTCTGTCTAGTCTTGTCTGTCTAGTCTTGTCTGTCTAGTCTTGTCTGTCTAGTCTTGTCTGTCTAGTCTTGTCTGTCTAGTCTTGTCTGTCTAGTCTTGTCTGTCTAGTCTTGTCTGTCTAGTCTTGTCTGTCTAGTCTTGTCTGTCTAGTCTTGTCTGTCTAGTCTTGTCTGTCTAGTCTTGTCTGTCTAGTCTTGTCTGTCTAGTCTTGTCTGTCTAGTCTTGTCTGTCTAGTCTTGTCTGTCTAGTCTTGTCTGTCTAGTCTTGTCTGTCTAGTCTTGTCTGTCTAGTCTTGTCTGTCTAGTCTTGTCTGTCTAGTCTTGTCTGTCTAGTCTTGGTCTAGTCTGTCTAGTCTTGTCTGTCTAGTCTTGTCTGTCTAGTCTTGTCTGTCTAGTCTTGTCTGTCTAGTCTTGTCTGTCTAGTCTTGTCTGTCTAGTCTTGTCTGTCTAGTCTTGTCTGTCTAGTCTTGTCTGTCTAGTCTTGTCTGTCTAGTCTTGTCTGTCTAGTCTTGTCTGTCTAGTCTTGTCTGTCTAGTCTTGTCTGTCTAGTCTTGTCTGTCTAGTCTTGTCTGTCTAGTCTTGTCTGTCTAGTCTTGTCTGTCTAGTCTTGTCTGTCTAGTCTTGTCTGTCTAGTCTTGTCTGTCTAGTCTTGTCTGTCTAGTCTTGTCTGTCTAGTCTTGTCTGTCTAGTCTTGTCTGTCTAGTCTTGTCTGTCTAGTCTTGTCTGTCTAGTCTTGTCTGTCTAGTCTTGTCTGTCTAGTCTTGTCTGTCTAGTCTTGTCTGTCTAGTCTTGTCTGTACAGTCTTGTCTGTCGAGTCTTGTCTGTCTAGTCTTGTCTGTCTAGTCTTGTCTGTCTAGTCTTGTCTGTCTAGTCTTGTCTGTCTAGTCTTGTCTGTCTAGTCTTGTCTGTCTAGTCTTGTCTGTCTAGTCTTGTCTGTCTAGTCTTGTCTGTCTAGTCTTGTCTGTCTAGTCTTGTCTGTCTAGTCTTGTCTGTCTAGTCTTGTCTGTCTAGTCTTGTCTGTCTAGTCTTGTCTGTCTAGTCTTGTCTGTCTAGTCTTGTCTGTCTAGTCTTGTCTGTCTAGTCTTGTCTGTCTAGTCTTGTCTGTCTAGTCTTGTCTGTCTAGTCTTGTCTGTCTAGTCTTGTCTGTCTAGTCTTGTCTGTCTAGTCTTGTCTGTCTAGTCTTGTCTGTCTAGTCTTGTCTGTCTAGTCTTGTCTGTCTAGTCTTGTCTGTCTAGTCTTGTCTGTCTAGTCTTGTCTGTCTAGTCTTGTCTGTCTAGTCTTGTCTGTCTAGTCTTGTCTGTCTAGTCTTGTCTGTCTAGTCTTGTCTGTCTAGTCTTGTCTGTCTAGTCTTGTCTGTCTAGTCTTGTCTGTCTAGTCTTGTCTGTCTAGTCTTGTCTGTCTAGTCTTGTCTGTCTAGTCTTGTCTGTCTAGTCTTGTCTGTTTAGTCTTGTCTGTCTAGTCTTGTCTGTCTAGTCTTGTCTGTCTAGTCTTGTCTGTCTAGTCTTGTCTGTCTAGTCTTGTCTGTCTAGTCTTGTCTGTCTAGTCTTGTCTGTCTAGTCTTGTCTGTCTAGTCTTGTCTGTCTAGTCTTGTCTGTCTAGTCTTGTCTGTCTAGTCTTGTCTGTCTAGTCTTGTCTGTCTAGTCTTGTCTGTCTAGTCTTGTCTGTCTAGTCTTGTCTGTCTAGTCTTGTCTGTCTAGTCTTGTCTGTCTAGTCTTGTCTGTCTAGTCTTGTCTGTCTAGTCTTGTCTGTCTAGTCTTGTCTGTCTAGTCTTGTCTGTCTAGTCTTGTCTGTCTAGTCTTGTCTGTCTAGTCTTGTCTGTCTAGTCTTGTCTGTCTAGTCTTGTCTGTCTAGTCTTGTCTGTCTAGTCTTGTCTGTCTAGTCTTGTCTGTCTAGTCTTGTCTGTCTAGTCTTGTCTGTCTAGTCTTGTCTGTCTAGTCTTGTCTGTCTAGTCTTGTCTGTCTAGTCTTGTCTGTCTAGTCTTGTCTGTCTAGTCTTGTCTGTCTAGTCTTGTCTGTCTAGTCTTGTCTGTCTAGTCTTGTCTGTCTAGTCTTGTCTGTCTAGTCTTGTCTGTCTAGTCTTGTCTGTCTAGTCTTGTCTGTCTAGTCTTGTCTGTCTAGTCTTGTCTGTCTAGTCTTGTCTGTCTAGTCTTGTCTGTCTAGTCTTGTCTGTCTAGTCTTGTCTGTCTAGTCTTGTCTGTCTAGTCTTGTCTGTCTAGTCTTGTCTGTCTAGTCTTGTCTGTCTAGTCTTGTCTGTCTAGTCTTGTCTGTCTAGTCTTGTCTGTCTAGTCTTGTCTGTCTAGTCTTGTCTGTCTAGTCTTGTCTGTCTAGTCTTGTCTGTCTAGTCTTGTCTGTCTAGTCTTGTCTGTCTAGTCTTGTCTGTCTAG
The DNA here is from genome assembly GCA_944588485.1 of Phosphuga atrata. Taxonomy (NCBI): domain Eukaryota; kingdom Metazoa; phylum Arthropoda; class Insecta; order Coleoptera; family Silphidae; genus Phosphuga; species Phosphuga atrata. The sequence continues at coordinate 23,239,684 of OX155896.1, read as the reverse complement.
TCTTGTCTGTCTAGTCTTGTCTGTCTAGTCTTGTCTGTCTAGTCTTGTCTGTCTAGTCTTGTCTGTCTAGTCTTGTCTGTCTAGTCTTGTCTGTCTAGTCTTGTCTGTCTAGTCTTGTCTGTCTAGTCTTGTCTGTCTAGTCTTGTCTGTCTAGTCTTGTCTGTCTAGTCTTGTCTGTCTAGTCTTGTCTGTCTAGTCTTGTCTGTCTGTTAGTCTTGTCTGTCTAGTCTTGTCTGTCTAGTCTTGTCTGTCTAGTCTTGTCTGTCTAGTCTTGTCTGTCTAGTCTTGTCTGTCTAGTCTTGTCTGTCTAGTTTTGTCTGTCTAGTCTTGTCTGTCTAGTCTTGTCTGTCTAGTCTTGTCTGTCTAGTCTTGTCTGTCTAGTCTTGTCTGTCTAGTCTTGTCTGTCTAGTCTTGTCTGTCTAGTCTTGTCTGTCTAGTCTTGTCTGTCTAGTCTTGTCTGTCTAGTCTTGTCTGTCTAGTCTTGTCTGTCTAGTCTTGTCTGTCTAGTCTTGTCTGTCTAGTCTTGTCTGTCTAGTCTTGTCTGTCTAGTCTTGTCTGTCTAGTCTTGTGTGTCTAGTCTTGTCTGTCTAGTCTTGTCTGTCTAGTCTTGTCTGTCTAGTCTTGTCTGTCTAGTCTTGTCTGTCTAGTCTTGTCTGTCTAGTCTTGTCTGTCTAGTCTTGTCTGTCTAGTCTTGTCTGTCTAGTCTTGTCTGTCTAGTCTTGTCTGTCTAGTCTTGTCTGTCTAGTCTTGTCTGTCTAGTCTTGTCTGCCTAGTCTTGTCTGTCTAGTCTTGTCTGTCTAGTCTTGTCTGTCTAGTCTTGTCTGTCTAGTCTTGTCTGTCTAGTCTTGTCTGTCTAGTCTTGTCTGTCTAGTCTTGTCTGTCTAGTCTTGTCTGCCTAGTCTTGTCTGTCTAGTCTTGTCTGTCTAGTCTTGTCTGTCTAGTCTTGTCTGTCTAGTCTTGTCTGTCTAGTCTTGTCTGTCTAGTCTTGTCTGTCTAGTCTTGTCTGTCTAGTCTTGTCTGTCTAGTCTTGTCTGTCTAGTCTTGTCTGTCTAGTCTTGTCTGTCTAGTCTTGTCTGTCTAGTCTTGTCTGTCTAGTCTTGTCTGTCTAGTCTTGTCTGTCTAGTCTTGTCTGTCTAGTCTTGTCTGTCTAGTCTTGTCTGTCTAGTCTTGTCTGTCTAGTCTTGTCTGTCTAGTCTTGTCTGTCTAGTCTTGTCTGTATAGTCTTGTCTGTCTAGTCTTATCTGTCTAGTCTTGTCTGTCTAGTCTTGTCTGTCTAGTCTTGTCTGTCTAGTCTTGTCTGTCCAGTCTTGTCTGTCTAGTCTTGTCTGTCTAGTCTTGTCTGTCTAGTCTTGTCTGTCTTGTCTTGTCTGTCTAGTCTTGTCTGTCTAGTCTTGTCTGTCTAGTCTTGTCTGTCTAGTCTTGTCTGTCTAGTCTTGTCTGTCTAGTCTGTCTAGTTTTGTCTGTCTAGTCTTGTCTGTCTAGTCTTGTCTGTCTAGTCTTGTCTGTCTAGTCTTGTCTGTCTAGTCTTGTCTGTCTAGTCTTGTCTGTCTAGTCTTGTCTGTCTAGTCTTGTCTGTCTAGTCTTGTCTGTCTAGTCTTGTCTGTCTAGTCTTGTCTGTCTAGTCTTGTCTGTCTAGTCTTGTCTGTCTAGTTTTGTCTGTCTAGCCTTGTCTGTCTAGTCTTGTCTGTCTAGTCTTGTCTCTCTAGTCTTGTCTGTCTAGTCTTGTATGTCTAGTCTTGTCTGTCTAGTCTTGTCTGTCTAGTCTTGTCTGTCTAGTCTTGTCTGTCTAGCCTTGTCTGTCTAGTCTTGTCTGTCTAGTCTTGTCTGTCTAGTCTTGTCTGTCTAGTCTTGTCTGTCTTGTCTTGTCTGTCTAAAGAGAAGGACGAAAGAACGAAACAAGACGTGGATAGAAATAAATTCTGAACCCTTAAATACTGTTAAATTTATTTTTGGAAATTATGTGCGAGATTAATAATATTCGCGTATTAAAAATGAAAATTCTTGTCGGCGAAGGGAACATATTAAAAGATAAAAAACATAAAACATATTAAATGCAAATCGTGTCCGTCCTGACATTACAGAACAGCGCGAGCGAACTTAAAAGGTAATCAAGTTAAATTGGTTAACTGAAAGTTTTTCTTGAATAAGAACACGGATATAGGTACACGATCCAAGAATAAAAAGTTTTATGAAAATTGAATTGGTCACATGAAATGTTAATTGCAAACATGTTTTGGTTTTTAAGTTTTTTTGTTAAACAAAAACTGAAAATATTCAAAAATTAAAAGTTTTATGAAAAATTACTCGTTCAATTCGATAGGCTTGTGTAAATAAATTTGTTTTCAATAAATATTTCTAAGTCTTAATTGCTAAAGTAAAAGTTGTAAGCAGTTGAATTTATGTTAAGGTTTTCGTTTGATTTATTATAGTAAATAACAGGAAACTGGCGGAAAACAAATTGTAATTGTTGAACCAATTCTGCCAAGTCGTCTTAAAAACCGAAACAACTTGACATAGAAAAACGAAATTAAATTAAAATTTCAACCAAATATTTCCTTTTTGAAATTCACGTCTTGTGTAACTTCTTACTTTCCAAGTCTAATTGGGTTTTCGTTCATAAACACATTTCCAAAACCCAAAATCAAAAACATCTTGTCAAAATTTCCCTCGCCAAATCCACCGCATGTCTTCCAATTTATTATCCACAAAATTTCCAATCCAACAAACCCACATTAATCCTCCATGACATTCACAAACTAATTGCCTAAGCCGATTAACAAAAGAGATCCAATATTTGCCCAAGATTACTTCAGATATTGTGCCGGTTTACTAAACTAAACCAAACAGTTAGTCATATCATACACCGTAGTCTATATATTTATTTAGTCCTGTCTGTCTAGTCTTGTCTGTCTAGTCTTGTCTGTCTGGTCTTGTCTGTCTAGTCGTGTCTGTGTAATATCGCCTGTCTAGTTTTGCTTGTTTAGCCTCGCCTCTCGAGCCTTGTCTGCCTGTTTATTTCTTTCCAACAGATTGAAACTGTTATTGAGTGCAGAGATGAATCTTTTCGCCGTTCGCTACTTTCTGTTTGTTCGAAGCAGTTAAGGGATGTGTTAACACGTTGATCCTGTTCTCCCCCAAAGGGCTTCCCTCTGCCCTTTTTGAATATTTCAAACTCCGGGGGTGAAAGCCGGCGTTCCGTGTGAACGGGCATGCTGGTAGGACGAACGCCATAATCCAATCCGTTTCATTTCAACCGAATTATTTATCACGTTTCACTTCTTTATAAATAGATCTTTTATTAGGAATTATCGTCGAACATTTCTTATCTAATGACTTCGTTTCATTAATAACTTCTTTATTCCGTTTCCTGTGTCCATTGGATTTCGTAATTTTTAATCGTATGATGGATATAATGGATTAAAACAAATAATAATAGACAGGAATAGAAAGAGAATATAAGACAGACAAGGATAGAAAGACAAAAATATACAGACAAATCTAGATACATAAAATAAGACAGATAAGACTAGATAGAGAAGATAAGATAGATAATGCTAGACAGACAAGACTAGATAGATAAGACTACACAGATTAGACAGACAAGTCCACACAAACAAGTCTAAACAGAAAAGACTGTTCAGACAGACTAGACATGCAAGACTAGACAGTCAAGACTAGATAGATAAGATTAGACAGACAAGTCTAAACAAATAAGACTAGGCAGGCAATACTGGATATAGAGGCAAGGCTAGACGTTCAGGACTAGACAGACACGATTAGAGAGACAAGACTCTCACTAAACCCCCTATTCCACTTTGGATTTTAGTGTACGCCCGGTGTCGCATATTTTGCATTCATTCAGGGTGGGCAGCCCGGGCGGTTAGTGAAAACCGCCCTAGTTGTGGTCTCCCCGATCAGGATTCGATCCCGGGAGACAAACAAGACTAGACAAACAAAATTAGATAAACAAGACTAGACAGATAAGACTAGACAGACAAGACTAGACAGACAAGACTAGACAGACAAGACTAGACAGACAAGACTAGACAGACAAGACTAGACAGACAAGACTAGACAGACAAGACCAGACAGACAAGACCAGACAGACAAGACTAGACAGACAAGACTAGACAGACAAGACTAGACAGACAAGACTAGACAGACAAGACTAGACAGACAAGACTAGACAGACAAGACTAGACAGACAAGACTAGACAGACAAGACTAGACAGACAAGACTAGACAGACAAGACTAGACAGACAAGACTAGACAGACAAGACTAGACAGACAAGACTAGACAGACAAGACTAGACAGACAAGACTAGACAGACAAGACTAGACAGACAAGACTAGACAGACAAGACTAGACAGACAAGACTAGACAGACAAGACTAGACAGACAAGACTAGACAGACAAGACTAGACAGACAAGACTAGACAGACAAGACTAGACAGACAAGACTAGACAGACAAGACTAGACAGACAAGACTAGACAGACAAGACTAGACAGACAAGACTAGACAGACAAGACTAGACAGACAAGACTAGACAGACAAGACTAGACAGACAAGACTAGACAGACAAGACTAGACAGACAAGACTAGACAGACAAGACTAGACAGACAAGACTAGACAGACAAGACTAGACAGACAAGACTAGACAGACAAGACTAGACAGACAAGACTAGACAGACAAGACTAGACAGACAAGACTAGACAGACAAGACTAGACAGACAAGACTAGACAGACAAGACTAGACAGACAAGACTAGACAGACAAGACTAGACAGACAAGACTAGACAGACAAGACTAGACAGACAAGACTAGACAGACAAGACTAGACAGACAAGACTAGACAGACAAGACTAGACAGACAAGACTAGACAGACAAGATTAGACAGACAAGACTAGACAGACAAGACTAGACAGACAAGACTAGACAGACAAGACTAGACAGACAAGACTAGACAGACAAGACTAGACAGACAAGACTAGACAGACAAGACTAGACCGACAAGACTAGACAGACAAGACTAGACAGACAAGACTAGACAGACAAGACTAGACAGACAAGACTAGACAGACAAAACTAGACAGACAAGACTAGACAGACAAGACTAGACAGACAAGCCTAGACAGACAAGACTAGACAGACAAGACTAGACAGACAAGACTAGACAGACAAGACTAGACAGACAAGACTAGACACACAAGACTAGACAGACAAGACTAGACAGACAAGACTAGACAGACAAGACTAGACAGACAAGACTAGACAGACAAGACTAGACAGACAAGACTAGACAGACAAGACTAGACAGACAAGACTAGACAGACAAAACTAGACAGACAAGACTAGACAGACAAGACTAGACAGACAAGCCTAGACAGACAAGACTAGACAGACAAGACTAGACAGACAAGACTAGACAGACAAGACTAGACAGACAAGACTAGACAGACAAGACTAGACAGACAGGACTAGACAGATATACAAGGCTAGACAGACAAGACTGGATAGATAAGACTAGACAGATTAGACAGACAACTCTAGACGGACAAGACTAAACAAACAACACTAGATACAGAAGACTAGACAGACAAGATTACATAACCCAAGCCATGACAGGACACGGCGTTAGAACATACCTGTTCAAAATATGAAAGAGACAAAATACCGCGTGCTGGTACTGCTCGGAAGCAAAGGGCCTGAACACACTCTGTTCCACTGCCCCTGATGGGAAGCAGAAAGACAACGCGTAAAGGACACTAGCGGCATCGTCTTTATAAGCGGAAACATCACGGAAGTGCTAGTCACGAGCGAGGAGGGCTGGACAACAGCCTCCAACCTGTTGAGGAATATAATGTCTCAAAAAGCAAGGGAGAAAGAGAAATGCTAAGCAGAGATAATTGATTAAAAACACAAATGATTCATCTGTAATGAAATGACAAAACTAGGGCGGAACTAAGCCGTACGGGCTGCACACCCTGAGGGAATTCGCGAGCGATACCCGGGTGGCGTATACTAAAGCCTAGTGGTTGAGGGGGTTTAGTGAGTGACAGCCTCACACGCAGACTGGTAGAGCCACCCCAAACCACAATAAAGAAAAAATGGAGAAAATTAAATATATAAGACTAGACAGACAAGACTAGGCAAAAAAGATTAAGCAGGCAGACTGTCATCTGTCAGCGACTCAGTAGGAGCTCTCTAGCAGCCCGCCTCATTGCAGTTGAAATAATGGATATAGTTTAACTAATAAATAGTGGCCTATTGAAGTTGTATAACAAGGCTTAGTGAATATTTTAAAATACTTTTTTTGCGTGATAGGATTTCTTTGTGTTGCGTTCTGCCTTCGGGTAAGCAAGTCACCTTAGAGAACATCTGGAATAGAGTTTTAGGTGAAAATGGTAGATAGGTTATCTACCATTTCTCTGGTTATCTACAAGGGATATAAGGGTTGCTGTACAAGGGATAACTGCAATCAAAACCTTGTTCAGGCAAAGAGCAAACCGATAAACCATGTTGCGAAGCTTTTTCTTCCCCGGAAGAACGGCAGGTGAGAAAAAGGAGACAAGACACAAGCTGTAATGAGTTACCAGTAGAAAGAACGAAAGAGATAATAACTCGCAAAGTGATTGTAAGAGCACAAGAGCTGAGTACACTGGGGTAAGTCAGCCCGAGTACCAAAAATGAAATTAAAAAAATTACAGAAGAATTATGGGCTCTGCCTAGGATAGTCAAGAATATCTGGACTAGCAGTGATATAACATCTAAAACGCTAAATGAAAACAATGTTAAATAAACCAACTTTGTTAAAGTATGTGACGCGGGTAGACAGACATCCGACAGGAGGAGGAACAACTTAAAATGTCATACCAGCAGATATAAGCTGGAACAACTTATGAAGAGGTCCAGGCAGTTGCTGAAGAGAACTGGCTACATAATGCATATCGAAGGGACAATGTTTGGTGTGTTGATGAAAACCTTTACCCAGACCAGGAAATACCCAAAGCACTATTCGAGGCTTATGCCAGATCCGGGGAGATCGTTCTGCAAATCCAGAAAGTAGGAAACGTAATCTACCAGAGACACAGTATCGGTACGCCAGACCAAAACTGGCAGATTATTGACTCATTACAGTGCATATTCCAAATGGTAACAAAAGAGGCGGCAGTAGGAACGGTAGAGCCAAAGAACATATTCGACTGCTTACAGAAAGTGAAAGCCATTAGCAAAAAATGGCAGGAGGAAACTGGCGCTACATAAACCCACTAAAGCGGACTGGCAAACTACAAAAAAGATGGTAGAACCTAACCAAACCTGACATATGCTGACCATCTTAAGATGGTTCGATCAAAGGTTGACACAAGAACCACAGGTGCCGTGATCACTAGAGAAAGTCAAATCAGTGGAATTTCTACTGGAAATACAATGGGCCAATGCACAAAGGCTAAGAGAGGAGATTGCAAGAAAGTGCCCGACCGCCGAAGTACGACTGAGGTCTTCAGAAGTAATACTTCATATAAAGGACTTAGATGCAGTAACAACCCCTGAGGAGATAATACGAGCAGTAAGAGAACAACCCGGTGGTGAAAACTCTGAAATTAGGGTTAAGAATCCAAGACTAGCACGTGGTCAAAAGCAAATCGCAACAGTGGCGATTCCCAAGTCAGTTTCAGCAGCTGCCACGCTAGTGGAAAGGGGTGGAATAAGAATAGGCATGGTGCAGTGCAGGATCCAGGAGCGAGTAACTGTTCTTAAATGCTACAGGTACATCATAAATCACATCACAGCCATTGATCTGGATATCGACATTATACTTATCAGTGAGCCCAACAGAATGCTGGTTAGTACATGCGAGAGGTTCGAGGAAGCACAGAAAGATGCAGCAATCAAAATTATAAACAAAAACGTGTATGTTCAATATAATGGAAAGGGGATAGGCTTTGTGTGGGTCGAGTTATAAAATTGTATTATTTATAGCTGCTATTTCTCTCCTAATAGGAGTCACCAACAATTGGAAATAGCATTGACTGAAATAAGAGACGGTGTAAAAGCTCATAAGAAACCATTATTTATAGCAGGCGACTTATCACGTTATATCACCTTACTGAGGATGTTCAGCAATGCATGCAAGAGGTGACCTGGTAATGAACTGGCTAACTGAACTGGACTTGTTGGTGACAATCCCACCTTCGAACGAAAAGAGTCTATAGTAGACTTCAGTTTTAGCACGGACCGACTTACTGACGTAGTTTACAACTGGCAAGTACTGGACAGAGAAACAGTGATCTATAATTGATCATAGATCTTCTATAACCTGCAGAGACAAACTAAAATCGTAAACCAACGACGTATAAGGGATGGTCAACCGAATCTTTGAAGGAGGATAACTATACGATAACTAATCCGTCAATTAGAAATGGAAGTAGTAAAAAACTCTGAAAACACAGCAGAAGAAATGCTATCTATGATCACTAGAGTGTGTAATGCGACGCTACCAAAAAAAAAAAAAAATTACCAGGAAGCGACAAGTATATTGGTGGAGTGAATTGTCAATCTCAGAAGTAATGTGTTACCACGAGACGGCAACTCCACAAGAAAGGCAAGAAAAAACTAGATCCATGCACCAAAGAACATCTCAGAGGTGCATAGACTCAATCAAAATTGATGACGAAACCAGGGTTGATGCCTATGCTACTTGAAAACTGTAAAGCTGACACCCTATTACGGAAATGCCCCTAGAAAAAAATAGAAGAGTTGGTTGACACACTATTCCCCATCCATCAAGAACCAATATAGAAGCAGCCACTAGTAACGGAGATAGTAACATTCACACAAGACGAACTTAAAATGGCTTGTGCTCACCTTAATAACGACAGAGACCCAGGACCAGACAGAATTTCACCGGAGGTGCTAAACGTTGTCGTCACAAATGCTCCCCAGTATGTCATTTGAGTAATGAACAACCTACTCAATGTAGGCACAATTTTCCAGAGTAATGGAAAAAGGCTAAACTAGTCCTCCTGAGAAAAGGAAATAAGACCCTTAATGAAGCTACTTTATACAGGCTACTATGCCTAATAGACGTCCCAGTTAAGCTGCTTGAGCAGCTGCTGGTAGGCCGGGTCAAAAAAGCGCTACGAACAGGGAATGATCTCTCTGAAAAGCAATATGAATTCAGAGTATGAAAACCCACTATCGACGCCATTAAGAAGGTACTTGAGACTGCAGAAAAACCTAGGTCAAACCTAATTTTCTACGTGTGCCAGCCACACGTAGAGACAGAAAAATATGTGCCCTCTTAACAATTGATATGCGAAGCGGATTTAATTCAGTGTGTTGGCAAAACATCCTCGACAAGGCGACATCACGAGGTTTCCCCCCATAACTATTGCGTATGATACGCAGCTACCTGTCTGAGAGGAAAAATATTATGGAAGGAGACAATAAATTAGTGGAGCGCGGGGTCTACAACGGTGTTATACAGGGCTCTGTGAAGTGCCCTATAATGTGGAATATTGTTAACGATGGAATGCTTCGCCTTAAACTCCCGGAAGAGGTGGAGATTATCGGCTTCGCGGACGAGCTCGCGCTCGTAGTATGTGGGAAGATCGAAATGTAATTAGAGTCTAAAACACATGAAGTTATAAGAATAGTGGATGAGTGGTTGGGAGGGAAGCAACTGCAGCCGGCCCTGGAGAAAACGGAGGCTGTACTTCTGACGGGCAAGAGGCATATAAAGCCAATTTCTTTCAAAATAAGTAACTTTACAATGACCCCAAAAGCTTACTTAAAATACTTTATTACGAAAGCTTGCGACAAAGCGCTAAAAACGGCAGCAGCACTGGAGAAGATCATTTATTGTCCGGGGGTCCAGAAGTAGTAAGCGGAAACTTTTGTGCACGGTTGCCCACTCTGCTATGCTATATGGAACCCTGATATGGGCTAAGTTAATGAAGACGAAAACTTCAAGAGATAAGCTAGCATAGGTACAGCGGAAGCTAGCATTGAGGGTGTGCAACGCATACCGAACAATGTCCAGAGAAACCGCTCTAGTAGTCGCTGGAGTTGAGAATGGACATATACACGACGCCACGAAACCGCAACAAACTGATAAGGACTGAAAGGAAAAAAGCGTAAAACATCTAAATCATATGAAGAATGGCAAAAAGCTTGGGACAGAAGAACAAACGGGGAATGGACAAGAAAATTAATTAGGGATGTAAAGATTTGGACCACGAGGAAACACGGCGAAGTGGCCACAGGATTACTTCCATAGAATTGGTAAAGACTAGACAGATATGACTAGACATACAAGACTACATAGGTAAGTCTAGACAGACAAGATTAGAGAGGAAAGACTAGACAAACAAGAGTAGGCAGACAAGACTAGACAGATAAGACTAGACTGACAAGACTAGACAAAGAAAACTAGACAGACAAGACTAGATGACAGACGCGACTTAGACAGGCAAGACTAAACAGACAAGAGTAGAGGAACAAGGTATGACTAGTCTGGAAAGATCATCTAAAAGTGAGTTAACTAACATATTTGATAATAATAATAATAAGTAACGTAATTAGAAAGTTTCTATTTTGAGATTTATTTAAATTCTTTTGTGGTCTACAAAACCGATCAAACAAGTTTGAAATCTGATTGTAGCCGCAAGGTAACAAACTGATATTAAAGTTACAAGGATGAGAGAAATTAGTTTTGGGCGTTACTTTGGTAATAACAATCATAAGAGACCGATGAAGTTATAAAATTAGTTTTCGATTAAAAAGCGCGTTTGGAATTGTTGCCAGACGGTTTCGAAATCCGGTAAATGCTAGTTGAACATATAAGTTCGGCCCAGACGATCCTCTAATAAAACTCGCTACTAAAGGCGACCTTAATTACGTATGCGGTTTATGGAATAAGTGAACGTAATTATTAAGTTAACTTAATAAGTAATAAATGTTTTAAACGAATTAAATACTATACTTAATATATACTTTTAAACGAGTATATTAACCATGTATGTAGACTAATTGTTTTAACTATTAGATTAGTTTATATAATAAGTTGGCAGTTGAAGTCCCATACATTTTTATAAACAATATAAATGGAAACAAATTCCAAAACAATACATTTTACATATATTTTACACTAGAGACAAGGCCAGAGAGAGCAAATTAACTGGTCAAGACTAGACATAGAAGCATAAAAAAGAAACTCACAAGGCTAGACAGAAAAGATTAGACAAACAATTTCGGTTTTGTTCTTGTTTGCATTTTATTCCAGTTGACCAAATATCTAACAAATTATACCAAGCTCAATTGAACGAGCCTGAATGGACACAGATGAGTTAGAGACAAACCAATTAGCTATAGACGGATGAATCTCATTCACCAGTAAGTAAATCCACACGTGCTGCATGTCCAAATTTATTTTCTACTTTTTAAATTGCCTCAACAATTTATCAAATCAACAGCATTACTCAGTCTAGTCTTGTCTGTCTAGCCTTGTCTGAGTAGCCTTGTCTGACTAGATTAGACCATATAGTTTCCTCTGTCTACTCTTGTCGGTCTAGTGGTGCTTGTCTAGTCTTGTCTGTCTAGTCTTTTCTGTCTAGTATTGTCTGCCCAATCTTGTCACTCTAGTATTGTCTTTCTAGTCTTGTCTGTTCAGTCTTGTCTGTCTATTCATGTGTGTCTAATCATGCGTGTCTACTTTAGTTTGTCTTGTATGTCTGCCTAGTCTTGACTGTCTAGTCTTGTCTGTTTAATGTTGAATCTCTAGCTGTGTCTGCTCCGTCTCCTTTATCTAGTTTTATCAATCTAGTCTTGTCTGTCTAGTCATGTTTGTCTCAACTTGTCTCTCTAGTCTCGTCTCCCTAGTCTTGTCTGTGTAGTCTTGTTTGTCTGTCTAGTTTCGTCTCCCTAGTCTTGTCTGTCCAGTCTTGTCTGTCCAGTCTTGTCTGTCCAGTCTTGTCTGTCTAGTATTGCCTCCCTAGTCTTGTTTGTCTAATTTTGTCTGTCTAGTCTCGTCTCCCTAGTCTTGTCTGTCCTGTCTTGTCTGTCCAGTCTTGTCTGTCTAGTATTGCCTCCCTAGTCTTATCTGTCTAATCTTGTCTGTCTAGACTTGTCTGTTTAGTCTTGTCTGTCTAGTCTTATCTGTCTAGTTTTGTTTGTCTAGTCTTTCCTGTCCAGTCACGTTTGTTGAATATTATCTATATCTAGCCGTCGAGTTGTTAACCCAATAAAAATTCGAATAAATTCTTCTATGAATCTGATTCTATAATGAGACAATAAGCGAATCATAGGATATATTAAATATTATAAAAATATCAAGCAAATTTTACATATGTCTACGACAGGAAGTGCGTAGCAATACTGGAATTAGTCAACTACATGCATAAATACGTCAAGATTCGAATCCATTTCAAGGAACACAGGAAGATAATAAAGATTAAATGTTTGTCTTTATCGGCAAAAACACATCCAACTAGTTAGGCTTCTTTGTATGATCTTATCTATCCAGTCTAAATTATCTAATCTTGTCTCTTTGGACTAGTCTAGTCTGCCTATACTTGTTCATCTATTTTAGTCTGTCTAGTCTTGTCCGACTAGTCTTGTCTGTCTAGTTAGGTTTGTCCAGTCCTGTCTGTCTAGTCTTGTCGGTTTGGACTTGCCCTCTTTATTTACTTGCATGGTCTTTTCTCTGCGGCTTTGTCTATCTAGTCTTTTCTGTCTTTCTTGTCTGTCTAGTCTTGTCTGTCTAGTCTTGTCTGTCTAGTCTTGTCTGTCTAGCCTTGTTTGTCTAGTCTTGTCTGTCTAGTTTCATCTTTTTAGTCTTGTCTTTTTATTTTAAGTTGAGGAAGTAGCAAGCACTTTCAGATAACTTGACAGGTCGTCATCCAGAAATCACGATTATCTTGATAACGCTGCGAGCATAACCCTGTCGTATGATAACATTCCACCCCATATTATTTTACCATACATCATTCACTATGAGTGTTTAGTGATTCTGGAACTTCACTATTGGTTTTTACCGTTTATTTTTCGTCGTTGTTTGTCGAGTTCTGCTTATGTAATCTCTCTAATCATGTTATCAGTACATGACCAGTATTGTGCTGATGTAAACATAACGTCTATTAGGGTATGTACTTCGACCGTCGAATTGGTCCATTCCATCCACTTGTTTTTTCTGGAGTTGATCTTTCGCATTCGCATCCGACAAGAGTAGGCAGGCATGTTGTGCGATGTCTGCGCTCCCACAGTACACACAATGTTAATTAAAGGCCTTGCCGATCCCATGCAAGTACTCCCGGAAACATCCGTGGCCGCTGAGGGTCTGTGTTGGGTGATAGTAGGGACCCTACACATCTTTGTGCTGGCGAGTTGCCCATAATATCACATAGAGTATTCTGCCATAGTACAAGCATTTGGTTCTATGCGGTTCTTCTGCAGTCTTCTCTGTTTGTGAAGTTGCTGGTCTTGATAAGTTCTACGCTTTTCTGAATTTAGGGGGATACAAGGGGGTTAAAGGTGGGGTGCAACAGATCTATGAAGGTCGCGGTACAAGTTACCACCGAAACCTACAAAATCTACAATCTAGAAAGCAGCCTTCTATTACTACTTCTTGGTCTACTAGTATTGGGCTTTAGTTTTTCCGACAAGACTAGACAAACCAAAGCTAAGGTGGTTTTAAGCGCCTTGCCGTAATTCTTTTGAAGTGTTCTGTAAAGGAAAGCTTCCTGGCAATTGTTACTACTAGGTATGTAATCGCTTCTATGGAAGTGACTTCTACCTCCTTAATTTTAAAAGTAATAGTCCCTACGGTTTTGTTTCCTATTAACAGTACAGCTTCTATTGCTTGGGGGGCTAATTTTAATATTTTTCCTTACAGCCATTCGTTCACTTGTTTAATGGCCATGTTTGCCCGACTCATTATCTCTTCCTCTGTCTTCCGTGTTGCCACAATGGCTAAGAAGTCGGCGAATCCTAATATGTGTACTCCATCAGGCAAATCAAGTCTCAACACCCCGTCGTACAGGATGTCACACATTGCCCCACCCAGGACTGAGCCCTGTGGAACCAATACAATACTGTGGAAGTATACAATGTGCATAAAAGAAGTATACACTAGGGTTTTCTAACCGGGTACCCGGATCCGGGTATACCCGGGTATATGAAATTTTTAGTACCCGGGTACTATTTCTTTGCCAGACCCGGGTACCCGGGTACCCACTTTGATCAAAGAATTCATCAAAATTCTCAGAAAATTATTACTAAGTAGCTCCTTAAAAATAATATTAGCAAAATTTCACTACCAACAATTAAATTAACTCAAACGCGTTGAGTTTTTTACAAAAATGCAGTAAACATGAATTTAGGTTTCGTTATGTCGCATGTTTTGTTTTTATTTCGTTGAAGTTTGATTAAAATATTGTTCGGTGAACGGTGAGTTTTTGAATAAAATATTATTAATAAAAAATAAAAAATTGTATCTAGTGGATAACATATAAAATTTTACTGAAGGATGGTTTACTTTTCGTAGGCAAAATGGATAGACCTGTTTCTGGAGTATGGAAATATTAAAAAAAAACAGAATAAGGAATCAGTACAATGTTCAATATGCCCAAAAATATTATCCTATAACGGCTTTTCAACAAGTATTTAATTAAAATATTTAGATAAAGTAAATAAATAAAGATCGAAAAATAGAACTTTCCGTGCGAAAAAGAAGTGCCATCGACATCGTCTTCTCAATCTGAATCTGAACAAATTTCAAGCCTAGTTCCAAAAAGACCGCGAATAACAATTTTTTTTTTTACTTAGTACTAATATATCCGAAATTGTTGCACGCTTGGTTGCACAAGGCGGTATTTCCAATCGGGCCGTCACTCGTAGTAAATTCATCCGAGAAGCTTTTTATCATAAACAGCTAACTCTACCGAAAAGCGAAGGCAGGAAAATGGAACTAGTTCTTAATTAGTTAATGAGAACTAGACTGTTGTGTGACTGATTTATAGTACAATCAGTCACACAAGTTAAGGAGACTTATTGACATACTTCACTCTTTCATAATAAAATCAAACAATATTATAAGAAAATTGTCTCTTTTTTTGCAAAATCTGCAAATACACGGGTACCCGGGTATACCCGGATATTTGAAAAAATAATACCCGACACCCGGCTATTTAAAAAAGTCGGGTACGCGAAAACCCTAGTATACACACTGTATACTTCATAATCAGCGATTTTAGTGCGAACTTCCAATAAAATTCTCCTGTTATATATATATATATATATATATATATATATATATATATATATATATATATATATATATATATATATATATATATATATATATATATATATATATATATGTATATATATATATATATATATATATATATATATATATATATATATATATATTAGTGCATATATAGTGTATATATTTATATAATAGATATACAAGACTAGGCGGACAAGACAAGGCTTGATAGACTAACCTGTTTACAAATAAGATTATACCTACAAGATAAGACAGAACTGAACAGACAAGACTATAAAGAGAAAACTAGAGAGACAACACTAGACAGAAGGTCGATGCTATTATGGGAGTTTTTGGAATGGCAGAGAAAGCTTCATCTGGTACGCGCACATCATGGAAGATTAGCGTGTTGATAACCCTCGATCTTAAAAACGCATTCAATTTGGTCGCATGGCCAAATATCATGGAAGAACTGACTAGGAGGAACTTTCCCCGATACCTGTTTCAATTACTTCGCAATTATCAATATAGTGGGATGCAAACAGTAGGCACACTCTGCGGCGAGATAACATCAACATCGCGCGAATGGCCATTGACTGGAATTCACAAGGCAGCCGCAAACTTGGTAGGCCAAAAACAACTTGGCGAGGAGCCGTCAGAAAAGAGGCGGAAGATACGAGGTAGAAAAGGGGCAGAAAAAGATGGATGTTAAGCAATCAACAGGATCAGATTGATGGTTTTTGTCGAGGCTCTATGTCCCATAAGGAATGTTTAAGAAATTATATATACATATATATATATATATATATATATATATATATATATATATATATATGTATATATATATATATATATATATATATATATGTATATATATATATATATATATATATATATATATATATATATATATATATATATATATATATATATCTCAACAGTCAACAAATGTTATGTACAAAGTGGTTTGGAACCTTGGAAGATAAAGTAGTTCACTCTTTCGATCAACGCTTTATAGATTGCATTGAAACGTGGGCTGCTTGCTGCAATTTGTCCTTACTTCCTTCGTTTTGAAGTAGTTAATTCCTAGGCAAACTTCGCATGCTGCGTTCTTGAGCTTCTCCAGCTTTGTACGCATGTCGGTATGTGTGTGACTAAGCACACATATATCACCCGCGTATGACTATTCTTCTAAGCGGCTGTAAAGACCCCATTGTATGCCCGTATTCGTTTTGAATGCCTTGAGAACAAAATCCAATGCCATGATAGCGAGAAACGGGGACAAGATGCAGCCCTGTTTCACTACGTTTCTTACATTGATCCCGCTGCCTAGTTTGCCTTTGTGTAAGACTCTGCATTTATCTGTCACATTTATGAGTTTTTGGGGTATCCCACGCTTTTCCATTATATGCCAGAGAGTTTGGTGCTTCAGTGTGTCAAAGGCTTGTTTGAAGTCAACGAATATTAGGTACAAACGAATGTTAGGTACCTAACGAATGTTAGGTTTAATAATTAGTCCCTCCTTGATTGAGGTTGGAAACTGCTCCTCGTCCCTGGTAATAATTGAGTGCAGTATGTTTGCAATTTCAGGAGAAAATTGTTTAAAAAAATCTGTTGGAATATTATATGTACTCGCCGCTTTTCCTGGTTTCAGGTGACGGATCGCAGTTACTATTCCTCTCTTACTTGGGATCTTGCAGTCAATCATCGCGTTGTTTGGGATTATTTCCTTCATTTGAACCTGCTTCTGATACTACTTCTTCTGTTGGTAAGGCTTCTAGTTTTTCAGTAAAATGTTTAGACCATCTATTTACTTATTCTTCGACAGTTGTAAAGTTTTCTCCACCCCTAGATTTTATTATTGGCAGATCGGTTTTCAGATTGCATTTAGATAGCTGGTTGGTTATGCTATATAGTTGTTTTGAGTTGTTAACTGAGGCCGCTGCTTCTACGCTGTCAGCTAGTTTATTTACCTAATTCCTTTTGTCCTGTCTGGTTGAACGTTTCACCTTTTTTGTAGAAATTTGTATCTTTTTACGTGGTCAATACATGCGGTTTTAGGATATTTTGATTCAGCTATAGATGCCTTACATTCTCGCCTTTCTTCAATGAGTACCCATGTTTTTGCGGAGATCCACTCATTTGTTTTTTAGGTATTTTCCCTATTTGTTGATCACATATTTTAACCAGTTGCCTATTGTTTGCATCCCATTATATTGATAGCTGCGAAGTAATCGCAACAGGTATCGGGGAAAGTTCCTCCTAGTCAGTTCATCTATGATATTTCGCCATGCGACCAAATTGAATGCGTTCTTGACATCGAGGGTTATCAACGCCCGAATCATCTGTGATGTCCGCATACCAGATGAAGCTTTCTCTGCCATTCCAACAAATTTCATAATAGCATCGAACGTCTGTCTAGTCTTGTCTGTCTAGTTTTCTCTGTATAGTCTTCTCTGTTTAGTCTTGTCTATTCAGTCCTGTCTTATCTTGTAGGTATAATCTTATTTGTAAAAAGTTTAGTCTGTCAAGCCTTGTCTTGTACGTCTAGTCTTGTTTATCTATTATATTAAAGTAATTATTGTTGATGTCTAATTTAGGCTCGATTTCTCTAACAGTTTATTTAGTGCAGTTAAATTCAGTAATTTGTGATCCCAATTTGGAGTTAACTAAATTGATCAATTGTTCGAGTCAAACACATGTTCAATATTTAATTATCTCGGCCGTAAAAGTCCATAAGAGATTTATGGCGTATTTCAATATTGCGTCGTGTTACGAAACCGTTCGAAACTTGTTTATTTTTAACTTCTGTGAGTTGTTCGAATCTTATTTACATCTCCCTCGAACAAAGTCTCCATATAATACTAAAAGCAGCAGAGAAATCTTTGCGGATTGGAATGAAAAGACAAGATTAGGCAGAAAGGGATAAATTAAGTTTTGGACAAAATGTTGTTGTTTTAGTTTTATATTTTTGTAAACTATGACCTAACTACAAATAGTGGTTGAAATTATTTGAATGTTTTACACGTAGAGAATTCGAGCGTAACTCGATTACGCAATGGATATTGGCGGAAAGTCGTGATTTTGGATGGTGTCCAAATATTAATTAGACGGATTATAAATTGATATCACGAGAGATCAGATAAAAATAAAATAAAGATTTAAAATAAAATTGTGAAAATTTAAATTTGTGAAGTAAAACTGGGTTTTTAAATAAAAACAAAATTGTTAAAATATTTTATCTATTTGCACACCAAAATGAACACAAATAAGATAAAATTGGTGAAAGCATCCTACGTTATACAAAATCATACAAACTTAAAACAAACGGAACACAGCCTGAATATATAAATATATTCAGCCTTTCTGGAGGTTTATAACAATTATTAAGTCTTTTTAGGACTACCAAAACAAATCTCACATGAAATTTGTAAGTTATTTTATAGCTTTCAGTTCACCTTCGTGGCACTCAACAAAAACCATAAAAATAACATTGTTTTTTAGATCATGTCTTTCCGATACCTTAAGTGGATAGCCATCTGTGGACGCTTTTCGAGATTTATCTCTCATCAGCACAGCTTTGCTTCCATCAACAATAATTTGTAAACCACTCACTTGAAAACTTGAAAAGAAAAATATTTTTATGGTTTTTGTTTAGTGCAACGAAGGTGGACTGAAAGCTAATAAAAAAAAGTTAGCAATTTTTGCCACGGAGGCGCTGAACGTATTAACCTTGTTGTGTCAGTGCTTTGAAGTGTTTTGTCTGTCAAAATTACAAATTACAATTTACAAAATTTTTCAATATTATAGGTAAGAAACATTTTTTTTTTTGAAGATTCAACAGTATCTTAACATGTTTTGTAGATAAAATAATGTATAATACACGTGTGTAAATCAGGCTTTTGTGCACTCATTTCGATTAAACTTCGGAATTCATGCACAAAGGCCCTTCTTCACACACTTATCATAAACTACTATTTGAGTAAAATTTTTTATTCCAGAAAAATATTTAAAACAGAAAATTTCTTTTACAAAAACGTCAAATTAAAGCTTAACCTCGCCAGTCTTGTTCGAGGTGTTCAAGTAAGTGTATTCCAATTTATAATTCAAAACAGCAAAGCTGCATTGATGAGAGATAAATCTCAAAACGCGGCTGCAGATGGCTATTCACTTAAGATAAATAGAAAGAAATGATCTTAAAAACAATGCTATTTATCTAGTACTCGTTTAGTGTCATGAAAATTGAACTGGAGCTGGTAAAAACATGCAAATACCTGTTGCATAATTCAATATCCTGCGTGGCATTAACCAGGGAAGTATTTCTTTCAACACGGGATTTGTTTAGTAATCGTAATTAGACTTAATATTATAGAGCTATAAACAGGTTGAATATATAATAATAATAATAATTGTTGTTATAATAAAGCGTTCCGCTTCGGAGTTAGTTCCGTACACAAGTGTGTGTTAAATATAGTTTATCTACGACCACTATTGTAAATGCCCATTATTGTACAGTTCGTGGACTATATAAATACATCATAGCACACACGCATGTACCAGTCCGCGATTAATTAATAATAATTAAGATTAGTTATGATTGATAACACACTCGTTCGTTTGGTTTACGATTCGTTGATTGGTTGAGAGCTGCTACTATGTGCTCATGCGTTCAGGGCCCCCGTGCAATAATTCAAACTAACGAGAATTGACATTGCGTACATTGGGTTGCCTATATCTATGAGCACTGTTATTCCAGTTTAACCCAAATAAGTTCTAAATAATAAGGTATATAACCATTAAGAATGTATTTCTTTTCAATTCTTTCAAGTTAAATAATGTCGGGTAACAGTTATATATGAAAATACAACTGTTTGCTTATTATAATGTTAAATAATGATACTTAAATAAACATAACCTAATAACAAATAAATTTGTTACACCAAACATATTTTTCTTATTAAACAGAAACAAATTAGTGTGGTCTTAGATAAAGTATAGTACATAACTCGAGTTGTAAGGGAATTACATACTCGCGGGTCGTGCGTAACTGTTCCGCTCGTACGTAATATGCTTCTTGCAACTCTCGTTACGTAATATATTATTAACAGACGACCACTAAAGAACAAGTTTTTGTATTTTTTTGATGAAAATAAACGATTTTCAAAACATATTTCGTTTTGCTTCTTGTTAAATGAAACAACAAGGAAAATTAAATTTCCAAATGAAAAAAAAACTTTTCAAATGAAAAGGTAACATAGTTAAATTAATTGTTGATATTTATAAAAAAATCGAGAAATTATTGCTGCAACAAAAATAAAATCTTAATATTTCCTTAAAATTTTAAATTTAAAAAAATAAATTTCATCATCAACATAACCGTATATCAGCGAAACAAATAAACACAAATCCAAAATAAAAAATATTATTCGATCGGACCAGATAGTAAAACACATTATTTCTATTTATAAACTTGTTTAATTTGTTCAAATTTGATAAAATTCAATCAGCAATTATCTTGTTTATAAAACATGCTAATTTCTAACTGCAAGTTCAACAACAAAATAATATAGATTTTATTACTCTAATAGAATCCATCAATCTAATAGAAACCTAATTAATAATTTAGTAATTGATTCGCATCTAAAATTACCGATTCACGTGTAATAAACGTATTTCTAAAAAAATTTATGATTTTGATGGATTGTAGGAAATATTATTTGAAATTTCACACGTCTTCTAATTGGAATTAATCAATTTTTCAACAAATAATAAAAATACATTTCGTTGAAGCGTGCGGAAAGTAGAAATATTAGTGTAAATCTGCGCAATAATGAAAGTTTGCTGGAAAAGTAGCAAAAATTATTTATAGATTTTCCTGGAAAATTTGCGTATTTCGCGCACTCTCCGAGGTACGACTGACACTGATAATAAACAGAATAGTGAAAAAAGTTTATTTTTACAAAATTACCTCAAATTTAAATATTTAATTCACATGAATTTACTATGTAATATGCTTTCCAGAAATAAAATTGATTTGCGTTATAATCTGCACATGTCCAATATAATACTCCTAATATAATTTGTTTATAGCCTAGTCTAAAATAATTTGTGTAGATTAAATTTGTCATAGATTTCCAAACTATGACCATAAGGTGTCCTTATACAAAACTTTAGTCTCTTCGCATGATTTCGTGATTTTGCAATTTTCTTATTTTGGTATTAATGCGCGCGTGGTCACAGGATGTTCATAATAAATATTTATGAACCTACTTCGGCGAGAAATGTGGCCGGCGTGGGGCGAAATTTCCTAATGCGTCTTCTAATTTAATAAGTCTGGCGGGCGTACAATTCCCTGCATCCGCCCAATTATCATTCGCATTAAACTTTCTAATCATTTTAAATAGACAAGAGAAAAGTATATGGACAACAGTGGACAGACAATAATAGACAGACAGAACAAGACTTGACAGACAAGACTAGAATAACAAGACAAGACAAAGAAGACTAGACGGAAGTCTAGAAAGACTAGACTAGACAGACAAAAGTTTTATACAGTGTTTTTTTGGGGGAATTTCTCACTAAACCCCCTTTTCAATACTACCGGTACTAACCGTCCGGGTAATCAGCTCGGACTGGGAGAGAGGAATGCCTCTGCCAAGGCTGGTAGTCGAATCCGAGTCACTTATCAGGCGAATATGTTTTTTCAGGTGCCAGCTTGAGCTGTTTACCTTTCATCCATTTGTCTATTAGTATCAAAGCTTCATTTGCTCTCCGCTTTTGCTCATCCTCGGTTCTGCCGCATACCACCAAGGCAAGATCGTCTGCGAAGCCAACAGTTTCTACCCATTCTGGCATCTTGAGTCCCATCGCTTAGAACCCCATCGTACCCATATATCTATGGACCACAATGTTGGGCCTATGACTGATCCCAGCGGAACACAGCTATGAGTCTTTTTCAATTCTTCAAACAATTGAAAACTTCAAACAATCCTTTGAGATGGATAAATATCTATCATCGCAATCAGGTATGGCGGAAAACTGCGTCGCGTGACTTCCTCTAGAATGTCTTTCCAGCAGGCCGAGTTAAACGCATTGCGCATATCGAGCGTAATTAAGTCGAATATTCTTCTAGTTCTCCTGGTACCCTTTTTAGCGGCGTCTGCAATGTCTACAACTTTTTTGAGAGTGTCAAAAAAAGTTTTTGTCAAGAAACGTGTCAAGAAACAGTTATTTTTTCATTCTTTGAGCAGTAGCTGCTCCAGTAGTTTACCTGCAGTGTCCATCAGGCATAGGGGCCAGAACGATGTTGCTTCATTGGGCGGCTTGTTACCATTCCTTAACAGTATCAGCCTAGCCTTTTTCCAGAACTGTGGGAAAGCACCTTCTTGTAGGGTCCTATTCATGACGCTTAGGACGTATTGGGGTACAACATTGCAAGCAGTTTTAATGATTTCGGAAGGAATCATGTCCGGCCCAGGTGTTCTTCTGTCCCTCGAGTTCTTCGGTTGTAAATTCCAAGACTTCACTGGACGTCGCTTTCTCCCAAATCCATGCCGGATGGATTGGGATTAGGGCACCGACAATTTCCACTACCAAGCCAGCGTGCAGATACCTGCTTGCGCTCCGGAGCTTTAGCTGTCTAGTTGCAATTTCGTAAGCATCTCCACTGGGGTTCTAATCGATTTTCGCCCAGAGGTTTGACAGACAAGACTAGACATGCATGACTTGACAGACAAGACTAGACAGACAATACTAGACAGGCAAGACTACTCAGACAAGTCTAGACAGACAAGACTAGACAGACAAAACTAGATAGACCAGACAGTAGACTAGACAGACAAGACTAAAGAGACGAGACTAGATAGACAAGACGAAACAGACAAGGCTAGACATATAACACTGGGTAATCCAGAGTAGACAGAATAGACAGGCAAGTCTAGACAGTTAAGACTGGACAGATAAGACTAGACAAACAAGAGTAGGCTGAGAAGATAAGACAAATAAGACTATTATATTTTATTTATTAACCTTTATTGGCATCAAATATATACAAAAACTATATGTCGCTTAAATTCTTTATCACATGCTTTACGTGCCCTTTATTACTAAAACCATTCCTAAAAACATACCACAAATACCTAAACTGTCGTACTTCCTCTATTTCTGTACTCTGTCATACATATCTTTCTTTCTTATATTTCCCACCCATTTTAAACCGCAACCACTTGTTGTTATTCCATTCATACATTCATAATTTCCTCCTTTCGGAATAGCAGATTTTGCACACACGGCTATGTCATCTGCATTAGCCAAGCTCCACACCTTCTTTTTCCCGATCACCACTTCTCCGGTTTGGCCAGACTCTAGAATTTTTTCCATATCCGCCACATATAGATTGAAGAGTGTAGGACTCAGCGGGCAACCTTGTCTCAACCTTTCTCTCACCTCCAAGTTATCAGATTCCCACTCGTACCTTTATACTGTTTCCTCCTACTGTTTCCTTATACAAAACCCTTATATTCCTTCTCACACTCTCTGAAATACCTGGTTTGCACAAACACTCATCCAATCACCTCCTATCCACCTAATCATGTTCAGCTTTGAAATCAATAAAAAGAGCTAGCAGGCTTCCATTTCTAAATTCCTACTCTATAATGACTCTTAGGGTCACTTCTTAGGGACTCTTAGTGCTCCACCGGGCTTCTTCATTCTCTGAACCCAGCTTGAATTTCCGACACTACCTTTTTTGGCAAAGATCTTGTATGAGGAGTTCATTAAAATTATACCTCTGTAATTTGCTAGAGCATCCACTCTTACAAACCGGTTGAATACGCCCACTTTCTAACTGACTATGGAATAATTTTATTTCCCCTGCATATCTTTTTCATTTCCTCCGTTAACTTCCATATGCAACTTCCAGGAGCTTCTTTCCAAGCTTCATTGTCGAGCCCATTAAATCCGCCCGTTTTCTTGGCTTTAGTCATGTAATAATAACTTTATCCACCTCCGTCTCTGTAATATCCTTGTGGTACTCTTCCTGGTCAGCTGGTCTGCTGACTCATCCATTCTACCTGACTGCCTCACCGCCCCTCACCACCGACATATCATCAAATGATTTTGCCACTCCTCTATCGTTATGCCATTGGGTATTCTTTCCTTCCTTTCTCTTCTCTTTCTCACATATTTTCATAGATCTGCATCCGTTATAATTTCCCTTACTCGTAGCCTTTCTCTCCCTATCCTCCCTTTCTTCTTCTCTAATTTGCAGTTCCACTTTCACTTTCAATACTTGCTCTTAACGTCCTTCGCTACTTCTCCATTGTGTCATTGCCATGATCTACCTGGACAGGTTTACTTGAATTTCTTCCTGACAAGCGTTGATTCCATTCCTCATCATATATTGTCTAAAGTGCACCGTTCTCTATCCTCTAATTTTCTTCTGTATTCTTTTAAAGCATTATCTCACCTGGTCACCCATTTCTCCGTCTAATCTTCTCTTTCCCTTTGCAGCTCCAGCGAGAGCATTACCGACATGTGATCCAAATCCCTTCATTCCAAATTCCATAATTTTTTTCCTCTCTAGCTGCATTATTTTTAATAATCAGGTCAATAACCGAAGTTCCCGTTGCCCCAATAAAGGTATATCCCTTCCAGTTTCCATCTATACACCCGTTCAAAATATCCCATTGATTTTCTTTCACCAATTCCAACTTTTCCTTCCGAATTTCTAACTTTCTCCTTCGATTTTCATGTTCTTCTCCTATTCTTACAATACACTCCTAAACTAGTCTTCCCTATACCCTCCTTTCTGTATTAATTATGATCATCTCCTAGATTGCTGCGAGTTTGTTATTAGTGTATATTGTCTCGAATTGCCACCAGTAACTCTCTAACTTCATCATTCCCTAAACAAAACACCTTTCGTTTCTACGAGTATTCTATTATAGCGTTATGAACCCCTGTAATCATTCCTCCTTTCACCTTACCAAATCTGCTACTTTTCTCCACAGCTCTGTATATGCCCATTCTTCAATATGTTTTGCCTTACTAGTTTTTTGCCCGTTCGGACCACTGCAGCCATTTACCCTTAACTTCAATGTTTTGATACCCAACTTTAATCCGGTGGCCAGTTTCTTTTAGGACCTTGGCCTTTCCGAGCAATTCATAACAATTGAATATCCTGCTCTTTTGGGTTACAATAATCCTGTATAAAAACTTTGGTTCCTTTCAGTTTGTATTTACTGACCACAATCTCGCTCTTTTTCTCCCAAGCTTGTAACATTGCCACAATTGGTCCTTATTAAGACTATACAGGCAAGACTAGATAAAGAGGCAAGATAATAAATTCTAGACACAACACTTGACAGATAAGACTGAATAAAGAAGAGTATACAGGAAGGACTAGATAGACAAGACTAGATAGACAAGACTAGACAGATGAGACAAAACAGACAAAACTAAACAGATAAGACTAAACAAAAAATACTAGACAGACTAAACTAAAGTGACCACACGTCCCGATTTTGGCGGGACAGTCCCGATTTTTGGAAGATAGTCCCGCGTTTCACCGATTTTTAAAAATGTCCCGCTTTTTAAAAATTATCAGCATTTTTTATTTAAAATCTACAGTAATATATAAAATAAGACTTTTACACATATTCCCAAAAAATCTCCTTTTTTTAGTGTCACCCAATGACATTTTTTAATATCCTCGAATTTAACTGTCTATTCTTCAAGATATTCCAGTATTCAAGTTCGAATATTCCAGCAGATATTATACAAATTTCTGACTTCTTTCAGAAGATCCGGTCGTTTAATGACACCTTGTTCAGAAATTTTCATTGGGTGACATTAAAAAGGAGCTTTTATGGGAATATGTGGAAAAATCTTTTGAATATATTAGTTACCATTTTCCGACAAATAATATTTGCGAAAATGATCTTTTTTGATGAGGTGTTATTGGTAAAAAGATACGTTACGTACTACATTACGAGTGCACGCCAGAAAATTTATTTTCAACACGTCTGTTTTTTATTTAATGACGCAAGTTGTTGCCATAGTAACAACAAACAGAAATCGTTTAATAATAAAACTCCATTTGATTTATATTGAACTTTTACGCACGATTTGTATACTTTTACACACTATTATAATAATGGCGTCCTTCGCATACAATAATGTATTAATGTGTTCATTTTGGTGTGTGAGTAGATAAAATATATTTTTTTGATAGGTCTGCTTTCATAACTAAAATATAATCCTCAATTCATCCCATTTGTCCCGCTTTGTGTCAATGAAAATGTATTTTAGACTAAAGTAGAGAGGCAAGACTAGACAGAGAAAACTAAACAGATAAAACTAGGCAGATGAAACTAGATAGACAATATTGGATATGCAAAAGTAGACAGACAAGACAAGACAGACAAAATTAGACAAACAAGTCTAGACAAACAAGATTAGCTCAGATAAGTTTGTCTGTATTGATTTGAACTGGATTAAGCGAATCTATTTTATGTTGCAAGAAAATTGGTTTTATTTTGAAAAATAACCATAATTCATGTGAAAATCTACTTTTAAATGCGAAAATTGGGTCACGTCGGTGTTCATTCCAGAGATTTATATTCGTCATAAATCCGCATATTATTTTGATAAATTGACCAAGTGCGAGAACGAAACAAGAAATCATTTTATTTGTGCATAATTTTCTTGAAGTTTTCCAATCTGCAAACCGCTGGAAGAGTTCTAAATTAAAAACCGCTAGGGAAACAAGTTTGTTATTTCCGACGTAAACATCTATCGCAATAAATAGAGGAAGTTTGTGATTACGTGCGAAATTTTTCTCACATATTGCCGCCGTTTGTCCGCGACTTACTGCTGTATCCTCCTAAAAGCTTTTCTCAATTACCGAAACTACTCAACATCATGGAATTAAACACAAACGCATATTATTAATTTACTTAAGGGAACGCACAAAGCCTAAGTGCTAGTGCGTGACATAACTTCAAACATTATTGAAAAATTAGCAGAATTATATAGACAAGTTTTTGTAAAGTAAAACTACTTGAAATGACTAAGCTTGCATCGGCGTAGCAGCCATATCACTTATTAAAGAAAAACATTCAGAAGTTAGTCACATAATGGAGATGAGCTTAGCCGGACAAACCTACATAGGCAAAGCTAAACGGACATGGCTAGAAAAACAAAACTAGATCGACAAGATTAGACAGACACTACTGAAAAGTCTAGACCACACAAGCATGACCACGTTGATAAGATCAGTCAGACAAGGCAAACAATTCAAAATTAGACAGAAAAGTCTAACAGATACGACTAGACCGAGAGGACTACACAGATAATACTGGACAAACAAGGCTAGACAGACAAGTCTAGACAGAAAAAACTAGAAAGACTAGACTAGACAGACAAGACTAGATAGACGAGACTAAACCGACAAGACTAGACAGCCAAGACTAGACAGACAAAATTAGATAGAAAAGACTAGACAGACAAGACAAAACTGACAAGACTAGACAGACAAGACTAGACAGACAAGACTAGACAGACAAGGCTAGACAGACAAGACTAGACAGACAAGACTAGACAGACAAGACTAGACAGACAAGGCTAGACAGACAAGACTGAGCAGACAAGACTAGACAGACAAGACTAGACAGACAAGACTAGACAGACAAGACTAGACAGACAAGACTAGACAGACAAGACTAGACAGACAAGACTAGACAGACAAGACTAGACAGACAAGACTAGACAGACAAGACTAGACAGACAAGACTAGACAGACAAGACTAGACAGACAAGACTAGACAGACAAGACTAGACAGACAAGACTAGACAGACAAGACTAGACAGACAAGACTAGACAGACAAGACTAGACAGACAAGACTAGACAGACAAGACTAGACAGACAAGACTAGACAGACAAGACTAGACAGACAAGACTAGACAGACAAGACTAGACAGACAAGACTAGACAGACAAGACTAGACAGACAAGACTAGACAGACAAGACTAGACAGACAAGACTAGACAGACAAGACTAGACAGACAAGACTAGACAGACAAGACTAGACAGACAAGACTAGACAGACAAGACTAGACAGACAAGACTAGACAGACAAGACTAGACAGACAAGACTAGACAGACAAGACTAGACAGACAAGACTAGACAGACAAGACTAGACAGACAAGACTAGACAGACAAGACTTGTCTCTTCTTCCTTTGCTTTTAATATTGCCCTTGTCATGGTATCCGTTGCCAACCAGGATTCTTGAGACGTTAGCATTTCTTGGACTAGAGTTTTCGCTTCTAGTTTGGTGTGCGTTGTAGCTGTCCATTTCTCTCTCTCTGGGGTCCATCTTTCACATTCAAACATCGTGTGCATGACACTGTCCACAAGGTTGCAGTATTCGCATAGGTTATCAGGGGCTCTGCCAATGCTATTCAGATAGTGACGGAAGCATCCGTGTCCGGTGAGCGCTTGGGTGAGGTAGTAGTTAACCTCTTCGTGCGTTCGTAATCCTGCGAGCAGCACAGCTTCCGTTTTATGTGGGGCCAGGCTCAGCCGCTTTTTTCCCATCCACTCACTTACTTGAGCTATAGCCGTATTCGCTCGCCTCATTACATCTTTTTCGGTTGTCCCCGCCACCACCAGAGCAAGATCATCAGCGAATCCAATGATTTCCGCACCGAGCGGCAGTTTCAATCTCAGGATTCCATCGTACAGGATGTTCCACAGGGTAGATCGCCACCTCGTTCCGCAGTCTGTCCATCCGCTTCTATACACACTCCTCGACTTTGCAGATAACTGTGCACAAGCCTCAGTAGATATGGGGGGAAGCCTATCATTGTTACTTCTTGCATGATATCCTCCCATGCCGCCGAGTATAGAACGCATTTTTCACATCTAATGTGATTAAAATATCTTTCTTGTCCTACGTGTCCCTTCTGTAGCTTCCTCTGCCAGTTCCAACGCTCTCATAATGGCATCAACTGTCGATGCCATTATGAGAACATTGGAACTGGCAAAGGAACTGGTAAAAACAGACAAGACTAGACAGACAAGACTAGACAGACAAGACTAGACAGAAAAGACTAGACAGACAAGACTAGACAGACAAGACTAGACAGACAAGACTAGACAGACAAGACTAGACAGACAAGACTAGACAGACAAGACTAGACAGACAAGACTAGACAGACAAGACTAGACAGACAAGACTAGACAGACAAGACTAGACAGACAAGACTAGACAGACAAGACTAGACAGACAAGACTAGACAGACAAGACTAGACAGACAAGACTAGACAGACAAGACTAGACAGACAAGACTAGACAGACAAGACTAGACAGACAAGACTAGACAGACAAGACTAGACAGACAAGACTAGACAGACAAGACTAGACAGACAAGACTAGACAGACAAGACTAGACAGACAAGACTAGACAGACAAGACTAGACAGACAAGACTAGACAGACAAGACTAGACAGACAAGACTAGACAGACAAGACTAGACAGACAAGACTAGACAGACAAGACTAGACAGACAAGACTAGACAGACAAGACTAGACAGACAAGACTAGACAGACAAGACTAGACAGACAAGACTAGACAGACAAGACTAGACAGACAAGACTAGACAGACAAGACTAGACAGACAAGACTAGACA